>CADCXA010000021.1:1200000-1853875 GCA_902806565.1 Hypoxylon rubiginosum | reverse complement strand
TTTTCTTTTTTATTAAAAAAAATAATAAACGTTAAAAGTATTTATTATATTAATAAAATATATTAAAAATTAAAATAAAACATATTTTAAAGCTAGTTTATTTAAATAATTAAAGTTTATAAAACTTTAAATAATTAATTTTAACTTTAAATTTTTAATTAAATAAATTTTATATATATTTAAACCTTTATATAAATTATAAGTTATATTATTTAATTAAAATTAATATAATATTATTAAAATTATTTATTTTATAATTTTTTAAAACTTATAATATTTTAATTTTATAAATTAATTTAATAAATAATATATTTTTTTTAATAAATAATTAAAGTTTTTTAATTTTTAATAATTTATTATATTTTTTATTTTTATATAAAATTAAAAAGCTTATAATTATAAATATAAGTTTTTTATATTAAAATTTAAAATTTACTTTTAATAAAAACAAAGTTTTTTATAATATAATTATAATATATAAATTTAACTTTAATTAAAAAAAAAAATATTATTATTATAAGTTTTAAAAACTTTAATTAATATTTTTATTAATCGGTAATATTATTAATATAATAAATATTTTTTAAAAAATTTATAATATTAATAAATATTATTTTTATTTTTTTACGTATTATTATTATAATTATAAAATATCGTGTTTTTAAGTTTTTTAAAAAAAAAAAAAAAATATAAAATAAACTATATTAATTAAAGTAAAAAAAAAATACTAAATATCTTTTATATTTATATAGTTTTATATAAATATTTTATTAAATAATTTATTATATAAATAAGTTTTTATTAATTTTAATTATAAATTAATAAAATATTAATATAACGTATAAATTAACTTTTAATTAGCGGTACCCACTTTTTTTAGGTAATAAAAAACTAAGAATTTTATAATAGTTTTTATTTTTTTTATTTCTTTTTTTTTTAAATTTTTTAGTTTTTTTAAAATACTTTAAATTACTTTTTAAAACGGTAAAAAATATTTAAATTACGGTAATTATATTTATTTTTATTTATTTAAAAGAATTTAAAATATCTAATAATAATAATAATATTATAAAACTTATTATTATATAATACGTTTAAAAACGTTATAAAAACTTTAAGTTTAATATATTATTTTTATTATTATTTTTTAATTTTAACGATACCGTTTTTATATTTAAATATACGTTTTAAAAAAAGTTTAATATAAATATTAAAACTTATTTTTAAGTTTAAAACGTTTTTATAAATATATTATTTATTTTTTATAATTATAATTTTAATTTATTTTTTTAAAACTAATTTAATATAAAACTTTTATTAAAATTATTTAAAAAATTATATTTTATTATAAATAAAATATATTATAATTAGTTTTTTTAAAACTTTAATATTTAAATTCACATTTAATAAATAAATTAAACTTTTAATATTATATTTATTTTTAACTAATTATCGCTTTTAATATATAAATAATTATAAATAAATAAACGTTTTATTATTTTTAATTAAATTATTTTAAATATAAAAACTAATTTTAAATTTATATTATAACCTTTATTAATTAAAATAAATTCCAGGTTAAAAAAACCATTATAATTTATATTTTTTTAAATTATTAATCTTTATAACTTTTTAAAATTTTATATAATAATAAAACCTTTAATTTTATTATTTTTATTATTTTTAGTAAATAATTTAATGGATTTTTAGTTAAAATTTTTATTTTTAACTTTTAAGTTTTATATTAATAATAAGTATTTACAAATTAATAAAATTTAATAATTTTATAAAAAAATTTAATTAATATAATTTATTAAATAATTTATAATATAAATTTTTATATATTTAATAACTTTATTATTAACTAGTATATTTTTTAAAAAATATTTCATAAAAACTTTTAATAAACGGTTAATTTTTTATAAAATTATTACCCTTTTTTTAAATAATTACCTTTAAAATAATCGTTATTTTTATTTATTAATATTAAATATATAAGTTTTTTAAATAATTATTTTAATAAATTTATATAAAATAATTACCGTATTTTTAATTTTTTTATTTAAATATATAACTTTTTAAATAAAATAACTTATTAATATTATTAACGTTATATAAAAATGTTTAATTTTATTAATTATATTAAAATATAATTTTTTTTTAATTATAAGTTTATTTTTAATATTATAAAAAAATCTTATAATATTTAATAAAAAATATAAATTTTAAAACTATTAATTTAAAAATTTTTAAGTTTAAAAATATTAAAATCCTTTTTTCATTAAAAATCTTATATTAAAAAATTTACTAATTTAATTTTAATAATTTAATACTAAGATTTTAAATTAAATAAAATAAAAAATAAAATTTTTATATTAAATATTACACTTTTTTATTTTATTAATAAAACTAGTTTAATTTTAAAATAAATAAAAAATAAAATAAAGGTTAAATAAATAAATTAATTTTAAATAATAAAAATTTAAAATTCGTAAAAAAATAAATAAATAAGGTATTTTAAATAAAAGTTTTTAATTATATATTAATTATATATTATATATTTATAAATTTCTAATTATAATATTAAATATAAATATAATTATTTTTTTTTATTTTTTAAAGTTAATAATTATTTTATTTTTATATTAATTAATATAATTTAAAGCTAATAAATATCTTAAAGTTTAATATAATAATATATCCTTTTTTTATTTTTTTAAAAAAATAAACCTTAATTTATTATAATTAAAAGGTCTTATTTTTAAAAATAATTTTATTTTTTAAAATAATTTTAATAGTTTATTATTTTGTTTTATTATTAATTAAAATATGTTTATTTTAATATAAATTATTTTAATAA
This sequence comes from Hypoxylon rubiginosum, assembly GCA_902806565.1. Classification (NCBI taxonomy): domain Eukaryota; kingdom Fungi; phylum Ascomycota; class Sordariomycetes; order Xylariales; family Hypoxylaceae; genus Hypoxylon; species Hypoxylon rubiginosum. The sequence goes on along the minus strand of CADCXA010000021.1, from coordinate 1,851,015 downwards.
ATCCTTATATTATTATTTTTAATAGTTAAGTTTATTATTTTTTAATTTATAAAATAATTAAATATTTTAATGTTTTTTTTTATTATAAAAAATATTATCTTCGTTTTAATTAAATTATTTACCATTTAATTTTATAGTTTAAAAGTCGTTAAAAAAATTATTAAGTTTTTAATATTTTTACTTATTTTTTATAAAAAGTTTAAATTAGTTTTTTAAAAATATAATTCTTAAAATAATACCGTTTAATTTATAAATATTATATTTATTTTTTTTATAAATTTAATTAATTAAATAAAAATTTAATTAATTATAATAAAATTTATTTTTATTTAAAATATTAATATAATAAAAAATATTAAATAAATATATAAAATTATTTTTTTATAATATTATATCCTTAGTTTATTTTATATATTTTTTATTTTTTTATTTAATTATTTTTTTTCTTTTCCTTATAAAAATAGTAATTAATTTTTAAAAATTTTTCTTTTTTTTTATAAAAGTTTTATTTAAATTATTAAAAACCTTTTGCGATTTTTTATTTTATTTTATTTAAATATTTGCCACGTAAAAATTATAACTTTAATAAATATTATAACTTTTTATTTATATATAGTTTTATATAAAAAAACTTTATTAAGTTTAATTAACATTTAATTAATTTAAATAATTTTAAATAAACGTAATATTTAGTTTTTATTATTTTTATTTAAAGTTTAAAAAAATCTTTTAGTAATTTCTTTATAATTAACTTTTACCTGGTTTTATATTTTAAAATAATAAAAAGGGTTTAAAATTTTTTTTTTTTTTTTTCTAAATAAATATTTTTAAAGGTTTTTTTAAACTTTAAACTTTTATTATATTTTATTAATAAAAAAATCCTATAATTAAAAATAATTTTTCTTTAAATAAAATTAATTACAACTTTTATTTTAACATTAAAAATAGTTTTTATTTTAAATTAATTACTAACCTTTTTTTTTATTTTTATAATGGTTTTTTTTTTTAATTATAAAATATATATTATATATTAATAATTTATATAATAAAAAAACCATTTAATTTATTATATAAATTTAACTTATAAAACCTAGTAATTTAAAACTTTTAATAGTTAAAATATATAAAAATAATTTAAATTATATTTAAATTTTTTTTTCTTTAATAATATATATTTTTTATTTTATTAATTATAAAATTATATATTTTATAATTATATTTAACGTAACTTTTTTAAATAATTAATTTTTTTTATAAAAATAAATTAATAATTTATTACTAATAAAACTTCTTTTTAAGTTTTTTTTATAAAACATTTTTAACTATTATATATTAAAATACTTTATTTCGAAATTTTATTTTAATATATTAGTTTTTTATTATTTTTTTATTTTTTAAGTAAAAAAAATAAATAAAAATATTTAAATATTTTATAATTTTTTAGAATTTTTTATTTTAATTTTTTAATAATTATAATAAAAAATACTTAATATTAAATAAAATTAAAAAAATTAAGGTAATTTAAATAAAATAAATTTAACTATTAATATATTTATTAATATTACTTTTTTATTAGTTATTTTTTTTATTTAAAAGGTTTTTCTTTTTATAAAATAAAAAGTCGGTTATTATATTAAATTTATTAAATATATATTTAATTTTAAAATTAAATAATTTAATATAAATAATTTATTAAATTAATTTTACATTTAATAAACTTATAAATTTATTATTTAATTAAATAATTAATGTTTTTATATTTATTTATAATAAAAAGTAAATATTATAAAAATAAATTTATAATTAATAAAAAAACTTTATAATAATTAAAACTTTAAATTTTAAAATATTATAATTCTTTTTTTCTTTTACGTTATATATTTAACTTATATTTTAAAAAATAAAAAATACTTTAATTATTAAACTATTTTAATATATAACCTTAATTATTTTTTAAAATATTTATTTATAAAATAATTAACTTTTTATAAATATAATTAAAATTAATAAAATATAAAACGTTACTTAATATATTTTTTAATATTTATATAATTTACTTTTAATCTTTTATTTATTTTTATAAAACGTTTTTTTAAAATAATTTTATTAAAAACATAATAATTAAAATATATAGTTTAATTTAAAACTTAAAATAAATAATAATATTAATAAAAAACTTAATATCTCTTACGTTTTTATAAAAACCTTATTTTTATATTTTAAAAGTTTTTAATAAAATTAGTTTTTTTTTATAAATACTATAAATATATTTTATAATTTTTATTATTAAATAATAAAATTCTAACTTTTTATTTATTTATTATTATATTAATAAGTTTAAAATTTAATAAAATAATGTTAATGTTTTTTATATATTTAAAAATAAAACACCGTATTTTAAAATAAACTTTTTAATTTTTATATTAAGTAATTAATTTTTTAACTTTTATATTATTAAAAAAAAACTTATATTTATTTAATATAAAATTATAAAATATTTAAATAACTATTTTTAAAAAATAAATAACTAAGTTTATTACTTTTTATAATAATATTATTATTTTTATTAATCCGATTAATATAATAAAAACTATTAGTTATTTATTAAAAAAACTTAATTTTATTTAATTATATTTTAAAAACCAGTTTATTATAAATAAAACTTAATATATTATAAATTTTATAAAAAACTTTTTATAGCTTTTTAATAAAAAAACGTTTTAAATTATTTTTTTATTAAACTTAATATAAAAATTAATTAATTTAAAAAATCTATTCTTTTTTTTAATAATAAATTAAACGTTTTAATATAAACTATAATTTTTTTATAAAATATTATTTTTTAAACACTTTTTTAAAACTTAAATAACTTTATTTTTAAAAAAAATAAAAATAAAAATATTTTTAGTTTATTATATAAAATATAAAATAATTTTAATTATATAATTAAATATTATATTTTTTTTATATAATTAATTTTATTAAAATTTTAAGTTAAAACTATTTTTTTTTATAAAATATTTTAATAAAAATATCCTTTTTAATATTAATTATTTTAAAAGTTTTTAATTTTTTTTTAATCGTTTTAAATTTATTAAATTTTAAACGTTTATTATAAAACTAAGTTATAAATTTAAAATAAATATTCTTATAAAAACCTTTTTTATAAAATATTAAAAACTTTTTAACTTAGTTTTATACTAATTAAAAAAAACTTTTTCTTTTAATTAAATAATTTTAATAATATAAATTTATTAATAAAAATATTATTAATAAAATTAATTTTTAAAATTTAAACTTATATATAATATTAATAAAAATTAAACTAAAATTAACTTTTATTTTATATTAATTTTAAATTTTTTTTTTTTTATTTTTTTAATAATTTTTATAATTTTAAAGAAATTATTATTTATTAATATAAAAAATTTTATTTTATTTTTATTAAAACTATACTTAAAAATATTTATTAAACTAACTTATATATTATTATAAAACTTATTAAAAAAATTAAAAAAGTTTATTTTATTAATTAATATTAATAATATTTATAAATTTATTTTATAAAATAAAACGTTTTTTTTTATTATTAGTTATTTTTTTTATTATAAATTTTTTATAATTATTAATATAACTTTAATTATTAATAACTAATAGTTTTTTAAAATAAGTTTTAATTATATTAATTTTTTTATTTATTTTTTATTTAGTTAATTAAATGTTAATAATATTTTTATTAATATTTTTTTAAAACTTAAATTACTTATTATTTTAAAGTTTTTATAATAAAAATTTATTTTTATAAAAAAAATAAAGTTTAATTTTAATAATAATTTAAATAATATAAAAATGTTTTTTATAATATAAATTAAATATTATAAAAACTAGTTTTTAATTTAAATAAAACTTTTTATAATTTTTATAACTTTTATAAAAATATAAAATCTAAATTTTAATTATATTAAATAAGTTTTAAATATTAAAAACCTAAATTTTATTATATAAAACTTAATAATTAAATTAAATTACGTTTTTATATTAATTATTATAATTATTTTATCCTTATTTTTATATGGTTTTATTTTAACTAAAAATTAAAATAAAAATTAAATATATATAATTAAATTATAATAAATAAAATTCTTTTATATTAAATTAAACACTAAGAAAATGTTTAAATATAAAGTAAATATAAAAAGCAAATAAACGTAGTTTATTTAATTTTAATTATTTTTTATTAAATAATTATAAAAACTTTTAAAGTATTTTATAAAAAAAAATATCTAATAAAACTATATTTTTAATATTATAATTATATATTAACTATACTAAAAGAAAAGTGGATAATATTTTAAAAAAAATCCTATAAAGATTTTCTTTTAAATATAAAATATTTATAAAATATTATATGTTATTTTTATAAAATAACTAATATTTATAACATTAGTTTAATATATAAAAAAAACTTATATAAAAAAATAACAATAAAAACTTTTTTTTATTAATTAAATTAATTTAAATAAAATTCTTTTAAATTTTAAATTTTAAGTTTATTTTATTTATATTAATAAAGTTTTTTTTATATTTTTTAATAATAAACTTAATAATATATATAAAAATAAAATAAACTTATAATTTATTTAATATATTTTTAAATAAGCTTATAAATTTTAATATTATTTAAATTATTTATTTAAATTAATTATAATTTTTTTAAATTAAAGTTTTTAAACTTTATAATTAAAAAGAACGTTAATTTTAATAAATTTTAAGTTTTTAATAAAATTAACAACTTTTAAAAACTTTTATAAAAGTTTTTTAATATTATTATTTTTACTTTTAATATTAATATTAATAAGGTTTTTTTTAAAACTTATTTTTTATTTAATATTAAAAATTTAATTAAGGTTTTTTATTTAAAAATTATATATATTTTAATTTAATTAAAATCCTTTTATATTTATTTTTTATAATAATAAATATATATATTTAAATTATAAAAAATTAAATTATTATTTAAATTTAAAATAAAATTAATATTTAAATAAAAAATATTAATTTAATTTAGTTTTTTTTATAAATAAAGCTTTTATAACTTTATTTTTTTTTTATTTTTTTATATTTTATAGAAAATTTTAATTTACATTTAATAATATTTTATATAATAAATAATTAAATCGTTATTTAAATTATATTTTTTAATATAACTAAAAATATTTTTTTTAATAAAAACTTTTTAACGGTATATTTTAATAATAATATATTTAAAAATTAAAATATTTATAAATTTTATATTTTTTATTATTTTTTTTAAAATATATTTTTTATTTATATAATTATAATATAAAATATTATTATTATTAAAATATTTAATTATTTTATAGCTTACTATAAAATAAAAAATATTTTTATAAAAATAATAATTTTAAACATTATAATTTAATTTTAAATCTATATATTTTAAATTAAATATTTACTAGTAATTTAATAAAACTTAATTAATTAATAATTTAATTTAATTAATTTATAAATTAAAAAAAAAACCTTTTATATTTAATATATTAATTAATATAATAACTTTAATTTAATATAAATTTTAATTATTAAAATAAAAATTAAAATTATAAAACTTACTTTTTATATTTTTAATTTCTTTTTTTAAATTAATATTTTAGATTTTTATTTTAAATAACTATTTAATAAACTTATTAATTTTATTAATTAAAAATAATAAAAATAAGTTTTTTTTTATAATAAATTTTAATAAAATTTAAATATTAATTTTAATTTTTTAAACTTTTTAATTAATAATATTATTATCATTTTTATTATTTAAATTATATTTAATATAATTAATAATAATTTTATTTTTATTTATATTAAAAATTTATAAATAAAAGTTTATTTATTTAATTATTATTTTTTTAAAGTTTTTAAAGTTTATAATTTTTAAGTTATTAAAATTTTTTTTAATATAAATAACTAATTATTTTTTAATAATTAAAAATAAAAGTTTTTATAATATAAAAAAATAAATATTATTATTAATTAATTTATTTTATAATTTAGTTTTAAATATAATAATTTTATAATTAAAAATCAAATTATTAACTACTTTAAAAAAGTTTATATTTTTTATTTTCTTTTTTAAAACATTAATTTAATCTTAAATTATTAAGTATAATTTTAAGTTAATAATATTAAAAACTTTCTTAAGTTTATTTTTTATTTTTTTTTAAATAACATATTTAAAAATTAAAGTTTTAACTTTATATTTAATTTTTTAAAAAAATATAAACTTAAAAGCTTTAAAAATTTTAAGTTAATTAATATATTTAAATTAAATAAAATATTAATTAAAATTAAATAATTATTAAAATATATAAAATTTATTAAACTAAATATTCTTTTATTATTTTAAATTTATAATAAGAAAAAATAAATATAAATATATTTTTATATAACTTTTTTTTTATCTTATAATTTTTAAATTATTAATTATTATATTAATAATTATAATTAAGTTTATATTATTTAAAATAATAAAATTAAAAGTTAATATAATTATTAAAATAAAACTATTTTAAAATATAATAAAAAAGAAATATTAAATAAAAGTTATTTTTAAATAAAATTAATATTATAACTAACTTTAATTAGTTTTTTAAAAGTATTTTTAAAGCTTTAACTTTTTATATTAATAATAATAAAATTAATAAAATTTATATTTAATTTTAAAATATTTAATAAATACTTAAGAAAACTTTTTTTAAAAAAAATAAATAAAAACATAAATAGTAAATAATCTGTTAATTATAAAAGAAAACTATTAAATAAAAGGTTTTATTTTAAAAACATATATAAAATCTTTTAAATAATTTTTTTTAATTTTATTTTTATGTTTTTTAATAGGTTTTTTTAAAAATATAATATATTATTTTTAAAGTTTATATCTTTTAAAATACTAGTTAAATTATTAATTAAATTATTAATAAATAATTATATTTTTTATAGAAATATTATTATTAATTTAAATAAAAGTTTTATTATTAAAATAATAAACTAAATTAATAAAATAAGTTTTATAAATATTTTTAAAAAATTTATTTTTTTAAAATATAAGTTTTTTTTATTAGTTTTACTTAATATTTAATTAAATTAAAAATAATTTAATTTATAAAATTAAAGTTTTTAATATTTTAAATAAGTTTTTTTTTTTAAAATATATTAATATATGTTTTTATATTAATATTTATAATATTAATTAAGGTTTTTTAATTTTATATTTTATAATATATAATTATCTAAGTAATTATTTTAAATGTAAACTCAAATTTTTAAAGATTTTAATATTTTGGTTTTATTATTAAATATTTAAATTTTAATTTATTAAGTTTTTAAATTTTAAATTTTATTATTAAGTTTTATTATTAAATCTTATTATTAGATTTTATTACTAGGTTTTATTATTAAGTTTTATTATTAAATTTTATTATTAAATTTTATTATTAAATTTTATTATTAAATTTTATTATTAAGTTTTATTATTAGGTTTTATTATTAAGTTTTATTATTAAATTTTATAATTTTAATTTTTAAGTTTTTAATTTTTAAGTTTTTAATTATAATGTTTTAATAATTAAAATAAATATTTTAACTTAAAGTTTTTAATTATAATTTTATTTAAAGTAACGTTTAATTAAGTTTTTTATATTTAATAGGTTTTATAAATTTTAATTATTTTATAATATTAAAATAATTTACTTATTAATTTAATAATTTAATTAATATAAATTTATAATAATTAATATAAAATAACTTAATTTATATTAAAATTTTAAGCTTAAGGCTTTTTTTAAAATATTAAACTTTATTAAATATATAGGTTTTAATTTATAATAAAAAAATTTTAAATTAATAATAGTTTTTTAATAAAATATAAAATAAAATTCCTAGGACTTTTTATTAATTAAATTAAAATTAATATAATCCTTTTAAAATTAAAATTATAAATTTAAATTTTATAATAATTACTAATTATAATAAAATTTTACTTTTATATTAATAATTTTTAATTTAAATAATAATTATATTATTATTTACTTTAAATTATATTTAACTTAAAAAATAACTTAAAAAATATTTTAATTAATATATTTAAAATATTTTATAAAAAAGTATATATTTTTATAATATATAATTATTTAATTATATAAAAGGTTTTATAAGTTTTTTTAAAAAAAAAAAAAAAAGATTTAATTATAAAATAATTATATAACTTTTTATAAAATACTAATTATTATATTTTATTATAATATTAAATAAATAATTAAATTATTAATTTTATTAAATTAAAATTAATAACTATTAATATTATTATTATATAAATATTTTTAAAATTAATTAAATAAAGTTATTTAATTAAAAAATAAATATAATTAAAATATAATTAAAATATTAAAACTATTAATTTTAAAGTTTATTAAATTTAAAGTTTTTTATATTAATAAAAATATAACTTATAATTTTAATATTATATTATATTAAATTAAAAAACTCCTTAAAATATTAAGTTTTATTTAATTATTTTAAATATATAAAACTTAATAAATATTAATATTTTAATATAATTATTTTTTAATAATAAATAATTTTAACGTTAAAAATATTTATAATATTAAAAAACTTTTTATTTTTATTATTAATTTTATTTTAAAATTTAAAATTATTAATTAATTTATTAATTAACTTATAAATTAATTTTAATTTTAATTAAAACTTATTTATAATATTTAATTTAATAAAAACTTTTTTTATATTAATAAACTATAAATTTTAAAAAACATTATGATTATTATTTTTAGTTTTTTTAATATTAAAAAAATATTAATTATTAAAAATATTATAATTTATTATTAAATTAAATAACTTTTAATAATATATATAATAATATAAAAATAAAATTAAGTATTTATTAAATTAAATAAGTTATATAAAAACTATTATATAAATTTAATTAAGTTTTAAAAAAAATTTATAAAGTTATATATAAAAATTATTAATAAATATAATAAATTTTCTTGAAAAAATTATAATAATATAAAACATATTATAAATTAAAATATATTTATAAAAAATTAAATTAATTTTATAATTAAAATTATTAATATATAAAATAAAATAAATATTATTAATAATAAATTATATATTTTAATTATATTAATTAATATATTTAATAATTTTATTAACAGTTTAAAAAAGTTTATTAAATTATTTATATTAATAAATAATAATAATAAACTTATATTAAAAACTAATATTAATAATATATTTATATTTTAAAAAAAAGTTATTAAAATATTTTAAGTTTTAAATATTATTTAAAATACTTTTAAAATAATATATTATAAAATAAAATTTAGGTTTTAATTTATAAATATATAAATAAAAAACATTAAAATAAAATTTATTATAAATATAAAAGCTTTTAAAAAATAAAATAATAAAATAATAAATTATTTATAAAAAATTTATAAAAAACTTATTTAAAATCTTAAAATAACATTAATAAAACATTTTAATATAATTTAAATTTTTTTAAAGTTTAATAATAATTAAAATAAAAAAATAATAATTTATTAAAAATAAAAAAACCATATTAAAAATAACTATAATAAATAATAATTAAAACAAAAACTAAAATATTAAATAAAATTAACATTTTTAAAAAAAAATTAATTAATAAAAACATTAATTTATTAATATAATTAACATTTTTAAATAAAAAAAAAATTAATAAATATTATAATAAAAATATATTTTTTATTTATTTATTTAATAAACTTTTATATATTTATATAACTTTAAGTTATTTTTAATAACTAGTTTAAAATTTTATAAGTTTTATATATTTTAAAGTTTTTTAATATATAATAATATAATCTTTTTTATTTATATTTTTAGAATTTTATTTTTATTTTTTATTTTTAATAATAATAAATAATTAAATTATTTTAATTTATTTATTAATATTATTATTAATTATAAATATTTTAATAATAATAATAAATTTTTTATTAAAATTAAATTATTTTATTAAAATTTTATTTTTAAAGTTTTAATTATAATTTTAATTATAAAATTTATAATATATATAATAAATCTTAAGTTTTATATTAATTTAAATTTTTATTTTATTTTTTTTATATTATTTAAAGTTTTTATTTTTAAATTATAATATTTAATATTTATTTTATTTAAATTAACTTATTATTTTTTATATTATATAATTAATTTATTTTTATTTTTAATAAAAAAAAGTTTTAATAATAAATTAATTAAAATATTTTTATTATAAAATATATAATTTTTTTATATTTTAAAATAATAAATATTTTAATATAAAAAAATTAAACTTTTTTATATTAATATTAAAAAACTTAAAATTAATAACTTATTAATATAAATATTATAATTATTATATTATTTAATATAAATTAATTATCTTTTTTATTTAATAAATAAATTATTAATATTATTATATTTTTTAATTTATTAATAAATATTTTAATAAATTATTAATATTAATAATTAATTTTTTTATTAAACTTATTATTATTTTTAAATAATTTTAATTTATAAATATATATATAAATTTAAAATATAAATTTATAAAAATATTTATATAGTTTTTTAAATTTTTAAAAATTTTTTTTTTTTTTAATTTTTAATATATATAAAATAAATAATATAATATAAATTTATTAAATAATTAAAATTTATATATATATATAAAATATTAAAAAAAAATTTAAATTTTAATTATAAATTAATAATAAAAATTAATTATTAAAATATTTAAAATTTATATAATTATTAAATTAATTATAATTATTTTATATAATTTTATATATTAATTTATTTATATTATTATAATTAAACTTTTTATAAAAAATTAAATTTATATTACGATATATACGTAAAATTATATATAATATTAATATAACTTATTTTAAATTATATTTATAAGTTATATTTTATATTTTAAAATTTAATTATAATTAATTTATAATTAAATATAATTATTATTTTTATATATATTTTAATATTATTAATTTCTTTATTATTATTATTAATTTAACACTTTTTTTATAAAATAATAAAAATAATTATTTTTATAATATTTTTTAATATTATATTTTTTTATTAAAATTTAAAATTAAAAAAGAAATATTAAAATTTTATTTTTAAAGCTTTAATTATAATTTTAATTATAAAATTTATAATATATATAATAAATTTTAAATCCTGTATTAATTTAAATTTTTATTTTATTTTTATTATATTATTTAAAGTTTTTATGTTTAAATTATAATAATTTTTTTATATTTTTTAATTTAATTATATTTAATTTAAATTTTAAGTGTAAATATTTTTTAATTTTTAAAAATTAATTTAATTATTTAATAGTTAAATAATCTTATTATATTTTTAAGTATTTTATAAATATTTAAATTTAATATTTTAAATAAATTTTAAATATAACGTTTTATATATAATATTAAAATTAATATTATAAAATTATAAATATTTAAGTTTTATTAAATTAAGTTTTTAATATTATTTTTATTTAATTAAATTTTAAGATATTATAATATTTTAAAATAATTAATTAATTAATTTCTTATTATTTTAAAACTAAATTTATTATTTTTTATAATTAAAATAATTATTTTAATTTTTAAATAATAATATAAAAAATTAAATTTATTTATAAAATTAAAATTAATTATTATAAATAATTTATTTAAACTTTAATAATAAATAAATATTAAAATATTATAAAAACCGTTATTTAATAATTAAAATTTATATAAAATATATACCAATAAAAAATATAAGTAAATATTATTAAAAAAATAAATAAATATAAATTTATTTTAAAGTTTATTTTTATTAATATATAAAAAATTAAAAACAAATTTAAAAAATTAAAGATATAATATTTAAAATTGAAAAAATTAATATATTAACTAATATATAATTTTTATAATTATTAAATATTAATAAATATATTTTATAAAAAGTTTTTAATAAAAACTTAATTTTAATAATAAATATATTTTTTAATTATTTAATAATAATTTTATTATTTATTTAATTATTTTTAAAAATTATATAATATTAATTAATTATAATTTTAAAATATTTTTTAAATTAGTTTATTTATATATTTTTTTTTTAAAAATTATATTTAATTTAAAAAACTAGTTTATAATATTTATATATTTAATAAAAAACGTTTAAAAATAATTTTATAAGTTTTTTATAAAAAGTTTTTTAAATATTAAATTTTTTAAAATTAATTTATTAATTTTTAATATTATAATTAATTAATTAAATTAAATATATATAAAAAAACATAGTTTTTTTATTATATTTAATTATAATATTTTTTTTATTTATATTAAAAATTAATTTAAGTTTTATTTATTAATATTTTTTTTATTTAATATTAAAATATTATTTTATAATTTTAAAATTAAAATTATTAAATTTAATAACTTTAATTTTATAATTTATTTTTATATATATAAATAAGTTTTAATAAATTAAAACTTTAAATTAATTTTTATTTAAAAACTTTTTTAAATTTATTAAGTTTTTTATAATTAAATATATAATATTATAATTAAAAATATATTTTATTAAATTTTAATAAATAATTTATTTAATAAGTTTTTTTTTTTTTTTATAAATTAATATTTAAACGTTTTAAAAAGTTTTTATAAATAATTATTTATAAAATTAATAATATATAATAAATTAAAAAATTATATATTTAAAAAATATTATATAAATAAAAATATTATTTTAAATAATATTTAAAATAATTTTAATTATTATTTTTTTATTATAAAATATTATATTAAATTTTAATAAAATTATTTAAATTTATATTTAAAAAATAATATTTTTATAAAAAAACTAAAAATTAATATTTTATATAAAAAATTATATTTTAATTTTTAATAATTATATAATAAATTAATTTTAAACTTTATATTTAAATAAATTAATTAATATTTACTTTGAATTTTTAATTTTATGTTATATAAAGTAAAGTTAGTTAAGATATATATAAGTAAAATAAGTGGGTTTTAGTTAATTTTACGGGTTCGCCGGTGGGTTGTTCTCGCTGGTCAGGGACAGATGGTAGAAACTACTTGAGTCTTAGAGTTGGAATCTTTTTTCTAACAGACAAGACACTCTCCGCCAGCCATATTCAGAAAAACTATGCACATAACGGTGTGAGGATTTCTTTCAGGGGCCACTCGAGGCCCCATTTAGCGATCCTAAACAATTTGACGGCCCATCGACGGTATTATCGTAGCCACCTCACTTTTTCTTGTCTCTCTTGTGTTTCCTTTTCTCCTCCTCCTCCTCATCATGTTTCCGCTCGTATTCCAGCCGGCGTTGCAGCCTGGCTTCTTCCATGCTTCTCTCGCCTGCCTCGCGTCTTTCCCTTGCCCACCGGTCCTGTAGTGCTCTGGCTGTCGCGGATGCCTCGCGTTCATATTGCTCATTTTCTCTCTTGCGATTCTCGCGTTCCTGTTTGCGTGTTGCTTTTTCTTGTGCTGTCCGTTCACGTTCCTGTTTGCGTGCTGCCCGTTCGCTCGCCCGTTCGCGTGCTGCCAGTTCACCTGCCAGCTTGCGTTCGTTTCGTCCCTGTTCCTTGCGTGCGCGTTTCTCATCCGCTTCCTGTGTTTCGCTCTTTACGGGCGGCTCGTACTCTCCCTGCTTCTTTTTTATCAAGCGGGAATCATACCCCGAAGGCGCATATGGTGTCGTATGCGACCATAAGCAGTCCGAACATATGGGCACTGACATCTCCTGCGAGAACTCTGTTATAGGTTGGACATTCCCGCACGATCCGGGGTTCCCACGTGTGCCGTTAGCGGCAGCACAAAATGAATACATAGTGCCTATATAATCGCCTATAGTGTGGTTGCCAGTAATGCATCCTTGATATGTGTAAGTCAGACGACACATCGTAGGTGAACACTCTGTTTCGCGTCGAAATAGGTTGATTTTATAAGCCTATGAGCCGTAATGAGTGTATGTATCCGGTATCTTGCTGATAGAGAATAATTCCAAGGACTGTGCAATGCCGAGGTCGAGATACGGGATTGATGGGCCAATTCTGGAGTAGAATTTACAACCCTTTCCTATCCTAATTATACCTCCGTATTAGCTGATTGATATTCGTCTCTATTTTACTAGGGTAAGTGTCAGGGAACTCAGCAGGCTCTTTTCATCTATTCTCGTCCCAGATCTCTATGAAGTGGCTGACAGGAACTCGACAGTGATAGCACCATAAAAGCTCGCAGAACGCTAGACTTGTTAGGTGTTAAAGTCAACTTACCAATGAGATCTCAACCTCAGTAGTTGGAAAATGAGTTTCAACCGTTGTGGCTTATGTACATGGAGGACTGGATAATCAGATGGACGGTTCGAGTTGGTTGAGCTCAATACATTTGGCCTTGTTAACGACGGATGGTATTTCTTCTGGCATTTCAGAGGAACCTTATTAGGTATTTATAAATCTTGGTCTGGTGGTATAATTCCAAGTATTAAGGGTCCGATGTAGAGGCGTCATCGGTTGATTCATATTTCATCGGATGATGGTCTTAATATTTGCCAGGTATCCATGACAGATAGCCCATCTCATAGGTATTTACATTACCATAAGCATATTCACGTTTGTGACACATATGTCACGAAGCTGTAGCAAGTTATCTCGCATCAAATTACATTGGGTATCCTAACGGGAGAAAAAAAAAGGTGACTAAAAAAATAAACAAGTAAAAAAAATGCAAAAGCTCAGCCAGGTTCGAGCCCCCGGCGGGGCTCGAACCTGGCTTACGAAAATCCTCGGGAGGATTTTACTGTGGGGCCGGGCGCGGGGCGGGGCCGGGTTCTCATACTTTAACCACTAGGCCATTAGGCCACTTGGCCCACGGTGGCCTAGTGGTTAGAGGAGCTTCCGGCCGATGGAAAGTGCTCCGTTGTTATGGAATATATGTCTTGGGTTTGGTTGGGGCGTGCTCGTTGCTGGGTTAGGTACCTAAGGTGGCAGACCCTCGGGCCAATCGTACACAAACCGCTTAGCTAACCTTGCATCCAGTTGCTCGAGTCACTGGCACTTCGTATGAATAAGTGACATGTAGAAAGAATATCCAGTTTTCATCCCTTATTACTTGTCTTCCCCCCCTCCCCCCTTTCTCAACTTTCTAAGCCTCTCTCTTATCCTCTACTAAGAATTAAATGGAATATTTGTTATAGTGTTCTGGAGCTGCCTATAAAGATAGTAGACTATGGCAGTTTATCCGCCAGCCATATTTAGAAAAACTATGCACACGATAGTTGGGGATTTCTTTTACAGAGGGGACTAATGCTCGTAGATTCACCTCTACCTGCCTTCATCCAACTTCACACCATCTAAGTCTATAACCTGTATAGACCTGCTCAACCTCGGATGCTTTCCCCAATGTTTGCGGTAGGCAACGAGTTAATCGAGACCCCCATTTGGCCAGCGTAAATAGTTTGACAGCCTATCAATAGGTCCCATCATTGCCACCTCTCCCCGTGTCTCCAGAGATCTCTCTTCCTCGCGCCCAGATACCTTCCGCCTCCTGTGCTCCTCACCGCAGCCGCGGCCGCAGCTCTGGCAGGGGTCTCTCGCGTCCCCCGCCTGCCCTGCGGTCGCGGCGCCTCTCTCCTCTCCTGCGCTCCTCGCGTGCCCGCTCACGCTCGCGCTCTCTGCGTTCGCGTTCCCTGTGTTCGCGTCCCTCGCGCTCCTCGGGGCGGAAATCATATAGCGAGGGTCTGTACGGCACCGTGCTCCGCTGCACGCAGCTCGGGCATGTGGTCATCGACGCGCTCGTCGATATTCCTGTTATAGATCTGACCTTCCCGCACGACCCGAACAGCCCGTTGAAGTTCTTAGCGGTGTCACATATCGTATGCTTGGCTTCTAGCATCTGGCCGAGTTTGTGGCGGCCAGTGTTGCACCAACCGTATTTGCAGGTGGTCCGGCACATCGTGAGCGAACACCTTGATTCGCGTCGAAATGGGTTGACCTTGATAAGTTTGTTAGTCGAAATTGGTGTCTTAGATACGTATTCGGTGTCTTGTTGAAAGAGAAGGGTTCTAAGAACTGAAATGTCGAAGTCGAGATACTAGATATCTAAATGGAAAGTCTAAGTTGATCAAGTTCAAGATACTAGGCCTTGCTGGATGGGAATGGTAGATGTTCTGGTATTTCAGCTGGGTGTGAAGTCTGGGACCTATTTATTGAATTTGGTCTAGTTGTACAAGTATCATGATCTACTATCCACCTAATCTACCTAAGGTATGTAGGTAAGTAAGGATGCTTTCTTGCGCATGCGTGGTACCCAAAATGTCCGTGACATCAAGTCTATATAGGTGTTTACATTGCTTTACGAATATCCACGCCTGTAGCACAGAAATCTGACTTTGATGTCTACTGTTTTTGGAAACTAACGTTGACATGATTCCGAGGTTGCAAGAGCTTCTGAATGTACCCCTATCCAGTCACTCGAGTCATTGGTACTAATATGGCTACTAGGAATTAGACGGAAGGTCCTCCTCTCTTCTACAAACTTTCACGATATCAGCACAGTATTTGTTTTTTATGACATTGCCGTAACGATTGCTTTATTAATCTCCGAAGGAGGCTGTCTTCACGCGTCCTTGTATCTAACCTATGAAGTCTTCATTTCCTCAGCCTCTCGTCCGCCTCCACGATCCGTCTCTAAATGTGCACCGTGACGGACTTTCCCTTAAGGCCGTCCGTTCCGACTTCCTGCTTCGTAGCGCGGACCCTGTATCTGCCCTCGTCCGCGCGAGCTGCCCACAAGGACAGTAGGCCGCTGCCGTCGACCCACCAGAGGCATTCGTCGTCATCCGGGGGGCTGTTGAATTGGAATACAGCACCGTCTAGGAGGTGGCTGTATTTCTCATGGAACACGCTCATGACGCGAACGTTCGCAGCTGTCACGTCGCTGTATGTCCCGACGAAGTCGAAATCGGCGTTGTCGACAACATCTACCTGGGCTGCGTGTGTGACAACGTAGACCGAGTTCGCATGCTGTCGGCCCTCGACCCAACCCTTCAGCGTTTCCTCCATCTCCTCAATCATGTCAGGAGGATATTCGGCCTTGAGCTCCTCTAAGGTCAACTCCTTCTTCTCCTTCTCCTTCTCCTTCTCCTTCTTATCAGAACGGGAGACCAAGCCTGCTATCATAGCAGCGAATTCAGGATCGAGCTCCTCGGAACCGTAGTTGTTTGCGAAGGATCCATCGGAGATCATGTTCAGCATCTCGTCGTCGTTATTCTCCTCCTTCACATCCGCCTTGGCGCGCTTCTCGACGGGGTCAGCCCAGGGTATCTCGGGGCCCGATCCCTCCTGCTTGGTAGACTCTAGTCTCGGCATGATTGGTGCTTCGTGGTGCTTTCTTGCGTGAAGTGCGTGCGACTTTCTTCGGATCAAGATGGTTGTGGATATTTGCGTCGATGAAAGTGGCGGAGGTCGAAAGAAACTTAAGCAGCCCGTCTTTGTGATGCTTGATGCTTTTGATGCTATAAGAGGTAGGCAATGCGTGAGTGAATGAAACGAAAAGGTCGCATGGGATCGCTTACTTGAGTTGCTAAGGCAAGATTTGGCAGCGGTGTTGCTTTGGATATGATATGGAAAGGAACAGTTGAAAAAATTATGAGGTACCTTGCAGGATATATATGAAAAATAAGTGATTGGTGCCTGAGGTACTATTGCTGGGTTGCTGGGTTTGCCTTAGGTTTATGCGCAGGTAGTCGAGGGTCTCAAATGGCATCTAGTCATCCACAATTCCATACCTACCATTTATGATTCAGTATTCTACCGTAATCCTGTGCAAACAAACCATTTGAATGGCTTACTGCACACCTCTAGCCACGTTTCCATCCATACCTCCTACATATAGCCTCTTCAGGGAGACCCGAGGACAATACCAGGAAACAAACAAAGCATATATCGCTATATTCATGAGTGGTCTTATTCATTCCTTCCACATGCCTCATTACCCTAGGTCCTTAAAGGTACAATAAGTAATCAATGGCCAACGTTAGCCCCGGCAGGCCAGCCCGCGAAATCCGGGTCTCCGGGCTGTGGGAATAGTCCCCTCGGTGCCTGCCCTGGTGCCGGTTGCGCCGGGCCCAAGCCCACGCCGCCTACACCGCCATTTTGCTGCTGCTGCCCCTGCCTGGCTGCGTTCTCTTCCGCTTCACGGTGCGCTTGTTGTCTCCTCGCGCGGTAGTACATCAGGAATAGGATGGCGCCGATCAGGCCTAGTATGATAACACTCTCGATTACGCCGTCTAGCTCGTCGAACCCTTCACCCAGGGGCTCGCCGTCGCTGCCCGTGATTGTATCCTCTAAATAGTCTTCGTACACGTCGTCGTAATAAATGTTGTCTTCCTGCAGGAAGTTGGCAATCCACTCGCTGAGGGACCAGTCTTTTTTAGGTGCTATTCATCGCAGTGCATAAGTATATGGGTAGATAAATGAGATTTAAGGGGGAACGAAATGAAAATAAAACTTACATGGCTCGTCCTGAATCGAATTGATCCGGCCATGCGTGAACGTATTCCAGGCACTACGAACCCGCAGCTTTAGGAGGCTCAAGGTTACGGGAAGATAGGCTTCTTCGTTAGTCTCCAGAGCTTGGTCGTAGTATCTCTTTGCGAGGTGGAAGTCCTGGTTCAAACCAACGCCATTCTCATGCATCCAGCCGAGATTATAAAGAGCCTGGGCGCTCTGGAAATATTCCGAAGCCCCCGTGTAACATTGTGCCGCCTTGTCCAGCGCAATCTCGGTGCCAATGCCGCTTAGGTAATAATCGCCCATCTTCACCAACGAATCGATATTTTGTTGGATGGCGGACCTTGTCCAGTATATTAACGCCAAAGCCGAGTTCTGCAGCAGGCTGGGCTTGGGTGCTTGGCGCTTGACCCACGATGGCAGAGGGAACCGTGATTGTGTTGGGTCGAGCATGAACGCAACGTTATTCTGCGCCTTTTCATATCCCTGCTCTGCGGCCATGAGATAATCAAGGAAAGCGAGTTCGTAGTCACCATCCTCGTATGCCTGGTTGGCTTCCGCCCAAGACGATACCAGAGGTTCAGCCCTTTCAGCAACATTTTTATAATACGCCATGGCCATGCCGCAAGTCTTATCTCTCCCGACACCATGGTGGATCATCTCAGCAAGGTAGTACTGCGCCTCGATATTGGCCCAGCGAGCAGCCGCTTCAAAATATTGGTTGGCGATTTTCAGGTCGTCGGCAGTGCCCTGGTCAAGATGAAGAGTGCCCAGCGCCACGTGAGAAAGACTAAAGTCTTGATCCGCCGAAGCTTTGAATAGCTCGGTAGCCTTTGAGACATTCTTTGGCATGCCGAGACCATGGAGATTCATAATCCCTAGACCCCATTGAGACTGGGCATCACCGTGCTTAATTCCACGCTCGAACCATCCCCGAGCAAGCTTGAAGTCCTGTCTAACGCCTTCTCCGCGTAACCACATCCGGCCGATATAGCCTGCGGCTTTGCTAGCGTACTTCTCTAGTTGAGGTTTCGGCTGGTCCACAGCACGTCCGTCTTTCGCACGCCAGTACATCGTCGTTACCGCGGCAAAGTACCTTCGAGCTAGATCGACGTTTCTATCCAGACCCCGTTGACCCTCATAATAGAGTCTACCTAGATTAAAGGATGCCTTGAAATCCCCCTTTTGGGACATCAAGTCGAGGTATTCGATAACGTCGTCAATGGCGGCGTACGCGTCGGAATTCGGGCTCGCTTTCAAAGCATGGATTCCGGAACTTACCACGCTGGCCCCCTCGCCATAGACTCCACCAACCTCATCAGATAGCCGGTGCGCCTCGGGTGTGAAAGCCATTCCGCCGGGCGGACCGGATCGATACCAAGCCATGCCCTTGTCTGCCACTCTCTTGTAGTATTTGCAAGCCGTCTCGCAGCTCTTAGGCACGCCGATTCCGCTCAGATGGCGAGCGGCGACAGTCATTTCCGATCTCGTGTGGCCCGCGTCGGCTGCAAATGTGTGGTACAGGAGAGCTTTCGCCTGGTCCCGTTCCACCGCGTCACCCAATCCCGTCGCGTACATCAGCCCTACCATGTGCTGTGCGGAGCTGTTTCCATACGACGCCAGTCGGTAGTAGTGGTCGAACGCGGCCTTGAAGTTTCTTGGATGCGAGTAGTTGCCAAAGAAATTGAGCTGCCCTAGTAGGTAAATCGCGTCCGTGTTGTTCTGATCGGCTGACTGCTGGAGTAGCTTAACGCCCTCGAGTAGGGGTCCAGTGATGACGGGCGCCACATGCTCCTGGGGAGGAGCGCTCACTCGTAAGCTCGGTAGAGCCTTCATGGCGTACTGAAATAGCGACCCAAAGAGACCGACTTGCTTCTTCGTTTTTCTGTATAGAGGTGTTTTAATCTTTCGAAGCTCGACCATTGCCTCGTGCACAAGCTCCCATCCTGTTCCGTGTTAGGCCATATTTATTGGGCGAGCGATGGTATAGCTGCGGCTGCTTACCATTTTGATAGGGAGACCACGCATGTTGTGCACCCTGAACGACGTCGGTTTCGGCGGCTCCAGATTGTATATTCGGGGCAGTCGTGTCGTCGGCGTCAGCTTCTAAGACCTGCTGTTCCGCAGCGGAAGTAGATGCGACAACCTGCAAGAGCACTTTGGCATAACGAGTTAGTTTGTAAACCGTGCAAGATCTGGCTGTTTTGCGTGTATGCGATTTGTAATGGAATACGTACGGAGGGCGGAGAGGAGCCAACGCCTCATGGTGAAAAGATTGCTAAGAGCAAGATCATAAGCACTGTAGTAATGTCATGATCCCCTGTGGAGGCTATAAATAGTATGTTAGCTAGGAGAAAAGAAAGAAACAAAGGTGGTTTGTAGGCTGTGATCGTGATAGTGATAATTAAAAAGGAGCTTAGAAGGCGGCAGAAGCTCTAAACTTACAAGCTGTCCAGATCGGCTTAAGGCTACCCTGGTACAACGCGACGTCAGACTGGCTGAAATAATGTTATTTCATTTGATTGGTCGAATACGCCACATCTGGTGGGTCTTTTGTTTTTTATCCATACACCCTAGCAACCTAGAAAGCTTGGCCGAATTCAAATATTTGAAGCTCTTGAAAATTCAATCTTCGGACGCAACCGAATCAAGACGAATCAAGAATTATTGATGATAGGTCGACAAATTGGAAGACGGCCTACTAATTCAGCTTACCAGCGCATGCGGGAGCATATACAGCCAAGCCAAACATTTACAGGTTACAGTTATAAGGAAACAAGGGGTACCAATTCTCACAGGTACCTAAAGTACTGTGATACGTGCCCGGAGATTTTGAAGAGGCCCAAGCCATGTACCCCCTTACCTGTGTAGACGGGTACAGAATACCGTTACGCGAGGAAGTCTACGTCCTTGATATCATCCCCCTCACATCAGGACCGGCGACCATCTCTTCGGACCAGAAGCTCTCAGTATTCAGCCCAACCAATCTGAGCACGGGTCCGCAGGTCAACCTTGTCACACGCCACGGCAACATCACATGTGCCAAGGCGTACGATGGAGTGAACGCTATCGTATGTACGGCAGGGGAGGATGGAAGTTTGTCGATGTGGGATTTAAGACTAGATCCACAGCAGGCCGAGGTGGCCAGGCTGACAGGTTGGAATCTCGCGGCAATTTCATGTATGAAGATGATGCTGAGGAGTAATATAGATAATCGAGTCCCCGTGCTGTCCCTAGCGTGCTCCAGTGCAGGTTTCTCCGTCGTGGCCGGCACCGAGCTACAAGATCATCAAGCATCTATTTTAGTATGGTGAGCGAATCGTATCGCATAAGTGCAAGCTGCACACTTGCTTAAGCTCGTATCCAGGGACGTCCGATCAACGCCTACCCCAAAGCTTCACTACAAGGAGGTCCATAGTGACGATGTGACAGAGGTCTGCATGCATTAGCTACCCACGGTAAGAGCCTCACGTATGCTAATATCTTCTCAGGTGAACTTCCACCCGAGCGACCATAATATTCTCCTGTCGGGATCGACAGATGGTCTCGTAAATATCTGTGATACTAGAATCACCGACGAGGACGAAGTTATAATTCAGACCTTCAACCACGATGCTTCTATCCATCACGCAGCATTCCTCAACGACACTGAAGTATTTGCCCTCTCCCACGATGAGAAGCTTGCTCTTTACGACATGGCCGAAACCCACGAAAACGGAGCTGCCACGACCAACTTTGGGGACATGCGAAATGTCCTTGGCTGCCAGTACGTTGCCAATGTCTTCGCCAAATCGAATGGTACCGGGGCGGTGATTGGTGCTGGTGCGCATGAGTAAGTTGACATGGATATCAAAATTTGCTGTTGTTTGTCGCTAATTTTGATATCTGTGCAGAACGGAGGCGTTCGAGTTAGTCTATCTAACAAAGGGCCAAGGGTGGAATCTAGACCGAGACAGTAGCGTAGGCTTGCCCGGCGCTCACTCCTCGGAGATCGTTCGTAGTTTCTGTTTCTACGATGAAGCGCAGATGGTCTTCAGTGCCGGAGAGGACGGGTATATCAAAGCATGGAGACCGAACGCGTAAATCAAGATACCCATACACCGTAATCCATTACTTCAACCGTATTTGTCGTGCTTGTTTTTAGACTTTAGGTCCAACAACTGCTCGTGATAGTCGCCCTCCCGTCTTGCCTTCTTCAGAGACCTGACCTCGTCTTCGTTGAGCCGCCTGCCCACGGCCTCCTCTAGTTCCTGCCGACTGATCTTTTCTTTTGCCCTCTCTTCCTTTGACGCCTTGATTCGGGGTTTGAAACGTGCTTGCATGCGGATTCTCAGAGTAGTATCGAAGCTGATCTCGGTGGCATCACCACGAATCTCCGGCGTGCCATTCACTTTCGTAGATTCTTTGGTCGTCAGGAAAGTCTCTCGCTGCGACTGGACTTGGAACGTTCCCTGGGTGTCGTGGGTCAGGATTACGGTCCAGGTTTCGAGCGCTGTTATGGCTTCGGACGTGGCGGTAAGAATGCCGTATTTGTCACAGCTGAGGTATCTAGGCAAGGCAAGTCAATATTAAGCTAGTAAATGGTAGGAATGGCAAGATTACATACTTTCCGTAACGGCCTTTAAACCTGAAATTATCCGTCCCGTATATCTTGTTCGCAACCCAGACCTGTCGCACGTCGTGTGGTTCGGCGGTGGAAGGGTTTCCATCGATGATGTTGACGATAGGATCAGTGAAGATCTTGCCATTGGCATCGCAAGCTAGACACGTAGGTGGATCGGTCGGAAGCACAATCATAACAGGGCCCTGGACGTCTCCGGCTGCTTCAGCCGACACCCAGCTATCATCATGCTCGCCGTCTTCTGTTGTAGCTACCGCAAGATTGCTGGGACCTGTATCGTCAATCGACGGATCTGCTTCTGCCCGCTTTCTCTTTTTGGGCTTCTTGTCGCCCTTGAAAGAGAGCGGCTTCACCATCTTGATATGGATCAGGGTTAAATCTACAAGTAAGTAGTTGAGTAAGTTGACGATCGAAGATGGCGAAATGTAAGTTGGAGCTCTAGCTACAAATAGCTACAAATTGCGTTGGCGTCACTTTCGATTCTCAACCTTAAAATGCCCCACCAAAATTACCCCAGAAAATTAATATACGATTACGGATTATGTCGTTACGGATTATAGGCTTATGGATTACAGATTACAGTGTGAATTACAGTATTATAGATTACAGTGCTTCGAATCACAGTATTACGTATCACGGAACACAGGCTTATAGATAATACTGTTACTGTAAGAGATAAGTCCCAGTGTGACGGATTACAATGGCTTATAGGCTGACAGGCTGGTGGGTTATACTGTTACGGATTACATGCTTACGGATTATAAGCTTACGGATTACAAGCTTACGGGTTACCTGCTTATGGATTAACTGTTACTGATTACGAGCGTATATGGGTTAGCAACTATACCTCACAGATTACAGACTTGCGGATGCCACTGTTCCATATTCCAAACTTATTATTTTTTTCGAATTACACTTGAAGTATTATTGGCGGTCAGCTTGATAGCCAGGTTGTGGTGTTACACCAAGATACGGAAGAGTATAAACCGTAGCTTAGCGGTAATCTCCTGCAGGAGGGCGGAGTGCTCCGGCCATGGGGATTTGTTCCAGACTCTTTTAGCTGAATCCCGACGATATCCTTAGGGCGAAGATGTAAAAAGATATGATGTCCTATCTTGAACAAATTCATATAGAAATGCTGAACTTTAGCTCGATACTAAAATTACGTTATTAGCTCCTGCTCTGTTGCTTCTGCATTTAGGAGACATACGAATTTTACTCATGGCGACAGCGCAGCCCGTCGTAGTATCGCTGGCCGATCTCAAGAGTGGTAAATATACAGTCACGCCACTGAGCCGAGAAAACAAATCTCAATTGCTAACCATTCGATAGGGAACATCTCTTTTGAGACGCTACAAGAAGCATTCGGTCCCGAATCCTTAGGCATTCTCGTGGTTAAAGATGTCCCCGCCGAGTTCCCACGGTTAAGACACCAACTCTTATCTTACGCCTCTTACATGGGTAACTTATCAGAGACAGACTTCGGTAAGCCGAGATAAATGAATAGTCTCACCAATACCCCACGAACCTAACAAGATTTTAGACAAATTTACGAACGAAGCAGCCAAATATCTAGTCGGATGGTCCAAAGGCAGGGAGAAACTTAAGGACGGCGGAGCCGACGAGTATAAGGGCTCATTCTACGCCAATTGCGCATTCTATGTGGACCCGTCTCTCGAGTCTGCTGAGCCGACGCAGAAGTTTCCTCTAGAAGAATTTCCAGAGTACTTGGCACCAAACTCATGGCCGCCGAATGAGACGCTGCCGGGTTTTAGGCCGACCATCGAACAGATGTGCAACCTCATCATCGACACGGCGGTGCTAGTCGCGCGGGCTTGCGACAAGTTCGCCGAGAAGGAAATTCCTGGTTATCCTTCGGCGTACCTAGAGAAGACGGTCAAGTCCTCATCTACTACGAAGGCGAGGCTCCTCCACTACTACCCGATGCCCGAGGAGGCTATGGCAAAGGGTCAAGAGGAAGATAACTGGTGCGCGGTGCACAAGGATCACGGCTGTTTGACGGGCCTAACATCAGCCATGTTCATCAACGAGCTAAAGACGGACGCGAAGGTGCCTAACTTCGGCGAGAAGGTCCCAGACCTGTTGCCGATTTTGGAAGAACTACCCGGATCACCGGATCCGCAGGCCGGACTCTGGATTAAAGACAGGAAGGGAGTGCCGGTCCAGGTCAAGATTCCCAGAGACTGTATCGCCTTCCAAACAGGCGAAGCGCTCGAGAGAATCACGCGAGGGAAGTTCAAGGCCGTGGAGCATTCGGTCAGGGGAGCATATGCTAAAGGTATCGCTCGGAACACGCTAGCCGTCTTCACGCAGCCGAATCTCGAAGACGAAGTTGATCTAGATCAACACATTTCCTTCGGGGAGTTTGCTAGGGGAATTATAGCGAAGAATACAGTCTAATGACGATTTCAATTTAAATAAGAATTTTTATCGTACCTATACAGCGCTAGATACCTGTATCGTACCGCATATGCATGTGAAGTCCCTCCTCCGGGCACCGAGGTCTAGATCGGGGTGAGCAAGTTGCATGCAGCTCTGCACCACCAACAAAGCTATAGACTGGAGCTACCCCGCCATAACGGTAGCTGCAGCATATCATAAAATGTGCTATATATGGCGTCACTACTTGCATTTATTATTCGGCGTCCCACCTTGACGGATCTTCCAGTCAGCTTCAGCTGCCATATCATCTATCTCGTTAGCTCCGTGCCTTATCCCGAATGCGCCTACCTCGGAGTTTCTCCCCCTTTGTCTGTAGCAAACACCTCCTCAATCCAGTTTCTAGTCGCTCAGTTCCAAGCTCCTACTTCCTCATCCTCAAATATCGTCACTTCACCACCACACGACCAACCATGGCGCTCAATCCCAAATTCGCAGGCCAGCGTCTGCTCTTCGGCCAACCTGCCGCTACCGCCAGCGGCGTGCCGCCCGCCGTGCACACGCTGGAGCTGTTCCTAGACTACGTGTGCCCGTTCTCCGCCAAGCAGTTCAAGACGGTGTACCACACGGTGGTGCCGCTGATCAAGGCGAACCCCAAGTGGGCGGCCAGCCTGCAGGTCATCTTCCGGCAGCAGGTGCAGCCGTGGCACCCGTCGTCGACCCTGGTGCACGAGGCCGGCGTCGCCGTGCTGCAGCTCGCGCCCGACAAGTACTGGGCCTTCAGCGACGCCCTGTTCAAAGACCAGCTCCAGTACTTCGACGAGGCCCTCGTCAACGAGACCCGCAATGAGACTTACAAGCGGCTCGCGAAGCTGGGCGCGAGCGTCGGCGTCGACGAGGCTAAGCTGTACGACCTACTGGTGATTCCCGATAAGGTGCCCGACGGCGGGCACGCAAACGGCGGTAACAAGGTTACCAACGACCTGAAGCTGCAGATCCGATACGCCAGGCTGGTTAGCGTGCACGTCAGCCCGACCGTGATCTTCGACGGCGTGGTTGCGAATGATATCAGCTCCTCGTGGACGAAGGAGCAGTGGGAGGAGTGGCTGAAGAAGAGCATTGTTTAGGCGACTGAAGTTGAAAGACTGTTGGACTTATTCTTTGGTGGATTCATAACGACGAATCAGCACAGCTCCTAAATAACCTAGGAATTTTGGCTACGAGTCATGAGAATAGCTTATGTCAATAAAGTGATTCCCTACTCAACTATGTGCTGCTCAGAACCTAAGAGCGCCCATTTAGGTATACCGCAGCGTGTCATTGAGACGACAAAAGGGGGATAAATATGGTAAAGATTTTAAAATTTAAAAGAAAGTAATATCTCGAGCTCTTAATAGAAACTGTGACCGTTGTCGTAGAGATCATGAAAGCAAGAAGCAGAATTTCAGCTGCTACCAGCTGAGTGACAACTGGCCAACTCCCAACTCATGATCCCCGCGCGTCGCGTAAATCTCAGGTTCAGTGGATTACTCGGATGACATCTTCAAATGAGAAAATCCCCATCAAACAGCTTTAATTATGCTGGTCCTCGGGCTCCTTAGAAGAGCTCACCGGACTCCGTTGAGATTTGATGTTCTCCGTCTCCCCAGTCTGACATCTCATGGGCTGCGAGTGAGGCAAAATACTCAGATCTCAGTCTCAAGTTTGAGATTCGAGTCCACCAAACCTAAGCCGAGCAGTCAAGCGAGTTCTCAACTTCCACCACCTCAATTCGGTTAGCTTATCCAGAAATGATGATAGAGCCTTAGCTAATTGACATCTCGGTACATAGCCTACCCGGAGAGATTATGCGTGTACCACGCGGGCACGGGTAGAATCACGTTCTTGGCGTGCCTGAAGATCTCGACGCTCTTCATATTCGTCTTCTTCGGGTTCGTCGTCACGCCCGCCTACTTTGAGAAAGAAGGCCTGTCGCCTACCGTCCTCCGAAGTCAGTCAAAATCTAGGTATATTCCCCCCGAGGGTTTATTTTGCTAACGTGTCAAACAGCGACGCTCTCCGCCGTGATCCCGCTACTCTTCGTAGCGTACACCACCTCGCCCTTCGTCTCCTTCGTCCACATGCGCATCCCCCCCTTCGCGCGGCAGTCGGAGGACATGCTGCGGCGTTTCGTGCGGAAGCTGCCGCCCGACACCGAGCTCGACGTGACGTCCATGAGCTTCATCGCCAAGCCCCGCGCCAGCAGGGTGAAGCTCTCGGACCTGCGCCCGGTGAGCCGGAGGCTGGGCATCGTCAACCTGGCCAGGGATACGGCGGCCGAGAACGCGACTAGGAAATGGTACATGTTCCGCGCCGTCGCCGACTTCAGCGCGCAGCCGAGCTCCAACACGGTGAGGCGCGCGCCGTGGGTGTGGGAGAGCATCGTGGATACTATTAAGAAACAACAGGTGTGATAAACTAAGATGTTTAATGGCAATTAGACAGATGCCGGGCTCAGGCCTAAAACCAACTTCCTTTTTACCACGTGATGACATCGCACATTCTATTATGATTCTCGCACGCATGCCCCCTATTAATTACACCGACATACTATACTATACATTTGATATTTCAACTCCCATATAGGTGCACATTATCACTATTTAAACCCCATCAGACTATCAAATCACCAGCCTGTGTTTGCGATATAAGGCTCCATAGTGCTCGTCAGAGCCCTAGAGTCCCAGTCTCCCAGCGCCGACTCGAACCCCGTCATAGCGCTATCCCAATCCTGCTGGGCCATGGGGAAAGCGTAGTCGATAGTAATCCCGTGCGCGTCATCAGGCATGCCGGAGCCCTCAGCCGAGCCGTTCAGGGGCAACCCGTCGTTGGAAACTGGCTCTTGGTACTCCGTGCGGCGCAGGGAACTTTTGCTCGCGCTCGATACTATGAGGCTGGCGACCTGGCTGAACCGCTGGCAGGCGTCGTGGATCTTCCGGATGTTCGGGGCGTCGTCCGCTACCGGCGCCATCGTTTCTAGCACCGAGGATAGGAGAGCCAGGTCGGCGCTGGAAGAGGTGGCGATGGCGTTGCCGGCCAGGACGATGAAGGACACAAACGGCACCAGGGACAAGATCCTGTGTTGAAGTGTTAGCAGCAGGATAGGTAGGTACCTAAGCAGAATCATTTATCGACGTACACGTTTAGTAGCGTGCTCCATCCAGCAGGATCTCGCTGAAGCATCTTCTCGCCAATCTCCCGAAGCGCCGACAGCGTCCCACGCGCCGCATCTACACACTCGCCCGAGCACTGCAGCGGGTGCGGCTGCGGGGAGCCGGGAGGGAGGATTCGGTACACGAGGGTGAGCAGCGAGTACATCTTGATGTCGATCAGCGCGGCGGCTGCGTCGAACATGGAGCCCATGTTGGGATCTTCCTAAATTTGCAAAGCGGGGGGTTAACAACGGCTAGGGAGTGTGGAATCGTGGGGGGAGGGGGTTCGTACAGATCTGACGGAGTTCTGAATGTCCATGATCCGAGCGGCGAACCTCCTTACGTGCGCTTCGCGCTCCTCTTGTGACGCGTGCCGCGCCGACGCCGAAAATAGCTTTCGCTGGATTTCTCCAGCTAGGATCGCGTAGTCGCCAAAGGCGCCGTATAGCCTGCTGATGTTAACAACAGCCTCATAAAATACATTCCCGAGGTTACTTACAGACGCGGGAGGTCGCGCCGATCACTAAAATCAGTCGGGTGGGCGGTCAACACGTCGTAGTGATGGATCATGGGCGTCCTGCCGCAGGTGATAGCCAGCCCCTTCTCCCACATATAGATGTACCAGAAAACCTCCCGTTTCCGATCGGTCTCCTGACCCTTAGCCTCGTTGGGCAGCCGATGCAAGCCCAGGTCTAGACACGCCCTCGCGGCGGCGCTAAACAGCCTCCACGCGATCGTGCTGTGTCCCTCCTTAACGTAGTAAGTCCCCTAGCCCGGTCAGAAGCCAGATCCTACGTTCCAACTGATCCACTTACGTACGAGAAGCGCCAGGGCGCGGCACGATTCCGTCGACGGCTCCGAGCACAGGCGCAGGCTCTGCATGGCCGCCTCAGCGTTGGTCTTCAGCACCCGGCCGTGCAGGCGCATGACCTCGAGGGTCGTGCCCATCCGCCGGCAGTTGGCCGCGCTCACGGCGAAGAACAGGTAGTAGAGGCCGACGTTCACGATGATCCACGTCCAGACCGAGACGGGCTCCGTCGCGAAGTACACCCCCCGGCACTTGTCGATGAACTCGTCCTCGTGGAAGATGGGCAGGTCGACGAAGAACCGCTGCCGGTCGGTCTTGACCAGGCGCAGGAGCTTGAGGGTCACGTCTAGCGGGGGGAGCGGTAGCTTTCCGAACTCTAGGTCGTCTGATCGCGGGAGAGGTTTGGGAGCGGCATGGTTCGTAGTAGTGTCCGCGCCGTGGAGTAGCTCTGCGATCGTCTGCGGGGAGAGTGTTGCTGGAGCCTCTAAAGCTTCCACATTGATGAACTCCGAAGCGGCAAGCGTCGCCTCCAACGCATTTTGGACCCTGTGCGCGTGCGACTGAAACGAGGAATCGCCGTTGAACCCGTCGTGAACGCTAGATAGACTCGGGACCTGCTCGTCGATCATGGGGGGCGGCGTGTTATGCGCATACTCCGATGACGTGTCCGTCGAACGCGGCGTGGCGTCTTTGCTCAGCATGAGCGCTTGGAGCATCTCTTTGACGTCGCCGAGCTGCCGGCTGACATCCTGCACGGCTTCGTCGTATTTCGACGATAGTATCACGCGTTGCCGCTTCTCGGGTGTCCGGCGAGTGCTCCGGCAGGCAACGTTAAGGGTCACACAGCTCGCGCATGGCGACCGTCTATCACATTTTGTCTGCCGAAAACATTAAGTAAGGGAGTCAAGAGTCGGGACTTAACTACCCCTTTGCAAGGGGGTAAATACCTTTCGGGTTTTACAATTATCGCACTAAGCCAGAGTTATGTTAATATTGATAAGTTCGGTTATGTGTGTGATCATTCAGCTAACGGATGTCACGATTTAATTGGAGGTCTCACCGCCGGTCTTCGCTCAAACGGGACGCTATGGTCTGTTTCGCTCATTTTGTCTAGAAATGTGACACCAATTTGGTAAAGAGTCAGGTGGGCGTGGAGGTAAGACACGGAAAGGATGAGTGTTGTATAGGAGAGGTCCCGAAATCCCGGGCGGAGTGAGGCTCTATGAACTCCATCGGGTCCCGAGGCCGCCGATGATTGGCACCGACTCCGCCACTCGGGTTACGAGTCAAGCTGCGAGACAGGGGACTTCTAGGCAGCAAAGAAAAAAAAAGGAGTAACTTAAAATAATTCGGAGGATATTAATGATACCTTGAAAAAGACCAACAAGAAAAAATCACGCTTATATAGTGGTCGTGCCAAATTCAGTGTTTTTATTATTAGGGGTAGCTAGTAGATAAGGGGTAAAATAGCCAAGTTTATTATTATCAGACGCAGTATACACAGGTGGTTAAAGCTGCTATCTACGATCAACCAATATGAAAGATAAATGGGAATCTAAATAGCGAATGAATGGTGAGACCTTCGGAAGATCATTTGATTAGTTAGTGTCTTATTGAGGGTTTGATATATGTATAGGTTAGGTACTCTTGTACAGCACAGTCTATGAATGTCTTAAGCAGCATTCCACACTATTTTTAGTGCGGCATCCGCATCATGCGACTCTCGAAATTTTGAAGCCTCCGGGGATGCGGTTCTGAAAGACCCCCGTCGGATCGTACTGCGCCGCCACATTTCGGATGTGCTGAATATTCGCAGCCCCGTAGCTCCCGAGCGGGTCCTGGCTCGCGTCCGCGTAGTTGAGGTACCGGAAGCCCAAGTCCCCGTTGAGCGACCGCAGCATCGCTTCGGTCTTGGCCGTCATCGCGTACGTCTCCGCCTGCGCTACGGCGAACGCCGCCTCGCCCGCGGCAGGGTCGACCGCGGCGCCGGCGGTCCACAGGATGGCGTTGGAGCGGATGGCGTCTAGGCCGAGCATGTTGCCGCCTCGCTGCTTGCCGATCTGCCCGATGTAGGTAGGGATGGGCTGGAAGAATAGCATCGTTGTAAACATGGCGGGATCGATGGAGCGCTTGAGCGCCTCGACGAAGTTTGCGTGGATTTCGACGCAGCTGCGGAG
The DNA here is from genome assembly GCA_902806565.1 of Hypoxylon rubiginosum. Lineage (NCBI taxonomy): Eukaryota > Fungi > Ascomycota > Sordariomycetes > Xylariales > Hypoxylaceae > Hypoxylon > Hypoxylon rubiginosum. Next base: position 1,819,157 of record CADCXA010000021.1, on the reverse strand, counting down.
AATCTGGGGGTCGTTCCGGAAGAACAACGTCGACGAGGCACCGCTAGACTCGGTTAGCTAAGATACCACTCAAAATTAGTGCTGTTATGACATACCTTATACCAGAAGGGAGTTGCGAGCCCTCGGCAGCCTCAGCCATACTTTGTAGTGCCATAGCGTTAGAAAGGGCAGGAAGCGCTTTCACCTTGTTGAAAGCCGTCGCGGCATTCAGATCGCCCTGCGTGTTGACGTTGATACAGCCGATATATATCTCAGAGCTCCTCGAAGCATTGAAGGCATAGTAGGTGATGAGATGGTTATCAGCGAGGGACTGGTTCTGGTTGGTAAATTCTACAACTGCGTCGACCACAGTGTCCGAGTAGTTGGAGCTCAGGAAGCGGAGGTCGTAAGCTAGATCTCGCGCGGGGATAGCCTCCATGTCGAACTGTGTCACGATTCCAAAGTTGCTGCTACCTCCTTTGAGGGCTTGCCACAAATCCGCATTAGTAGTAGTATTAGCATTGACAATTGTTCCGTTAGCCAGGACCACCTCGAAATTCACGACCGAGTCGCAGCCGAATCCCATTCGTCCCGAGAAGAACGAGTTACCTCCTCCTAAGAGGAATCCGCCCACGCCAACATCACCATCGCGCCCGCCCGTTACTGTTACTCCTTGTTTGTCGAGATCTGCGTACACGTTTTTCCACCGGCCACCAGGCTGGATCTTAGCGGTGTTGGATTGGGGGTCGTAGCTCGACGCGTTCATATGGCTTAAGTCGATAGTCACGCCGTTTGCGATGTTGTTGCTTCCCGATACACCGTGACCTCCGCTTTTAAGGGCAATGTGCCAATCACCTGCACCATTATTGGCATTGACCAAGGCCGTCAACGCGGTGGAAACTTCTTCGCTGGTCTGCGGCAGAACGAGACAGTAAGGTCTCATACGAGTGTTCGTCGCGAACCAAGTCGCGATCTGGGGCTCGTAGCCTGGGTCTGTTGGGAAAAGGAGTCGGTCCCCAAGGCCAGCAGCTTCTAAGGCATCGCACTATAATGGGTGAGTAGCGGCACCATGGGGACATAGCTTCGGGTTCACGAGTGCCATCTGTTCCGTAACTTACAGGCAGGACCCCCCTACTTCCAACTGTCTTTCCGGAGCTACCGTTTCTGGCCATCAGCGTAGAGAGCGGTAACATCTCCGCTGATACCATTGCCAGCCTGCTAAGAGTAACAGCAATAACCCAAGATTTCAGCATGATGAAAGCTGTTGAATTGTAAACTCTTAGATGCCGTCGTAAACGTTATAATAAAACACAGGTGAAAGGAGATTGGGGGTGTGTTGGTGGTTCTTGCGAATGACGGCGAGAGTTATTCTCGAAACATAAATTAGCTAACTTGAGGATACCTCTTCATTTTGTAGGTGGATTTCATCTTGAAGTCCTTTCCTTCACTTTCGTCGTTTCTTCACAATACCTGCAAACACAAAGTTCATCCGCAATTTCCGGAGCGGTGGCATCTCAGACTTGTCGGTGACGCCCTGCGCGTCGTCAGCTCTTCCCATAGCCTCCAGAAGGTTTCCGGTGAAGGGATAGAGGTTTTCGGAGGCCTAGGCCCCCGGCGTCTGTAATATAACATGCCGCGATCCCGGTATACGGTTCGGGTGGGGCACGGAGGATAATATCAGACTCAGCCCCTTTGAAAGAAATTAAGTCCGACTTATGCTGGTATCGTATTTCATGCATTCGTCATCAGCCATACGTTCCCAGGGTGCTGGGAGAGAGGCGTAAAGTCCTAGAGATGTTTCTCAACAACTGATGCCAACATTATACTCCAGTTATGTTCCACTACGGTGAACAGTTTCGATATTCATTCAGGTACCGACGGAAAGATATGCTAATCCTATGCGCCGCAGAATGGTATAGCTAAGCTTTAGTAAACTGCTTGGCAATGGCTTATAATCATCGCCCCTATTTCTAAATGGGTGGGCCATGAGCTTTTGCCGACTTCGTAAAGGGGGCAAGAAGAAAACAAGATTTGAAAGACGCTAGCTACGGAAGAAATGAGTAAGGGTATATTTGCGAAGTTGTTGGGGATTCTAGATAAAAGGTGACGTAATATTAAACATATTGCTCGTTTTTATAATACTAATAAACGTTGCTCATTAAATATCAAGGGAAACTTATTGCAGATGAAGCAATGGAGTGAATTTAGAGCCGTGAAATAGCTTTACGATGGCAGCCGTCTAACATGTGGCAGACAGCTGCAAGTCGGAGAATGCGGGGTAGAATTGGGGAAAGATTGGAGCTCGGGTCCGCCGGCGATATCGCTGCTGACTCTTTTTCATTCTCGCCATCTCTGTTTCCCCGGACGCGGGAGCAGAAGAGAAAGAACAGGCAAAACGACTTAGGTCCTTGGGATGCATCATGTTGTCCGATGCACTGGAATCTATACTTCCCTCCTATATACAATAAAAAGCTTGAACTCCATCTTCCGGCGCACAATGGCTTCGCAAAGCGGCCGAACGTACAATGTACGTCACCCTGCTCTTAGCTCCGAGCTCTCTCCCACCTTGACAGACGAAGACGATGCTGACCCGATAATTGCCTCAGGATGCCATCGACGCCCTCAACTCCCTCCAGACCCCGTATGCCATCGTCGAAGCCCGCCGCAAGGCCGGCATACGGCCCGATGCCGCCTCGATTGCTGAAATGAAGGTCTACCTGCGGCGCATCGGCTACGCGCCCTCCGACCTCAAGCGGCTGAGCATCGTACACGTCGCTGGCACCAAGGGCAAAGGGAGCACGTGCGCCTTTGCCGCATCTATACTCTCGCAATACCAGAAGTCATATTCCGTGCCCTCCAAACTAGGATTGTTCACCAGCCCGCACCTGATTGCGGTGCGCGAACGGATCAAGATCAACGGGGCTTCCGTCAGCGAAGAGCTCTTTGCGCGCTACTTCTTTGAGGTATGGGACAAGCTCGGGGAGGCTGAGGAACGTGAGGGCCAGGAGGTTGTGGATCAGCGGCTAGGCATCCCCATGCCCACGAGACCCGTTTATTCCCGCTACTTAACGCTGATGAGCTACCACCTATATTTCCAAGAAGGCGTTGATTGCGCCGTATACGAGACAGGAATTGGTGGTGAATTCGACGCCACCAATATCGTGGAAAACCCCGTAGCGTCTGGAATCAGCACCCTTGGCATAGATCACGTCTTTGCGCTCGGGAATACGATAGAACAGATCGCTTGGCACAAAGCCGGTATCATGAAGACAGGCAGCCCGGCTTTTACCGTTCATCAAGTACCAGAGGCTGCCGAAGTACTCCAAGAAAGGGCTAAGGAAAAGGGCGTGGCCCTGAAAGTCCTAGACGTCGACCCTAGGCTAGAGGGCGTCAAAATTCGGCCGGACGCGCTGTTCCAGAAGAAAAATGCTAGCTTAGGAATTGCGCTAGCGGAGGCAGTTCTACGGAAACTCGACCCTAATAACTCGCTAGATCCGTCACGGTTACCCCAACAATTCGTCGACGGCCTCGAGCAGGTGGTATGGCGAGGGAGATGCGAAGTGAAAGTGGAGGGGCCGATAATTTGGCACATTGACGGAGCGCACACGGTGGACAGCCTGAAGATGGCGACGAGATGGTTCGCCGGCGAATGCGCTAAGAGGACCGGACCGAAAGCCTTGATATTCAACCAACAAGGCCGGGACGAAGCCGTCCACTTCCTCGAGGGGATGCTTTCCTCCCTCAAAGCTCAGGGGCAAGGCCCGTTCGAGCACGTGGTTTTCTGCACGAACGTCACGTACGCCGAGACCGGCTACAAGCGGGATTTCGTCAACTACCAGTACGACCCCGCGGCCGTCAAGGCCCTCACGGCGCAGCGCGCCTTCGCCGAGAAGTGGTCCGCGCTGGACCCGCAGGCCAAGGTCGTCGTCTTGCCGACGATCGAGGATGCGATCAACCATGTTAGGGAGCTGGGCAAGACGTCGGTGGGCGAGGGAGAGACCGTACAGGCTCTCATCACGGGCAGCTTGCACCTAGTGGGCGGCGCTCTGAGCATATTGGAAGGTGTAGATGCTTTCTGATTGGTAACGGTTAGATTTTTACTCTAAAAATCTTTTCTTGTATAATTGCCCTGGATATGGCTTGGATGAATACCCTAGAATAGGCTGGTGAGGCTCATAGGTTGGTATCTGCGGCGGCTCAACCCGCACAATCGATGATTTTTTCTACGAACTTAGGTACTTATCGGATGACTATTCCATGCAATGAATATTGACGGCATCTAGGTATTATCTATAAGTCAAATGGTTAAAGTAATCATTCCGTCCTTCATGTCTTTACCCCCTTGAAGGAATATTGGCAGGAAATGAGTCGCGTAAGAATATATGAGCACTCCGATTCACATTCTAACCATTAATTTCCCTGGAGGTAATTTATCATAGACTCCAGGGGCGCTTTTACTAATTTCGGTCACTCACAACTTCTACAACTACATTACGGCCTTAAGTTAAAACCCAGAAATCTCAACTGTACGAGTCTATGTTCCCGGCTCTGTACTTCAAGTAGATTGCATCATGTCGATTTATGAGTTCTAAGGTGATCTATACGTTCGGCTATGAAGGTAAACATTAGCCCTAAGGAGTGTTTAATATCCGTTGAGTTTCCATTATTCTACGATGTTACATTATCGCCTGTCTTCTGTGTGATGATAGGTACGCGTACACGTGTTGATAGTTAGGTACTATATCTAAAGCATGCGGCCCAGACGTAATGCTAACCCTGTATCTTTCCTCGCTCCTTAAGAAGAGACAACATCCACTTACTGTTGGATTTATTACCTTCCGCAGCTTTGATTATCTCATCCGTGACCATGATCTGCTCTCCTCGCCGGTCTATAAGAAGCTTCAGTACTTTTTCGCCACCCCACCCCTCATTACCGACTGCAGCCTGGACTATATCCTCGGTGATTGTGAACTGCTCCTCTCGCCGATCCAAGAGTAGCACTAATATATCCCATCCCCGGCTTGGATTACTCGCTGCGGTCTTGATTACATCCTCCGTGATTGTGAACTGTTCCGCTCGTCGATCCAAGAGTAGCTCTAATATATCCCGTCCCTGAACTTGATTACTTGCTGCGGCCTTGATTATATCCTCCGTGGTTGTGAACTGCTCTCCTCGTTGATCCAAGAGAAACTTGAATACCCCCTCTCCGCATTGCCAATTACCTGCTGCGGCCATTGCTATCTTCTCAGTAATTATGAACTCACCCTCTCTCCGATCATGAAGAAGCTTAAGTAGACCCAGACCATAATTTCTGTTCCCCGCCGCTCCCCTAAGCATCTCCTCTGTGATTGTGAATTGCTCCCCTCGCTGATCAAGACGATCAAGAAGAAGAGGTAATAGCACTAGACCATGTCCTTCATTTTGTGCCGCAATTACAAGCGCCCCCCCCCCCCCGCAATCGGCGCCTGATGATCTAGGAAAAGGGTTAGCAAGGCTTTAGGGGCCAACAAGGAGTCATGCCAGCGCGCCACTGCCTGAACGGCTTCTTCCGTGACCGTTGCGCTTCCTCTCCCCCAATCAAGAAATCGGGCCTGTAATACATTGTCGTTTTCCAACATAAATGTAGCTACGTTTTCAGTAATTATTTTCCGTTCCGACCGATGAAGAAGCTGAAGAAAAATCTCTGAATATTTGTCAAAGCGAACTATCTCGTTCATCACCTTTTCCCCGACTATAACCTTCTCTGGTCGATCAACAAGGAGTGAGAGAAACTCGCTGGGATACCCCTTTGACGCGGCGTTCGCCAGCAACTCATCCGTAATGATGTTCTCGGGTTGTAGCTAATCCATTATTCCGTTTAAGAATTTGTATGAGTATTCGTCTGCGATCTTCAACTGGCGGCCTTCTTCGAGGCATCTCACCTCTACTTTGCACTCGTCTGCTGCAGTTTCGCACAAAACTTCTATTGTCGGCTCTATTTCGCTTCCGTCCTTATCGAACACTCTTATTCTGACTCCCGGTTCCACTTTCCCTACCTCTTCCTTAATAATTAGGTGGTATGGGCGTTGAAATTCCAGCACAAAGCCAATGTTTGCTGTGACTTTATCATTCTTTCGCAAGAACTCGGCACAAGTCAATTCACCGTCCCGTAAAGCCCAGCACCATGCTTCTTCTCCTTGTACGATAATGTTAAGTGCCGCATTCTCCTCTAGCAGCACAGTCGCAGTCTGCTCTCGGGAAACTTTGTGACGTCGATTGTTAAGGAGGGCAACGATTAAGGGTATATACCCTTTATTATTCGTATCGTTTACCTGAGCTCCATGTTTGCACAGACATCTAATGATATCGTCTTCTCCCTTTGATGCTGCCCAGTGTAATAGTGACTCTCCGCTCTGATCCTTATAGTACACGCTCACGCGCGGGTCTTTTAATAGAGTCTCCATCACTAGAATGTGGCCATTAGTAGTGGCATATACCAATGGCGTTCTGTGCAATGAATCTTCGAGAATAGGCAAGGCTCTTGCCTCCATCAAGATCTGGACGACTTCAACGTGCCCATATTCTGCAGCATAGCTCAACGGTGTCCTTCTCTGATCATCAAGAGAATCCACGACGGATCCAATCTCAAGAGTTGCTTTGACAACCTCGTGCCATCCCTTCTCAGCCGCAAGGGAGAGTGCAGTACGGCCATTAACTGAACATGAAAGGTCCTTGTCTTTCAGCAAGCTCAGTGACAGTAGAGTTTCCGCTCTATCCTGGTTGCTAATTGCTCCAAGAACATCCTTCCCTGTTCTGGGACCTTTGGACTGTGCTTCAAGTAGCTGTGAATATCGCCTATTTATTTCTTCCAGACCCGGGCTTTGTACTTGCTTAGACATCCAGTAGATTCCTTTTCTCCCAAATTCTTGCATGGCGGCCTCTTCCGAAAAGAGCGCATAGCGGTAAAGCTCGCCCAGCTCGACCATGGTAGTCTCACTGGATTCGTCCATTGTAGATGCGGTTTCCCAAGCCCAATTAAGGATTGCTTCTGCTTCTTGGAAGCGACGGTCTTTCCTGAATCCTTCGGCAGTCTGGTGGGCGGCCGGGATAGCCTCCTTGACCCGTGGTAAACGAGATCCATACTCTAAAGCCGGAATGACGGTTAGGTATGCGTCTTTCCTAGACCCAAGACGGTTAACCTCAAAGCAGTCCACTAGTTTGGTTACTAGTTGATGCTCTAAGTGGAACCTGTTAGCCTCTTTTATAACTTTGACCTGCTCCATGTCAAGGTCAAAGTGGTGTGAAATAGCGCATAGAAAGGATTGATATATCTCTTGGGAGCAGATCGTAGGAAAGGATTTTGACGTAACCCTGATCGCAGATATGACATCCTTTTCATGCGAACCGGTAATCTGCCAACCCACTAGTCGCCCGTACATATCTAGAAGCGGTGTGTCGTGAGGAATATGCGAAGCCTTCTTGAACGGCTCTTTATCCGGTGGATGTAGTTTCCAAATAGTCGTTGGGCTTGCGTCGAAGCTATCTAGTGACCTTAGAGTTCCTGTTATAGTCGATGATGATAGAGGAATGCTATTCATCCATAGCTGAAGGCCATCCCATGTACGCTTAACCTTATCCTCAGCTCCAGCTGATACAATTTTATACATCGGAATTCCTGCTGCGATCGATGTTTTGAGTCCGAAGGTTTCTCCTTCTGTGCACAGATCGGAGGTGATCGACCAAGAACACAATCCTAGGATGGCTTCTAAGCAGTTGGGATCAATGGCCCAAACCGAGTTTTGCTTGCGAATCGAAATAACTATGTCATGTGGAGTTGGAAACGGCTGAGACGACTCTCCATACATTGCAATGCGTAGCTTCCAGTAAATAGTTTCTTCGTTTTTGAGACGCCCCTTAAAATTGGCGGAGAGTATGCCAAGGCTCTCTGCAATTGCTCTGCTGAGTTGTTGGGCTTGTGATCGGCCAACCACTAGGCCATCGTCCCAAGCGTTGGATGTCTTGGATTTCGTATTCACCAGTTGCTGCGTGAGCCTTGCAAGCCTAGTACGATAGTTGTAGACCGACTGGGCCCTGATGGAGCTTCTCTCAGTACCTGTCTGCGCTCCCTGGTCTGTCTTTTCTGAGCCAGCTTGCTGTGGAGGGTCGATAGCAGTGCCAGTAGTGATACACCAAAAAGACCTTGGGCGATTTGGCTCTTCGCCTATCTGTAGGGCAAGCCAGTCCAATTCATGTCCACTGACCTCATCAGGACGATCGCGAAGGAGGTTCTGCTCTATCCTTAGACGTTGCGTTCTTAGCAGTGCCCGAACAACACCCATCCCAAGGGTGACACCAAGTTGTAATAGAGAGACTGCCGAGTGCATTGATCGCAAGCCGACAAATTGGAGCACAAATCCAACCATGGTTACGGATGTAGCCACCAAAGTCTAAATTTCCGAAGAGGGTTTCAGAGTCAGTCTTCCAACCCAGCTTGGTCTTCCTAGCTCATGGTTGACTTTAGAGGCTTGGACGGTAGATTTCTTCCATGATGTGATATAATCTGTCCATGGAAGCTCCTTGGAGCTGGAGAACAAGAACGGGTCGAAAGTCTGATCACCAATAACTTGGTTCCCTGGCTGGACTACATATAACCTCGGGCCTTGCTGTTCGCTTTGGGTGACTTGTTTTCCTTTTTTTCTTTGGAATTTCCTCTCCTTGGTGCTATCATTCACCAGAAAAGCGCAGAAAAACATGCCTCCGCAAACACATATAGTTCCGCCCAAGGTGAATGGGAAGGCCCACGGTTCGATAGGATTTTCATCTTTCGTCCAGTGTAGTCGGTATTGAACAACGGCCCCAAACAACAAAACCGAAACTTGAGCGAGAAATCCCGTAACGGCCGCTCCCCAGTGTACGTACTTGGAACGCTTCGTTATACCGATATTTAGGGAGAGATTGGGGTTTGGGGCAAATGTGTCTTTGGTAGTCTCTATTGGCTGCGCGTTATTTGCTTCTTCCTCGTCGCCACGAGTTGTTTGTCCGAGGTATTCGTCCCAATCTTTCTTGTAATGCTTTTGAAAGTATTCCTGAGAGGAAAACATGCCAAACGTAGACTTCTCATCGCTATTGTATTGTGTTTTGTGGTCTGGGCTGAGGGCTGTTTTATGGTCTGAGTCCACGATTGTTTTATGATCCAAGTCCAGATCTATTCTATAATCTGGATCAAAGACAACTTCGAGGATCTTTGGGCGCCCAAAAGCCCTGATAATAGCGCCGTTGTGATAAAGCTCGCAGACGTCACGACTTGTGGATGAGCATAACTCCGCTTCAGCAACCCCTCCCCCTTCTTGTGCTCGACCGATGAATGCCCGTAAGGACGGGCCGCCACATACACGAATCGCCGACACGACTCCGGTGAGAATACCGAGTGGCGCCATCGCAAATAGGAAGTTGTCGAGGATAGCTGTTGACTCGCTCAAAAACTGCGTGGATGCCTTCTCACCGAACAGAGAAATCAACGGCGTAAGGTCCGTGGCTAGATTGTTGGTAAAGTCATCCCACCATGCTGCTCTCACAGATGTGACCAAACAGGCCACTAGGACAAGATATATATTCATATCGATGCTTGTGTTCATAATTCATCTCTACCAATTCGGAAATGTGTATTAAAACGATTCTAATCATAAAAGAAGTTTCTTTTCGGTGTGATTAAAGGGGAATTTTCGGGAAAGGGGTTTCGCCGCTGTGGCGTTGATGGTTAGATAGGGAATAATACTTAACATATCATCGTAGGTAGATATGCAACTATATTATTATTGGCTTGCCTGATATACATTATACGTCCCGGGCGGCCATGTAACCTTCGGTGGTATTAATGGCGTTTTCTTCCATCTCTTTCCAGCTGAAAGCTGCAGGCTACGTGGCCGTACTTATCGCACTGTATAATAAGAGCAATACATGCTACTTGAAAGGCCGTGTACCTGGTATCAGTAGATATTCAGTCTGGACTCTTCTTCGAATGAGATAATTAAATTAGGTATGCATTGTCACAATGCTGAAGTAGTGAAAGGTATCTAGGTTCTTAATGGTATCGATTGCAAAGAGTACGCGGCAATCTATCAACATGTGGTGGTGCTACAAACTCTCTAAGGCTTCCAAGGTTGCATGCAAATGTGCATCGGTATTCTACTTCGGCCTTTTCAGCTGCCTACATAGGTAGTTGGTTAATTAAAATATTTTACCCTTGACCCCTTATCTTTTCTGCTCTTCCGAATCTTAACAGGTGGCTCGTTCTATACGATAAGTAACGAGAGTAGCTAGACGGCTGCTATGCCCCTCCAGATCTAGACAGAAACAACAAATAATGAACGGATCATGCGCACCCGTATACAACTATTACTTATATGGACATCGCGGTATAGGACTTGTCGACCATTGACGAGTACTGAAACAACTGAGAGCACATCGCGCATGTCTCGTACCTTAACCCTAACCCAAACCCAAGGGCGAGCCAGGTCTCACAGGGCACCTATAGTAACAAAGTAATAACAATAGTAAGGCCCGCGCTTATCAGGCAATCTGTCCTACATCCTGCCTCGCGTCCTTCACCCGAACTATCATCGGCCCACACTTCCACAGCTGGTAAATATTCTGATCGCCCCATTCCCAGCCCATATCCCTCTGTCCCTCCGGCAGGGAGAGGTTGAAGTTGAAGATGGTCCGCGCGAGGATGATCTTCAGCTCGACGAGAGCCAGGTTCTTTCCGATGCAGTTCCGGACGCCGAGAGAGAACGGCTCGAAAGCGTCGCGGTTGTCGTACCCGTTCCAGCTCAGCCAGCGCTCCGGGTAGAACGCCGCGGCGTTCTTGAAGTTGCGCTCCGAACGATACATGGCCCAAGCCATCAGGTTAAGCTTCGTCTAGCGTGATGGGGGAAAAAAAGGAATGTCAGCTAGCTGCGCGAAAAGAAAAAAGGAAGGATTCGTGAAGGGACTTGGAGAGTGAGGGGACATACTCCGCCGGGGAGGCGCTGCCCGCATACTTCGTCACCGCCGGGCGGGACGACGCGCGGATGACCAAAGGGGACGGCCGGGGAGACTCGGAGGCCTTCTTTGATGCATGCGTTGAAGTAGGGCAGTTTATTCGTAGAGACGCCGTTGATATCCTCTTCGGACTTGAACGCGCTACGGATCTCCGCCTCGAGCTTGCGCAGGACCTCGGGGTACTGCACGAGGTGGAAAGTAATGCCCGACAGGAAGGTGGCTGTCGTTTCGCCACCGGCGATGATGAGAGCCGATAGGGTCGTCTCAATCTCCGCCCGCGTCATCGGGGCGGTGTCCTTGTTCTGGCGTTGCATGTAATGCATGAAGTCGGGCTTGCCCGGATCTTTACTCAGCCGCTTGTCGACCTTATCTACGGCGTATTGATGGATTTTGCGGCGTGCTTCCTCGATCGTCTTCGGAATATACCACGAGACCAGCATGCTCGTCACCGCGAAGAAGCGCAGGCAAGTGATGTAAACAACGGTGACGAACCCGCTGATCAGGATGCTGACCCAATGGTGATTTTTTCCGTTTTCGAGACAGCCGAAAGGTTCGCCAAAAACCAGTTCACCCATGATATCCGAGGTGACCCAGACATACCATTCGTGCATATCGAACTCCTTCTCGCCATTGCCGATGGCCGTGCGGATGCGGTGAATAAGCAGGTCAACGTGGCTTTGGAACATACTTTCCTGTGCCTGGAGGGCTTTGTCCGAGAATCCGTGATTGAGTTGACGCTTGATGCGTGCGTGTCCCTCTGTAGTCGGCGACGTGAGGATAGAATAAGCACCATTAATGGCCGGGTTAAGGTATTTCGTCCACTTGTCAAATGGCCCATGACCTGGCTTTGGCGTCATGATATCTTTCCATGCCGACGCCTCGACGAAGCTCAGCTCGTCCGGTGCGATCCTGACGATGGAGCCGTACTTGTCGTGAATACGTTGCACCGTATGAGGTAGCCTACCTCTTTGTAAATAGAATGCATATGGAATACGGCTTATCGCCCACAGCCGAGGACCTGGGTACTTGGATAAAGGGTGGAAATAGAGGGTATAGATGCTAATTCCGACCCAGTACAGTATGAACTTGAATATCCGTCAGTGCTATTCTGCTTTCATCAGGTTTCTTCTTCTGACAACGTACGCAAACTGCCAGCCAAAGGCCAGCATTGGTGAGACTAAGGGGGCCAGCAAGCTCAGCTAAGAGTCCAAGAAACTGGTTTAGAATAGTCATCACTGTCATTTTGAAGGTCGAAGCAAGATAATAGCAAATGAGAAAATAGAAGCAAGTGCTTAATAAAGTTACTATGATTAAAATATCATGTACGGTAACTGGAGGCTGCGCCCGCTATGGCAGCAGCAGAATAGCCTGAGTTTTAACCACTTTCCACCTTACCTTGGGTACCTAGGAGGTAGGTACCCTAATACACATAGGCGCCTCCGAATTCTTGCGACGAGGCGAGCCGAGTGAGCCAAGGAGCAAGAATCCTCCGGCGTGAAGTTGCTTCATGGTATCTAGTAGTTGGTTGCAAGTAGCAAGCAGCTACGAAACACCTGATACTTTTTAAGCTAGCCCGTAATGTCGCATCAAAGACTTCCTTAGGCCTACTAAATGCACGATTTGCGCCACGCTGACAAGGACATGAAATAGCTGATGACTGGCGCCCTATATGCAATGCAGTCAGTGCACCGCTTCGCGGCCGCAGGAGGAAGGGAAAAGAGTCCTACCCAGACGTCGAAAGTTTCTCTCCAGTACTTCTCGGGTATCCTGTTGATGTAAAAAGCCGTCCCTAATAGGTAAACGGCCGACTGTGCCGCAACGTGCTCCAACGAGAACCCGTCCAACGTAAGCCTTGGCGAGACGGCGGCGTGAAGGATTGGCGCGAAACCACTGCCCCCCAACGCGATAAATACCGCGGCCCTAGAAAGGAAGCCGCCATTAGCTGACCTTTTGTCGGTATCATGATACCTGGATGGGACATACCTAAATCTCGCAGCTCGAGGCCCGTCGACGCCACGGTCGAGCATGGACCCGAACGCCACCAGTCCGCATGCTAGGATGATGGTCATGTAGAAGTTAGCGAGCTGAGGATGCTCGTGTAACCCGAAGTACGTGGCCGAGACACACGTGGACGTGATGTTGCACGCGATGCCGAGGTAATCCAACTTTAGACAACGCCGCGAGACATGCTCCGAGTGGCAGCTGACACAGTGGTAAAAGGCCTTGAGCCAGAAGAGTTAGATTCCGTGGTGTGGATAAGCGCCTGAGAAAATAGGAGAGTGCTTACAGATAACAAACAGCAAATGGCCGCGCCGACGAGATATGACTGGAGACCCAGCAAATCGGCTCTCTTGAAAGCATAACCGCCGTGGAGAGAAGGAAGCGCGGCCCAGATGGCCATGGCCAGGAAGAATACGCCGACGATCAAGTGCGACCATATATTGACCGATTCGTTGTGCATGTACCACAGCGATTCGAGACAGCCGTAGAACGAGTCTTGCTGCTTGCGGTACGCTCGTTCGATGAATGGACACTGCTGCATCCAAACCGGCACTTCTGCGCGCCTGACAACTCTCGATTTGAGCTTGACGGCCACTGCCATGTCGGGAATACTTTTCGTGGATGAAAGCGCCATAATATGAGCTTCTCTGCCGATGTAGTTGCCTCTCGAGAAATCGGTCACAAAGCAATATCGTAACAGGTTATGGACAGTAAGTCCAAAAGCCGAAGAGAAGGGATAGTTAGGTAGATAACGTGTGCCAAAAGTGGAACACTATAATAGCGTCTCTCTTATACATGCGTATAGTTTAGTTTTGGTGTAATAGGACATATGAGATTCCGGAACGTTGGTCTAAGAGGTAGTTACATATATAAAGACGCGGCGTTTTGTTTGAAATCGAAAAAGCGTGCCTTGGCCTTGCAGGTGCCCCTATTTTGGCACTTACTCAGCCCTAAATGGACCAGCTCCATTGCAGCAATGCGAATCCAATTATAAACTTAGATCAGTAGTCAATTAAATAGCCGACTAATAGACTCATTACATTGTAGTTACTTATATTGCAGCAGTTATTCAGACATCCGTAAAACACCTCCGATCCGTTAAATGGCAAAATTATAATTTGTTTTGGCCAGGACAAGCCGTCACGACGTGGCGAGTGCCTCGAGCGGCAACCCTCTTTAAAATCTATAAAGCGCCAAAGTTCATATCTGTCTATGCATTAAGTGATTACGGGATCGACTCTCATGTGGCCGTCATACGGCTTCTCGCACGCAGAGAGGGTCCGAACTTATACAGCACGAACGGTATGGGTAAGAGGGCCAACCCGATAAATGCGAGAAGACTGGTAGCCCAGCCAATGCCAAGTTTTTCGTACATCTGAACCGTAAACATAGGGAACGCGGCACCAAAGGCGTACCGCAGGAGGCCGTTTGCCGCAACAGCAGAGGCACCATACATTGCGCCGTACGTGTCGAGTAAGAAGGTCATGCCGCCAAGCTAGATGCAGTCAGCCACGTAGTTCTTCGCATATACGTATGATGGTTCGGAATGTGCTCACGAAAAGCGTCACCACGCCCCATCCAAATGGAATACCTGCTGCGATTGGCACGAGGAAATGTACGTCCGCCCTCGCCGTCCACCCGAACCAGAACAAGGCGACGGGGACGCCAAACGCCCCGAGCATACTCGTGTATAGCCTCTCCTCGGGTGGAGGCTTCGCCGGCGCACAAAGTACTTTTTTCTTCTGGTATACCGTCTTGTCGATGATGCCGAATGTGACGACGGCGAGCAGCGTCCCGATGAAGATGCCCAAGAACGCGAGCCCGACTTGCCCGGAAGAGAAGCCGTACACCCTGCTGAAGACGTACGGGTAGCTCTCGAAGAAGGCGAACAGCACGCCGAACACGAACGCGTGGTACAGCGCCCAGCTCATGACGATAGGCTCCGAGACCAGCATCTTCAGCGGACGCACCAGCGTGATCACGAACAGCATCTTCAGCGCCGTGGCGGGCGGCGGCCTGGGCGGCCCGGGCACGCCCCGCTGCTTCGCGCGCCGGGCGAGGATGATCTTCTTGCTCGTCTCCCTGCTGGGGAGCACCAGGAGGCCGATCGGCCCCGCGATGAGCAGCAGGACCCACATGAGCCACCGCCAGTCGCCGCGCGTCTCGATGGTGTAGCCGCCGACCAGCGGGCCGAGGCTGGGGCCCAGGAAGAAGGTGCTCGTGATGAGCACCGTCGCGAGGCCCCCGCCGTGCTCCATGTCCCAGATGTCGGCCACGGTGCCGGCTCCCACGGCGAGGGCGGGCGAGCCGAAGGTCGACGAGAGGAAGCGCAGGACGATGAAGCTCTGGATGTTCCTGGAGAGGCCCGCGCCCGCGGTGAACAGGAGGAAGAGGGGCAGCGTGATGAGGTAGACGGCTTTGCGGCCCCGCGTTTCCGAGATGGGCGCGCCGATGATGGGGCCGAGGGCCAGGCCCAGCGCGTAGAGGGAGAGCCCCAGGAGGGCGACGGACATGCTGACGCGGAATTCCTCTTCCACCGCGAAGACGCCTGCGGAGTAAATGGAGGTACCAAGGGACCTAAAGCCATCATCAGCTACTCCGATTGGCCTTACACTTTACACGCTGGGACGGTCTTCCAACTTACACGGAGAAGCCGTACAGGGCTGGTAGCATGGTATGGTATATCCTCAACCCGAGGCTCCAGTTCTTGGGATTTTCCGGGTCGGCAGGGCCGTCCCAGTCGGTGAGAGCATCGGATTTAGGAGGAAGTTGGCCTCCCGATGGTAGACGTTCGTCCTCGTCCACCGTTATGCTGGGTTGGGAGCCGGCCAGGACGAGCGTGGCCGACTTGTCGTCCCCACGTAGTGACGGACTCAAAGCCGTAGAAGCCTTGGTGGAGAGGACTCCTAGCGGGTACGAGTCGGATGGGGTGGTAGGCGATGCCATGTCGATGACCTTGTTGGTTACCTACCTGTTGGTTAATTTGAGGACACGGACGTATCTAGCGAGATGAGAGCCACCGTTTTGCTGTCTAGATAAGCAACGGCTCTATCTACCTAGGTATTCAAAGAAACGAAATTCATGAGAGGGGGGATCAAGAGGCAAGGCAGACGGGGGCTAAGGATCCAAGCTATAGCTTTGGAGAAGAAGAAGGCAACGGACGGCCTCTTCTCTTGCTAGATGCGTAGACTATCCCCCCCTCACCCTGGCCCTGACCTTGGGTCCTATCATTTATTCTCTTTTGTTCCAGCATCTGGTCAGCGATGTTGCGTAGTTGTCTAGCAGTGGCAGTCTGGCAAAGGCAAAGGACAGCCCCATAGTTATGGGTCCGTAGCGCCGGCGCCCTAATCGAGGTCTATCTACAGGCATCATTAGAAAGGATCGTCGATCGGACCCACTCCCCACCTCGGCCCGTGTCAGATCGACCCACCTTTATCTGCCCTACAGGCCGAGAGATCCAGAGGCCCCACACAAACCTCGGCAGGAGCTGTTATGACCCACTTTGACCGGTGTGGAGAACCCCCTGATAATGTTAGTCAGATATTTGCTTTTCCTTTGTTCAACGAAAGGGATCAATCCAGGCCTAGCTCATCCTGCTCACCTTGCTTATCTTGCTCATTTTGCTCATTTTGCTCATCCTGCTCATCCTGTGCTCATCCTGCTCACCTTGAGCTTATCTCGAACTCAACTTGGATCTCGGTGGTAAATACTAAGAAAGGCCATAAGATTCACGACTCGATTTCATTCAAAATACAACCACTCACACCGCTTGCACATCGCACATCACATATCTCACTCCAAAGACAAAAGACAATTTGATCAGGTCGGCAATGGCACCAATCAAATTCAAGACTCAGCTCGAAGCCTCCTCCTACCACGCTCCGGGAGGCGGCGACCTCTACAAGCCACTGCGAGAGAAATTAGTAAGCCAGGCGCTTGCGCAGGGCTACGACGAGCCGACCATGATGGAGCACGGCGTCGTATGGGCCGACGACCAGGACCCGTGGGGCCACATCATGAACGCCGGCTTTCCTCACTACGCTTCCGCATGCAACTTCCGCCTGTTTGAGAGCTTCGAGGAGCACCTGAAGGATAAGTTTCAGGACTTGATGAAGGTGCGCGGCATCGGCGTTATTGTCAAGACTAGCACGTTGGACATCAAGAGGCCGGTATCGTACCCGGACTCGGTATGTATAGATGGAAAACCGTGTAAGATTCTCTAGGTATGCTAATCATCTAGCAGATCATCGTCGCCAACAGGATCGACGAGGTCAAGCCCGATCGGTACCATGTTACGACCACTATGTGGTCATTGAGGCAACAAGCTCCCGTTGCTGAGTCGAACGGATGGGTGGTCTTTTACGACTACTCCAAAGGAAAGCCTGCGAGTCTGGTCCAGGCGGGCGGTGTATACGCAGATCTCCACGCGTCACTTACTGAGAAGGCCAAGGTCGCAAACCTGAAGCGGGCAAAATGGGATGAAGCGCATCCCAAGAAGCCCCGAGGCGCGAAATTATGAAGACTATTCACACATCATTCATGACTGCTATAGATATCTCTCGGGTCACCCCTAAAACCATATGATGAGTCATTATCACACATAGACGGTCCAGTAAGCAAATGTCTAATATATCTCCAATTACGCCTACTCTATCTTATAATTCCGAGACCTGTTCGCCTTTGCCTTCATTGCACCCTCCGCCCATCTGAAACTTAGCCGTCTCGGGTTCGACGTCGACGCCCCTGTCCCCGTCACCAGGCGGATACGGCCTCTGAATCCGGTACCCGATGTGGTGCGCCATGCGATCGATGTAGCTATTCGCCTCTGGCGAGTAGTAGGGCATCTCGCGACGCGCGTAGCCGACGGGCCAGTCGTCATCGAGATAGAACTTCTTCACGTCCGCGACGAACAGCGTGTTTAGGCCGTGCTTTCCCGCCCGTCCCAGCACGCCGAACATGTTGCCGTATTGGGCCAACGAGCAGATGGCCATCTGGTTCCCGAAGCGAAACTCGGAGTTGTTGGCCTTGGAGTCGTTGTGGCGCCGGTGATGGTGCTCGGCTGCGTCCTCGAATGACAACGTCACACCGTCTTTGGAGACGGACATCAGCTGTTCGAAGAGGGTCATGTTCATGTTGACGTTGTTGCCGAGTTCGCGGTCGTTCCTTGTTGGGGCGGCAGGACAGTTGATGTCATACTGCACCGCATCGCCGGCCAGCATATCTAGGTCTATCCGGTCAAGTCCCGGATAGTGCTTCTTCGTCGGTTCTAATACGACCATGATCTGAACGAGTGAGCAAGATCCTGATATTTCTATTCGAGATGTATGTCTTACGTTGTCATCACCAAAATTCCACACGGTCCTCGCAGCCTGACTTATCTCGTCATAGTGAATGTCGCGCCCAGATCTATTGATATACCCTCTATTTGCAAGAGTGTTTATCGCGGGACAGGATGACCGCCGGTAGAATCCTCCACCGGATCCGTTGATCTGCTTTTCGAAATAATGATGCTTCTCATCCCAGACGAAGGGAATCTTGTACGGGATTGGGTGTTCTGGGTTTGGGTAAAAGAGGTCATTGTGACCGACCCCTTTTTGCTCTTGGGTTCCCAGGAGCTTTTCTCGCTTCAGCAGTGATGCTGCCGAGAAAGCAGTGTGCGATACACTGAGGAACAAGCCTACCAACACAGACGAATGCATAGCGAGCTGTGGGATGATGAGAAGGGGATGGCTCAAGAACAGGCTCCTTACAGCGAGTTTTGGCTGCTATATGTCAGCCCCCATCCGCAGCGTGACACCCAAGCATTATAGCGTCCATTTGCGGCACGCCACTCAAGCATTGTGGCTGTCTTGTGCGACCTCGCGGGTAAGCCGACCCCCATCTCGAGCATCTCGGGGTAGGAAGAGTCTACATATACACTGTGCTTACTCAATTGTTCTACCGGGTTACGAGTGACTAAAGGGGTACTTGGTGGTTACATCCCCATCTCAGTTACGCCACATTCTGTGCCAAAATTAGGTATGCCCTATCCTTTCCTGGTCCTACCCGAGCACTTGAGATAGCCTTTCTAGGTGCTACCTAGACTGTGCCTTTCTTTCAAGCATCAGCAATCCGTAACGCCACACAGCACTCTGCGGTTTGAGTAGTTATACCAAGAGTTTTCTTACTATCGCTTTTAAGGGCTATTAGCAAGACGAAGACTGACAATTATCTACTGTATAGTAGATCCTATAAGAATTAACCACTAGATACGATATTAACTAGCAATTGCTGTTATTTGGTTGATGGCTTATTCCTGATATACCCCTTTAGTTGTCAACATAGTATTAGAACAGTTGGACGAAGGAACCTTTGCCACGTTACTTCTTCCTGGGACTTTTAGGATTTTGCATGCAGCCTGACGCCTTTCACATGCATCACTTGTTGTGAGATTGGGCTTGGGAAAGACGTTACAGAGCAGAAGGCACAAACCATGCTGCATTAGCGGCTGATTCAAATATCTCGGTTGGCAAAAGCCTGGGCATTTTGCCAGGACGACGAAGGATCATATGACCACACTCGGAGAATGAGTTATCGGCATCGCCATTGAGTGAGCACTAGTCGTGGCTCCCCATCGGCTCGGGGAGTTGCCCGCCGCAGTGATCGTGTAGAAGCTACCTGCTATCATGGTAGTCTCTTCAAGGAAATAGTTAGAAGGATTGCGAGAAGGATTGCGGGTGGTTTAATATCTATCAGTAGCCGGGGCTCCCTTTGTTCAACGTTAATACTGATTTCCTGAATAACCAGAGTCACTATACGTTATCATGATGTTTCTCTCAATTCTGTATTTGATAGTTGTGCCCGTAGCCGGCTTGCCATCTATCTACCCGCAGTCTCTATCCTTTAGATCGCAGGGGCAGTCATGGCGAAGCACTCAAGTTCCTCTCAGCCCGCCCCAGCAGTCACTCTTACTACCAATTGAAGACCCAGACCCGTTTTCGCGACGGATGGAAATGGAAGATAGACGAGCCGGATTTTTATATGGCCCTTCACTCCTCGGCAATACCTCTTTCTTTCCCACGGGAGTCCTTGGTGGTGCTATGGTACAGCAACATCAGGATCAATGGTACAAAGATGCAAGGTGGCTTGTAGAGACCGTGGGCGAGGAAGAAGCGGCTGTCCTTACGGCTATAAAACAGGTATGTATATATATTCATATTCAAATGTCTCCATCACAACCTATATCGTCTTGCTTCGACACATTCTAATGTTCTACAGGCTGGAGGTATACAAAAGTTGGAAGACTATCACCTGCTATATGAAGGACAATGGCAAGGTTCGGTACCTACCGGTATTGCTTCCGGAGAGCTCGCCAACTTCACATCGGACTTGCTCTTTGCCATGGAACGCCTTTCGTCCAACCCGTACTCCATTCGCCGGCTGCATCCACTAGTCGACAGTTTACCCTTCGAGCTTGACAACGAAGTAGTCATAGCTCTCACCGGGTCGTACCTTACTGCACTTCACAAAGACGGACTGCTGTTTTTTGTAGACCATAGCTATCAAAAAGACTATCCGACAACGAAAGGTAGATACGTTGCCGGCTGCCAGGCGTATTTCTACTTGGACCTCAGGTCCAACCAATTGCTACCCCTAGCCATCAAGACGAACGTCGGCAGCGATTTGATATACACGCCGCTGGACGAGGAAAACGACTGGCTGCTAGCCAAAGCCATGTTTAACCAGAATGACCTCTTCCACGGACAAATCTTTCACCTGGCCAACTCGCACGCGGTCGCGGAGATCGTACACCACGCAGCGCTTCGCAGCATGAGCGGCAAGCACCCGGTGCTCGCGCTCCTGGACCGGCTCATGCACCAAGCGTACGCGATACGGCCCGTCGGAGAGGCCGTGCTCTTCAACGAGGGCGGCTTCTTCGACGACACCTTCGCCCTCAACAACCACGCCGTCCGGCGGTTCGCCACCGAGTTCTACCCCGCGGGGGCCGGCGCCTTCGCCCCGAACTACTTCGAGGCGGAGCTGCGGCGGCGCGGCCTCATCGACAGCGCGCACGGCCCCGCCCTGCCGCACTTCCCGTTCTACGAGGACGGCGCGCGGATCCTGCCGGTCATCCGGCGCTTCGTGCGCGCCTTCGTGGACGCCTACTACGAGAGCGACCTCGCGGTGGCGTACGACTGGGAGCTGCAGGCCTGGGCCGTCGAGGCCCGCGGCCCCGCGCGGGTCCTCGACTTTCCCGCGGCGGCGTCTCTCGCGCGCGCCGAGACGCTCGTCGACGTCCTCACGCACATGGCATGGCTCGGCGGCGTGTCGCACCACGTGCTCAACGCCGGCACGCCCGTCGCCACTTCGGGCGTGCTCCCGCTGCACCCGGCGGCCCTGTACGCGCCGCCGCCGGGCGCGCGGGGCGTCGCGAGCCTCCTGCCGTACCTGCCGGGCGCGCGGGCCGCCGTCGGGCAGATCGCGCTCCTGGCCCGCTTCAACCGGCCGCGGCTGGCGGGGGCGCGCGGGACGCTGCTGCACATGTTCGACCACGAGGCGCTGCTGCGGCGGGAGCCCGCGCGGCTCGCGGCCGCGAACGAGCGGTTCATGGCGGAGATGCGGGAGATCAGCGACACGATCAGCACGAGGACGTTCGACGGGGCCGGGCTGTGTCAGGGTATGCCTTTCGTATGGAAGGCGATGGATCCCGCGCAGATTCCATTCTTCTTAAGCGTGTGAATTATATTCAGTATAATATTATCTATATAAAAAAAACCTTTCAAATAATTAATTTTACTTAATTCAAGCTCTTTTATCTTAGCCCTGACGGCCTAAGCATTTATCTACGGATCGTCGTGTCGTGGGATACACGTGACCTTGTTACATAAGCCTTAACCACCACTCCTCTTCCCCTTTTCTCCTCTTCTCCTACCTCTTAGACCTCTTAGCTTAGAGAACTTCATGCTTTCCGTCTGCAATTTATTCAATTCCTTTTTCTTTGTCCTTTCATTGTGTTCTATTTACTCTTTTTTCCTTCCTTGTATCCTGGCTGGGCCATGACACCACAGGTCGGTCGGTTTGTCGGTTTGTCGCGGTCGTATTAAAATCGTATTAAAACCACCCTCACAGCTGCATAGAACCAGTATAAGCTTTTGCATTCTTTAGAGATTGGACCCCCACGGACAGGATCCGAATGGTAACCTAACTTGGATACCCAAGTCCGCGGATACGTTACAATAGTCTGATAACTTGCCCAGCCTACATGAGGCTATGTTTTTGGTGTAACTCCAGATGCAAGCCACTGGAATTAACCTTACATCAATGATTATCACCGAGGTGACTGCAGTTTAGCACTTTCTCTTTACGACCACAGAGGATTCCCCTACAATCCTATGGGCTTTTGTGTCTGAGGCATTTAATTCGTGTTGTAATTAATAAGTTTCTTTATTTTAACGAAACGCGTGTCCGAGGTCGCACACGCTGCGTTTTAAGTCTTCGGTAAAACATGTGTCCGCTTACAGCTACGCGAATTAACTGTCAACAGAAGTCCTCTTTGAGGCCAGAAACTCATCTACGTAATCCTTTATTCTTGAAGGACGCCATCAATCATGATACGCCGTCGCATTGCAAATAGAGTTGGTTTAGTTCCTATAGCGTTTCATTACTATATCACCCAATGTGATGGGTTACATTGGATGCTATAAATACGTGTGAAGATTTGTACTAGTTGATTTGGCCATGCATATCGCTGGAGCCGACAATGAACAACACCGAGGGCGAGCTCAGAATGAACAGTCATCTGACTCAGTTCATCATCTGCCTCCTCTTCATAGCGGCGGGCTTTAGTGTTTTTGCGCGTCTGGGCGTCAAATATGCTATTATACATACACTTGCTTCGGATGACAACTTGATCATCAGCAGTCTCATAATTTGTCTCGCGCAATGCATCGTGATATCGGTCGCAACATCGGCGGACCCTGCACCTAGGTACTTAAACGAACAGCTCTGGAGAAGCGCAGAAACTCTGATGGTGAAGGATGACGAGGTCAACAGTTAGCTAACCTGCTTCAAAAAAAATAATTCCTGTTTCTCGTAACTGCGTAGAATGCGAACTCAGCCGTGATCGTTTTTATGAATTTTATAAATTTTAAAATTATATAATACAAGCTCCCACAGAAAGGAATTCGACATAATAATCATGTGTAAACTCAGAGCATTTGAACCAACATACGAGCTAAATCTATGTTGAAATAGATGTGAAAAACTTGAACAAAACGACTAGGAAAGTTTAATTCTCCCATGAACTCGAACAGGGTACCACCCTTTGTTTTCCGAAGAACCATATTGAGATGTGTTTGGTTTTGGTAATGGCAAGCCACTCGAGATGATTTCGACCTCTTCCATAACATTGCAATCACATGTAGGAACGCCCCAGACAAAGCGCCCAATGATGCATTTGTTCTTGATTATGAACCCAGCGCCCCCTCGGAGGCTAAACGTGTACTTCAAACCAGGAACGCGATATACTGTAGCATTCAAAAGTTCTGACTCTTTCTTCAGTAGCGCGATTCGGATCAGAAACCGTTGACCGCACATGGGGCAATCCACGCCTGCTATAGCGCTTGCATCGCTCAAATGCACTGATCCCCCATGGCCGTTGAGAAATGCCATTGGAGAGAGATGCGTCATACGATTTTCGGGGTCCTCATTGAATATACCCAAAACATCAGCTATCCATCCAACAACCTTGTCTATGAGCTGCGTTTTTGAAGAGTGAATCTCGCTGAGCTGATCCTGGAGTTGAACACTTAGCCCAAGCTTTTCGAGACGTTGGGCTAACTGTTCAAAATGAATGCCGTACAATCGTGCAATTGTTTTAACAAACGCGCTTAGGTCGCTTCCAGAGTTGTTCAGGATAAGCTGGAATAGAGCAGGAAGGGTGCTTATGTCACCTTGGTTCCCGTAGAGTCGCTTAATGAGACCAACGCTGCCAAGATTTTCAAGTATCAAAGTGGGATTTTCTGACCGAGACACGGGGGTCATGAATGTAGGGGGCGCCTCTTCATCGCCTAGGGCGAAAGGGACTAGGTCCTGATATCCGTAACTTCTTGTGTCGACTTCGTCAGGATCTGATAAGGACGATGCAGGGACCATAAACAGGGAGCTGAAGTCTCCGCGAAGGATATGCCGTCGGGCTACCTGTGACAGTGCTGTAGTTGTGTCTGGACTAAGATCCGACTCTGCCAAATCCATATTCAATGCACCTAGTAGCCCATGAAAGAAATCACGAGGGATAGTGACACATCTACGGGCGAGTAGCTCGTATGCTGTACCAAATGCTATTGGAATGCCCTCACAGTTTTGTCGGCGAACCGTTTCGAGAGGTCCCAACTGCCACGGGACCAAATTATGGCCCATTCCCACGATTTCTTCCGTGGTCATGCTATCACCTATGGCCATGTTTTGAGCCCGCCATCTTTCAAGAAGCTCGTAGAATAGTGGCTCGTTGGCGACGCCTTGTTCAACTAAGGTAAAGTCTTTTAACATAGTTCGTAAATTGCGACTTTGTGTGTACTCCATTGCGGTCCACACTCGGCTAAACCATTTCGCATTGCACAGGTTGCTTACAGCTCTACATATTTCGTTGAGTGAGCTGCCATGCCGCATGGATTTGATATCGGCAGGATCGCCGTCGGAAAGATAGGCAACTGTCAGGGTTGCTCGGCCATAGATTTGGGGGATATTTCGGATGATTTGATTCTTCGTTTGATGTTGCCATTGCGGTACGCTGATATAGTCATGCCAAATTTCGTAAGGCCGCCCCAGCCCTTGAGCTAAACCAAGGCAGACTTTAACAGGTATCTCCTGCACAATTTGTACAACAGATTCTACCGACGCTGTGGCCTTGTGCTTCCGGTACTGCAGATCTGCGACTCCTGGATGCCATACGTGTGAAATAGCTGCATATTGTATTGATTCGAATAGGCATTTCAAGTGGCGATGATATATAAGGATTGTCTCAGAAAGGCTTGGGACGTCAAGACATTGTGTGTACAGTCTGTCACTCGGCATCAGGCTGGCCAGAGAGAACGTCCGAGCGAGACCGGCGTCGGAGGATATCTGGTGGCCACAATGTAAGCAAAGTAGATTTTCCGGATCTATCCCAGCCCACAAGGACTCTAGGAGTGCTTCTGATCCAGACATGGCTGATATGCGCGTTATGGCCTCAGCTCGAAGTTTCTGGTGGACTGCGACCTGAGATAAGAATATCGCCGGCTGGGGGTTTAAAAAGCTATGATATAATTGCAGCGATCAAGCAGGCTGAAATAGGTTATAATAAAATTGATGTTGTGAAACATGCTGCAACGTAACTATTACATGCGCTGCCTTTTGGCTCCTCGCGCCCTCCGGGCGCTCCCAGCCAATTACATCGAAATCCAGGAAATTCAACAGCCAGAAATGGCAACTTCGTGGACGCCTATTTTTCCTGCCCATTTCGCTAATTAATGCGCAGCGCCCAGAAGGCGCGGGGAGCCAAAAGACAGCGCAAGTATTGTCAAGTACCTAGGTAGGCCATAGAAAAAGGGATACAGCCAGACAGCGCTGATAGGAATTGAACTTAACACCCCTTATGTATAAGATATATTCTATCTAGTAACTAGTAATCTAATAGAATAGAAGGTGTGCCCCTGCACCTGCTTCTAACCACTATGACTGAAAACCTAAGCAGCGGGAGACTTACGCCACAGGTGGGGATTGAACACTTGGATTCGAGGCTAAGTTATGTAGGGCCACGTATCCAACTGAGCCATCAGCGCTACCAGAAAAAGGGGTGTAGCTAGATAGCGTTGATAGGAATCGAACCTAACACCCCTTATGTATAAGATACATTCCAGTGCTATGATAGAATTGCGCTTGTCAAGCAGGCTATGATAGAATTGCACTTGTGAAGCAGGCTGTAACTGTAAAGTACGTTATGACTGTGAAACAAGAGACTCGTGGCTACTTCTAATAGGTAATATACTTATACTTTTAAAAAGGCAGACTATCATGAGACTTGTACGCTGTGTAACTTAGGCGATGGCGTTTTCGATAATATCATAATACAATCAATCGCATTACCCCCAGGAATTTCAGCGTCCTTCTTAACAGAGCCTCATAAGTTAGGTGTGTGTAATATTATTTATAGCAAACCATTTCTTCTGTAGCAGTGAGTTTCTTTGACACTGTACTCATCTGAACATCCATAATTTATACCGCAATGGGCAGTATCGAAGAATTCTCGGGTCGAACCACTGCTGACCTCGAGTTCGAGGTTGTCGTTGCTCGTTATAACGAGGACTTGTCCTGGCTAGAAGCGGTCTTCTCAGATGCGACTGTCTACAACAAAGGTCTCCATTCCCATGTGTCGTACGTGTTTCCCTATGGCTGATGTTGGAATATTAGGCGACAAAATACCCTCAAACTGCAGTATTGCACGAGTAATCGATCTACCCAACATAGGCCGTGAAAGTCATACATACCTACACCATATTGTGTCGCGTTATGATACACTTGCCGATACCACACTATTCACTCAAGGTTCTCGACATGGCTTGTCTTGTTTCAGGGCACATACAGAATTGACGAGTAAACAAATGAGAGAAATCGCACTCACCACTGTTGTTGGCGAGATGAAGACTTTTGGATCTACAGACTCCGGAACCCTGAGACCCTTCGACCAGTGGAATGGTTTTGATTGGGAGAAAGACGTTGACAACATATTGTGGCTTAGTCAACAGAGCGGTGATTTTCTCCGTGCGGATTGCACGCCAGCTCAATACTGGCTGGAAACTTTTGGTTTCGAACATCCCCCAGCCAGCATGTTTGCTGAGGGTGCCATCTTCGCGGTCAAAGCGAAGACAATCCGTATGAGACCCAGAGAATTCTATGAGAACCTGTTGATGAGATTCACGCGACTGAATCATGTCAATCCGGAGATTGGGCATTTCCAGGAGAAATTTTGGGGAGAGATCTTTTCGGGCACCATTTGACTTGTTAGTAAATAATATCGATTGTGGATTGGGGGTCTAGATGACGAGACTGACGATCGCGTCACTCATATAGAATGGTGTTCACGAATGAAAATTACAATATGGTACTTCCAACCGCAACACGGATGGTGCTCGAAATCTAGCGCGTGGCTATTATCTCTCCTTCTAGCCTTAAAAGATGTTAATCGCGACATTTTAATAGAAGAAGATGCCAAGGTAAACTGGGTGACGGCTTGTCGGACTGGTAAGTATCTCAGAGTAGCTCATTGGTGGATACTGTAGGTTCAGCGTCTTTATAGATTCTTATCTCGATTGCTAATATCATATAATTATGACCGGAGGACTAGTATAGTTGGTTGAATATGCCATTGTGCAAAAGGGAAAATCGGGATTAGAGAAAATAAAAGTAAATGCATGAACGGGGAGTCGAACCCCGAGCTCAACCTTGGAAGGGTTGAATGTTACCGCTACACCATTCATGCTGGTGACTTGCATCAGCCGCGAATCGAACGCGGGGCCCATCGATGGCAACGATGGATTTTACCACTAAACCACTGATGCTTGTTGAAGATCGGCTTGCTATTTTGGTATATACCTAGCTCCATAAATTGGGGGTTGGAGTCATGCTCGATAAGCTGATAAGAGACGCCGTTTAGTCACAATGAACAGCCGGCAGCCAGCTGTGGATATAGATCCCTGTCGCTAACAACCTACGGAGTATCTTACATGAAAACGTTCATTCTTAACCTGTATGTTAGCCCACCCCGAAAATCTCTCAGAGCGTAGTAAACTCATAGATGTAGAATCGAAAACCATGGATATATCTAATAGTGAAATAGTAAGAGTCAGATAACAAATTGTGCTGGTTCAGCTATAATCACCGCGGTTAGGGGTTGGGGAGTCCATGGCTTCTTGCCTGACATCTATCCGAAGTTCACGTGTTGTCCACTTACCCAGACTTACACCCTTCTTAAACCGCTCTGCCATCCACCATTCACTTGAATCACTCCTCTTCAAACGGAGCCAGTCCTCCGTCAAAATGGCAGACCGCACCTACGAGTCGGCGCTACGGCACCTGGACTCGATCCAGTCGAACCGGCACGTGACATCGCTGTTCACAGCACCACCCCCTTCTTCCTCCTCATCCAAGCCCACAGCCCAAGACCTCAACGCCCAAGCCATCTCGGAGATGCTCCAGTGGCTCTCGCGCGCGGGCCTGACCCCGGCTTCCCTCGCCGCCGCGGGCCTCCGCTGCGTCCACGTCGCCGGCACCAAGGGCAAAGGATCCGTGTGCGCGTACGTGACCTCGATCCTGCTCTCCCCGCCGGCCGCTTCCGCCGCCGGCCGCGTCGGCACCTACACCTCCCCGCACCTAGTCACCGTGCGCGAGCGCATCCAGCTCGACGGCCGGCCCATCAGCCGCCCCCTCTTCGCGCGGTACTTCTTCGAAGTCTGGGACGCCCTCACCGCGTCCGCGCGCGCCGAGGCCGCAGCATCGGGGCAGCGGATCCCGGAGGAGGAATTACGGGGGCCCGCTAGTAAGCCGTTCTACTTCCGGTTCCTGACGATCCTGGCGCTGCACGCGTTCCTGCGCGAGGGCGTGCGCAGCGCCGTCGTCGAGTGCGGGATCGGCGGCGAGTACGACTCGACCAACGTGCTGCCGGCGGACGCCGTCACGGCGGCGGTGGTCACCCGGCTGGGCATCGACCACGTCGGCATGCTGGGCGCTACGCTGCCCGAGATCGCGTGGCACAAGGCCGGCGTGTGCAAGGCGGGGCGCAAGTGCTTCACGCTGCGCGCGGAAGGCGAGGACGGCGACGAGACCATGCGCGTCCTACGGCAACGCGCTGCCGAGAAGAACGCCTTGCTGGTCGAGGTCGACAGCGCGGAGCTGGAGGGATGGGACCGCGAGCGCGTGACGGCAGGAAGCCTCGACGGCGACTTCCAGAAGAGCAACCAGGCACTAGCTCTCTTAGCCGCGAGCGAGCACCTAAGAGTACTAGCAGAAGAAGCAGCAGCAGCAAACCCCGCCAGCCCACACTTAAGAGCGAACGAGGAGCCGCCGCTACTACAGGTCCTAGGCACGCGCTTCGCCTCCGGCCTGCGCTCCGCGCGCCTCCGGGGCCGCTGCGAGACGCTCCGGGACGGCGACGTGACGTGGTTCGTCGACGGCGCGCACACGGCGGAGAGCCTGGCGGAGACGGCCGGGTGGTTCGCGCAGAAGTACGAGGGCCTGCCCAGCAACCCGAAGCTAGTCCTCCTGTTCAACCAGCAGGAGCGCGACGTGGCCAAGCTGCTGCAGGGTCTGCACAAGGGTATCGAGAAACGGTTGGGACGGGTGACTTTCAGCTGCGCCGTTTTCACGCGGAACGAACTGTTGCCTGCGGCTGTAGGAGAGCCGGAGCGGGATTTGAGCGTTCAGCGTACGGCTGCGGATGTCATGGAGAAGGGGGCGCGCGAGGTGAAGACCATCGTGACGGACAATGTGGGCGAGGCTGTTGAGAGGATCAAGGCGATACAACGTGACGAGGGTGTCGAAGTCGCGGTCCTTGCTACGGGAAGCTTGCATCTCGTGGGCGCCCTGCTGATGACGTTGGAGCCGGATGGTGAATTATGATTACCACTATTTATATAAGGTTAAGGTATGGGGTAAGAAACTGGAGATGGATGATGATAGTTGTGACAAAACGGCGTCAGGAAACAAAATGATGAGTAAAGGTTAGGTCGCAAGACTATTATATAAGGTCTCGGGATAGGCTATCATTCAACAACAGGCCTGTCGTAAAGTAAAGAGGAGTATAGGGGAAAATATATTTGAGGTAGACTTAAACGGTCTATTACAAAACAAGAGTACGTTTCACACATCCAGACACACGAGACAAAACCAAAAACTCAGAAGCAGGCAAGCCCGCCGTCTATTGCATGCTATTATCTTGTACACAGGCTTCTCAGCCTCCCCACCTCGTTTTTTCTTTTGGTCTAGACAGAAGGCTACGCAGCGGTAAGGTAGGAGGACTCAAAATGTACAAGGGAACCAAGCGTCGACAAAGTAAAAAAAGAACAATGCTTCCCTCTATCTCCCCCCTGAATTACTTCCTAAGCCCTCCCTCGCTATTCCACCCTCAAGCTCTGCAGTCGCGCTTCGGTAGCAATAACCTATCGTCCGTACGTTAGCATTGCGTTCTATATTTCACAGAACATAGATGTCCCAGTCAAAGAAAAGCTCGGTAAAGATAACTCACCTCGAGCGCCTGCTGCACCTCCAACACCTTCCTAACCTCCGCCAGCCAGTCGCGGCTCAGCGTCTTCGCCCAGCCCTGGAGGCCGTTCATCTCTCTCGCGGCGGCGTCCAGGTCGCCCTCCTCGAGGAAGGTCTGGGTGCGGGTGAGCACGCTCTCGACGTCGTCGCCGGTGGCCAGGCCCTGCTTCTTGAAGAGCACCTTGCTCAGCACCCAGCTCGACGCGTGGGAGGCAACGCCCGCGTCGTCCGGCAGCAGGCTGGCCTTCCGGACCTCGGACGCGACACGTCGGAAGCGGTCGATGAGCTGCGACGGCGTTGCGATGCCGCGCTGGTACGCTGAAGGGTTGATTGAGCCGATAGCTGCATTGACAACCGGGTCTTCGGTGGCAATCTCCTTGAGAGCGACTAGTTCCCGGACAAAGGGTCGCGGGTGTTCTGTGTCACTGAGACTGGCGCGCACGGCCTCGACGGCCACATGCAACTGCTGTGTCTTAAGATTCGTATCAACAACGTCGTTCCAGCCCGTTGTCAATGTCTCGAGTTCCTTGACGGCCGAGCTGAGTTGGTCTAGCTTGCCGAGTCTACCATTTCGCTCCTCCTCAACTCGAGCCTTGACGTCCTGTAGGAATTGGCGCTTGAGGCTGACGGCCTGTTCTAGGAGCAGGTTGTTGGCCTTCTCCTCATTGATACGCTTTTCTCGCTCAATCTCCGTTTTAATTCGAGCGTCGTAGGTCTCCTGGATGCGTTTCATCTCCTCATCGAACTCGGCTCTCCATTGTCGCTCCTGCGCGTCCATCACCTTCTCAACGTGACCAACTAATTGGACAGCCGCACCCTCGAACTCCTTGACCTTGTTTGCGACTTGCGAGGCGGCGTCTTTTTCGACCTTGGCCTTGAGTTCACGGATCTTGGAACCTACCTTGTTGAGTTCGTTCTTGGCCTTGCCGATGGTTGACGAAAAGCGGTCGTCGGAATTGTCGGCATTCACAACAGCAATGATATCGTTGAGCATCTTGACCAGGTCCTGCACTACGGGCTCATCGGCATCCCTGACCTTGAGAGGGTCAATGGGGGACGCGGGAGGGAATCGAGAAGGCTCGTCGACTTCAGGTGGTACGAAGACCGTAGCATCTTTCTTCGGTGCTTCAGCCTTGGTCGAAGCTTGCTTCTCAACTGCCGCAGGTTTCGGCGGTTCGGCGGGCTTTACTTCAGGCTTTTTATCACTTGCAGACGTGGCCACGGGAGCAGTCTTCTTGCCGGACTCAGGGGCGGCGGTAGCGCTCTTACTCCCGACAATTTCCCGCATCGCACTCGACTGCCTATTTGCCGGCTCAGTAGCATCTGCTACTCGCCAAGATGCGCCGCTCTGAGGGGATATCTTGACCTGGTTTCCGGTGTCCTTGTTCCGGCCACCAATGGTCATGCCACCGGGGTATCGCTTCTTGTAGTCGAGCTCTTCGAAGTAGAGCACGGCTTGCTCGCCGAACGGCACATACTCGGTGAAGAAGTCGTGGAAGTTGTCGCTGACGCGTGAATACCAAACACCACCACCGAACGTTATAGCACCCAAGAACACCAAGGTGAGGACATAATTACGCAGTCGGCGGAAGAAGCCCTTCTTCTTCTTGACGGGCGCAGCAGGTGGCGGGGTTGGCTTGGCAACTGTGGTCGTCGATGTAGGCGGAGGCGGCGGCGGAGTCGGAGGGACGTCTTTGGAGGCGATGGTCGAAGAAGCAATCTTCGATTCCGTCTTCAGTAGAGGAGGATTGCTCGAAGCGGCTGTTGTGGTCTCGCTAGTGGGTAGCTTCACGGGTGTAGAGTCATTTATCGAAGGCTTCTTGTCGTCGGCATAGCATCTCTGATTGCAATTGACGTTAGCTACAAGCTCATAGGAGTATATGATGAGCTGACTTGTGGCTTCATACTACACTAGCACCGGAGGATCTCGCGATCGCGGGCTGCCATTGACGGCCGGCGGCAGCAGCAATGGGCCTGCTGCCTACGGCCTTGACAGATCGCAAGGATGTCCGCAACATGAGGGCATCGAATAGGTTTGCGATTCTCGTTGCTACGTTGTGGCGTTTGGTCTTGTCGTGTGCTATGCGAGGTATTATTACATATGTACGTGTAAAAACCTCGGGAAGCTTTAAAAAAGCTGCACGTCTTTCCAAGTTACCGTTGGGCATAGGATAATCCCGGCTAACGCTAGTACAGACTCCGGCTCAGTGGGACTTGAGCAGTACGTACCTCCTTATATGTCTCATAATTGCATAGCCACTTACGTCGTATAACTGCATACATAAGAGGTACGGTATTATAGAAAGAATTAACAGCTTCTAAGACATGCCTTATAAATCCTTATACAAGTTTCATATGTTTACCATGTATTTATAAGTTTTACATTTACATATTCTCGTGTGTATTTCTAAAGATCTCGGGACCAGGAATACTTGGGATTTGATCGACCTATGCTCATCTCAAGTGACATGCTACTTGCTACTCGAGTGCTCCTCATTATATAACAGACAGGACTAGAGGAAACATCGGATGACTAGGCAAAAGAAACCATTGTAAGAAATATTTGTTCTATTGCATTATTCATCGTACCTGTATAACTCGGCAACGTCCAGTCTCAGGCCAAGTATCGTTCCAGGCCGCATGCGCATAACTTCTCTAGTAGCACACGTACGACCATAATGCATCCAGTGGCCCTGTCCGTACTCTGGAAAACTCGATCGACAGCAGAAGAAAAAAAGAGTCAGGTATTAAAAAAACGTAATGCCTTCCTGCCAAGGAACTCCTTATGAAAATATACACCCGAACATCTTGTTTGGCCCGCCCTTATGCCTCCTAAACGACGCGTGCCGTCTCTCTAGCGTATTGTACCGGGCTCGTGCTTGTTGTTATAGTAGAGGTGCAATTGTCTAATGACTTCTGGAGGGCTCCTGCTCGGGCATCGCTTTGGAGCCACCCGAACAAAGGTACAAGATTGACCAACCAGCCCAATATCAGGATGAGTAGTATGCTGCGAGGGACCCCCAACTCTTCATTACACCAGTCCCCGAGAAGATTCAGAATCATCCAGAAACGCCTCTAGCAGGCGCAAGGTCCTCCTGCTTGTGTGTTTGCGCCCTCCGGCGCCAAGCTCACGCCACCCGGTCGTTGCCCCGGTCGAGTATGTCGAGGTCCGACTTGGTCCAGAGGTAGCTTCTTCGCGATAGCCGTGAAGAGTTCCCGGACATTCTCGGCTGTCTTGGCAGATGTCTCGAAGAAGAGTAGGCCCGCCTCGTTCGCATATGCCTCAGCCTCGGCCGTTGAGACTGCTCGCTTGTCAGGTTGCTCCGTCACCAAATCTAGCTTGTTTCCTGCAAGGGCGATGATGATGTTCTCGTTTGCCTGTCTTTGTAACTCCTTCACCCACGACTTCGCCTTATCAAGTGATGACTATTTTCAACACGTCAGTCCGGCTCGCAGCATTTCTTTGTTTTGGGTGGGGACATACGGATTGGGTAATATCATAGACTACGACGGCGCAGTTGGCATTTCGGTAATACATAGGGGCTAGGGACTTGTACCGTTCCTGACCAGCGGTATCCCAGATCTCGAATTTAACAGTGGTATTCTCATCTAGAGAGATGGTTTGCGTTAAGAAGGCAGCGCCGATGGTAGATTCTCGGTACGAGTCGAATTGATCCTAAAAGCGACGAGTAAGCAAGGAATTCCCCTATAACATACCATAGTCATGTTTGGTTACCTTCACGAATCGCAAGACTATGGAACTCTGATTTGTAAGGGTTAGCAAAATAATGTAGCCTTGGGGGACAAAACAGTTGCTGAGCTAGCTACCTTTCCGACCGCAGATTCTCCTATAATGTAGTCAGCATACAATGCCTCTTATTTCCGAGTCGGATGCTAAAACCATAGAATGTAGTTCGTACCTAATAACACCAACTTGAACTGCGCAAATCGGCCGGACATACCGCCCCTTGCTGCAGGTCCTGCTCGGGAAGCCATGGTGACTGCGTGATGTGGTGATTGTTTCAAGAGACCTTGAAGCGGTCGTAGTGGATACAGGAGCTAGGATGGAGTAGGGAGATAGACAGTCGACGTTGGATGGTTTGGACTCGATGAACGTTGTCTTATCGAAAAGGGACTATCGTCGGTTACCAAAGGTGCGGAATCAAGAATGTAGGAATCGCGGGAAAGACGACAGAGTTGCAGCGTGATAAGGCGAAACCCCGATGCTGAAGGCCCCAAACAAAAGAACGCTTTGGGGATTCTGGTATTAGTGTCGTGGCGTGGAAAGGACGGAATGGTGAGAGGCAAAAGTTGGTTAAGAGTGTTGATTGATTACTGCCTGCGAGGGCTGCGAGGTTGAAGGAAGCTTGAGCGCTCACGCTAGGGTCCTCAATCATCAGTGAGTGGCTGAGTGGGTTAGTGTCAGTGGAGCAACAAGTCAGGCGTCCAGGTCGTCGCAGGTCTCGGGTTGTCGGCGATACAGTGTACCTAAGGTATATTCTTTATCATTTGAGACACGTGATGCATCACTAATACCCATATCGTATAAATGTAATGTCGTGTTAACACATAAACATTGGGATATATTCTTATATCGGCGACTCACGATAACAGATAAGGGGTACATTCAACAGTGACGATTGCCTTAGGGGTTACAAGTGTCCCGCCTAACAGGGATGTAGTATTCTCGACCCTCACCCAAACAAGTTTAACATTCAAGTTGGACGTTTACTCTGGCCTGTGCTGCGGTTCCCTGTCCCCAAGCTTGGCAGCATCACCAAAACTACCTAGGGTAGAATATGCATGTGCATATGCATTTCCACTCCCATTTATTCATCGTCAAACAAATTCGAGTCCTCTCGTAACGCTCGTGTTGTTACCGCTTCGCTGTTGTACAGCAATTCACTTCTCACTACCAAAACGACGAGCTGTTGCCGTCGTCTCACCTTCGTTCCCTGTTTGCCCTTTACTTTGTGTCGAAAGAGCTATTATGAGTGTATATTGAACGTCGCCGATATTAAATCAGCCCGCCATGACACTCCCCTTCCGGGACATTAATGTCCACGTCGCAGCCGACTCCTATACCTTCACCTCGCCCTCTTCTCCGAATGCGCCCACTCTAATCATCGACCGCCCTACAGGCGATGTAAGGCTGAGCGAAGCGGCGCCCTTCCCGAAGCGCGTGTCCCGCGTCGCCAGCATATCTGGTATTTTGGGCTTCATTCGGCTGAGACTTGGTAATTCATATCCTTACCTCCCTTCCTCTCCCTTCCTGTCTCCTTGTAGCACCATCAGGACTAACACGGCGCAGACAAATATGCCATAGTCATTACGAAAGCCCAACCTATGGGCCGCCTTAAGGGCCATATGGTCTACAAGGTCATCTCGACCGACTTCTTGCCCATGCGCGAGCGACAGATCCGCGACCCCGACGAGGACCAGTTTCTATCACTTCTCAGAACTTACATTATGAAGGGGCCAATGTACTTTTCTTATGGCATAGACCTCACCAACAGCTTCCAGAGACAAGCTTCAGCAGATACCTCGAGCCCCCTCTGGATGCGAGCTGATGATCGCTTCTTTTGGAACCGATTTGTCCAATCTGATCTTATCAACTTCCGACGAATGGGCAACCGCTCGCATCCGGGTTCTCAGCCTGGTGTCGACCCCTACATCCTGCCCATTGTGTGGGGAACGCTTGAAATCCGACCTACAACGTTCAAGAATACGCCCCTGACTATCGTCCTAATTACTCGTAAAGCACGACACCGAGCTGGCACCAGATACTTCACTAGGGGAATCGACGAGGAAGGACATGCTGCAAACTACAACGAGACCGAGCAGATTGTAGTCTTGAATGACACGGGCCGTGGCCTCGGCGGATACGCCGGAAGTAGTGACATGCAAAGCGGCAAATATGGTGCCGAGGGCGCAGAGATGCAGGTATTGTCCTATGTCCAGACGCGAGGTAGTGTTCCGGTATACTGGGCCGAGATCAACGCCCTCAAGTATACCCCTAAGCTTCAGGTCCGTGGCATCGAAACGGCGCTGCCGGCTGCAAAGAAGCATTTCGACGAACAGATCCGTATCTACGGAGACAATTACTTGGTCAACCTTGTCAACCAGAAAGGCCGCGAAAAGCGAATGAAGGATGCCTATGAGCAGATGGTGAAGATGCTTGTTTCGTCACCGTCGGAGAAAGTTAAGGGCGACGTAATCACAGACGAGAAATTTCATGTCATCGAGCCAAGCTCCTCCAGACAGGAATTTGATCGCCTGCACTATGTATACTTCGACTTCCACCACGAAACCAAGGGCCTCCAGATGCACCGGGCCATGTTGCTGGTCGAGCAGCTCCAAGACGCCCTGATAGCGCAGCAGTACTTCCGCGGCGTGGATATGCCGGCGAACGGCGGTCTCGAGACTAGGAATCACCAGACCAGCGTTGTGCGAACAAACTGCATGGACTCCCTCGACCGTACCAATGTCGTTCAAAGTATGTTGGCACGATGGACGCTAGACCGTATGTTCACCGATCTTGGCCTGCTCCAACGAGGCGAGACTTTTGCGACTGCAGACCCGGCGTTCGAATTCCTGTTCCGAAACCTGTGGGCCGACAACGCAGATACGGTATCCAACTCGTACGCAGGCACCGGAGCCATGAAGACGGATCTCACACGCACAGGCAAGCGTACTAAGGCGGGTACTTTCGCAGACGGCAACATAGCCGTGACGCGATATTACCTGAACAACTTCAGAGACGGACCTCGGCAAGATGCCTTCGACCTCTTCTTGGGCGCATACGAGCCCGCCACCGCCAATATCGGTTCCTCGCTCGTATTTGCGGACCGCAGACCGATCCTCATCCAGAGTATCCCTTACGTCTTCGCCTTCAGTCTTTTCTTCATCTTCGTGAGTCTGTTTACACGACGCGCGCCGGACTCGGCAGTTTGGACTATTCGGCTGTTCATGCTATTCTGGTTCGTGGTGGCTGGATGGAGTTTCAGCTTTATCATCAATAATGGAATGCTATTCGTATGTTTTATATTATCCCTTCCTCCCCTTCATATATATCCCCCCTAGACCTACCCATGCATGTTTATTGTAGAAAAGTACTAATAAATAATCAACAGGTCAACTGGCCGAAGCTCAATCCTCGACCTTGGGCCACAGAAGGCTACCAAGACGCCATCACCAAGGTCCGCAAGGATGCGTTGCTCGGCCCGTTCGTAGCTAGACACGAGCGCGGTCTAAGCACGGCACGCTATCTCAACGCGGAAGAGGGCAAGAAGAGGATCGAATGAGTAGAAGAATGGGGAACTGGGCTTCGTGTACTTTTATTTTGCGATTCGGAAGCCTGTCCGCATGCATGACCTTTACATGCTCTAGAATAATACTTCATTTTCACTACCCCTAATTCGCACGCGATGAGGCGGGCATATATGTGTTCAGACACTGCGGAGGTTTGGGGTCTACCTATTCTGCATTGTACGAGTATTATTGAGACTGAATAGAGTCGGCATATTTGAGTATCTTGTTGATGTCTTATGCCCCATCCGTCCAGATTAGTGGTTGTATTATCCCTAGTGTTGTCTATTCTAGTAACTAGTTGCCCTGTTACTAGTAATGTCGATAATCCCTAAATTTCACAAGGTTGAGTTTTCTCGAGACAAGAAATCCTGTGCCAGTAGGTAATCTACGTATATGTCTACTATTGCACCGAACTAGCCTGCAATCCACATGCCTCCCCTTTTTATACAGCCTTACCACGATTCTGGATATAACTAGCATTGAAAACCCTCCTTAACAACAAACCATCCAAAAAAGGCAAAAAACTCGGCCATCTAGGGAATCGAACCCCAGGGCCTAGAAATACAACTTAACAATACTTTTAAGGATGGCGTAAAGATAGTATTCGCTAGACCGAACCAACTCAGCCTTGCATTGGGTGATGCGATCATTTCTTCTATAGCTGTAGAGTAATTAGTACGGTTTATATGTCCTTCGGAAGGTGGCTAAAGTTGAAACATCCGGGCATTAACCTACATACGTACCAACGAGGTAGGTAGTAGATAATCAGACACGGCTTGGAGAGTTAATTAAAAAGTTGATAGTTATTATTCCAATCCTACAAGTAGCATACAGTCCCCTTGGGTGGGCAGCAAGGCATACTCCTCATTCTCATATACATAAGTAAGCACTCACTCACCATCTCGGTCCCAACTACGTTTCTTTTTCCCCGTTCCCGTTCCCGTTCCCGGACCAGTCCGTAACTCCATACAACGTAACAAAATGCCAGACCCCTTACACAAGACCAATAGTAACAAAAAGGGGTAGGTACCTAGTAAGGCGAGTAAGAAAGAAAGACAGTATATAGTATAAAGTTAGGTAAGCAATGACGCCCAAGTAGTCTGGCAGTCTGGTTGTCTGTCCGCAAGAAAAAGAAAATATTCTGTCGATCCCCCCAAGAGAATAGAAGGGGGGCGAAAAGGAGGCGAAAAAAAAACCGAAAGGAAAGAGAAAGGCGTAAAACCCCGGGGGTATCATTACCAATTATAACAAAATAGAAGAAGAGAAAAAAATATCCACATCCGAACACTCCGACGAAAGAAGGTATTCAGCGCCACGCAATAGTACCACGGGACGAGCCGTCTATCAACATCGTCCCACGTGCTTGCTTGCTTTCTTGCTTCCAAACCATTCTTCTTGTCTCTCTGTCTCTCTTCACCTCTACCCATTTTCTCTCATCTTCCCATTCTTCCTTCTCCCGTCTGTCTTGTCTGTCTTTCTATCCACATCTCTCTCTCTCTTTCTATCCATCATTCCATCTTCCCCATCCACCTCCCCACCTCCTTTCACTCAAAGCCAAAGCAACCACCTAACAACCCCCACGACCCCCCTCCCCAGCCCGAGCACCACCCTCGCGACCGTGACGACGAACCAGACGTACCACATGAACCCGACGAGCACCCACTCGACCGCGAGCCACCCCGCCCGCCTCGCCCACCGGAACCGCCGCCGCCTCCGCCGTAGCATCTTGTCCATGGTATCGGCGACCCGCTTCACCTTCAGCCGCTGCGCGTCCACGAGGTCGCGGCTGACCTCGTCCGCCTCGTCCGCGGCCCGGTGCGTCATCGCGACCAGGTCCCCGCCCACGCGGTCGTGTAGCGCCTCGACGCGCCGGCGCAGCCGCGGCGTCGTCCCGTTGGCGAACCGCGCCGTCGACTGCTCCGACGCCCGGATCGACCGCTCGATGCTCTCCGACAGGATCCGCGCCGCCGCGGGAAATAGCCGCGTCTGCGGCACCGCCGGGCCCACCGCCTGCCCGTCGCCCGCCGCCTTGCTGCTGCTGTCGAGCGCGGAGGAGGGGAGCGGGCGGGGCTCGTGCGCCCGCCGCGAGATCTCCATGGCCTTGATGCCGGAGCACAGGATCAGCGCGCGCAGCCGCGCGACCTCGCGCCTCGAGATCTGCGTGCCCTGTCCCGACGACGGGCTGCGTTCCGAGATCGACCAGTGGCGGGCGCCTTGCGACAGCGCTCTAGAGCCGAGCTGCGGGCGGGCCCTCGAAGGCGGGAGGGAGAGGATCTCGTTCAGGTCTTTCGACGTCCTCCGCGAGTTGTCGAAGCGGACCGACGAGCGTGACCGGGATTCCGTATCGGACACGTCCGATTCGCGGAGCTGCCGAGATCTCGTGCGTTCGAGTTCCTCGGAAGGAGGCGAGGCTTTGCGTATATCAATACGAGGTGGCTTCAGTCGATCAAAACGGGGCGATCTGCTAGCCGGCGACGTCGTATGACTCAGGGCAGGGAGGTCAGTTTCTCCTCCTGACACCGGCTTTTCGGTAGCTATTGATGCCGATTTGAATGGAGGCATGACGTCCAAATAGTTCTTTTGACGGTTACCATCACGCCGCCTCCTAGAGCTATTGCGAGACAGGGTAACAGACTCCCTAATCCTACCCCTTTTGGAGTCCCCGTCCGATTCGTCACTCGATGAAGATGTTGATGATCCTTCGCCATCCGAGTCTCTCTTCCATAGGAAATCGGTAACTTTGGAGACGCCACCTCTTATAATGCCATCTATCTTAGCACCACCTTTGAAGATGCTCCGCAGACCAACCTGCTCATCACCTCTGAGTTTAACACTCCCCACGCTACGGTGCGACTTATGACTCTCATTGGTGGTTCTCGGTATGATCTTGCGCGTGAGACTCTTAGACCTACGCTCATCTAGCGATGGCATCCTATCCGCGGTTACCACGGCTGAGAGACTAAGGGGTTCCGACGGCTCCACAGGGCTGTCTGCCTTTTCTTCTTTCTCGCGAACAAGATCCGTACCGCGTTCCCGTTCTCGTTCCCGTTCTCTACTACGATCACGGAATATGCTTTTGACTCTCGAGAAGGGTTTCCGCCCAGGAGACGCCGCCCGACTCACCGGCGGAGAGAGATCCATACCAATCGTCGGGATGTGAGTCTCAGTACCCCGTGATGGCCTTATAGCTGGTGATTCTGGACGGGAGGAATCCAAATCCGTGGATACTCTGTAAATGTGGCCAACGACTTCCAGGCTAGGGCGTCCCGAGCCTATCGGTGATCCCTGCAGTACTCTATCGCGAACAGCTTTATCTAGGTTCTCGACGATCTCCACTCGAGACTCCTTGTGGCTATTTGGCTGTTCGGGACTCTGTGAAGCTTTTTCTGGCACCGCCATTCTCGACGGTAGTTGCTTGAGGTATAGTCCCCGGTCAGTCTCATCTACGTCTGCTTTCTGCTCCTCGTTCTCCTTGGCCAACATTTCCATCATCTGCTTTTCCAGCAGGTCTCTGCCGTTAGCACTGATGGTGCCATTACGATTCCGTTTCTTACGATCAGCTTCGCTATCTGACGTATCAGATAAGGAGCCTTTCCTAAAACGAAGGAAGTCGTGATGGCTATGAGAGAGACCATTCTGTTTATGATGCATTCCTCTCAAATCCTGAAGCTTCTGCCGAGCACGATCTCGTGCGCTAGGAAGAGATACCTCGGACTCGATTCTAGCAGGGCTCATTTGGCTAGCTTCCGAACCAACAACGATGTCACCAGTGACATCGCCTTCCTTAATAGACGACGTAGAAACAGCAGACGTGGTAGGTTCATTTGTTGTGTAAGGCATTGATACCTGAGCTTCCGTTTTCCGAGGGAAAATTTTGGTGTAGTGGCGGTCTTCGATAAGATATTTGTTGTCTCCCTGCTCCAACCAGTACGTGTCTGCAAGCATGTCGGCTGGATCGATGCTCCAGTCAACCCTTAATCGTTTAGGCTTGGCTACGGTCGAGATGGGTCTAGGTATATTGGAAGCCGGTAGGTCTTGATCCGTCTTTTCATGTGCTCCAGGGAATGGGAGAATAAAAGAGGTCCCAGTCGATAAACCTGACTGAGCCGCAGATTGTGCAGTTTCGTCAATCCAATCGGTTACCCTAGAGACATCCGAAAAGCCCTGCGACGACCCATCAATTGCTTTCCGCTCTCTGGCACGGACTTTGCGGTTGCGAATGTATTGAAGTGGGTTATATTCTCGACCTAATGTGACTTGTGGTGCGCCGGCGAGAGGATTCAAGGGCGCCGTAGAATTTGTGGGAGACATCGAGAGACCTGAAGATGATGGCCTGGAGCGTGCATCTTGTTTGAGGGGTGGGACTAGTTGCAATAGCCTTCTATACTGAGCCATCAATTCTATATATTCTTTCGCCTTCTGGGCCCGATTCAGTGTCGAGGACGAAAATTGGTATTGGTAGCTCCCTTCTTGATCGAACGAGCCCTGCAAAGGGCTTGCTATCCTAGGTGTAGATATAAGCCTCGGCGTTAGGCCCTTGTCAGGCCTTGGTGAGATGTTACGAGAGGTCCTCCGCTGCTGCTGCAAGTGCTGCTTAAGACTACCACCAGTCGGACTGTCGGGGAGCTGAGCCAAACGCGGAGGAATTGGAGTCGATATGTTCCTCCTTGTCGCTAAGCGCCTCGATTCGCTCAAGTTAAGAGCCATGTTCACGATCTGAGTAGAGTCAAGATCTAGAGGTGCGGTGCTTGGTCGCGCAGTCGGAATCCTCGAAACTGCTCGTCCGCCGGAGCTATATCGTCTTTCTTCCTCAGGGGCTGGGCTGAATGCTCGATTTGCTTGGGCATCGCCAGACCCCGCCATATCCTGAATATCGATACCCAGCCCCGTTTGGGAAAGTCTTGTCGCATTTGATCTGTCCAATATATTTAGGGGGGCCTTTCCTTTGCGGCTGTCAACCGGAATTCGAGATCGCCTACGACCTTCATCCTGGCTCGTTTGCGTCGCCCTAGGCGGCTCATCAAGCACGGTATTGGCGAGGAGGAAGCCTCCACTCGATCGTGGCTTATGCGACCGGCGTCTTCTATGGATTTCGTGATTAAGGTCCCTGCTTCCCAGTTCCGGCGCATAGGGGTTCGGGCTCGATTCGTCGACATCTTTACGAGAACGGGGTAATATCGTCGTGCCTGCGGATGGTTCATCGAAACTCGTAGCAGTGCTTGATTCGCCAACTTCGTAGCTACCGTAGCTATGTGAGGACCTCGCGGTTGATAGTCGGTGCTGGGGTTGATGCTGGCGCTGACCTTGGGCGTCGCTGGGGTTTGGGGATGGATTGCCGTCAATGCCCTTCATCGCGCCCGTAGCATCAGCTGTACCAAAACTCTTTCTCGCATACCAAGGAATACTCTGAAGAATCTAAATTGTATTTTGCTATATCTTTCGAGGTGGTACGTCGGCAGGCTTAGACATTTTGGAAATTTCGACAAACTGGGGAACAAAGGGAGGGATCGTCTAATAATAGGTGCTTGCTATGCAAATGACGATGATAATGCAACAATACAAAGTCTCAGATACTGTTTAACGAATATCTTTCAAGCACTTTGACGAAGAAAGATAGAAAGATGAAATACTGGCTGCGTCAGGGGGATGTGGTTTGCAACCTTGACGACACCGATAAGTTAAGACATGAGCTCCTGACTATGGGGTAGATCAAGTTATTTCCAGTTGGAGCGGTCGCGGTTCCCAAGTTCACAATTCACGGTTCACGACATACTTGCCGGGATCTTCCCAACTAGCCCAGCTAGCCCCAACCAACTTTATTTAAAAAAGGGGCCCCGGCTGCTGGGACGTGCATGTGAAATGGACATTTTATACGATAAATGCATTATATGCATTATTTCTCTTGTAAATCTAGAAAGTATTACTATACCTAGCTTTATGCATGGATAGGAATATCTATGCCGGGTTATCGACTTGTTTCGTCAGACCATTGCGAATCTGACATCTTCATCGCACAAGTTAGCAACCACTGGTGCCTCAGTACGTGTCACCCATACTATATCCTTTACATTTCTATACTTAGGCGCTCTGCTGTAGATTTGCAAGATCATTCACACGCAACACACGTCAACGTCATCAAGACGAGTCACTATCATTGATGAAGCAGTGCTCAATAAGATATGTATCTGTATAGTAAGGCCGAACTCCGGAAAATGCAACAAACTCCCCTTCTCCAAACCTGCCGGCGACTAGGACACACAAAAGTACACAAAGGACCAGTTTTTCTTAAGGACGAGGTAGCCAGAAAACTACCCGACAGTTCTGCCCTCTCTATAGGACAGGTAGCCAACCGCTCCTATCCGCCGTTTCGAATCCAACATCCAGTCTGGTTACGAAACGACGAATCGAATGG
The DNA here is from genome assembly GCA_902806565.1 of Hypoxylon rubiginosum. Taxonomy (NCBI): domain Eukaryota; kingdom Fungi; phylum Ascomycota; class Sordariomycetes; order Xylariales; family Hypoxylaceae; genus Hypoxylon; species Hypoxylon rubiginosum. The sequence goes on along the minus strand of CADCXA010000021.1, from coordinate 1,775,164 downwards.
GTTGGACGCAAATTACCACGCAAAGGATTTTTGAGTTAAAGGTGTATAGTGATGAGTTGTAGGATTCGAAGTGAACACGAATAGAATTGCGTGTCTGAGTCCGTGGGTATAAGCGGCGCTTGTTCGTGACAGGATATACGATGATCTATCGACCCCTCTCGTGTTTTCGAGATAGATCGACCATGACACTTAGTCACTCGATTTAACTTAGTCTGAAGAACCGCCTGGTTGCCAGTCAACGCGGGAGGCCAAACGCTTTGCTTCCGCTTGGGCTCTTTCAGCAAGTACCCGGGAAGCAGAAGCTGTCTCGAACCACGATCGAGCGCTTGGCTCCAAAATGTTGCGTTTGGTAGCCGCTTGTTTTCCCTGGTTCTGGATTGTGACGTACACCGCTACGACGATAACGATAATGGCGATGATCGCGACTAGAGAAAGTCAGTATATTTCCCGAGGGAATGATGAATGGAGATGACATACCGCAGATACCCAAGCAGATCCACTTCTTCTTGCGAGTCGCTCTAGCACTGTTGATGGCGACACCCACTTCCTGGTTGCCCTTGTCAATATTAACGACTACCTCCTCAGCCTTTTGCTCGATTGCCTCAACCGCGACATCTTGCTGCATTACGAGAGTGTCCATATCCTGGAAGAGTTGCGCAAGCTCGAGCATCTGCGACTCGATCTTCTTCAGCTGCTCGTGTCGGTCCTGGACAGCGCTTAGGACTTGTTGAGCTTGGCCACGACGGTTGCTCTGCATCAAGGCCTGCTGGAAAACCTGGCCACCGGTCTGGTCCTCAACGGCAGCTCGCACCTCCGATTCGTCGGCATCCGGTCTGACGATGCGGTATTGGCGCGCCATCTGCTCTTGGGTCTTCTTCCGGAAAGCTGACTCGACGCCTTGGTAGGCTCGAATGGCATCTTTTAATCTGCTGTCGACGCGACGAACTTGTTGGCCGAACTTCTGCTGGCTCTCGGGGTTACTCTTGAGCTGCCGTACCCGCTCCGTCAACGATCTGTATTGGGCCATGGTTTCGGAGCTAAGGGCGTCGAGTTGACGGTTGGTATTACTCGAAGCGGAGGCGTCAGCGTCGTCGAGAGCTCGCTGCTGAAGCATCTTGAGCTGGTCAAGGTTTCGGTCAATCATATCGATCCCGCGGTTGATTTCCGTGACCTCGTTGAGGATTGAGTTGGAGTTTCCGGCGCCCCCAAAGGAGCTAGCATTCTGGGCTAAGGGAGCCATCTCGACATTGTTCGCTATTCACCATCAGTATTTCCACCGGGCGCATCTGATCCATATCTCAGTAACGTACAGCCGTAGTCGTAGCTACCCATTGAAGGACCATAGTTTGGTCTCGACGGCAAGCCTCCTCCGTAGCCGTCATTGCCAGCATTATCTCGCTGGTCGAAGGGGTTTTGTCGCCCACCGTATCTAGATCAACGTGTTAGTCGATTGAACCGTATCTTCGTCGCAATTGGATTTCGCCGTCAATGGGGGAAAGGGGTAACCAACCCGTACTGTGCCATGATGCTGATTAGTATGTTGTCTAGATTACCAGTAACCCAAAACTAAAGAGAAATAATGCAAAGGAAAGAGAAGTCGAGGTCTGCGAAGGGCAGAAGACGGCGAAACTGGTGTCCTGGATTGGGGGTGGATCATTGAAACACTCAAGGGGTGAACTTCTTACACTCATGGCGCCTCGGGGCTATATGTATGCTAGGCGTATGCTAGGGGGCAGCAAACTTGGCAACTTCGGAAGAAAGAGATGGATTTCGGTAAGGATCGTTTCCAGTTGGGATTGAAGAAAAAAACAATCTTATTAATATTAGTTGTGACTATTGTTTATCTTCTCTTTCGAGGAAAAAAACCGACTAAGAATTCAAGATGAAGGAAATAAAAAACCACGAGACTCTAACCCTGATAAAGGAGAAAGATCGTGTTGACAAGTCGACCGCAGGTACTCCAGTACTAAGTCTAAGCCTAAGCTGACAAGCTGATCCAAAAAAAGGGTCTGCATGGGACTAGTCCGAACGTCGCACAAGCTAAGACATCGGCCGATACCCTTTTAGGCGATCCAAGATATATGTACCTTGTATAGTGGAGCGGCTTCTCGTCCAATGGCTGTACAGGTTGAATCCTTTTAGACGGTTATCTTACACATCATTGGTTTCGCAAAGCCCAACATCTGACAATGTAACAAGCGGAATAATTATATGCATAGTGAGAGCCTATGAGTTTCTCTGGGAACACTCGTGATGCAGCATGTTACATGCGGTGAAAACTTCATCTCAAGTATGGCCTTCGTATGGAATCTCAATTGCTTTATTGATAAGGGATATTTGATTCGATATAAAAGACACCACGTGGGACAAGTGAAGAATTGAGGTATAGTTTGATAGTTCCAATCCAATGATAGCCTGATATATACCTAGGTACATGTAAGTATCCATAAGTCGAAATTGAATGATACGGTACCAATGCTTAGCCTACCACTGCCAGTAGGTACATGTAGGAGGCAGTGGAGGGAGGCAGTGGAGGGAGGCAGTGATCGGCTAATACCTTTTCCTCTTTCTGTTTCATATCATCTCTTAACCATGACTTTTTCACATACCACCTTACCAAAACATGTATCCAATTATCTTTGAATTCCCCCTTCTATGAGAGATACTTTTCTCCGATGTGTAACCATCTACAGGTCTTGTACGAAGTAATGGGGACTGTTCTAGAGAAAAAGGTAGTTCTAGCATCAGCTTACACGTCTTTGTCCCGCCCACATTCCCGGTACGACTAGGGAGACCCGAGATCTAAAAATGGCCAGCTGAAGTTACACCTGCAGCGCTAGCTTCCACCGTAGCGAGCACAGCACAGCACAGCCATGCCATCACGACTCCTACCAGGCAAGCAAACGTTATAGCCGCAAGATAATTCGCGGGCATCGTTATGTATCATGTCTTACTGTTGCACAAGCAGAGATCATGCGATTGATGGGAAATCTTGAATTCGGTAGTCAAGTCTTGAAGATCAAGGTCCAAGTGTGAGATCGACACATGCAAGACATGCCCGTACCAATCCATGGAAGCCTGTTTCAATTCCGTGCCGATCAAATACCACCTACCGACTGGACAAGCAAGACAAAGCCGAGTCGAAGGGCTGAGTTGCCGCACGTACATACATATCATCCCGTCTCTACCCTAAACAGCTGCCTGGCTACCGGAACGGGCAATTCGCCTTGCGGCTCTGCATCCGTATGATGTTCGGGCCTGATCAGTCCTATATCTGTAGGATTTACTAGCTAGATCACATCAGATTCAGATATCGTCTTCGCTCACCAGCTAGGCAGCAGTTTTTCTTTCTTTCACAATGGAATGCACCTTCTCTCCAACCAGACCGGCCATCGTGCACACTTCCATTTCCGTACGACCTCATAGCTTACATGCGCCGATCGTATCATTCGCTCCTGCATGTACTCTCTGCTCGCCACCGCCAGTGTGATCAACCAAGGACAATTATTCTCATCAAGCCTCCCTCGCGCCCCTGGACGCGCGTCACCTGGTGTGAGCAAAACCAACCGCTAACCATGGAGCAACCGGGCCAGACGAAGTCAGATGCCCCAGCTCCGTAAGCCATCCACCACGAGTTACGCATAGCTTTTAAGAAGCTCGAGGCGGTGAAGCAGAGCAACCCGAGCTTAACGCTGTTAGACGTCGGCACGGGCTCGGGCATTATCTCGATGACGCTTGCCAAAGCCATCCCGGAGAGACCGGGGTCCGCCGGGATCGGGCTACTTTGACCTACGGTACTTGATACTACTTGATACTACAACCCAGTGGACGAGAAAAGAATATGGGGTAGGTTTATTCATATATGTACCTACCTGGTATATTCCTAGCCACCTACCTACATAACGTAGACGGCCCAGTCGAAATTCGCTATGATTCTAGCGTGCCTACCTCTCATTATAGCACGAGACATGGTGGAGCTGGTTCGAGGAGGCCGGATGTGCGGTATAGTGCTTGATGCTAAGCTAGTAACGGAAGAAGAGCTAGAGAAAATGGCCGAGGCTTGGGAAGGCTGGTGGCCTAAAGAAGACTCGAGCTTAGCCATGATGCAGGGCGAGAGCGAGCAGCAAGTATTCTTATGTGCTGTATATTAAATAAACATCATTGTCTATCAGACTCTGTAAAACTAGGACAATAGCTAATCGACAGCACGTGTCGTGAATTCGTCTTTAGCTTCCCGCGTCAAGAATCAGGTTAGAGAAATAGCGTGGCTTGTAAACATGCGTTTAGACGCGCTATAATCATCTATTAACTCGACGGAGCGCGAGCTCCTCTATCATAAAAATCTCATTTCCCCCGGTTTCCCTCTTCCCCCCTTCAGATAATCGCATACGCAGATGCGTAGCTCACGCTCGAATCGTTGACGTCCTCGACGAGGCTGCTGCGCTGGTACTGCACGAACTTGAAGCGGTACTTGCCCTCCTCGGGCTTCTCCCTCGCCAGCTCCTCCAGGGCGGCCATCACGACGCCGATGGGGTGTCTCCCGCACACGGTGTTCTTGGTGTGGCTCAGGTTGTCGACGAACCTGTCGTGGTCGCCCGACTCCACCGCGTCCATGGCCAGGTGGTCGACCTGCTTGATGCTCTCGTGGATGGGCGGGCCCGTCGGCCGAGGCGTCTTCCTGCCGAGGGACTGCAGCTGCCCGACCTGGCCGCCCGGCGCGTAGGCCGTGTAGCTGAACCGCAGGCCCCAGTGGCAGAAGTCGGAGCTCACGACGAACGTGTTCTCCGGGTCTTTCATGTACGGTACTAGCAGCTTCCCGAACTCTTTTTCTTCGGTACCCTTGTTGTCCCCGATGAGGATGGGCACAATGGTGGGGTACTCGGCCTCGGACGCGAACGTCTGCGCGATGCGCTTGTAGAGGTAGGGGAGGTGCATCTCCAGCGAGTGCTCGTCCACGTCGGCCCGGCTCGGGATGTCCTGGAACTTGCCCGTGCCGCGCAGCTGCTCGACGACGTCCTCGTCCACCGCCAGGTCGCCGAGCGGCGTCTCGTACTTGGCAAACTTAGTAAGGGCGCATCCGCGGAGGTAGTAGGTGTGGGAGGGGCCGAGGACGAAGACCCGCTTGGCCTTGCTGAGGTCGAGGGCCTTGTAGGCCCAGGCTGCGCACGGCCCCGAGTACGAATAGCCTGCATGCCTTTGAGCAAGCCTAGAGTCAGGATTCTCCGCAGCATCCAACAGCAGAACGGCGTGTGAAGAGACCGGGAAGGACTACTTACGGCGCGATCACAACCTTAGCTCCGGGAATGGGGAGGCCGCTGCCGTTGATGGAGTCCGGGACGTCGCCCAGGAAGCCGTCTAGCTGGCTAGATAAGGCATCGGGGTCCCCATCGTACCAGCTGTGGGCGTGGCTAGCCTCCCTAGTTCCCTTCTGCTTCATTGTCGGTTTGAAGTACTTGCGCAGATAATCCAGTGTTGTTGGAGGGTTACGAAGCAGCACACACAAAGAAGGGTGCGTCTAATATCTAACAAGTCTAGTCTAATAAGTCTAGACTATGAATCAAAGAAGGTAAATAAGGAAAGAAGAAGCTTCGAAGTCGGATAGGTCCGGGAGGTTTAGCTCAGGTGCCTGTCGATCAACAAATGGTAACTACCCCGCTGCCCCGCGCTCCTCACCTGAGAGCACGGAGACTTCAACCTTATCGGAATGCGAAAGCTTAAGTGGACACCTGCATAGATGAAGATGACGTATGTTAACCTTTGCAAGACTTTGAGGCTATAAATAATTCAGATCTCCGTGCGTTTCCATCACGCGAATAATCCCTGCTTTCAGACTTCATGAGATGGTCAATTTTGAGACAAATTTCTTTCGAGGCTCTACTCTACACGGCCAAGGCTTATCACCGCATATCAAGATATTAAAAAGGGCAATTCTACCAAGGAAAAGAAAAAAGAATAGACTAGCTTCACTCCGTTTCGATCGGAGGTCCTCCGGGTTATGAGCCCGGCGCGCTTCCACTGCGCCATGAAGCTTTGACTGAATCCCTTGCTTGTGTTAGGGTATCCAAGTTATCCCTACCTTGATACAAATAACATATGCGTCGGAATTAGAAACATTACCACGTCAGAGTCGTGATAAAATGAATTGGTCTGCATTGTCATCATCATCCGTTACTATAAGCCAATCTGAATAGTTCTCCTCGATTATCTCGGCCCTGGAGAACTTTAGCTGCAGCAACATAGCCTTAATAGTTTGTGCTACCGGTTGTGCTTCCGGACCAACCTAACCTAAGGATGATAAGCAAGGGAAGCTTCTTCATAGCTACCTTTATACCTCGTCATGCACCACATGCTTACAGATTATCTTTCAGACGCTCTACAGTGGCCTCCTTACAGATCCGTAGAATACTATCGATCTCTTCAGGCGGAGTCCGGCCTAGGCCACATTCCGTCGCCACACCAAAGGGGAATGGAACACTGGCTTGCGCAGTCTCGATGCGTTTCTTTGTTCCGGCCTCGTCGTTGGCATGCACTACACCAAGATAGACGTAAGGCGGTTTCGAGCCGGAGCTATTATCAAGCTTGAGGCCGGCCAGCGGTGCCAAGTAATCAGAATCCGTTCGCTCTTTCGGCACCGGCAGGTGAATCCATTCGGTTCGCCGGCCGAGGGTCTCGTGGGCGAGTAGGGCGTTGGCGAGCTCGACCAGGAGCGATGTATCCTGGGGCTTGATAAAATGCTTGTGCCGGAGATCGCCGTAATAGAGGTGGAAGGCAACTTTTACGTTTTCAGGGATCCGCTTGCAAAGCCGCACCACGCGGTCCACAAGACCCTGTAGCACGCCTCTGGGTGATGAAAAATAGGGTCGATGCCACGTATCAGTAAGCCGATCTCGATCGAATTCAAGCGCCGTTATCTTGAAGCATAAGTCCCATTGGATTACCATATCTTTATGAGGAATTTCCGTTACAATACGATTGATCGTTTTCATAAAACGTTGTTCATATAACGGCTCGATCATATTTATTAACTCTGGCTTTATGTGGCCGGTTAAGACGTTGTACGGTGAAGGCAGGCCGATCTAAAAACGGATATTTAACGGGATAGCATTTTGCTGACGAAGTCGTTTGAACTCGGCGTAGGACGATAACGCCACCTCGTCGTAAGCTGTTGGTTCGATATCCCTAAGCGTAAATGTCGGCAGTCCAGATCTAGGCTCAGGCAACGGTGTCCCTCCGAGTTCATTCCGCCAGGCTACTCGAGGAAAGCGCTGCAGCTGCCATCTAATGTAATTCCATCGCTCACCAGTCTCGCCATCTGGTACGGCTTCCAAGCGACCAGGGAGCGCGGTAGTCAAACGCGTGAAGACCTCTTGCGGCGAAGCTCCAGGAACGCTGCCGACCATGAGCACTCCAGCAGGCTTCATCGTGACTTGGAAATTGAAGTACCTAGTGTGTTCTATTAGGTAGATGAGAAGCGAGGTTTCCGATCAGCAGTTGAGGTCGATTAAGTAGAAAGCGGAGGTCGCTCCTATCCCTTGCCTGCCAGAACCGCCGAAATTTAACGAGCTTTGTGTTCAATGGTGCTTAGGTACGTATGCAGGTAAGGGATATCTCATATATACGAGCTAGAAGCCAGTGACGAAGATGAAGGCCAAATTATGGGCTAGGTACAATAAAGATACGGAAGCTCCATGAGATATAAAACAGCTTCTATATAGGGAAGAAGATTCGGCAGCGCAACCACAGTACCTATAGAGAGCTTGATCAGAACAACACGTATCACGACACACATCACGTGGCCCTGAAAAAGGTCAGGTCTATTGGTGACAAAGCCAGGTCCGTTGGTGGCGGAGCCGGGTCTGTTGGTGACAAGGGTGGTGTGCCTGCCCTTGCCAAAAGTGACCTGGAGCTCGGTTGTAAGCTATCACTCACATGCTCTTTGAAGTGTTCGATCTCTTCTAGTAATAGCGACGTAATAGATACTTCCTAGGTAAGTGAAACGATCGAGAAAAAGAGCACGCGTTAGCTGGGACTCCAATATTTGCCGTGTCTGTTTAATAGTTGATTAAGAGTATACACACTGACTCAAACCTCACATATTGAGTTATGACCCGGGACGAAACAAATTCCCTGACTTGAACATCCTAATTGATATCAGTTCCGACCGTAATCATGGGCAGTCTGATAGTAAACCTAGCGACGACTTGTTTGGCATTTGTAGGCTTACCATCTTATTTGTCTCGCTTGCAATAGCGGCAATTATGGACGAGCATGCTGTTGCTCGGAGAATGCAGGCTGACAAGAATAACCGTCAAAGGGGATTCTGTTCAGTACAGGACTCGCTTTGTACAATGGCTTCCTGCACCCGCTTCGAAAATACCCAGGCCCCCTTGTGCATCGCATGACGATCATCCCGAAAGCCTTCAATCAAATACGCGGCCGTCTACCTCTCCATGTGTCGGAGCTCCATGGTCGCTACGGGCCTGTCGTTCGCATCGCACCTAATGAGCTCGCCTTCAGCAGTCCCCAAGCTTGGCGCGGTATATACGGTTACAAGACCGACTAGGAAGAATTTCCCAAACATCGCGGCTTTTATAGAGTATTTAACCATTTTCCAACTTCTATTATCAACGCAGACACGAACGAGCACGCGCTGCTACGACGCCAACTCACCGTTGGCTTTAGCGACCGTGCGATGCGTGAACAGGAACCTATCATGGGCTCGTATGTCGATTTACTGATACCACGTTTAAGGGATGCCACACAGAGAGATAGCCGCCAGAATATGCAAGAATGGTACACCTGGACAACGTTTGACATGATTGGAGACCTGAGTTTCGGCGTTGATGGTGGCTTCGGCTGTTTAAAGAACGCCAGCTATAACCCCTGGGTAAAGCTGATCAACACGTCAATCTGTCAGCAAGGCGTGATGCTGGGTCTAATAGCACTTGGCTTCCGCGGGCCTCTTGGTTGGCTTCACAAATCTACGGCCAATCTCTTCGCTGATAGTGTGCACAAACGTATCGTGAGAGAGAAGTTCGCGCAGCGGATGAAAGGTGGAGGGCGGCCCGATTTCCTAGATGGCCTTATTCGGAACTAGCTGCGTAACCCGGCCGTGCAAGCACGGCCGGGAGGGAAGCTGTGGGTTTTTTTTTTAGATTATATAAGCATTTCACCATCGCATTATATTAACTTTGTGTAATTCAAATCAATTAAAATTTATTTATAAAAATATAAAATAAAAATTATAAAATTGGTATTTAATTATTAAATTTATTACTTTTTATTAGAATTTTTTATTAATTTATATTATTTTTTTTTAATTAATATATTTATATTAATTATTTTATTTATATTTTATATTTTATATTTATACTTATATTTATTTTTTTTAAACTCTTATTTAAATTTTACTAATTTTTTTTTTAGAAATTTTTTAATTAGTAACTGTTATTTTTTTTAATTATTAAAATATTATTATATTTATATTTATTAAAATTTTATTTATTATTAATTTAAATATTATTATTATTATTAATAAAATTATTAAATAATAAAATTAAATTAATATTTAATTTAAATATAATATTATTAAATATAAACTTAAGTTATTTAATTTTAATATAAATTAAAATTAATATTAATTTTATATATTTTGCTTTTAATTTTTTATTAATTTTAAACTTTTTTTTATAATTATTATTATTAATTATTAGTTTTAATTTATTTTATTTTTATATAATAAAAGCCTTTTTATAATACTAATAATAAACATTAAAACTATTATTATTAAATTTTAAATCTAAATTTAAAAAACTTTTTTTTAAAACTAAAAAATAATATTTATAATTATTTTTTAACTATTAACTTTTTGATTTTAAACCTTTTAACTTTAAGCCTTTTAACTATTAATCTTTATTTTATTTTTTCCCTTTTTTTTAATTATTTATTTTTAATATTTTTACTTATAATTTATATATCTTAATTAAAATTTTTAATAACTTTTATTTATAATATTTATTTTTTTAAAATTTTACTAATAATAAATTAAATTTTTAATTTTTTATTACCCTTTTATTTTTAAATAATAAAGTTATTTTATTATATATTAAACTTTAAATAAAATATATAAATATATATTAAAAAAACGTTTTTAAAATAAAATAATATTTAATATTATAATAAAAATTTAAATATAATAAATTTTTATTAATAAAAAGTCCTAGTAAATTTAATATATAAATTTATAATATATATAACTTGTTTAATTTATTATTTTTATCTTTATTTTTTTTTAATATTATAATTATATAATTATAATTAAATAAGTAATAAATATTATTTTAAATTATTATTTAATTTTTATTATTATTAAAAAAATTATTTATATCCGAAAATAAAATTATAAAATTTTATATATAGTGGTTATTAAATTAAGTTAAATATATTTTTAATATAATATAAGTTATTTTAATTTTAATTAATATTTTTATAAAATAATAAGTTTTAATTAAAAAGTTATAATTATTTATTAGTTTTTTTAAATTTATTATAATTTTAATAATTAAAACCTATAAAAATACTTTTTTATTATTTAAAATTAATTTATTTAAGGTTAATTTATTTAAGGTTAGTTTATTTAAAATTAGTTTATTTATAATTAATTTATTATATTTATATTTTAAACTTATTATTTTTTTTTATAATAAAAGTAAAATAATAAATATTATTTATTAATTAAAATTTAAATAAAAAACATAATTATTTATTAATATTATTTTATTAATAAACTTAAATAATTATTATAATATTATAATAAAAAAATATTTAATATTATTTATTAACTAAATTTATTAATAATTATTAAACGGTAAAATCTTATAGTTAAATATAATAAATAATTTATTTTTAAAGATTTTTAAAATATAAAAATTATATTTATTTTTATATATTTATAATATATTAATATTTTTTTTTACCGTTAAATGTTAATAATTATTAATAATAATAATATAAGTAATATAAATTATTTTATAGTTAATATTAAAAATTATGTTAAAATAATTTAAAAAGTTAAAATTAAATAATAACTTTATTTTTAGGTATTTTAAATAGTATATATTAAACTTATATTATAATTATATATATAAATTATATAAAAATAATTTATAAATTAAGTAATATAATTTATTAATATTATTTATTTTTAAATATATAAATATAATATATATAAATTTAAATATATATAAATAATAAAAAATTATATTTATTATAATATAAATAAAACTATAAAAATCTATTTATATAAATAAACAATAAGTTATTTTAAAACTTAGAATATTAATAATTTATTATTTATTTATATATATAAGTAAATTATATAATATATAAATATTTTTTAATATTACCTTAATTTTTTATTTTTTATTTTAATATTTATTTTTTATTAATATATTTTCTATTAATATAAAATATAAAATAAATTTAAAAAAAAAATTCACAGTTATTATATTTTTTAATAGTAATAATAATATATTTAATTAAATTTAAAAAGTTATTTATATTTTTTATTTTAAATATAATCTATTATATATATTAATTATTTTATATATTACTAATAATAATAAGTTTTATTATTTATTGTTTTATAAAGTTTATATAATTATTATTAAAAATATTTAAAATAATATTAAAGGTATATAAAAATTATATTTTTTTTTATTTATTAATTAAATTATTTTTTATTTACCGGTATTTTAAAATAATTTAATTAATATTAAAATTTATTATTTTTACGTTTTTTATAAAAACTATATAAATATAAGTTATATATTTAAATATTATAATTAGTTTTAAATATTATATATATATATTTATATTAATTATTTTTATTATAATTAATATATTATATTTAATAATTTTTTTTTAGAAATATTAATTTTTCTTTTATAAAAATATATTTAAATAATAAAAAAATACATATACTAATAATTTACCTAATTATATTAACTTTAAATTTAATTTTAATTATAATTATTATATTTTTATATTATAATTAATAAAATTAAAAAACAATTATATTATATTTAAAATTATAAATTTTTAGTTATTAGTTAATTAAATATATATATATTTTATAAAAAATTTATTAAATATTATTTATATTTTTTTTTTAATTATATATTTCTTTGTTAAAACTTTTATTATATTTAAAATAAAAATTATATTGTTATTTATTTAAAACCAAACTTTAAATAAAAAAATAAATTTTATTTAATATTATATATTTTTTAACTATCAATTAAATATTATAATATAAATATTAAAATATATATATTATTTTATAATTATCTTTTTTATTTAATTTTTTATATTTTAATTAAACTTTTATTTATTTATTTTATTTAGGTTTTATTCACTAAAAAAATAATTAAAATATTTAATAATAATACTTTTTATTAAAAATATTTTATTATTTTTTTTAAACATAAAAACTTTTATAATAAATAATTTACATAATAAATAATAACAGTAAAACAACTTTTTAATCTTAAAATAAAAGTTATTAACATTAAAAAAACTAACTAGAAATATAACACTAATAAAATCTTATAAAATACAAGTAAAATTAAAAAAAAAAACGTAAATAAAACTAAAAAAAAAAATATAAACGAAACTAAAAAAAAAAATATAAACAAAGCTAAAAAAAAAAAATAATACTAAATATTTAAATAAACATTTAATTTATTTAACATATATTAAATAAATAAAACTTAATAATAATAATAATTTTAAATATCCTTCTTAAAAATATTATTATAAGAAATTAATATTTTTAATATACATTAAATAATTTAAACCTACTAATAATAATAATAATAATAATAATAAAAATAATAATAATAATAATAATAATAATAATAATAATAATTTTAACTTTTTTTTTTTTAACAATTTAAATAATAACTTTTAATTTAACTAAAAAAAAAAATTAAATTTAATTCTTTATACTTAAATATTAAAATTAAATTTATATTATTTTATTTATTTATTAATTTTAATTTTATTCTAAAATTATTTATATTTATATTTAATTTAATAAATAATAATAATTAAAATTTAAATTATTATAAAAATTATTTTATTTTAACTATTTTTTATATAGTTTTTATTAATATTAAATCTTTTATTAATATTAAATCTTTTATTAATACCAATTTTAAAATTAATTATAAAATCATTTTTAAATATATTTATAACAATTATATTTATTAAAAAATTTAATTTTTTTTAATATTTTATTTATAAAAAATTAAGTTTCTTTTAATATATTATAATTAAAAAAATTAAATTTTTTTTTATATATTACTTTTTTATATATATAATTTATAATATTTTTTAAATAAATATTTTTATAAAAATAATATTTTATAAAATATATATATATAAATAAAAAGAAAATAATTTAATAAATTAATTTATTATTTTATATATCATTTAATAAAAATTTTAAGTTAATATTTTTTTATATTTTTAAAATATAAAACTTTTTTTTATATTATAACTTTATAATATAAAATTAAAAACATTTAATTAAATAATTTTTATTTATTTAAAGTTTATTTTTAATATTAATTAGTTTTATAATTATAATTTATTTAAAACTTTTATTTTTTTTATTATTTTATATATATTTTAAACCGGTTTACTTTTAATATATAATATATATTTAGTTATTATATATTTTTTTAAATTATTATTAAAATATAATTTATATAATATTAATTTTAAATTATTTAATATTTTTTTTACTTATTTAATTTAAATAACTATTTAATTTAAACCTTTAAATTTTATAAATTTTTATAATTATTTTTAATTAATATTATTTAAGTTTATATAATTTATAGGATTTTTTTTTAGTTTATAAAAAATGTTTTTTAAAAAATTTTATTAATTTTAAAAAACCTTTTAATTTTATTTTAACTTTTTTATATTATAAGAATAATATTTATAATAATTATTATCATTAAATTAAAAAAACGGTTTTATAGTTTTATAAATTAAAATAATAATAATTAATATATTAATTTTTATTTATTAAATTTATTATTTTATAATATAAATTATTTTAACTTTTTTAAATTTAATTAAAAATAAATATTAACTTTAAATTAAAATAAATTAAATTATTTTCCAGTTTTATTTTATACGTTTAAAATTTTTCATTATATTAATAAAAATAATAATTATTTTATATTAAAAAATAATAAAGATTTAATTAAGTATATATAATAGGTTTTAATTAAAATTAAAAGAATAAGAATAAGTAATATTATAGTTTTAATATTTAATAATTTATATATATATTAAGTTTTATTGTTTTTTTAAACAAGTATTTTATTAATAATTTAATAGCTTATTATTAAATAAATTTTTTTATTAAATATATAATATAAAAACTAAGTTTATTATTATAAAAAAATTAAGTTAAATAAAACACTAATTATTAATTATAAAGGTAAATTTATATTAATTTTTTTTAATTAATTTAAAGGTTTTAATTATTATTAGTTATTTATATATAAATATATAATATTATTTTACCTTTAAAATAAAATTATATTAACTATAAAACAAATAATAATAAATTTTAATATTATATTATTTTATTTAATTATTTTAATAATATATATATTAATTATTATTATAATAATATTAAAAGTAAATATTTTTATTAATTTAATATATAGTATATAAATATTAATAAATTTAAATAATAATAATTAACTTTTTTAATAGTTATTAATAAACGTGTTAAAATAAATAATATATCGGTTAATGTTTTTATATTAATTTTAATTTTTTTTTAATATAATTTTTTATTATTAATAATTAAAAAAAATATAAAGCTTATAATAAAATAAAAACCAATTAATATTTATTTATTTAAAATAATTAAAGTAATTTATAACTTATTATTTTAATTATTTAATATAATAAAAAAAGTAAAATAATTAAAATATAATAAGATTTTTTATTTTAAAAAGTAAAAATAAATTAAATAATTAATTAAAAGCGTTTTATATATATATTAAATATAATATTATTTATAATATTTTTTTTTAATTATTTGTTAATTTTTATAGGATTTTAAAATATATAATGTTTAATAATTTATTAAATTTTATTTTTAATGTTTTTAAAACTTTTAACTTTTAAATAAACTTAACTTTTAATATAATTATATAAAATTATTTATATATAAATATGGAAATTTTTTTAATTAATATTAATTATATTAAAAAATTATTTTTATAATTTATTTATAGTTATAATAAAGTAAATTAATATTAGAAATTATTATTTAAATTATATAAATAACTAGTTTTTATTATTTTAAATTAATTTAACTTTTAATAAAATATATTTTATTTTATTAAATAACTTATTAAAAATCTTAATTTTTATATTATATTTATTAAATTAAATTATAATTATTTAGGTGTTATTATAAAAATTTTAATCAGGATTTAAATTACGTAATATTATAATAAAAAGATTAACTTTTAATTTTAATTTAATTAATAATATTTTTTTTAGTTATAAAATTTAAATTATTTTAATTAATGTTTTTTTAATTTATTAGTTATTTATTTTAATAAATTTATTTATTAAAAAATATTTTTATTTTTTTTTAAAGATATTAAATAATAAATTATTATTAATTTTTTATATAAATATATTATATATAAATAAAATAAACTTAAAGGTAAAAATGTTTAAGTTATATAATATATTATTTAAAATTTCTTTTAAATAAATATAATTATAAAGATTTTTAATATTATTAAATATTTTTATTATATTAAATAATAATATTAATTTATTAATTTTAAAATTATAAAAAATTATTTAAAGTTATTATAAAAATTTTATATTTTTTATATTATTTTATTAAACTTTTATATTTTTTATTAAATATAGTTTTTAAAGTTTAAATTATAAAAATAAATTCTATAAATAAATATTAATAATTTATAGTTTTAATTTTTTTTAATTATAAATAAGATTTATATAAAGTTTTTTTTAAATAAAATAAATATTTTATTAAATAAAAATTAATTTTTTTATATATTATATAGTATTTTATAAACTATTTTAAACATATATTTATATTATATAATAACTTTATTTTAAATAATTAGTAACGTTTATTAAAAGAAATTTATTTTTATTAATTTTTTTTAAATATTATATATTAAATTATTATTTAAAGTAATAAAAATTTTAAACTATAAATAAATGGTTTTTTTATTAGGTAATAAAAACGTTATAATGTTAAATAAAACTATATATAATATAATTTTTTTTTTTAATTAATAATAATAATAAAATGTTAAATATAAAAAGGTTTTTTTAATTTTAATTAAATTTTATAAATAAAAATATGTAAAAAAAAAAATTTATTTAATAATTATTATAATAATATTATATATAACATATTAATTATTATTTAATATTAAAAACGTTTTATTATATAAGTTTATTTTAATGTTATAATTATAATTTAATTTTTTTTTAAGTAAATAATTAATATAAATTTTTTTTTAATTAAATTAAAATAAAAGAAAACTTGTTTCGCTTTAATTTTTTAAATTTATAACAGTTATTTTAATTAAATATAAACTATAATTTAAATAAATAATTTTAATTAAACTAAATAAATTTTATATTTTATTAAGTATTTATATTAAATTATTATATATGGATTTTTAAAATTTATTTTAAATATAAATTAAATTTTAAATATTACTTTTTTATAAAATGTATATAAAAACAATTTTTAATTAACCGTTAGTTAAAAATATTTACGTTTTTTTAAAAAAATTCTCTTAGTAATTATTATTTTTTAAAAAACTTTAAACTTAGTAAACGTTTTAAAATATTAAATATTAAATATTATTATATTTTATTAGATTAAATTAATTTTTAGTTTTAAAGATTAAAATAAAAAGTATTTATAAATAAAATTTCTTGTTAATTTTTAAATAAATAAAATACATTTAATTAAATTTTCCTGTTATTTTTTACTTATATTTTATTTATTTCTTTTTTACGTGTTATTAAAATAAACATAGAAAATTTTAGTATAAGATATTTTAATTATTTTTATAGATTTTATTATATTTAAATTATACTATAAAAATTATATAATTTTATTTTAAAACTTTTATTATTAATTTAAAATTATTTTTAATATAATATTTTATTTTATTTTTTTTTTTTAAATAAATAGTTAAAGGTTGGATAAATAAATATATATTATAAATTAAAAATTTTAAAAGGTAATATACTAATTTATATAGTTTAATAAAACGGTTATATAAATATTTATTAATTTTATTATAAAATTAATTTTAATTTTAATTTTATTATAACAATGTTTTTTTTTAGTGTAAATAAATTATAATTTAATTATTATTTTTATAGATATATTTATAAATATATTTAATTATTTTTACGGTAATATAAATTTTAATATTAATATATACTTAGTATTTCTAGTTAAAAAAAAAGTTATATAATATTATTTAATTATTATTTTGTTTTATTAGTTTTAAATAACTTAGAACCTTAATATATAATTTTTGTTTATATATTAAATATTTATTTAACTTAATTATAATTTTAAAGTAAAATAACTTTAAAAAGTTTTTAAAATAATGGTTTTTAATTATATAAAATAACTTTAAATTTACCACGCCGTAAGGTTTATATATTATATTAAATAATATTATTTATTATAAAATATTATTTAAGTTAATATTAGTTTTTAAAATTTTAGCTTATATAATATAGTTAATATTTATAGGTTTTATAAATTAATTATAATTTAACGATAATAAAAAAACTAAATAATGTATATAAAATAAGTTTTTTTTTTAATATTTAATTATTTAGATTATATTATAATATTTATTAAAATAGTTTTTTTTTATAATATTATTTAAAAGTGTTTTTTATTTTTAATTAAAAACATAGATATTAATATTAAGTTAATTATTTATAGTTTAATTTAAAAGAAACTTATTTTTTATTTTTAGTTAATTTAAATTAATAATAAAAATAATAAAAAGGGTTAATTAATTTAAATAATAAATAATAATTATTAAGTTTTAATAATAATAAAATATAAATTTTTTATTACTAGTAAATAAAAATAGTAGGTACGTGTTATAGTTAATATTAGTTAAATTAATGTTTTTAATTAAAATAATATTATAAAAATTATTTTAAAAGGTTTTTTATAAATTATTTTATTTATATTTTAATTGTTTTAAAATAACTTATTTTATAATAATTTAAACATTAATTAAATATTGTTAAAAAAGTTAATTAAATATAAATAAGATTAATATTTTTTATTTATAATTATATAAATAATATTAAAAATATTATTATAAAAATAAATTTTTTTTTTTATAATTTTTATTATAAAATTATATATTTAAATTATAATTAATTTTTTTATATAACTATATTAATATATAAATAAATAACATATATATTAAATGGTTTATAAAAATATATATATAAAAAAATAATATTTTTTTTATAATAGTTTATTTAATTAAAATAATTTTTTTTTATTATTAGTTTTTTTTTATAATATTTAAAATAATACCAACGATATTTTTAATTCTTAAAAAGTTTTTATATTACTAATTTATATTTTTTTTAAAAATTATATTTAAGTTAAATTTTAATATAAATTAAATTATAAAATTATTTATATTTAAATTTTTTAAATTATTTATAGTTTTTTATATTTATTCCTAAGTTATAATATATTTTTTAATATATAAATTATTTATATAAATTTTTTTAAAAAATTATATTAAAATATCTAAATTTAAATTATTATTATTAATAATAAATTAATATTAAGTAGTTAATTATAAGTTATAAAAATATAGTTAAATATATTTAAATTATTTATTTTACGTTATTTTTAAAAGGTTGGTTATATAATATAAGGTTTTTTAAATTTAAAAATAACTAAAACTTAAACTATTAATATTATAATTAATAAATTTATATAAAACGAACGTAAAAAAAAAAACAAAATTAAACTATTAAATATCCTTTTAAAACTTTTAAGTTTTTAAATTAAAATTAATTAGTAATAATTATAAGAATTTAGAAAGTTTATAGATTTTTATTAGTTATATATTTTTATTTTTATAATAAGATATAAAGGTTTTATTTTCTTTTATTTTTTTTTTAAAGTATTTATTAGATTAATAAAATATATTATAAAAGTTATATTATTTATTTATAACGTTAATATTATAAATATTTATTTATAAAGGTTTATTATTATATAATTAAACTTTATAATATTTAATAAAATTTAGTTATTTTTTATAATAAAAATGTAAAAAATATAATAAATAATTTTATTTTAAAGGTTATTAGTTTAAAGTTTAAAATGGTTATAAAAAATTTTAAAACCTAAATTATTATTATTTAATTACCTTATTTCTTTTAATTTTAGATTTTTAAAAATACTTAAATTAGTAAAATATATTTAAATTAATTTTACTTAATAATTAATATTATTTTAAAGTATAATATAAATAATAAATATAATAAAAATCTTTTATATAAAAATTAAAGGTTATTTTAAATAACGTATAAATTTTTTTACACTTAATATAAGTTTTAATAAACTTATATATATTTATTATATAAAAATAAAAAAAAAATAAATAATATATAATTATAATAAATTAATTTTAAATAATAATAAACTTTAAAAAAACTTGGTTATATATTAAAATATAACAATGTTTATATATTAAAAATAAATAAAATAATAATAATTAAAAAAAATATTTAATATTAATTAAAATTAAAAGATATAAATAAAAAGTTTAAATAAAAAATAGGAAAATTTATAAATAAAAAAAAGTATATATAAAACTTATTTTTTCTTAGGTTAATATTTTTAAAATATATTTAACATGTTTTATTATAATATGTTTTATTATATAAAAAATAAATAAGATAAAAAGTTTTAAAAAAATAAATATATATTAAAATTATTTAAATATTTAAATTATATATTAATATATTATTAATTTCTTTTAAATTTTATTAAAAATAGTTAAATATTATTAAAATATAATAATTAAAATTAAACGTAAATATATTTTATTTTAATTTTTATTTTAATATATTTAATGTTATTAATTTTTATTTAACTTTATATTTAATGTTTTTAAGTTTTAAAAAAGGGTTAAATATTTTATTAAACTTTAATAAAATAAATGTTAATATAAATTTTAATAAAAAACTTAAGTTATTATTTATTATAATTAAGTTAATTAATATTAATAATAATAAAAAATTATTTTTTTTAAGGATTATAAATAAAAAGGGTAAACTATTTAATAAATTTATAAAAACAAAAGCCTTTTTATTTATTAATATAATTAAAAATAATATTAATTTATAAAAACTATTTTTTTAATAAAATTATTTTTAATATAATTTATTAAAATTTTAAAAAAGGTTAAAAAATAGGTTTTATTTTTATAATAATAAGCTTTTATTAACTAAAAAAAAGAAAGGAAATTATAATATAAAGTGGTTTTTTATAAAAAAAATATTAAAAGATTTATTAAAAAGGTTATTAATATTATAAAAAGTTTATATATATAATTAAAAATATTTATTATTAATAAAAACTTTAAAATATTATAACTTTATAAAATAACTATTTATATTATTTAATAGATAATTATTAAAACCTTAATTTAAAAGGTAATAATTAAAGGCGATTTTTACGAAAAATTTATATAAAAAAAACAGGAAAAAATTTAAGATTAAATAATAAAAAGATAATTTTATAGCTTTAAAAAATATAAGTTAGTAAGTTAATTTTATTTGTTTAAAATTAGTTTTATTATTATTATTATTATTATTTTTAATTTAATATTACTAATAGATAATTATTTTTTATTAATTTAAAATATAAAACTATTTAATAGATTTGGTTTTTAAATAAATTTAGTAAATATATATATACTTTTAAAAAAGTAAATTACAATAAATAAAAAAGTTATAATAATAATATATTAATTATTAAAATAAAAGGTAATTATAATATTAAAGGTAAAAAAAAATGTTTATATATTTTAAATTTAAAAAATTTTTATAATTAGGTTTTAATATTAAAAAATGTTTACTTTATTATATGGTTTAATAAGTTAAATAAATGTTTATTATAAGTATTAAAAGTTAGGTTATAGTTAAATAAAAATAAAAAAAAAGATTTAAATATAATAAAAATAAAAGAATAAGAAAATAAAAAAAAAGAAAAAAAATATATAAAAATAAAAAAATAAATTTAACTTTTTATTATATATAAATATAAATATAAATTAATATTTTATTATTAATATAATATAAAATATTTAAAAAACATTTATAATTAAAAATTTAAATTAATATAAACAATTTATTTTTAAATTAATATATTTTATTTTTAAAAACTTAATTAGTTATAAACTGTTTATTTTTTAAATATAATTAACTAAGTTTTATTAAATATATTTATTATTTTTAAGGGTTTTAATAGTTATAAATTATTTATTTTTTAAATGTATTTAATTAAGTTTAATTAAATATATTTAAATTAAAATTAAAATTTAAATGTTTTTTTATAAGTTTTATAAATATAATAAAAAAAAGTTTAAATTAATTAAATAATAAAAATAATAGTTATTTATTTATTTTTTAATTATAATTAATTAAACTTAATCGATTATATTTAAAGTTAATTAAAAAATTAATGTTTTTTTATAAAACTTATAAATATAATTAAAAAAATAATAAATTAATTAAATAATTAAAAATTAAATAAATAAAAATTACTTATTTTTTAATTATATTTAGTTAAATTTAATTAATTATATTTAAAGTTAATTAAAAAATTAATACTTTTTTATAAAACTTATAAATATAATATAAAAATTATAAGCTAATTAAATAATTAAAAATTTAATTATTTATTTTATAAATATATTTAATTAAATTTAATTAAACTTATTTAAAAATATTTTAAATATATTAAAATTTTGTTTTATATATTTATATATTTTTTAAATATATTTAATTAAACTTAATTAAACACATTTAAAAATAATAATTAAAATATATTAAAATATTTTTTTATAAACTTATATATTTTTTAAACGTATTTAATTAAGTTTAATTAAACTTATTTATATTATAATTAAAAAATTAAACCACTTTTTTATAAACTTTATAAATATAATAATTTTTAAATATATTTAATTAAAATTAAATAAATAATTTTAAATAATTTAAATATTTTTTTATAAATTTTATTAATAATATAAACTAATTAAATATTATAAATAAGTAATTATAAAAACAATAATTAATAATATAATTTAAAGTATTATAAATTTTATAAAACTTATTTAATTTTAATTAAAAAAAAAAAAGTTATATTATAAATTTATATAATATTATATTTATTAAAATAAAAGTTATAATTAAAAGTTAAATTTATTATATTTTTTTATATTATATATAAGATTTATATTAATTAATTAATTATATTTTAATATATATTTTTTAAAAAAAAAAGTTATAATTAAAAGTTAAATTTATTATATTTTTTTATATTATATTAATATTTATATTAATTAATTAATTATATTTTAATATATATTTAATAAATTTTTTATAAAATTAATTAATTTATTTTATTATAACTTAAAAAAATTAATAATTAATATAATTTAATAAAACTTATTTTATATAACCTTTTTATATTATTTGCATTTTTATAGACCTTGTTATAATAGAATTACAAAGGAAAACATTAAAAAATGCGGGGCGATTCTAAGTATATGATTGGTCGGTGAAATTATGGCAGTACTAATGAAATAAAAAGAAGTTGATAAGGAGGCGTTAAATCTTGATGCAGCGCGTATGGCCACGAACGCTTCCGTCCTTATCCTAGCCGGCTCGGAAACCACGGCTACTTTACTCTGCGGCGCGACCTATTTGCTGACTGCCCACCCCGATATGTTGAAGAAGCTTGAGCGTGAGGTTCGGTCTGCCTTCAAGAACGAAGAAGAGATCACTTTAACCAGCGTCGGCCAGCTATCCTTCGTGAGTGGCTCCCGGAATTTGTGAACCCTGGAGTATGCAGCACTTAATAAGGCGCTATGTACTCCTGATTGCTCTTGAGGTCTCCAATTCAGAACAGTCTTAATATCTCCATGAAGATACCACTAATCAAGAACATTTTAGATGTTGGCCTGCCTGAACGAAACGATGCGTTGCTATCCACCCTTCGTGACCGGTGCGCCGCGGCAAACTCCTAAAGACGTGATAATTGCCGACAACTTCGTCCCGCAGGGTGTAAGTGGCACAGATACTAGCCCTTACTTCCTACCTTTCACGCCGTTTTATTAAAGGGGTTCTGGAAGAAAAGGCTGCTAAATAAAGTGGCTGTAACATACTGTCGTTTCCGTTTTCTAGTATGCCGTTAATCACGACGAGCGCTACTGGAACGAGCCTGAAAAATTCGCACCGGAGCGCTGGATGGATGATCCTGAATATAAGACCGATCAGCGTGGTAAGTGAATGCTAGAGGCCTTCTCGCCTACCTTCACTTCGAAAATTTGAAAATTTCCTAAAGAGTGATATTGACTAACCACCTACTCATCGTTATAGATGCAATGCAGCCGTTTAGTACTGGGCCTCGCAATTGTATCGGTCGAAAGTGAGTACTATCGTCTTTGTACTTGTCCTTGCAATTTGTTTCTTTCCGCCCATACCCACACACCTAGTGTTGGAAGACCCTTGGTAGAGTCAACAAGACTGGCATTCTGCCAATATCAAGTCATTACGACCATGCACAAGACGCTTGTCTCGAAACTGAGAAATACCTGCTAATTTAACGCCCGTCACCCGTATAGCCTCGCCTATGCGGAAACGCGCCTGATTCTCGCTAGACTTGTGTACAACTTCGACATGAGCCTGGCTGCTGACAGCGACCATTGGCTACATAATCAGAAAGCATATATAGTCTGGGACAAGCCTCCGCTCAATGTGCATTTAAAGCCCGTCGCGTAATAGCTTAGGGAATTAGCAGCTGGGAATTTAGATCTACTTAGTAGGACTCGGTGTCAATAATGCGATTTCACAAGATTAACCCTAAATCATGGTTAAGATATGCACGTCTAACCTATCAAGGCATGGTAACCACGATGGCGTATCACATTAGAAGGCGAGAGCTATGGATTCAACATGTTTTCATCTGAAGTCACGGATACTCCCTAGACTGCTTCTATGTTACATACATGCCTGTGTTCAGCACATATTTCACAGAAGTCGGAGATGATTGGGTCAATAACGAAATAGTAAAACTTGGTGTTTCATTCCACCAAGCATACATGGAGAGAGAGCCGGACAACGACTTTCTAGCTAGACTCCAGAAGCCTAGCCCTCGTCTCCATAACCTTCCTCCACGAAGGCCGCGAGGTCATCCGTCCGCACCACGACTCCACATTCGGGAAGTCGCCGAGCAGCGAGTGTCCCGGCTGCCCCAAGAGCATCTCCGTGTCGTTATTGTACGGAACCCACGCCAGGTCGGCAAAGGTCATCTTCTCGCCTACCAGCCACTGCTTCCCCTCCAAGTGGCGCTCGAGCACTCCGAGAACGCGCCTGATCTCGTCTTGGTAGCGTTGGATAGCCGAAGGCACTTTTTCGGGGTGCTGGATCATAAACCTAATGCAAAAAAAGACGGGATTATTAAGGTCGACGCCGAGTATGCGATGAGGTGAAGGTAGCACTTACCAAGCAGCCTGCCCAAAATACGGGCCCTGACCGCTGACCTGGAAATAGAGCCATTGGTTTACGAGGTGCTTCTCGTTGCCAGCGGCGTACGTCAAAGTCTTGTCTTTATCGTACTCCTCGATAAGATATGTGATGATAGCCCCTGATTCCCATAGGACAAGGTCGGTATTAGGGTCCTCGATGACTAGAAGTCGTCAATATACTGTTGTGGATGCCGTAGCACCGTAGTATGGCCGTTCTTTTGAGGTAGGGTCGAGGAGGATATGCGCGTGGAATGTACCTGGTACTCGTCCATTGGGATTGAGGTCTGTCAGAGGCTTGCTTTTGACATTTTCCCGTTTAATTCTCTGTATTTCGTACGGAATCTGTAGTTCTTCAAGGACGAGAAGAACCTAAAGTTAGGTGAGTCGGGTGACTTGGGAAAAGCCCACTTAGGGACATGAAGGATAACTGCCCTTACCTTGAGCGGATTGGGTCCCTCGGCTACAGTACTTGGATGTCAGATGTTGCAATCGAGTAGCAGCCCATTCAACTTACGAAATAGCCATACGCGAATAGGCTCCATCGTACGTATTCAGCTAGCTGTAATCTTGATGCTGTAATACAGCGAACGAGGCAAGATACTGAAGATGTTGAAAGTGTCAAGATTATCCTAGCAAAGTCGGTAGCTAGCTCGGGAGATTTTAGGGAGCGGCGTGGCTTTGTCGGCTTGCTTTAGCGTACCCCTTGCATTACTTGTAGGTAGGAGGAGAAAAGTGGCTGATATTTTCAAATGCTGCTCACTTTTCACCTGATTGAGTCCTATGTGGAAATATAGAGCTCTATATTGATCATAGGTACCTATGGTAGACGATGTTGCTGTCGAATCTGGCCCCTCTCTATCTTGAACTTGCGGAATATGAGTTCGTGGCAAAATGCAACTCTATGACTTCGAAGTCTGAAGGACTTCACTAATGTTGGCTATCTCCTCTTACACGAACGCAAAACTCAAGACCACTTGATCGCAAGCTGGTAGAAAAGGCTATTTAAGAACTGTGTTTGGTGTAAAGCTCCTCCTAATTGTGTGAAAGTCATAAATGCTTCTGGAGAGGTAAAAAGCCCCTATTAGAAAATCCAAGGAATGAACCGCGCAGTTCTTGCATGCCAATTTTCCCAATTAATTCCAAATTCAGCCCTCAACATTCGTTCTTCCTGTCTCACACGTGTCCATATACCAAACATGAAGACGGATATCCCAATGGGAGCCAAAACAAGTTCCAGAACCCGCAAGGTAGGATACCATCGAGGTGGGATCCAGCAGCCGAGAACACCATCGATCCTTGCCAACAATGCAGTGCTGCAGGCTGCAATAATCAACAGTCCCGTATAGCCGGGGTGCTGGATGTAGTGGTATACACCGTCAGTCTTCAAAGCATCAGGCTTGGTGAGTGTGAAAGTGAAGTTCTTGCCAAGCGAGGAATACGAAACTAGGCGAAGCGGGATTCCAACAAGGATCATCAAAGCCAACGGGACGGAGCTCGCCGGCGACCACGTGACGAGCTGGATGTTCAATCCATTTTGCGCGCCATGCCGAAGAATAGCAGGAGGGATTTGTGGCTGTAGTAAGATAAGACTGGACGTGTGCAGCGTCAAAAAGCCTAACGGGGCGAAAATGATAGCTCTGAAGTGCCCGCCCGCGAGGTTGAGCCGGCGTATAGAGTCGCCAGTCGATGGGGTTGGGTTGGTACTCTGGTTTGGAGGCGAAAGCGCGACGAAGCTCCCGACAGTAGATGCTACCACTGCCAGTGCCAGCGAGGCTTGGGGGAAGGAAATGGTAGGTAACATAGCAATGGATGAGGCGCGGGTGTAATTCGTTGGGAATGAGAATCGAAACTGAGAATGAGAGCGAGATTGAAAAATTGCGAGTAAAAAGGAAAAGTCCTATTTTTACCTAGCTTCTTAGCAACCTCGAGATAACACCACGCGACAAGAAAGGGGCTTATTGTAATGACCCTGACTACATACAGCTTTTACCCTAATCGAACATTCTTTAACGTGTCTTTATACGATAGAGCACGATGACTCTAATGGACACGCGTCGGTGTGATAGAATAACGTCGGAGTTTCCGACCACAATACCCTCTATGCCAATATATCTCTCACAGAAATGTTTCACCGACCCCAATTCTCACAAAACGCCACCCCCAAAGCTGCTTCCCAGTCAATGATCATATCAAGGTGAGACTGTGGAAAGCATCATCAAGAGGCACTCATGTTTTGTGAACGGGGCTATTTTCTTCTCGATTCATGCTCCTAACATAGGTTGATCTTATACGAAATCTTCTCCACATGAAGCGATATGTTTACAATGCGCTTGATCCTAGAGACCAGCGCCAGGTGTTCAGGCTATTATCGCTGCTCCCCGGCAAGCAAGACGACCCTTTGAGATGTACCATTGAAACCGATTTTCTCGGAAATTGCCCAGACTACGAAGCACTGTCATATTCCTGGGGACCAAGTCGAGCTACTGATAGGATAATATGCAACGACAACACCTTCCTGGCCTTGAACCAGAGCCTCAGCTCCGCCCTGAGACGGTTCCGTCACGATGGAGAATCGAGGGTAATATGGGCAGACGCGATATGCATAAATCAGTCCGACTCGAACGAGAAGAGTATTCAAGTCAATATGATGAAAGATATATGCCAGCAAGCACGTTGAGTCCTAGTTTGGTTAAGCGAGGACCAAGAAGGGAACACCCTGAAGCCACTCATTAAACTCGTGCAGAAACTGTCCGAGGTAGACGATAAAACACATCCAAAGGATCGGATATCCAAGCAAAAGTTTATAGGATTCGGAGATGACTATGTGCTAGCCATATCTTCCTTGCTGGGAAGGTCATGGTTTCGGCGAATATGGGTCATACAGGAAGTTGCTATGGCTACCTAGGGAAGTCGTAATTCATTGTGGTAATGAATCGTTGCCATGGGAGGAACTCTGTTCTATCCTGGAACTAGAGAGCGGTATCAACGCGGTAGGGGTGAATAACCAAATTGTCATGGATATCGTGGAGGGCATCGTATTCGAGCGGAAAGCGATCGGTGAAGGCACCGCAACGACTCTATTGCAAGTGCTTCTGCGACATCGCGGATCGTTAGCTTCAGATCCACGGGACAAGATATATTCTCTTCTAGGGCTCTGCAACAACGATTTGGTAAGAGAAAACTACAAGCTTCAGGTTTCGGTCCTACATTGACTGCTTACGCAAGCTCATCTACGTCGACACCGCAATTTAGACATCATCACTGTGCCTAGCAGCCCTTTTCGCCAGGACCCGAGAACTAAGCCCAGCTGGGTGCCAGACTGAGGTGTGCTTGATACGGCTTTTCCTCTGGCACTTCGCACTGAGTTGACAGACGATACGAGGTATAATGCAACTGGTCAAAGCACGTGGGAGCCAAGATCCTCGGAAGACAATGCGATGCTCGGAGTTGAAGCGCAGTTCCTGGACAGGATTACAGTTCTCGGCGATATCAGGCTCCGGTATCGTCCGAAAGAACCGGATGTAACTTCGTTTTTCAAGCTGCTCCAAACCGAATTCCGGGTAAGCCAAACCTGGTACAAGATATGTTTAGTGAATGCAAAGATATATGGTTGGTATAATAGAATCCTTGAATGACTACCTACCTTCCAAGTTGCTATACTATACGGAATATGTATTGGACTTTGATAGATGTTTTATTTCCGTTAGTGTCAAGATGAGTATTCAAAGGTAGAGGGGACGCATCGGTGAGCCGACGACCAATCTCCCTACTGTACGTATATCTACCTAGGAGGTAGGTATTCTTTTCTGTACACGAGTGAAACCTTAGGAAACTGCCTTTTGAAATTCTACTAATTATTCTGCTCCTTTACTGCACATACAACACGGCCTCAATGAGTTAGCATACAGCTTGCCCCACTTAAGGGGAAATAGGGGTCTTTCTACTGCAGCTTGACGACCACCCGAAGCTCTCTATGCTCTATTAAACACGGCATTTGGATAGATTTAACATGCTTCGTGTCGCTAGAAGTATAAATGCCCTTTATATGAGTGATATTGAATGGCATGGATGCCCTATAGGTATTCCCCTCATATCTCCGAGAGCAAATGGGCCGCGGTCTACCGTTATCGGGATACGCCCACACTTCCGTCCCCAACGCTCATAGCGAAAGGGGAGGGGGAGCAAATAAGACAGACTGGAGGTGGATTGAGGCTTGGAAATCTGGCCGACAGCCATAATGTCCGCGTAGACTTAGGAAGGATCTTGTAAGGCTTGAGAGGGGCGGCTGGAGACTCATATTCCCTTTCCTTAGAGGTAGTCTACACAGCCTGGAGTTTCAATAAACTCGTTTATGACACTGTTAGATAGGACCAATTTTGAAACTAATTATTTCTACAGCTGTCAGTTTGGCGGTGTTTCTGTGATGACATGCCTGCTAATAGATGCTGCCGAAACGAACGTACTAATTAGTCCTTGCCATTCACACCAAGGGGCAGTAAAAATATCTGCTTCGAAGCTAAAATATAGGCAGGTATATAAATGCGAGATAGAAGCAGCCTAGGTCAAAAGTCTTAGAGGAACGATACTAACACCTTCCTCCTACTAGCAGTAGCATCCTCCGTAGCTAACTATTACTTTGGAGATAGTCTAGATAGCGCTCTAAATAGAAGAGAACGTCACGACATAACTTACCACGCGATTCCCGTAGCTAGATGTTTTATTCTCGAGAACCATGTACTCTTAGGAGCAACTTACAGGTTTTAAAGTCAAACCCAACGGATTATAGGGGTTAGGGGAAGAAGAGAGCAGCTAAGCCCGCTTAAAAGATTACTAAAACAGTCTCTACCTACCTCCTAAGTTGCCTCAATTGTAACAAGACACGCGTGCTCGCATTGCCGAGATGGCAGCTCTATTCCAAGTCTTCATATAAGACAATGGTCACAGCGGCAGCACACGATATGGCCTGCACATGGAAGTGACTGAACGCAGTAGACAAAACTCTCTCTCGAAGATGATGAACGATCATGCTAAGAATATGATGTAGTTGGCGATGGCGATGTAAATAATTGGTAGAAGAAGCGGCCTCAAGCCGCACCTATCGAGTATAGGAAGTTGTGTCACGGATGGTTGAGTAGAACTTTGTCTCTAAGTAACGAAAATTCGGATACATCAAGTTGTAGATGGGATGTGAGGTCATATGCCATGATATTACGAAATACACATTTCCAGCCTAACCGACGCGTCGCTCATAACAGGTCTTATCGTAGACCAATTCCTGTTCTCCTTTTAAGGCATCCGATATATCTAACTTCACTTACCAATGACTCAGGTAAGAAGAAAGGAGAAACGGGGGGAAACTACAGTGATACCGAAAGCCTCTGCTCTAGTATTCGCATGGCATATTTCATATTTAAAATGATATTAAATCAAATGGTATATTGCAAAGGAACCTAATGTGGTTGCCTATCAAGCTGCGTCTAATGAGCAAATGCACCGAACTCCCTACCTCTTAAACAGCCATCAATTATTGACCTGCAGCGCATTTACCTGTAACGCCAGTGCCTATCCGTTCCGCCCTGGAATGCTCTATGCTCTTCCGAAGCTTTCCGCTCCCAATGATCCCGAACCCTTAGTTGACACACAGTTCATGCCCGGATGTCTGCCAATGCTTCAGCAGACTTTCAGGCCAGAGGTCCCAGCCCAACCCAGTCCACCGACCCAGACCTTCTTCCCGGCGCATATCAAGCATCGCCGCTGCTCGCCCAAGTTGGTTATGGAGCAGTGCGAGCAAACGTGCTTGCTACACGCCACGCACTCGGTCTCGGCTTCGGCGCCGAAGCCGTCCAAATCCATCGAGTCCTCGTCGCCGCGTCCTTCGCGCAGCGTTTGTCCGCAGTCCTCGCAGCTGGTGGGCTGATCGAAGGGGGCCGGGACGGCGGGGACCGAGGCAGTAGCGGGTTTGGGTAGTTTCCAAAAGCTGTGCAGCGACGCCTGGGATCCTTGCGGCTGCGACTGTGTGTGCGCTGCGGGTGGGGCTTGGGGTCGGGGTTGCGTGGCGAGGCTGCCGAGTTGGAGTTGCTGCTGTTGCTGATCGTGGGCGACATGCTGCTTCTGGGCCGAGTAAAGCATGCTCAAGGTACGCTCTGCGTAGGGTCTAGCGTAAGCTGGTGATCCTACTGCTGAGGCCACTTGATGGTGGGCACGCCAGGCGTAGAACTTACGATGGACCTCCTCGTCCGAAGGGCGACTGTTGCGGAATCGCTTCACGGTGCGGCTGTGTAGATGGGCGGGCGTGGTGTTCTGCGGGAATTGGCGCAACGGAGAGGCGCTGGCTCCGTCCATATCCATCATGGCGGCGAATTGATTAGGTTGCATAGGAGAGCCGAAGGTGCTGGACGAGCTGAAAGAGAGCTCGGACTCGGAACGCTTGCGCTTAAGAACCATTGTGTCGAATTTAGGATTGTTCGATATTAAAGTGAGGGAGGCGAATGATTACGGAGTGGGACGATGCAATGGTTAAGGAACGGATTGTCAGGTCGTGTCGCCGATGATTTGATGTAATAAGAAAAAGGATTTGTTTGAGGGTGAGGTGGAAGGATGAGACGGGGAAAAGGTTCGAATTGGCGAATACCAGCTGAGAATTATGAATTATCCAGTGCTCGGTTGGTCACTGCCTCTATTAGTTGTGTAAGCCGTGGCTGGGTAATCGCGACCTGTCGCGCTTCTACAGCGCGTAAGGGCCGCTAAAGTTATAGCGCGCTCAGTTCGCGTTAATTGCTTGCCAAGCCTCGAGTCTATCTATCTTTTAACTTCAATTCCCATGCATAAAACAGCAACAACGTTGAATAACAGTCTATAATTACTACCGACTGCTTTCTTTGATTGCCTATCCAAGTTAGACATTAACATGCATTAGTTGTGTCTGCTTACAATATCTTTCAAGAGCATATCTCAGTGTGTTACAAGGAGCTCGCTCTCGAAAGACATTGTTCACACTGCAAGAAATTTGTGATGTTAGAGATCAGACATATTGCTAGCCGATACACGGTATGTCGAAACTCATCTCGGAGCTACATAATCATCAAATATTACGGAGAGGCATGTCATAAGAGAAATATAATAAAACGTTTCATTAAATTCATACTGTCGTATCTATCCCGAAAATCCGTCCAGAGTGTTTATATATCCTCCTCCATTAGAATAACCGGTGTAAAGCCAATTGCATATAACCTATGCCCGAATTGAAAACCCCCCAAAAAACTTTCACTTTCCCCGTGTCTCCCGAATTATCACCCTCCAATTATAACATGATGGCACCAAGCAGGATGGCAGACGCCGCGAACCCCATGCTGAGAAGGGGAGACGACAGCTCGGCGATGCCGCGGCCGACGTTGGTGTTGGTCGTGGTAGCAGCGGAGGTCGCGCTGGCCGAAGCCGCCGACGCGTAGGACGTCGCGGCGGAGGCGGCCGAGTGGGCGCTCTCGACCGCGGACGAGGCAGCAGCGGCAGCGGTCCCGGTGGCGGTAGACGCGACGCTCTCGGCGCTGGCGACGGCGTCGCTGGCGGACGACATGGCGGCCTGGCCGGCGGTAGACGCGACGCTGTGGGCGCTGTTGACAACGTCGGTAGCGACGCTCTGGGCGGAGTCGGCAATGGACGAGCCGAGGTCCTGGGCCGAGTTGGCGACGGACGAGGCGAAGCTCTCGGCCGAGTTGGCGATGCTGTTGCCGACCGACGCCCACGACTCGCCCGCGGACTGGCCGGCGCCGGCCCACGAGTTGGCGACGCTCTCCGCCGAGTTGACGACCGACTGCCAGTCCTGGCGCTTGCCGAACCCGCCCGCGATGCTGTTGGCGATGTTGACGGCCTCGTCCGCCGCGAACAGACCCGCGGACTCCGCGAGCTTCCACGCCTGGCGCGGCTCGACGTCGCGCTTTCCTCCCCACTGCGCGGCGATCTGGCTGGCGGCGGCCTCGGCCTTGCTCGCGGCGGCCTGGGCGGCGGCCACGTCGTCCTGCCAGCCCTGGCGGGCCGCGATGTCGCCCCGCTTTCCGAACTCTCCGGCTATGCCGCTGGCTTCGGCCTCGGCAGAGGAAGCGACCGCGAGCGCCTCGCCTTCTTGTCCCTGCCAGTCGCCGCCGCCGCTTCCCTCGTGCTCTGCCGCGATAGAACTAGCTCGCGCTCGTTCGGAGCTGGCGACGGCGAGGGCTGATGATAGGTTCTCCCGCCAGTCTCGACGCTCCTTCATGACGGGGGCGGGCGTGATCATGGCGTCCCGAGGGGCGACGGGGTGGGCGACCTGAGCCAAGGCTACGGAAGCCGTGAAAAGCGTAGCTGTGATGAAATGCATTGTGATGTAGCGCTGTGGATTGGTAGGCTGAATTGGAATTGATCACGATGTCAGCGGGCTTATTTGTGCTCGAGAGAATTTTGTTAAATCAACAAAGCTGACCAGGGAGGTTGTTTGTTTTCTTTATACAAATATGCGATTAAGATCAGAGGTCCATCATCAGAAATGTAGATCACTTTTGCAACGAACTGCTGTAGCTGTCTTCCGTGTTCTAGTTCTGCGGAGACCTGCCTCTTAGTGTCTCACGCTGTAATACGCCCATACCAGACCAGCCTCTCGTTACCTTCCGAAATACTCAATCTCTACTTTAACTTGTGAGCCTGTGCATATTATCATGGATCATGTCTGTGGTACTGTGGATTAATACCAGTTGGAAATGGAAGAGCGAAATATCGTTGATCGGTCTATACTCTCTCGGATGGCTTGCCGAAAGAAACAAAGGCGCCCCCTAACGGATGATGACAGTGCCGGTTGGGATCAATCAGATACCGTAGATGCCCTATCTTGGAAGACCTGAATCACAGTGGGTAGAAATACTGTATGTCGTAGACAAGAAAATACATACATGGTTACTGGTCGCGCTAAGATTAGCAACAGCAATGCATTTCTGCCCAGTTGCGAAATTATGACGACTCACCAAACATAAGTTGGCTGCGTGCCTGGCGTAGTCCCCGACTATGTCCGCGCTAGTCCGCGGACCATCAACTCGCCGGCGAGCCTCAACGGAGACATTGGCTCACTAGCATTAGGCGAAATATGGCCGATGGCGCAGCTCCCTCCCCCCTTGCTTCGAGCAAAAGGTACGTACCTAGCGCCGAGTACTTGTACACAATAGACACACTGCTGAGCAAAGTACCCGCCTTTCCCAAAAGCCCCATTACCTAGTAACAACAGCTCAGAAAAACTTCAGCCGAAGCTACCGGGCGCCGTGGCTTTCGCATCGTGACTTGGCCTTGGCGATCTCCCGAGAAACCTGGTTATGTTCCCATCCATCCCTTTTTCGCCCCAACTGCCGCACCCTCGTAGCCTACGTACCTAGGCACCTAGGTAGACTTAGCCCAGATGGGAAAGGGGGTGTATACGTCACAGAGACAGGCAAAGCAAAGGAAGACCAATATTCCGGTGCCAAGAGTGGCTTCCCTTATCGGGAGATGGAAGCTGAACTTTTGGTCTAGCCCAATCTCGCCGTCCTTCCTGTCTTCTTGCACATTGTCGTCGGTTGGCTGCGCGCTGGCCGTCATGCTGCTGTCCCCTTCGTCCGCTAGACAGCTAGCCAGCTAGAAAGGTAAGATTTGGTGGCTTGGATCCTGCCGCGGCCCGGTTCGCCACAGATCGTATCGATGGGATGATGGATCGCATCTGTGTACATGTCGACTTAGGTAGTTCTAGACTATGTGGTGTGTTGCACGGCATGACCGCAAATCCTCGTTGCCAACTAATAAGCTTACCGTACCCCAGATCTGCCCGTCATCCTTAACGGAGGTAAGATTTATATTATACGGGCCACCAGAAAAAGATGCTTGTTCCACCTAGTTCAGGGATGGGATTCCCCTTTTTCCTTCACTGTGACATGTCATCCTCTTTTACCTTCAATTATCGACATCATATAATTTTAACAATGAGGATTTCTATGGCTGTCAGCATTTGCTATTCGTATTATTGAGGCTGGATTCTAGAGTTACTTCCAACTACGTGTTACTTGCAGTAAATATGGCAGAGTACAGTCTCCAACGTCTATGCAGTATGCATTGGAACCACCCTCTTATCTTGACAGAAGGTGTGCTCATGTCCTAGTACTCCGGATATTAGATCTACTACGTATTACCTACTGTCGTGTAACACTCCTGTCTTCGTACAAACGGTGCAGAAAGGTCACGCAAAACAAGCTCTATTGAACGGTTTTGATTGATTTTATAAAAATTTCCATCGGACCTGCGCTGATGTGTAGCTAGCCAATCAGAGCTGGCGTTGCCCTTCCTTTCCTCCCCATCCGCGTTGTTTCTCCATACCCTACCTACTACCATCCTTTAGTTTAGCTACCCTCTAACATATTCTGAAATTTAAAAAAAAATGGCCCAGCCATAGTTACTTATTATCCCATCTATTATACAACGAGGGACAATTCGTACTTTAAGATCCTGAACCTGGGTATAATCAGTTCCTAAATCATGAACATAGACATATACCATTATGCTACTGATGCATCGGTTACCCGTTGGTTCGGTCATTACAATACCAACATCCCTTACACCGAAACCTACTCCCCTAAGAATATACTCGCGTCTATCAGGTCTGTGAAATTGTTCCGCCGGCTTTGTCTCTATATAAACCTTGTAGATACAAGCATATTCCAGGGCAGTAAATTCCGGTGTAACGAATGTTGATATAATTAGTTAGGTAGGCTGGTTTCTAAGTTAATAAATAACTAGTACACCTGTAGCATAACGGTATGTTTCGATGTTCGAAATTCAGGAACTGGTTGTACCCCGGCTCCGGATCTTAAAACGGGAGTAGTCCCATGTCATATAATAGGTGGGATACTATGTTATAAATAAGACCAGGTTATTTTCAATTTCAAAATATATCAAAGGATAGATGTACTAAAGGATGGTAGTAGGTAGGAGATGGAGGAACGAAGGACAAGACCTGAGCATAACGAGAAGACGGGAGAAAAACAGAAATATATAAAGATATCGTCGTGTAACACTCCAATCTACATAGCAGGGATACGCTTAACGGATGGCGAAGACACGAGAATAGAAAAATAAAGACAACCTGACATCTAAACATATCATGTAACGTTGCAAGCGTAACTGGCGCATAAAGGGGAGAGCTGCAATATCACACGGGATCCAGCCGCGTCTCGCCTCTCGCTTACTCCTATCTATCTGGTCCTCGGGTGTGATACGGGGCGGCGGAAGCCACAGAGGGCCATCACGAGAACACTCCCGCTGCGCCTAGACGCCTCCGGGATAGATGTGGAGATATGGCATCAGTAACCGCGGACGCAGGTATCCAGTACCCCGGGACGATACGAGTCCAATAGTAAGCAAGAGATATCCATATTATTTATCCCGTGTCCCGTGCTACCCACCTGCACCCATCCTGCTGCCCGTCTAGAAGGCCGCCTGCGTCGCACACAACTGCGGCCGCACGCCAATATATCAGCCGTATTACATAGGGGGGGGGGGGGGGGTCGAGGCGGATTTCGGGGCGCCGGTCATGTCATACATGCGGGGAGCCGGGGCCCGGTGGCTGCTTGCTGTTAGGAAGTCTAGAATGGGTGGTTGTCGCGCGTAAAACATAGTGGTCAGCGGCGCTCTTCGTCGGATAGCGCTTACGGCCGATATATACCTATGATTCACCTCTTCCGCACTTGGCTCTCAAATCGGTATCGCCGCGCGAGGTGATACTGAGGGAATTCGATCTGGACCCCGAGCGGAAGCTGGGGCGGATCGGCAAACATGTGTCTAGCTAGGCCTGGCTCGGACTGGTCCTGCTGATGGTCTTTAGGGGGGTCTACACGGATGCTTCTAGGAAACGTCGAGACAAGAGGATCTACATGGGATCTACAACTCGGCGCTGAAGTCGCCACGTGGGGAGGTGGGTGGTAGGACGAGATTGAATACTTGGGGCAAGGCTTGTTTGGAAACCTGCATGAAGTCCAGCCTACCATTATGTATAGCTACATCTATCAAGCTGGGCTGGGTATGCATGAAGCTCTATGTAGTATGAGATCGACTACCTGCTACTGTGTGAAACGAGATCATACTCTCACCTATGGTAAGTATATACAGTATGAAATAATCAAAGTAGTAAGAAGGGTATGACACTAAGGGACAGAAATGTATTGTAAACGATGTTTGTATTCAGAGGATATCATTGGCTTCATGTATTCTATGTACATTAGGTAGGTAGGTCCGAACATTAAAGAATTACATAGGCTAGTATACTGCCAAGTTGGTAAGGTATCGCAGGTAAAACGAGTGATATTATGAAGCCGCCTTCGCTTCGTGCAATCGCACTTGGACGCCAGTGCCTGACCGATTCTCGATGGCATGATGCAGGCGAACTCTACCATCGCCCTGCTCCATGTTCTGGATCCGGTCGTACTTCTGACAGAACCGCGAGATGACATAGCTGACTTCTTGGCGGCCGAATTGCTCTACGATGGAGGTCAGTAACAGCTCGAGGCAACAAAAAAAAAGCAGAAAAGGGGAGAAAACTTACGACCAAGACACTTGCGAGCACCGGCGCCGAAGGGGATGAACTCCCAGCCGGGACGGTGCGACTCCCAACGCTCGGGGCGGAACTCCTCGACGTCGTCGCCCCAGAGGTCCTTGCGGTGCTGCATGGCGTACAGCGGGATGAGCACCTGGGTGCCCTCGGGCACGAAGACGCGGGCCTTGCCGTCGGGGCCGCCGCCCCGCGGGAGCACCGTGTCGCGCAGCGCGATGCGCTCGTTGAGCGGGATCACGGTGACCACGCGCAGCGTCTCGCTGATGATCCACTGCAGGTACGGGACCTGGCTGTTCAGGGTCCGGAAGTCGGCCGGGTGCTCGCCGAAGCGCTCGAGGATGAGGGACCGCAGCTTCGCGAACACGGCCGGGTGCCGCGCCAGGAAGTACATGACCCACCCCAGCAGGCAGCCCGTGGTGTCGCGGCCCGCGATCAGCACGTGCAGCGTCTCGTTGCGCAGCTCCCGCGGGTCCTGGGTCTCCTTGGCCAGCTCGTTGAGGAGGTTGAAGCGCCCACCGCCCTTCTCGGGATCGGCGCTGAGTTTCTCTGGAGGGTGCGCCAGTCGATCAGCAACGAGACCGTCGGCGAACTTGTGGATGGTGGCGCAGTGCTCCTTGAACTCCTTGCTGTTCATGAGCCAGTAGAACTTGGCGAGGGCGCCGCGCTTGTCGATCCAGACCTTGGCGGCGTTGAAGTGGGAGCTCAGGTCCTTCTTCTCGTCGCTCTGCTGCAGCGAGTTGGTGGACGTGCCGAAGATGAACTCGGTCGCCGTGTCGAGGGTGAACTTGAAGAAGAGCGGAGCCAGGTCCGCCGTGGCGGTCCAGCCCGTGGCGGCGTCGGCCGGCAGCTTGCCCCACAGGTTCTGCAGGTGGTGCTCCTCGAGCTGGGGGTCGCTGATCATCTCGCGCGCGAACTGCGGGCGCAGGAGCGCGCGGCTGTGCTTCCAGGTGTCGCCGCGGCTCGTGAAGATGCCCTTGCCCAGCAGCGGCATCCAGCTGAGCTGGCGCGTGTGGCTGATGTCGAAGTCCGGGCTGCTGAAGAGCACCTTGGCATTTTCCGGGTCGCGCGTGACTACGATTTCATAGTCGATGATGGGCACCTTGATGGTGTGGCAGTCGGGCGAGACGCTGTCCATCTTCTCGACTACATACTGGGGGCCGCGATCTTCCTTGGTAGCTTTCATGGACTCCCGCAAGATGGAGTTGCCGATGAGGTTCGTGCTGCGCAACTCCGGAGGCGGCAGGCATCCTAGTGCAGCAGCCTTCGCCTTGTTGCGGCGCTTCTTGAGCTTAGACTTGACGATTGTCCAAGCTAGCAAGACGGCCAGGAGGAAGAAGACGCCGGTGCTGTATCTAAACATCTTGGGCAGAGAGAGAGGTTCGTACCAACAAGTGACTCAAAGGGGTAACAGTTTAGGAGTAGACAAAAGGAAATGAAAGGTGGATAAGAAGAGTCGACGAGCTCTTGGTAGTGTAGAGGCTTGACGTAGGGAAGACTCTATATTACAGTGGCTTCGTTCTGTTTTCTATTCTGAGAGTCTTCTACCTCCACAATTCCGTCTTCAGACCAAGACGAAGTCGACTACTGAGCACTACTTGTGCTAGGTATGTAAGTTAGGCGTCTAAGGTATGTAGGCTACTATCCTAGGTAGACAAGCATCCTAGTACCGTAGCAGGTAGGCACCGAGTAAGCACCAAAAGAGGATTTACCATACCACCGGTGCCGTGAGAGCGATTACGTATCTTTGCTATCCCCTCCATTCCTGAGGCTTGTAGAGCTGAAGCTGGAGCTGGGAGGTAGCGTCCCCGGCGATACGTTGGATGGATGCATGTAGCTCGGTGTGGGACACAAGCGAGGAATATTGAGACGCCAAACAAGTTCAGCTGGTTCATGACGCGAACCTCGCGAGTTCTCTCTACCTACATTTTTTTCTTACATGATGTTTTGGACGAACAGCGAAGTTTCGATTTCGTCGTATGTAAGCCTGCTTCGACGGATAACTTAGTAACATGATGATCGCCATCGATACTTGCCCAATTGGCTGGGCTTCTGCATGTGGCTTTTGTTTTTCGACAGGGGGTATCGTAGCAGGTCCAAGTATTGGGTACTTACATGCCTTCAATGTTGGTACAACATGGACGTGGCATACGGCAAGTTTTGGGCCGTACGCACGGGGCACACTGTAGCCAGGAACCTGGGGGTTCCGCAGCAAGGTTGCAAGGGTGTGGAGATGATGGGATGGGGGGGGCAAGGGGGGGATCTCGGGCACCAAGAAACAGGGATACCCCTATCCTTAAACTTGCCTATTCGGGACGAGCTGGAGACCGGCATTAGAGCTACTTCGATAGGCGGATAGGCGGATAGGCGGGCTTTGACGATAGCGTCCCCTGAGACTTGGAAATTGGACACGAAAAAAAAAAAATAACAAGAGCCAGAGCACATACCTTGGAACTCGCGTAGTTTTATTAGTTTTTTTATTACATGAAGCAGCCACACATGCTCGTCACGATGACCACTTAATAATAATAATATTCTTGACGCGTATCCACAACGAGATATATTAGGCAACATGATGTCGATCAGTTGGCTCGCGTGTCGTGAGCTCTCTCTCTCTCTCTCTCTAATCTCGACGCCTCTCTGTAGCACCAACTCTTTTTACTATTCTCAGAAAAAAACAAACCACTTTTTTTTCTTGGCCCCGAGAGTTCCGTCAGCCGGTCAGTCAGTTAGTCGGACAATCCGCAGTTGGGATTAGAGCCTCTAGAGCCTCTTGCTGTTCACGATGCACGCCTTCACCTACCTCGTTCTCTCCTTCCTAGGCATCGCTCTGAGCTTGCCGCTCTTTCGAGCCGAGCACAAGCGGGACAGCATCCTCACCCTGAGCCCGACCATCGACCCCGGGCTCAACCTTAGCAACGACAACTCGTGTCTCGGCATAGGCATCTCCGTGTGCGATCCCATCACCGTCAACTCTACCACTACGGAGGCCACTACCAAGCCCAAGGCCAAAGCAGCCTCGGGCTCGTCTTCCTCCTCCACCACCCAAGATGATGCTACGCCAACTTCGGGAGACACGCTGATCAACACTACGGGAGCTTCTGGCGACTCCTTGATCAATATCAGCCCCACTATCTCGCCGGACCTGAGCCTGAGCAACGACAACGGCTGCTTGGGCATCGGCATCAGCGCCTGCGATCCCATAACCGTCGGATCAGACGTCACCAAGACGGTTACCGAGGAGGGTGACGATAGCACAGCCGACGATAGCAGCGACGCGCCGTCTTCCACATATCCCACTAGTGCGCCGCCTAGCGCAACCAGCACCAGCAAGGCCGGCGACAGCTTGCTCGACCTCAGCCCGAATGCCTCGCCAGACCTCAACCTAAGCAACGACAACGGCTGTCTGGGCATCGGGATCTCTGCATGTGACCCCATCACCGTGGACTCTATAGTCAACAAGACGGTCTCAGGGTAATCTGTCTCACCTCTACATCTTACAGTTCTATCAAGTGGAGGAGAGGAGGAAAAAGGGTTGTAATATGGCTAAGGATTCGGCATGCCTAAAAATTATTTTCTTCTGTATCTATTTGTATAAGTTCGATATATTGGAACGTCGCTAGTAATGTTTATTATCATTGGACGACACAGCAGAGTCGCACTAGACACCAATCCTCCTGTCTAAAAGTTGATGTGGTACCTTCTCTTAGTGGACAAAAGGATGGTAGCGTGATTATGGCGGCGGCGGTTGTACAACACCCACTTTGAAATTTTGCGTAACCCCTTTTTTCTAAGACTCAATTCTCTCTAACGATAAGTAGGCGTAGTTAGTTTAACCAATTAGGTAGGACAAGTAGGAGGGAAAACGCCGAGGCGGTTGTAAGCGGAGTCCGCTCGGATGTGAGAGGACCGATGAGAATACGAGATGCGACCATTGCGTAGGTAGCTTGTTAGATTTGCAATGGTGATAGAGCCGATGGTGATTGAGCCGGATTAGAATCCGGCTACATTGAACAAGTAATAATTGTTTACTCGCAAGTTATTACACACACAGAGGGGCATAAAAATAGATATTAACTTTTGTTGTCATTAATCCTATGCATCTGATAGCAATCTATGAATGATGTCAAGTAGATACTTCAATGCATATTTTATGCCTATCCAAAAGCACCCGACCCCATGCTGATGATAAAGGAAATAATTGCCCCCCCTGGTCCTGTTTCCATAAGATGGTATACCCTAGGTATATACTATATATGTGTTTTGGTTTGGTGTGGTGAATTACGAATTAAGTGTTAAGGGGGTAAACATGATTAATTGTTCTATTTAGATGGCAGTGACCTTGACCGTGACACCCTCCTTCGGCCGTAGCACCAGGCGCCACATCTTCCAGTCCTCGGGGTCCGGGGTGTCGAAGTCCCGCTTGAACTCGTACATGCTGAGGAGGCAGCACAGCAGCACCTTCATCTCCGTCTCGGCGAACTTGCGGCCGATGCAGCCGCGAGGGCCGTGCAGGAACGTCATGAAGGCATTGGCAGTGAAGGTCTTGGGAAGGTCGTCCCACCGGTCCGGGTCGAACTGGTCCGCCGTGGGGCCCCAGAACGACGGCAGGCGGTTGATCGCGTTGGCCAGGACGTAGATGACGGTGCCGGCGGGGACCTTGTAGGGGCCGAGGCGGTCGTCGGCGATCGACTGGCGCACCGTCATGGGGATGGGGGGAATGTAGCGTAGGGACTCGCGGCAGACGTTGTCGAGATAGGGGAGCTGGTCGGCGTCGGCAGAGTTGATCTTTTCGCGGTCGAAACGTGTCTCCTTGTCGAAAAGGAAGGGCATGTGATCCTTGACCTCTTCACGGAGGCGGGACTGGATCTCAGGGTGCGTAGAGAGCAAGTGAATGGTCCACGCGACACCAGTGGCAGTAGTATCATGGCCAGCACCGAGGAATGTCATGATCTGGTCGCGCATGGTCTCAAAGGAGAGGCCGGCCTCGCCCATGTCCTTCAGCTTCTTATTGTCCCGGGCGATAAGTGCAAGGATGTCCTTGCCGCCGGTGTTGTTTGCGGCTTGTTCCTGTTTCTCCGTGATGATCTCGGTAGCCTTGTCAAGGATGATGCCTCGAGAAATCTGCATGTCCCTGTTCATCTTCGAAGGGATGTACTTGGATGCAGGGATGAATGCCTGAATACCGTGCATAACACGGGAGAAGATGTCGAAAGCGAAAACAAGACGGTAAGCCTCGCGGATAGGCGCCTCGGGGTGCTTGAGAGAGTCGATATCGTAACCGAAGCCAGCGCTGCCGATGATGTCGAGAGTTGTTCTGTTGAGCCACTCAAGAGCCTCAAATGACTTGGTGGTGACATTGTCCGCAGTCATCTCGTCACGCCATAGCTTGGCAAGTAGAAGCGACTTGTCCCAGAAGACAGGAGTGAGTGCGCGGATGGACTGAATCGAAAAACCAGGGGCAAGAGACTTGCGCTGGTGCACATGCTCCTGGCCTTCGGCAAGCAGAACACCTTCACCCAAAATGCGAACCATCCAGAGCTTCGCACGGACCGGCTTAGGGTAGTTGTACG
This sequence comes from Hypoxylon rubiginosum, assembly GCA_902806565.1. Taxonomy (NCBI): domain Eukaryota; kingdom Fungi; phylum Ascomycota; class Sordariomycetes; order Xylariales; family Hypoxylaceae; genus Hypoxylon; species Hypoxylon rubiginosum. The sequence goes on along the minus strand of CADCXA010000021.1, from coordinate 1,732,076 downwards.
GGTTCTTGACGGTCATCTGCTTGAGCGCCTCATCGTCGGCAATAGAAAGGCGCTCAGCACCGAACGGGAAGTGATATCTGATGATGGGGCCTAGTTGCTTGTGCCACGCTCGCTGTGGTATACCGCACTCCTGTGAGATGATTTCGAAGAACTGGCCCCATAGAGGGAATCCAGGTACGGTAGGGATATGTCTTAACTCAGAGATATAGAATGGATATATCCAACTGAGCCAGACAACGACATAGAGGGGGAAGACGACTCCCAGCGAGGTCGCAATGGTAGAGCCGACCGGTAGTTCAGCATGGCGAGCATATAGAAAGGAGGCGGCGGCAGTAGCTGCTAGGACTGGCCCAGCGGTGACCTTGTCCATATTGAAAGCTATAGACGGAGACAATGAAGCGATGAGAGAAGGGGGAATGGGAAGGATGGACTCAAGGAGTCAAGGAGTATATGAGATTGGGCTGCGATAGCAACGTAGGGATAAGGAATTTGACATTGATTACAAGGGTTCACCAGATCGACACGAGTATTATATACAGACGAATGCAGACGCGGCAAAGAAATGCGATGATGCCATGTTGTAAATCGGGTGTAAGACAGCATCCAGGGGGTGGGTATCCACCCAGTCCCGAGGAAGGGAGAAGCAGAAGCAGCTTTGGACAGGGTGCCCAGGTGCTAGGTTGTAGGTGCTGGGACCAGTCAGGAACTGAGGCTTATCGGTTGAGTTACATAGTAGGACAGTGGACTTAGGACAGTGGACTAGACTTGAGAGCTTGTTTGGCCAAAGCTAGAGCCTAGTCCAGAACCTTGGCCTGTTCAGCCCGCAATCTCGGGACGGCCATGTCTGCCTTTGTGTGACGTCGATCTTTGCAGATATCGTCCTACGCGTTCTCTCGGGTAGGACACTTCCAGCCAACGGCAAGAGGCCTTCCATAGTGAAAAAAATGACCAAAGCGGCTTGGGCGACGTTCTAGCTAAGAGCTTAGCTCCTTAGCTTCTTAGCTGTAAATAGCACGATGGCGGTTTAGATCCGTATCCCCTTTTTTGTGGATAATAACCCGCTAGGTTCGACGCTGTAACAAATATCGCCGAAGGTCTTCGTACCTACGCCGTATCTCGGCCGACTTGGCTCTAATTCACCCTACTAGTACCTTTTAATGAGTGCATGCCACTAGGAAATAGTATTGAGATTGGTAGATTCCATTGACGTCAGTTCAGCTCGAATATGCCGAGATCTGAGTTGGGTGCGGAATTGTTTACTATCTTGAACAAAACAAGAGCGGAAAACAAGATTGTGAATGTGTACGGTGTGTGGTGACTGGTGACTGGTGTGTGGTGTGTGGTTGACGCAGGCGGAATGGTGTGTATCGGCTTTGTTACCTTAAGCTGACAGGCGGTTTGACTGTACCATACGGCATCTTACATACTACAGTAGCAGATAGCATTGCTGTACGGTACCTTATTAGAAGGAATCCTTGAGGTCGTAAGCCAATGGCTTCTCCGATACGACATGCAGGGATCAAGGAAAATCACATGCATGTAACCTTTCCTGTGGCTGATTAAGCATGCCAATCGAGGTGAGACATATTGGGAGATTCCAAAATAAAAGAGATTCAAGACTAGAAAGGGGAATAGCAGAGGGTATCTAGGGATACATGGCTGCCACGTACCCAGTACGCAGAGCTCTAGTTTCCAGACTATAGGCGGGCCTCGAGGTCCATGTATCCACCACGGTTCAAGATTGCCCCCAGCATATGCCATCATCTTGCCCATTTACCGACTTGTGATTCCCGTATTTACCATCAAAAGCACTGGTGTAACGGGCGATTTTTACACTAGCCTCGCCTGTGGGGTGGCTCACAAAGGGCCCTGGCGCGCTCCCGAGACCAAGGGCATATCCTATACCCAATCCAAGGGATCGGGGCCATTCCTGAGCTCAGCAACTGTTTAGTTTTTTTTGTCTTGTGCCTTTTCCGCTGTGGACGCCGCGGTCTAGCTCTAGCTCTCTAGTCGAACGCGGCATGACATCTTCCGTTTAAATCCTCTCGAGTTGCTCGGTTATTTCAGTTATATAATAATATCATCCTTCTCCAGCTTCGTGGTTTGGATCAGAGTCGGATCTTCTTCATCAGTGTTCCAAGCGCAGCACCGTCTCTGTTCAGCTTCGCCCGCCTTGTCTTCCCTCGGCCTGAACCCCCCATTCCTTATCCCTCTTTCCATTTGTTCACCATGTCTTTCGATAGCGTTCACTCGCTCAATGGCTCGCCCAGCGTGATCAAGATCGCGCCGTGGCGGGCATTCGACAAGGCCTGGTCCTCCGTCATGGGATACCATGCGAACGAATTCCAATTCGAGCAGGGCGTTACCCCCATGTCGACCGGGACAGAGACGATTGGCATGATCGTCTTGTACCTGGTGGTCATCTTCGGTGGCCGCGAGTTCATGCGAAACCGTGAGCCGCTGCAGCTGAACGGCCTTTTCAAGGCTCACAACCTCTTCCTCACCCTGCTCAGCGGTGGTCTCCTAGTTCTCTTCATTGGGCAACTAGCTCCCAGCATCTGGCAGCATGGTCTCTACGAGAACATCTGCGGTGCTGATGGCTGGACCAACGAGCTCGTAACCCTCTACTATGTAAGTGGTTCCCATTTTGGCCTCAGCTAGCTTGATACTAATATGAGCAGCTCAACTACATCACCAAGTACATCGAGCTCATCGATACTGTCTTCCTCATGGTCAAGAAGAAGCCCCTCACTTTCCTTCACACCTATCACCACCCGGCAACGGCTCTTCTTTGCTACACTCAGCTTATCGGCCACACGTCGGTATCGTGGGTCCCAATCGTCCTGAACTTGACGGTCCACGTTGTCATGTACTGGTACTACTTCCAGAGTGCTCGAGGCATCAAGGTCTGGTGGAAGGAGTGGATCACCAGAATGCAAATTGCTCAGTTCATCCTCGACTTGGGTAAGTGTCGGACTACTTCCGTCGCGTGTAAGACGAAGACGCTAACCATTGCGTGATAGGTTTCGTCTACTTCGCATCTTGGGACTACTTCGCTAGTGCTCACGCTCCTTATCTGCCCCATATGGGCCGCTGTGCGGGTGAACCGTTCGCGGCATTTTGCGGTTGTGCCATCCTCAGCTCGTACCTGGTGCTCTTCATCATGTTCTACATCGCCACGTATAAGAAGGCCTCACGCCGAGCCAATAAAAAGGGCGAGAAGATGGGCGACCATGCGTCCGTGTCCTCCATGAAGCAAAGCGCCCACAAGGTGGCTGACAGCTGCAGCGGAGTGGAACACATGAACAGCTCGCTTGTTTCCAGAAAGTGATCTGCTTTCTGCTTTGCCTAATCTAGCGCATCACTTGCATAGCTGCACGGTTGCATGGACAGTGGATACCTAACTATCAGCCAGTCAGGTATTTCTTTGTTCCTGAAGGGGATAGGGGAATTTGGGGGGTCGTTCTGATGGGGGAGTCGGCGTTTCTGTTGTCCATGGTCGGACTTATGAACATGTATAATGCCCAACCCACCTACCTTAATGTATGTATTCTCTTCCGTATTTGCTAGTCAGCGTCATATGCATCGAGTCCCCAGCAATAATATTAAGAAATTACCCAATGAAATTTAATCAGTGGATTGTTCGGATTGTTCCATCATTTTCGTGTCCTATCAGCCCTGGATCCCAAATCTTTAGTCTTTGTCATCTTGACGTGAAGTTGAAAAAGAGGCGTGACAGCCAAGACACAACTTGCCAGATGGGAAGTGTCCCTTGAACCCTGTAAATGAACTAACATCTTACTATTGCTACGTATACGTTACATGCCGGGAAGCTTGGACAGATCTTAATTCGGTGGGTTGTACCACCAACCAATCACGCTTGGACCTCCCCATATTGTACACGATATTGTACACGATACATGCTCTAGTCATGGGCTAAATCAAGGAACAGAAGCATCCCGAACAGGGGGTTTTCAGCCTCTCGACCCTCTTTTTGCCTCTTCCGCCAACCCGGTGCTTATCAGACGTTGCCTAAAGTTAGGAGTTAGGCAATCTTTTATTTCCGATAGTGATCCCACTGTAACCCTTTACTATGTAGAGATTCCCATCTACTGGGTAATAGGTACTAGGTACGCCCTCGTTTCTGCAAGTTTCATTATTTCCTCCCCTACACCCCCTATTATAACCCCTACTTCCCCTCAACAACCCCCAGCAAACCTCAGCAATCCCCTCCCCCACCCAATCATACCTAACTACCGGCTCTAGTAGCTGTTCTCCTTACTCCTTATCTTGGTAGGTTACATACCGTTTGCCTTATCCCACTCTTCTCTTGCGTGATCGAGATCGATTGATGCCACCCTGCGTGAATCATAACAGGTCTAATAAAATTGCCCCGCGTGATAGAAATGTTTCTTATTCAGTTGGCAGGTGGGCGTCATCATGCTTCGCTACGATCCTACTTGATCTTACTTGTTGAACTTCAAATTCGGGGTGCATCCATATCGTTACCAGATCTGTGTAATTGACGCTGCGATCCTGTTCGATTAACGGCATCGTAACGACGTCACAAATGCTATAAACGTCCTAGGCATTTTCCTCTCAGCTCAGCTACCAGCTACCTAAACTTCATCCAATAAGGATCTCGATGTTTCAGTGCACACGCCGGGCACCATCTCTTACCTTACTTCGTACTTACTGGAACTAGTTAGATGGGCGTTTGACGGTGGCGGCTTATTGAAGAAAAGTACCACGCTTAAGAAGCGCGCCATAGTGCCTAACTAGACTGCCGGGACCAGTCAAGCCGAACCGAACCCAACAAGCAAAAAAAAAGTTTTCCTGCTTCATTGTGTCATACCGGTAGTCACCAATCAGCATGTGACGGTGACGGTGCTGTGACGGTTGAACAGACAGTCCATCTATCCTCAAAGAATGAGGGTTTTCCTGCCACCCAAAGAGACGAGAATACGATGTCATTTTATGCGTGCGTATACGAGGGCTAGATTGTACGGTATGCTATTGTTAACGGACTATTCGACGGCCAGAGCGTAGCTATGCAACATGATTTCGGTGAGATTACCTCTTGGGAACAATATCTGAGACATGTCTGGACCTTCCAGCACAAAGCAATGCCTTAAGCGCCGGATGGACAACGGAAGCCGTTCCAGCAGCCCGGCATAGCGTCGGTTCTATTGGCTAGTCCCCGCTAGAAGCAAGCTAAGTTGCTTGACTTGGAAAGATTGGCATCGACTTCTCTAGATTCGTACGGATTCCTCCTGGGTTGGATATCGTTGAATCATTGACAAGTCGATCCCGTCCCCACGGACTCGGGCGTGTCAATCGTTGCCTTATTCAACTTGACAATTTCTAGCCCGATACTAAATAAAAAAACAGGTAAAAGACCTGACTGCTCGCCTGCTCCACGTAGTAACACCTCAAACGGTGCTCCGCTCCTTCGCCGTAGGATCCTAGCAAGGCGTCTTAGGGTGTATTATCTTTCCGCTACTAGTTGGCACACAGCTTGGGACTAGGCTCTAATATTCCCCATCCCATGAGATCGCAGCGCTGAGGCGCGGGAAGGGCTGCTTCCTTGTCGTTTAGATCCATCTTATCGCATATATGTCTCTCAATGTTACGACATATCGGAGTTATCCATAACTCTTCCAGATAATGATATCGATACACTCTGTTGATATTTCGAGCCAGCATTCCATTCCAATCACACCTTAGAGATACACACATCTTTCTACAACGGATAACAAATACCGAAGTTTCTAATCTTCAAAATTTTCTGGGTGCGAAGCCTAGCCAAGATGTCGACCACATACATCTTCGGCTCCATCAACGAGAGTCGGGGGTCGACCTACGACATCGTTCCTGATGGTCCTCTTGCCGGGCTTCAAAAGCCTATGCCCTCGATCACAAACCTCATCTACCCTCATCTAACGTGGTCGACACTATGGTTTACGTTACTATGTGTTTTTGTCGTCTTAAACATCAAGCATATGCCGTTTATATGGCATGTAAGTAGCGACTTTGCGACTTCGTATGAGCTGTCAGACTAATACGGGCCTCCAGTTACGGCTTGTTAATGCATTTCGATTCATTCTACGAACTCAGCGGCCAGCTGTGCCGCTGACACCCGCTCACATTTTCCAACCCATGATTACATCTTCGTCGGCACAACTCATGGAGATCGATTTTAACATGCACAAGTCCAACTCGTCCTACTTTGCAGACGTCGACATCGCGCGCACCCATCTAGTCTGCACACTTTTCTCCAAGGGCATCGAGAAGATGCGCGGTGGAACTGCGGCTTACACAGGATCTAAGAAGCCCGTGTTTGGTCTTGCGCTGGGCGGCGTGTCGTGCAATTTCAAGCGCGAAGTGCGCCCCTACGAGGAATATGAGATATGGTCGAAGATCCTGACATGGGATGAAAAGTGGATTTACATCGTAACACACTTCGTCCGTAAAGACGCCGCAAAGCCGAGGAACTACTCCTTGTACCCCGAGCAATCTCCCAGTCAGAGCCGTCGGAACAGTGCCGACATGTCATCGGATAAGGACCCGTTGCGACGTTCTACCTTGGATAGCGAATCGTCCAGTAACAGCGACTGTGACGAGGACAAACCGGAGAAACACATCTTTGCAACCGCCCTGAGCAAGTGCGTGTTCAAGTCGGGGCGAAGGACTGTCTCACCGGAACTCATGTTCCAAATGTCCGGTTTATTGCCAGCGGGGAATTCCGAGGAAGAGAAGGAATTCGACCCGGTCACACTGCGAGAAATCGAGGCCCAAAGACTCAGGGGTCTGGAGACGGCACAACTCCTTGGGGGCCAGACACAGCAAACTCTCGAATCCGAGTTTGGGGGTTCCGACTGCGACGCGCTTGGTCGGCACACGGACGGCGCAGGCATCGCTGGGGTCATCAACACCCTCCTGCAGCTGGCTCATCTGAAGAAATCCCAATTATTATGATCATACAGCATCATTAATTACGGTGGCGTTTTGATACCTATTGCATTACGAACCTAGAGCCTCGGCGGCATTATTTCTTTGTACCATATAGTTGGCATACCTAGAACACGATAGATAACTACCTACCTACTTCACTAGAAGATAATGAACTAATATGTCACTTATACAATATTATTATTTATACATCCATACATACATCCATTCATAAGTGCTTTCACCAGTAAAGGGAGAAACAATCGAGACTAGTTGATCGAATTCTAATTATCGACAAGACCTATTCATGATAATTTAACTTAAACATAATACGCAATGGCATCTGCAATACATCAATATTAATACCGGCCTACCTCCCAGGCATAGTCCCAAGACGGCACAGGTTATCCGGTCGATGGCATATCGCATCTGCGAACGTTTAAATTAACGACGCGGGAATATATCGGCCATAGGCAGAACTGTACTCAGAACCCGACGTGGGGATTGCATTTCTCGTCACCGTAGCACCGCTTGCAACCCTGTGGCGTGTAAGCAGGATCTAGATTTTTTTTAAAGGGTAACGGTAACCACACAAAACAAAGATCACTATCGCCATCTCATCTTGCCTGGGGCTGGCTTGGTACGCGTTCGTTGGGCTGTAAGGAACGGCTCGATACGAGGAAGGGTGCATATCGCAATAAAGAGAAGTGTAAAAAATGACAGATCAGACGAAAATAGATTTCATGCCACTTAGCTCCGATCTTAGAGCCGGTAACTTTAACGTTGGAATCTGTTGGCGTCGGGAAGGCGTCAAGCCATCAATCTCTTTTCTTTCTTTCTTTTCCTTGCCTTAACAAACCCGCACCTTAATCCGTATCTAGTACCCTAACCCATTCGAGACGCTCTTGGCAAACTGCCAGCACAGAGACCTAATACTCTTTACGTGGTTAGTAAACATCAATACTGCCAGAAACCCCCCCCCCCCAGAAAACCCCCGAGCTCTAATGCATTGGCACTTTGGTAAGGGCCTTTTGAGAACATTTTGAGAACAAAGCGAAAAAAAAAACAAAGACTTGTGAGTGGTGGGATTACGATTCCTAATTGAACGTTGCATAGAAACGCAGCCATATCTGCGTCCCTGACAGGCCTAGTTCGCCTTAATCTAGGAAGATAGTTCGAGGTTTTCAGCCCGCCACGTGGACTTGGATACGTCAAGAATTGCTCGTTCTGGTAAGGACTGAGGCTCCATATATGGGATCGAGCACTAGGGGGATTTTGCATCAGAGCTGTAAAGAGTGAGAGTGCTTGCTGTCGTGTCGTTGTCTTAACTTGGTTGATACTAGTCGGGCACGAAAGCTCGAGGCTAAGAGATATGGGATTGCTAATAAAACAAATCTAGAGTGCACATTCTAGGTAACGCGGGTGCGGCGTAGCGCTGTCACACTGTCACACCGTCATTGTTGACCTCACGGATTGTGCTTGTGTACTTGTACCGAGTACTAGGTACATGTACTTGTCGACCCGTACTACGATGTACTAAAACGGAGAATAATTAGACTAGGTCTAGGGTCTAGGTAAGGTGGACCGAGGAACAACAAGGGAACAAGAAACGATATATCATATGCATACTCAGTATTCGGTGGCTTGCATCAGTGGCTTCGGTCCACCTCCGCTAGCGTCTGCATCCAAGACGGCGGCCCGCAGATCCCTTCCTTTTGAGGTCCGGGTTTAGACGGCCGTCTCTTGGTGTCTCTTGTCCCTGACCGCGCCTCGAATGGCTTATGGGCTTTCAACAAGCCTAGCTCTGCGAGCTTATGAGCTTATGAGCTTACATGCCGACCTAGCTTAAGCTCCCTACATTGTAAGCATACTATGTAACTAGGCAGCTAGGCAGTAAACAAATTTCACCAAGCTATTTTCTTTCAGCTTTCGTATCCACACTACCGGTAGGATGAGGGATCGACAAGACCGCCCGCACGCCAACTCATAGCTCAACAACAAAGCTATTGAATCTTCCCGGGTTGCTTTTAACCCCCTTCTCCTTTGAACGCATCGGGGCAGCCAGGGTAGCTCAGCCTTCCCGCTCTAACGTGATAGTGATCGCCGACCCTAGACCTGCAAGCCCATCATGTCCCCCCTAACGCCTCCTCGTGGGGCCTAACTTGCAGCCAGGACGCCTAACCTGTCCAATGCCTGCAGTCTGCGAGCTGCTTCGTCAACCATACAGACGGAAGAGTAATCTACCGAATCGCCATCTAGCTCCATCCGAACGAAAAACAAGGCAGCTACAGCTTACAGGTGTGGGGGGCTTTTTGTAGCCTGCTGCAAACTAGACGTCTGAGCTGGATAGTCGGCACTGGGCACTGGAAAGAGAGAGATACCTCGCGTCCGGTTACTCTTGGCTTGAGTTCGCGCGGAATTAGATGCGGATCAGCTAAGGCGACACAGTGACGTCGCCCCCCCTTTCTGTCGACGGTGACACGAACCGGATCCCAGGTGAACCGGGGTGGGTGTGTTGACTAAGTCAGCTGTCAAACGCGCGTCCGTGATGCTACCCTACACCCTCTACTTTGCTGGCTCCGAACCTGGATGTGAAAGTGACTCGGATATCGACCCTGGTAGCTGTAGCATACCGGTTGTTAAGATGAGCCCCGGCGACATGGAGGAGGACAGCGGCAACCAGCGACGCGCTTCGCTACCACTGGAACTGGAAGACGACACTGATTCAGTGTACATGTCTATGACGACCTCCCACGACGGTTCCCACGATGGCAGGGCCAGCCTCACCTCCACGGCGTACGAAGGCGATGCTCGCTCGAGCATCCCTCCGACCAACTCCATGTCTCCGTTCTGGCTCGCCGACGAGCTTATCGGCAGCGTGTCCGACTTCAAAGCTGCCCACAGGAGGGACCTATCCACAGCTTCGAGCAAGACGCTGAACGCGGGCAGCGAGGCGGACAGCCAGCGCCGGTTCCGTCTGGACAGCATCTCAGATGTCCCAGAACCGACGCAGCGCTACTCCGCCCTGGCCGATCTCCTGATCGACTCGGCGCCTCACCTGCGGCACCTGGCCACCGTCCGGACGGACGACGCAGGGTTCCGCCTCTCCTCGGACAGGCCGAAGCGCCAGCTCGTCACCCCGGTGTCCGAACAGCGACACCCAGGCAAGCCGGGGGTGCGACTGAGCCGGACGCAGAAGCCGTACGAGCCGTCCGTCCAGGAGAGCGACAGGGAAAGCCAGCCATCGTCGGCCGGCCAGAGCGTCGACAACGGCGACTTCCTGCAAGGGCTTCCATTACTACTACTTACCATCGGTCTCTCACTCGTTGTTTTCTTAATATCTATAGACCGCACTATCATTACCACAGTGAGTTAAAATTTGATAACAAAATCCCCACCAGTAAGACCGCAGGACTAACACGCACAACAGGCCATTCCTTTTATAACCGCCGAGTTCAAATCTACGGCGGACATCGGCTGGTACGGCTCGTCCTACCTGCTCACAGCATGCGCGTTCCAGCCCGTCTTCGGGCGCGTCTTCACACTCTTTAACCCCAAATGGTCCTATCTCCTGTCCATGTTTGTTTTCGAAATCGGTTCTATAATCAGCGGCTGGGCGCCCACCTCGGCGACCCTCATCATCGGCCGCGCCATCGCCGGCTTCGGCAGCGCCGGCATCCTGACGGGCAGTTTCGTCATTGTAGCGACGGCTGTCCCCTTAAAAGTCAGGCCTATATATACTGCCGTGGTGGGATTAATGTAAGTCTTCGCGAAAACCTATTTACCCCTGAAGATCGTTGGCGATGGGCATAAGCTGACTGGACTTCTCTTCGCAGGTTCGGTGTTGGTGCTACTGTCGGCCCACTCATCGGAGGTGTATTTACTGACCTAATTGTATGTCATCACCCTATGAGAACTAGACACTCGGATGTCACTTACTAACATGGATGCATAGACATGGCGATGGTGCTTCTGGATCAACCTCCCAGTCGGCGCCGTGACCATCATCGTGATGATACTCGTCTACCACCCGCGCGTCCGCGACGGCCCTAAACGAACCCCCTTTAAGCGTTTCATAGACCTGGACCTCGTCGGCAACGTCATCCTGCTTGCCGCGTCCGTGATGCTGTTCCTGGCCCTCGAGTACACGCTCACGGGCGCGGCCTGGGCGAGCGCCAAGGTCATCGGCCTGCTCTGCGGCGCCTTCGCCACCGCCGTCGTCCTCGTCCTCTGGCTCTGGTGGAAGCAGGACGCGGCCCTGATCCCGCCCGCCATCGCCAAGCAGCGCACCGTCGCCGCGTCCTGCCTCATGGCCTTCTTCACGTACGGCGCCCTCCTCATCCACACCTACTTCCTGCCCATCTGGTTCCAGGCCATCCTGGGGTACTCGGCCATCCAGTCCGGCGTCGCCATGATCCCCTACTTCGTCGCCAACGCCCTCTTCTCCGTCTTCTCCGGCATCTTCGTCTCCGTCGTCGGCTACTTCACGCCCCCCGCCATCCTCGGAAGCGCCATCGGCACCGTCGGCTGCGGCATCATCACCCTCTTCAGCCCGAAGATGACCACCGCCATGTGGATCGGCTTCGAGATCCTCGCGTCGGCCGGCTTCGGCATGTCGATCCAGCAGGGCTTCACGGCCGTGCAGACGGTCCTGGGCCCGGACGAGCTCGCCGTCGGCACCGCCGCCGTCGTCGCCTCCCAGTCCCTCGGCGGCGCCGTCTTCATCTCCGTCGGCAACAGCGTGTTCCAGAACCGTCTGCAGTCGCTCGTCTCGCAGACCGAGATCCCCGGCCTCGACGTCGGCGCCGTCGTGTCCGCGGGCGCCGTCGCCTTCCGCGACGTCGTGCCCGCCGCCGACCTCCCCGCCCTGCTCGCGCTGTACGACGCCGCCCTGCACACTGTTCTTATCGTCGCCGTCCCGCTCGGCGCCCTCGCCTGCTTGTCCTGCTGCTTCCTCCAGTGGAAGTCCGTCAAGAAGCCTGCCTCCCTGGCCGCGGCGGGCGACGTGGAGAAGAAGTCGGATGATGCGGTGGCTTTAAGCGCATAACTTTACATATCTAATACCTAGTATCTAACGAAATAAATAGCAGATATGATGGATGGATGGATGGCTTGTACCGATAGGTCGAGATAGTACCTAGACAACGTGTACAATATAAAAAGACCGTAATAATGTTTAATCTCGGCGCTTGGTTATCGGGAACTTGTAGGATTGGTGTAAGGAGTACGAAGTTTAGGGGGAAGAGGGAAAGGGGAAGTGGGAGTGGGAGTGTAAAAGTCAGGGCGCATCTACGATTGACGCACGGAGTCCCGAGGGACTAAGCATACAGGAACATTTTTTTTGTTATATCATCATGCAGAGCGGGCATATATCTCTGTACACCATCAGTTAAGTGGTGTTTATAGGCAACCTAGCTACAAGAATTCTCATATGTCAAATTTCATTTATGATTTCCCTAGGCAGTTCAATACAATTGTTAATTATTGAACTCTTATAGTTGAGAAACCGGCTGTTCCTGCGGTGGATGCTTGCCCGGTCAATGGATTTAAGGGTAGAGTCATCCTTGATGGAGCACCTTAAGTTATCGTAATATTATCGACACATTAAGTCTTAGCTACCACATAGGTTAGATGGATATCTCTCTACTCAAGCTTTATAAAGGGTGTTCCCCTAGTTTTCCCCCGTGATCCCCTTAGAGCTTCAGAATGCTAATATAAGGCGCCTATTGACAGAAATACTCCTCGTAAAATCGAATTGCGAGGCAATGAAGGAGGCGAGGTAGGCGGTAAGGCGGGAGGCGAGAATTCGGTCTATCACACCTCCAGAGCGTGTACCACAAGGAGGGTAAGCAAGGCTCGATACAACTACAAATTTTTCTAGCAACGAAGCGGGGTAACCTACCTGGGCTCTGACATTGGCAATCTGCTCTAGTCAAGTATATTTCCACATTGTATCTTCACATTGTACGTCCAGGTTCTGTATATCTCACCTTCAGTTTACTCTCGTCATGGGCGATACTGCCACAGGAACCAACCCCCCGGCACCACAAACCCAGAGCCTGGCTGGCACAGCGGTATACAACGAGGGCGTCGACGGCGCTGGTCGAACCTTGAACGTCCTCAGAGACCTCGACTCTTTCCTAGGCAATCCCATCAGTACCCTCGTTACGTGGAGAGCATCGAAAAAACGATTTCAGCTAGAGCTTGGAGAGTGGCATGATTTTCTCTACGACAAGGAGCGAGATATCTACTTGACTCCGGTGCTTACCACGTCCAACTTCTCAAATTACTTGAAAAGTTGCAAAGGTGCTTTCCAACCACAGGGGCGATGTCGAGCCACGGCGGCATGGGCACAATTTCTGTATGGATTGGGAATTACGCCAAATAAAAACGTTGTATCGAGAAAATTCGTGCAAGTGAGAGAAGGAGACAGCATAGCGTTGGGAGTTGATGGAGAAGTGGTCTGCCACGTCGTCCACTTACTAGGAAATATGTACCAGGATGGCGGTCAAGTCCTCGCTTCAACATTAGGTGGCCGCCATTGGACTAGTATCGGCGGGATTGCCTGGAATCAAGAAGACGATACGAAAGCTTTCTCTTTATCTTACGAACCGTGCAGCGAAGATCAACTCGCAGGCCGACACAAATTCTTTCCCTCTTGGCGTGGAGGAGACCCTGACGACGTTATGGCACGCTATTCTCTCTCTCTCGAGCTAGGCACGGAATTAGTCTGGCCACCACCTTCGACGCCGCTGCATGAGAGAATAGAGAGGTTATTCGAGTATAGCAAACTATTAGATGATACCCCTGCCAAGAGCAAACCAGTCTTCCTTACTGGGAGATGGGTCGAAGGTAGCGAACGTATATACCGCCGAGCATGTGGCGGCGAACATGTGGATGAAGTTGTCGAAAACGTGCGTGCTAATTTGGACCCAGAGTCGCCTGGTTTCGACGCGGCAGTAGAAGAGCTTAGGATATGCTTCCAGCCACAACGGTCCCACACCCTATCGTACTATAACGCGAGGCAGCTTGTTGCTGTAGCATCGGCACCCGAGGGAATTCTTTGGATTATGTCTTCGAAGTTCCCTTCTGCTCTTGTGGATACACTGTTGGCGTACGGTAATGAGCCGGAGGGAAGTTGGAAATACGCGTTGTATCTATCTCGTAAGCAAATTATAGATCTGTTCCGGAGAGGAAAGGATTATCACCTTGTATATAATACGGACGCTATTATCGTACCCCTAGACTCTACCGCGGCCTTGTGGCATGGGAAGAGCCTTCGCTTGAAGTGAAGGCTCGGTGGCCGTTAGATCTTCGCATGCCTGAGTTTGCGAGGGTTATTACGTCCACCCTGTTTTTCTTCAATGAGAGTACGTCGTTTTAATAAGAAGGTAATATCATTAGCCTACACACGTAATACGTACCTGGATAGGAGATATCTACCTTGCATTTGGTTCTTGGTCTTACGAGCCCTCCCCCCCTTAACTTATCTAACGACTCGTGAAAAGAGTGCCGCGTCTTAAGAAACAAGTCCCGGTTGAGTAGTCTAATATCTGCTCAGATCGAATGCATAAACTATCTTTTCGTTGTATAATATAAACATTATTCTAGACCAAGGGACCTTGCAGCCCTGCCTAGGTAGGTAACTATCTGGCCATCCTAGATTTCTTCTAGTTCCAATATTACAACCCAGTCACCCTTATTTAGGCATACACAAACCCAGGTAAATCATCCTCCCCTCCCCAAGATACACGGGATCCCCCTTTTTTCTCCCTCCCTTTAAAGCCGTTTCGCCTTCCTCCTATACCCCAAATCGAACCGATCCGGAAACAAAATCCCATTAGCCTGCCTAAGCAGCTCCCTCTCGACGGCAGCCCTCACACTACTACTACTACTACCACCGCCACTACCACCATTAGTACCCCCCGCCTTCTTCTCGTCCCACGGCAGCAGCCCCATGCTCCGGAGCCCCTCCTCGCCCCCCGCGTCGTTCACGTCCTGGACCCCGGGGCGCCCGAGGTAGTCGCGCTCGCCGCGTCCGCTGCCGCTCTCGAAGTCGGGCGCCGGGTGGCCCAGGAGGAAGGCCCGGCGCTGGCGCGACGAGTACAGTGCGTTGGTCTGCGTGAGCGGGCACGCGGGCACGTACAGCACGGCCGCGTCCGCGAACCCGCCGTGCGCCGCGTCCGCCGCGTGCACGGCGTCCGGGTGCCAGAGCACGTAGTCGCCCGGCTCCACCGGCGGGATCGGCACCATGGTCCGGCCGAGCCGCAGGTGCGGGTGCAGCGCCTCCGTCAGCTCCTGGATCCGGCCCGGGACGGCGCCCTGGATGACGCTGTTGTGGTGGCCCACGTGCATGTTCCAGTTGTTCTCGTGCAGGAAGTCGGGGCCGCCGCCGCCGCCGCAGGAGGACGGCGGGAGGCGCGGCGAGAAGAAGGGCCGCAGGAGGAGGTACGCCGTCGCTAGCTTCAGCATCGGGCACGCGCGCAGGGAACCGTGGCCCGGCGGGATCGACGACAGCGAGAGCCAGCCCTGGAACATCCGGAACATGTTGCAGGACCCCGCGCTGTTGTACAGGTCGGACGTCACGCCGAGGCGCGTGCTGCTTTCCCAGGGGTCGTATTCCTCCCACCGCCCTTGGAAGATCTTGGCGTAGGTCCCGGCGCGCCCGTATCCGTCCGGCTCCCACCGCTCGACGCTGCCGCCGTCGACATGCGGGCCGGATCCGAGAGACGTGTCCCCCGGTCTCCGCATCCTCATGCGATCTGCGTACGCGACCGGGTGGTTGGTACTCACGAGGGCAGCCTCGTTATTCGAGTGCCACATACTCATGACAAATCTCTGAACCTCGAGTACCCTCGAGTCCGCGCGGGCTCTTACCTGTCCCGGGCTCCAAAACAACTCGTACAGCTGCGGATCACGTGCCGGGATGCCTTTCACGGGCGGGTTGTGGCGGAGATATTCTTCCGTCTCCTCCTTCCATGATAATGTTACGTTGGAGGGGATAACTTTCCGTACGATGGCGACGCCTCTCTTCTGTAGCCCATCCCGGAAGACTGCTACTTTGGTTGGGTCGTGTATGTCAAAGTAGTCGATGATAGGTATTATGTCGGGTCCGGCAGCAGCAATGCGATCGGCCTCCTTTCTCAACTGGCCAAGTAGACGGTAAAACGAATCGGCAACGGCTTTCTCGTTGCCGGCGATTATATTCCGTTTGATTTTGGCGAATCGTTCTGTTAGCGGAATAGGATCTGAAGCTGATAGAGATAGGTAGTCGACGGCCATGACTGTTAACCTGACTGAAGAGGGCAATGCGTGATCTAGCTTTCCTAGTGCACGGTAGGAGAGGAGATGCGTGAAGAGCAAAATCTTTTTGTGAACGGTCCCAGAGCACAGCTCCTAGTTATCCCGATACACACAGCGCAGGAGCGCATCGTAGGGATCGGATAAGGGTGCCATCCTCGCAACGACTATAAAAGAATAATGACGAGTCGCCCGTGGGGGTTTATAGAGACCCTCGTGGGGGTGCAAGTACTTTGCCATATGCAGCTAAATGATACAGTAAAGAGAAGCTCTGTATGGGTCGTCGAGGCATGCAGCGGCAATTCTTGGCCGCCGTGAAGCGAAGACCCATGGGCGCGGCCTAGAAGGGGTCAAGGGCGACCCATCAGACGTTGTCACGTTGTTGAGGGCTTAGCTGTATCGGATCCCTAGACGATTTAATCTTCGGCAATGGACTCCGAAATATAGATCTCTTGGCTTGGTACCCAGACCCTGGCTTGAATTTACTAGAGCCGATACGGGTTCGAGACTCGTGGCTATTGGCCAGCCGAATGCGGCTCCTGGACGACGCTCCCACGGGCCGTTGGACCGATCCCACGCTGACAGAGCTGACAGCCTAACCGTGCAGGAAAAAAAGCCTCTCCATCCCGGATCGTTCCAGCATTGCCCAGGAATACCCTCTTGGGTTCACCGATGTCGTATTACGTATGTCTCCTGCTTGCGTGGAATCTTATGCACTAATGTAAATTGAGATGCAGTTCCCGGCTTCCCAGATTGCATTTGTGTAGTACTCGTGGAACGCATGGGGGATCTTGCTGGTACCGATGATTACCTGGTTCTGTTTCGCTTTGATCGGCGAACATGTGTTTGGTGATCGGTATTTTCGGCGCAGTCGACGGAGTTATTAGTCTTTCTCTTCGCCGATTCCTTTGCTAAATCCTCCTGCGCTGGTTTCACGTCGGATGCAGAAGCTGCTTTTCCATCCGTAGACGCGGCCTCTGATGCCCCTTCTTTTATTAACACGTAAGCCACCTTTTCAATATCTGTAGCGTTGACTCCTAATCGTTTGATC
Source organism: Hypoxylon rubiginosum (assembly GCA_902806565.1). Classification (NCBI taxonomy): domain Eukaryota; kingdom Fungi; phylum Ascomycota; class Sordariomycetes; order Xylariales; family Hypoxylaceae; genus Hypoxylon; species Hypoxylon rubiginosum. Next base: position 1,714,774 of record CADCXA010000021.1, on the reverse strand, counting down.
AATGCCTGAGCTGCAGCATTCAACCCCTGATACTCTTTCGCATTGTACTTGATGGGAGACTTTTGCCCCTTACAGCAGAACCAATAAAAGGCTTCGTCTGAGAAGAAGATGACGCGATCCGGGTCATGGACCGAAAGTAAAAGGGACGCTGTGGCTGGACCTATCCCTTTTAGCTTGGCGATCTTGTCAAGAGCCCTCGCCGCATCCGAGTTGGCCCAGTATTCCTCCATGGCTTCTTGAATGGTGCGTTCGACAAACTCTTCCTCATTTGATGATACGAGCTTCATCAGTGTCGGACGGAATTTCCCATGACGTCTGAACTAAGTTAGAGAAAGGCAGGCGGGCCGATATATGAGATGCACGGCACGACGGTGCCTAGCTAGCGGCACTTACAGCTTCCAATCAACCAAGGCTTTAACATGGTCAAGCTTCATTTGTTGCTTCGAATTCTTGGACTGGAACAGGTTGACTGCGTCACGGTATCGAAATTGATCCAGCTCAACCAAAGTCTTCTGGCTTGGTTTGGCTATTGGTGGTAAGCGTGATTAGCTTGATTAGCTACCTGATCACTACGTGGATGTGGTTGGTATTTTTTCTTGTTTTCTTTTAAAGTCGTACCTTGTTTGGCTGACGATATACGCTCGATAAAGGAGTCATACTGGTCCAACAATTGCTTAAACTTGTCCACGGAGATGTTCTCTGCCAGTAAGCTCTGATCCATCATCTTGATTGTGCCGCCCTACGAAGATCTAGTGAGGTCTATGATCGTAACGACTACTTGATGTTGACGTGGATGGAAAGGGATTGTGGTTCAACAAGATTTCATGTCGAGTATCGCTTAAGCGCCGAAGTTAACCATGAATGTTGTCGCCTCCTGAATTACACAGCACAGCAAAAGAGGGAAACAATCAACAGCTGGAGGTGGCCCGTGAGTTCCTGGTTTGTAGAAGTGTTCTAGAAGCTTAAAACGGCCCCCTAAAAATGCATATATTTAGTTTAGCGCCGAAGATCCTTGCTCCTTTTTTTCTTTTTGCTTCCGGCTGAAAAGGAAGGAAAAAGTTATCAAATCCATCTCTTTCGAAATCCATCTGGCCCCCGATTTTTTTCCTACCATCTTTACTCTCGCTAACCCCTAACCGCCATCCCGAAGCGCAATTACAATCTTTTTATTGTAATACCCTTCACCCCCTTGCGTTGTTTCGCTTTTGCCGTAATACCTCAACATGGGAAACGTAAGTCTAACCTAACCTTCTCCCAGTTCTTAATCTGGATCCCCGGCGAGAGACAGAGGATCGGCGGGTCCCGGCGGTATAGGAAACTACTAATGCTGATCTTCGCGATAGGGAGCCAAGGCTGCGCAGAAGCGCGAGCGCAACGCGAAGGACAGCAAGGTTGCCAAGTCGCAGCTCAAGTCTGTAAGTCTTTCAAGTCTCTTTTCCCTTTGCCAACTTCAAATAAGCCTGTATACGCTAGGTACCCTCTTGCTGACACTATGTCTTACTACAGAATGTCAAGGCCATGGACATCCAGTGCCAGATCTGCAAGTCCACCTTCCTGAAGACCACCCGCGCGCCTCAGTACGTATACCCATAAGTTTAATTTCTTCCCCGTGGTCATACTGTTCGTAGCGATTCGCTAACCCATTTCCGTCGCAGGCTCACCGAGCACGCCGTCAACAAGCACAGCAAGACCATCACTGAGTGCTTCCCCGGCTACGAGATTCCCGCCGACGGCAAATAGAAGGCGAATCGATCTTATGGGGCGAAAGAGATGGGCATAGCGACTGGCGCACTTCTGGTGTTTAGGTAGATAAGGCAAGACACGATAAGACAAGACAGGCAAGACAGAGCAGGGCAGAAAGCATGCTCTTCTAGAATCTTGGGGTCGCATGAGCATGAGGGCAAAACTGATTAATGAGATTGCGCAAACGAAGTTAACTGAATTCACGTCGATACACTCAAGATCTATATCTACCTGCTTGGCTATCAATGTGCTTCTACTACTTGCGCTTGCGCTTGCGCCTTCGTACTAACATCTACCCCCTCCCCCTTCGCAGTCCCATTAGTACTCGAATCTCCCTGCGCAACCGCCGCCGCCGCCTCCGCCTCTCTAGCCTGCTGCTCCCTTATATCCCTCAGGATCTCCGGATACCAGCGCTCCCCCACATCCGGATGGCTCTTGACCCGATTCCTCAGCGTCGCCTCGCCCAGCGTCCTCGCCGCGCCCCCCTTCCGAAACGTAAACTCGACATCGTCGAGCCTTTCCCCGCCGTTCGCCTCCAGCACCTTCTGCCGTTGTTGCCTTACCGCCTCGGGCACGAGCCCCACGCCGACGTCGTCGAGCTCCTCGAACGTCGTCGACGCGCGCACGCCCTGGAAGAAGGGGATCGAGAAGCGCGCGCCCGCGCCCGCCCGCGGGGAAAGCACGCGGTGCGTCGTCGACGCGCAGACCCCGCGCGTCAGCGCCTCCATCCCCTGCCCGACCGCCACCACGAGCGTCCCGGCCACGGGCGGGCAGTCGATCCACCGCCCCTGCATGTTCTGCACCTGCAGCCCGCGGTGGCCGCTCGCCTGCAGTAGGTAGCTGCTCAGCATGCTGTCCTTGTGCGGGCCTACTCCTTGGCCCTCGATGTCGCTGCTACCGTCGAGCCCGAGCTCCGCGACGTCCGGGTACTTGACGATCTTGAGCTTGTGCTGCTGCCGGTCGCCGTCGAAGTAGCGCGCGAAGGCGTCGGCGGGTAGGTCGATGGCCTCGGCGACGAGGCTCGTGAACTCGAGGGAGATGGCGCCCATGCGCCGCATGTAGTCGGTGTAGACGCGGCGGAAGTTAGGTAATACGGCTTCGGACGGCCACTGGTTCGGGGCTAGCAGGTTCTCGTAGGGGGGCGCGCCGGGCGCGGGGATCGGGTGCTCGGTGGACAGGTCGATCTGCTCGCGGTGGTCGACCTTGCCGGCCGTGATCTCGGCCGAGAGCTGCGAGTAGCCCAGGAACGACGGTGCGTTCTTCATCTCGATCTTGAGCCTTTAAGACGTGCGGTATCTTGCGTGAGCCTTAAGAATAGGTTTGTTTCATTTGTAGCTACTGAAGTAGGCATGCGAATTTACGTGCGCTCGTGCGATGACTTACTTTTCTTCCTTCGGTATGTCGAAGAAGGCCTTGCCCTCCGATATGACCTGGTCCCAGAGCTCGGAGGGGATGCCGACGTTCTTAAGATACAGGAAACCGACTTCCATCAGGGCGTGTCGTAAGTCTGCCAGAAACTGCGGTTTCGTCTGCGGATCTCTGGCTAGAGCCATATCTAGGATTGGGACTGATGTGAACGACATGATCGCTATCCTTATCACTGGTCGGCGCTATACTCGGACGTCATGAACTGGTCAGATTTAAACTGGCTAGATTTAATAGAACTGAATGTAAAGGCATCGAATTATATGTTAAAACAAAGACGTTTGTAGAATATGAGAAGACAGTCTCATGATTAAGGTCCACTTGTATATGGCGTAATTCCGCTCATCGGCATCGGCCGTCCAATGATGACGCAACGTAGAGTTTCTCCAATTCCGCTGGTGCGTATAAGTTATCTTTTGGGGGCAACTTTGTCAAAATTGAACATATAGTCGGCTATCGTGCATGCTTCGAGCTTGGTGTGCCAGATAAGTTGCTTAGATGCGACTCAAGTTAGTACTCGGGATGTATACTGTTGGGAATCATCGACGGCAAGGTACACATAAACAAGCACGCCTATAGGCAGAGTGAAATACGTCAAGTTTCTATCAATACCAGGGATCTCGTAGCAGTCACCATGCTCACAAAAGAGCATGGTAATATCAAACCACCCAAGAGCATTTCTGGAATATTTACATTACGTTTCTCCATCTAGCATACCTAACCCGCTCACCTGGCAAACTCCAAAGCCATAGAACGTTGCCAGGTTCGCTAATGGCTCTGCCAGATGGCTACACCGCAGGCTGTAATAGTCGTGCTCCTGCCGGTAAAATTGGTATACCAGAACCATCTAATAGCAAATTTTTAGCCGAACGCCTTAATGACTTATACCTGTCGCCATGCTAGCACGACTCTTGAGCTCTCTCTTATGTCCGCGGTCGTTTCCGATGGTAGTATCTAGCAGGGTACCAGCAGTGTTGCGGGTGTTGTATTGTGAAGAAAATTGCTTGCACGGCATTGCCAGTCATTAGCCAGATGAAGAGACTGGAAAATTGAGAGGCATAAGTGATAGCTTTTATCTCCTCAACAACACTAATACGGTTCGAGTATCGAAACCGTCGCTTCTGGAAGTCAACATTCACGATGCTGGCACTGCCGAATTCGACAGAAATAGCTTGGTGACCTGGTAGAACATATCCTCGATCGGCGGCATAGCAAAGGCTGGAGCAGTATCGAAAAGCTCTGCAAGTTTCTGCGGCGGGACAACGGCTGCATAAGCGCTGTCGTCCTCGGTTTCAGCATCTGGTATATCGACGTCCATTTCATCTCCGCTGGCCGGTTCGTCGTCTTCACCCGTAAGTAACGCCAGTGGCTGAGCCTCACGGGTTTCCTCCTGATCAAGGTTGAGATCAACTAGGGGTTGAGCAAAGGCAAGGGACTTGGTAGCCATGCCTTCGCTGATGGACCACAGCTGAGCAGTAGAGTCCAGGACGATATAGCCACTAGAACCAGGCGAAGAGACCACCGCCGTGATTGGGTGGGGGAACTTGTGTACCATCTGAGGCTTACTCCGATTGGGACTGAACACTGCAAGTTCAGACTGCACGTCTGGTGAGTCTAGTTTGCTTCGCGAGACAGCCACCGCAAAGCTCGACGTCTGATGATCAACTGCCATTTGTGTCAAAATAGACGTGCCAGAACCATTGGCATCTTCGTTTCTCCTCAGTTGGACGCCGTAGAGTAGCTCGTCCGATACTAAATCGTACACTACAAGGCGGTCTGAAAGGACCACCAGAGACGAGGACAGAACGCTGATATCCCGTACATCCCCGTGAATTAGACTGTCGACCGAGTTTCGAATCTTGCCCGACTCTGTGTCGATGATGTGAACTACCGAGCTATAAGCAGTTCGAATAGCGCAAACTAGAATAGAACCATCTTCGGAGAAAGCTACAGCGCCGGAGCCTCGTTGGATAGCCTGAGCGACTACCGCCTCTTGTTCGACCGGCTCTTCGTTTTCCAGAAGGAATATAGTTCGAGAGCACGCCCAGCTGTGTAATTGGCGCCCAAACTTGCCCTTGACTAATACACCATCCCGCTGTCTGATAGTTGGAACCCACAGCCGGATAACTGCGTCTTCCCCAATAGTGGCAAAACGGTGAGACTGCGGATCTGCAGCTACACTATATACCGGTTCGCTCTGACCTGTGTAGTGCGGCGCATTGATACGAGACGCAAGTTCGAGACCCTGGTTGTCGGGTGAAACGGCCCAGAACTTGAGGTATACCTCACGTCTTTCAGCGGATGATCCTCCTAGAGCGTCGACGTCTCGCGTAGGTGGTTGCCACTCGTCAGTCGTGGCAAGCCATTTACCGTCTGCCGAGTATGCCATGCCGGTGATGCGAGGTTCTGTTATGGCGTAACCTTGGGCTGTCGTGTTGACATCCGTCGGGTTCGTCCTCGTCAAAGCCTGCTTCGAAACGCCTTGCAGCGTAGTGAGATCAAGTGTTTGTATCATCGGGGTTGAGGGGCCGCTCCCGGAATGACTGATCTGCTGCCCGTTTCCTACACAGAGATGGATCCGTGACGAGTCCACGGGACTCACTACTGCGGGCGTTTTCAATAGTTGAGTTGGCGCAGGTTCACCAATTCTCCTCACTACGTCGTCCTTTGAGAATGGTTGGGGGAATACTAGGGCCTGGATTCCAGATATATACGTCGTAGGTTTCATTTCCGCAGTCGATAAGACCATAGCTGAATTATCATCCAAGTGGAGAACGTACGCAGAACCACGTTTTGAGACGACGATATTCTCGACTGAAGCAGAGAGATGAGGTAGGAAATCCATCTTTTGTGTGTCTAGTTGCCACATTACCAGCGTTGATTCCGAGCCTCCGGAAAGGATGTAGTGACCTATAGGTAGAGTTAGATAGTTCATAGTAATGAAGAGAAATGCTCTTACCATCCCGCGACCATTTGACAGCATGGACGGCCTTACGATGCCAATGGTACTTGCGAGGTTGAAGAGAACTCCGGTGCCCCTTGGGACTATGCAGCCGACGCAGCTGGGGTAAGAGATCATTGTAGAGCAAAACTGGTCCGCGTGCGCAGCCCACCACCACATCCAGCACGGGCTCATCACCTGCTTCTACCTGGGACTTTCGGTTAAGGTGTACGCGGCCTGTTGCTCGCACATCCAAGCACATGATCTCGTCGCTGCAGTCGAGGGTGAAGAATTCGTAGTTGAGGTTACTGATAGAGTTGACCGCTCGAGTTTTGAGTGTACCGAATAAGATATTGTCCTCCGATGATGCTACCAACGCGAACCCATCTTGGGCAGACCTGAGGTTCAGAATGGGTAGGGCCAGCGGCATGAGAGTTTTATATCCGTGCAATTTTGATTCTCGCAAGTCGCAGGCGACAAGCTGCCATTGCTCCCCTTTCAGTATAGAAGTAAACGGTACATCTCGAGACACTTTGGCAAATTGCATACGTTCGACAGTCATACTCATGAGAAGATGGCATTTCAGTTTGAAAGCGGTCTCGGACCCATTGCCATTAGTCCAATCGATCAACCATAGGTGACCAACGGACGAGGCAACCCATACGTGATTCGGCGAGCTCGGCGACAGGCAAATCGAAACGACCTGTTCGGCTTTCTTGTCGGGTGCTGGCTGAAGTAGAGGAATCTTGCGAATTAGAAGAGAATCATCTGCCGAGAATACCTGGATAGACGTGTTGTATGCAAGAATCAAGTGTCTGATATACGTGTTAGCCCTCAGCCTTGCAATCGTCCAGAAACGTCGGCGGGTAGGCGACCTGGAGCGCATACTTTTCGTCTTCGGTTAAGATGGGGTCTATATTCAGCATTCTTCCTCCCATTGGTTTTGAAACCTTCCATGATTGGCGGCCCTGAATATAAGTTGAGCGGTGCTTCTTCCCCTTTCCCACTCTTTTTCCTTTCGGTACTTTTGGCTGCTCTAGCTCTTCGGCCTCCTCCGGCTTCTTTGGCTCCTCCGGCTTTGGCTGCTTAGGTTCTTTCGGCTTGCGCGATCGTTTCTCATTTTTATGATTTACCACAGCGGTAGTCGTACCGTCTGGGTTCTCGGTTGGTAGTATTGTGCCATTGGTTTGGCTGGTGGTGGTCTCCTCCGGAAGTTGCCCGTTAGCTGAAGCCTTCGAGGACTGTCGATCTCGTTTCGCTTTCTTCCTTTTGTTGAAGTCGTGAATGTCTCTTTTACGTTTGTTCGCGCTGGGCTCCTAGAAATTGCAAATCGTAAGATACAATAGTAGCAAATAGGCTTCTCCTCGAAGAATATCCCAACTTACTTCTACGGTTGTAATGGGAGCCATCTTAAGATTAAACTCTGTAACTTGTTGAGACAGCGTTTTGTAGGTAGTATCACCAGAGACTTCTAATTTAGCCAAGGCGCAAAAAGTTAAGTTTTTTGCGGGACGAGTACGATAAGGTGACGCGATAAGAAATTTCGAGGTTTATTGGCTTAGTAACCCGCGTGTATGTCTTTCGATGCACGCACGGACCCGTATAAAAAGTAAGTTGCTTGGCGTATGCATCCATTTCTTTTTTGTCTTTCAGGGCAATCGATAAGGTAGAAAGATTTCCATTTGTCTCTCTTTCTCATTGCAAGACGATTGCGACTACGAATTCTCGCGACTGCGACTGCAACTGTGACTGGTTGCCACGATTTTCGCTTCTTCCTATTCGCGCAAAACGAACTCCCTTCTACGATACTCTCTTCATATTGCAATAATAGTTAACGCGATATCCCACATCACACGGCACCATGATCATTCCTATTCGATGCTTTTCCTGCGGGAAGGTAGGCTACCGTCTCCGTCACTTTGAGTTCGCTTTGTGCGTGTTTTTGGCATGTATTGACTAAGGCGCGAACAGGTCACAGGCGATCTTTGGGAGCGCTACCTTAAGCTCATCGACGAGGGCGTTCCAGATGGGTTGGTTTCAACTCCCACCTCCGACCGCGAACTGTGCTAACAGCTTATCCAAGCGATGCCATGGACCAGCTAGGCCTGAAGCGATATTGCTGCCGTCGTATGATAATGACACACGTCGACCTTATCGAGAAGCTGCTGAAGTACGACTCCATTATATCCCTAAGCAGAACACGCGTATTATACATTTCGTTGGAAGTACAAGATTCTAACCGAACCTTAGGTACACCCCCGATGGACGAAACGAGAAGAAGATCCAACTCCAACAACGATGAATCCCGGTTCGTTTTCGTCTACGTGCGTAGTTGGTATCTTGGGCAGAAATTACTCGCTGGAGTTGCATTCCATGGCGTTGGGTTGGTGATTTCAAAAAGGCGTCTTGCAGCTACTTGAGTGGCATCAGAGGATACTAGACAGACTGTCAATATGAACTGTCAAATATGAGCAATGGCGGTGTCTATGCTGATAAGTTCGCCTCGGGGCTGGGAGGAGCCGGACCGCCCAGACCGCCTCGCGTTTATCCATGAGAGGCCCATCTAAGTGACCATTATGCGCGCTAACTAGTCGCTTGCGCGGATACCACGAATGTGCAGAAGGCGGCTATTTACAACTTCTCGACACCGCTCCTGCAAATAGGTCGTTTTTCCTACTCGCCTACATCTCGTCTACGGAAGAAACTGTTACGTTTCCTATTCGTCCCGGTCTCTCGGGTTGATACTGGTCATGTGATCGGCCCGAAGCTCGACCAGCATTGGAGCCTCCATGTTGGTGATACGGGGATCAGTAAACATGAACGTGCTAAGGTGCCATCTGGGTCTCCCAAAGGAACGAGGTGCATAGTCGTGAACCGATTGAATGTGCCTGTGCCACGTTGATATTCCATAAGAGATGCTGTTATTTACCGCAAGCGCCGTGCATTGCCTGGAAGCTAGCTCTTGAGCTAGTGGTTGCTGAGCTCGGCATCGAGTTTTGATATTGGCACATTAGGAGGTATACTTGAATAGGCATCATCCGGCTAGATGACCGCCTCTTTGACTTGTTAAATCCTTTCCGTGACAAAAGGGCAAATAGCTCACTTTTGCACAAACCAACGTACATCCGTTCCAATCTCCTCATCATATCACTAGCTCTAGTGTTGGAAGGATTCCTGCTTACAGTAGTTCAACAAAAATCTGCGCCTAGCTACCAAGCTAGACTAACTGTTTGCAACTTTGCTAGGGTCGACAGCACATGCCCTTCGAGAGAGAGCCAAGTCCACGGTTTGCCAATTGCTGCGCCTTGTTGAGATGGAAATTAGATAGCAGGTTAGGGGAAGTAGGTAGTTGATCCTGTCCGAGCTTTACCTGGTTACACCCTTCGTCTTGGGCGTTTCCATGTAACCAACGTCGACGATGGGATCCCAGGACCGGAAATTATTAAGCGAGGGCTTACATAAAGCAAGGGTTCGCATTCTGGAAGGGTAGGGACTTTTTTCCCAGCTCTCCTGCATGCTGGCATGTTGGGCAAAATGCCTCGACATGTACAAGCCCAGGTATGCAGGTATCACGGCGCCTATGCACATCCACACCACGCAGATGGCTGGGCGTTCTGGAAAAACGCCCCCAATGGATAAGCGAGAGTAGATCGTACATGGTAGGCTTGAATATACATACCGTTTAGTGATCCTCTTAGATAGACCACAATTGGGAGTAGGACTGTAGGAGTGCTATCTGCTGCCTTGAGTCTCCATATTCACGGATCTAGCAGTAGCTTAAGCAAAGCACAGGGAGATTCGATAATATCACTGGTCACACTCGATAGCAAGGAACCCCTAGGTTGGGCTTGTTTTTCTCTTTTGTCGGTGTGCTAGAGTGCCAGAGCCCTGGACGAACACCTCCAGGACTATTATCATAGTTGCCGGGATTATTATGTCACTAACATTTTCTCCATATCTTCCCCCAGCCCTGATCGTCTTGGCCAGCCAACCAATAGAAATCCCAGTAGAGATCCCCAGTGGGGTTGACTAAAGATGTCCGAGGGATGCTGTCGGTACTGGGTCCGGGATTGTTGACGTTGTTTCTTTTCTTACAATCACGGGTTTCTTCGTAGTTCTAAGGCATTGGGTCGGGAAAAGGGAAAGGGATTCGGAAAAGGACCAGTCGAGGACGTCTACGAATCGCTGCCCAAACACCCCCCTAGAATGACCTCCCACCAATATGAGAGACACAAACGGCCGTACGACGATTCGGCCCCCAAGTACAAACAATATCTGGATAGTGCTGTAGCCTTACGAATTTCTCGGTCGGCTCACGCGGTGGTATCCAAGCAGTCAAGATGTAAAGAATCTCGATCGCTCGGCGTCTGGCCCGACCTTTTCATTGCATCCAGGCAGTGATGCCGGACCACTCGGGATGCCGAACCCAACGAGCCCTCTTTGACGACCATTAAGATGGCTTTCTGGATATGCATCTCAGTACCTAGGTATGTGCTGATCGGCTGAAAGTCTGACCACACCCAGACCATCCAGACACCCTGCCTGCCTGCGAGGCCTGCGAGGGTCGCACACCAACACCCTCCCCTAGCGGCCCACATGGTTAGACCCAAGACCCAGTTAGTGCTAATAAAAGGCGCGGTACCAGATCTTCGGGAACACTATCGTGGTGGGTTTTCGAGAAGGATTGGCTCTTGACTCTCGAGAGGACAGCAGAATACCCGCGACTTTTTGCACCGGCTCTTTTGCCCTTTTTTCACATCGTGCTACGGCACAGGGCTACACATGCTACATGCTATACTTCGCACAGGCTATTACACATGTCAGGTATCAGGTAACTAGTTCGGGCTCCCTTCCGATCATTGTCAAGATATGCGCTGCTACTTTGCCATGACTTGGCTGGGTACTCTGACCTGATCCCGTCACTCATTACTAGGATTGAAGTCCATTGGATATGTCTGTCTAGGTACCGGTATTATGTCTCTTCTGAGGCACATCTATGATGTCTACTATGACGTCTAGATGTCTACCACATACGTACATGATTCAATGCTGTCTGAGAAATCAGTCCGCCGAACTGTACACAAATCAGCGGCGGGTTTAGCCGTTTGTGGTCCATCGTGCAACTCAGCTTACGTCGAAAAAAGCAAGACGAAGCCAGTTTCACACGGCCTGTGCCATCGTATCGTCGAATCATTGGCCATATCATCGTGGGCTACGACGTGATGTTAAGCCCGGCAGCTGTCGTGATCTTTTGCATTTTTGCACACTTTCTTTTTACCCCGACTTTGCTCTTGCTCTTCGATGAAATGGGGTTAATAGCTCACTCCTAAAGTCTTACATAGTAGAACTAGGGTGGGAAAGGTGAAAATGCAAGGCCTGTGACTCGTCAAATGAAGCGATCCGTCTGTGGCTTTAAGCGCCGAAACCCCTGTCCTACCCCCTGCAGCCCACCCTCCGACACCCTCCCTTGCTATCTTCCTACTCGCCAGAGAGCTTGCGTCCGAAGTTCAAAGAAGTCAAGACGCGCATCTGCAGGCTGGGAACGGGTCCGGCGCAAAGTGGTGGTCGCAAACTTCAGTAAGCCGAGTTCGACGATCGACTCTCTGCCCGAAGCATCTTCAAGACACAGGAGAGCCTCCGTACCACCCCAAAGCTACCTACTACCTACTTAGGCAGTAAACCAAGCGAGAAACAGGATTCCCGCTTCACGGCATCCTACCCCCATCTTGTCTTGCCCATCGCCTCCCTCCCCTAAGCCCACGATATTATAGCTGCTATACCGTCCTACGGTCCTATACTATCCCACCACCTGAACAGCGAACCGCTAACCCTCTCGGGGCCCTTATACCTATCCAATTCAACCTCGAAGGATCCGTAAGGGTAGCTAGTTCTACTACTGTAGGCTATACCTAGCCTCCTTTCTGCGGACGAGCCCCACGCTTGTTATCCCTTTCGGGTCGCAGGGTGGATCTTCTCGACTGAGTCTCAAGCCGACGTCTTCTCAGCCCCTCCTCCTTCAGCGCAACGCAACGATTCAAGCCAACCTAGCCCACCACGTTCTTCTTCCTCCACTCACGTCGATCTACTATTGCGAAAAAAAATAAGACGATACATACATACGCCTTGGTCCCCATATCTTTCCCCCTGCTTCCCCCTGGGTCCTCTCCATCTACCTCTGATCTGTCCGCTTAGCTGTCAGTCTCTCAGGCAGTTGGTGCGTCGCGGCAAGTCGGTTGGTTTAATAGCAGCAGGTAGTATATGCACGGCGTTTGTTTCAAGTCCCACCGCCTTTTTTGTTCCAGTGTCGTTTCTCCCCGGTCGAGCTCTCTCCCTCGAAGTCACGTTCTCCAGGTCTCGTTCGATCCGGCCGTCGCCCCAGCGCCCAGATTCGACCCAATCCGCGACCTCTGCTTATACGTGGTCTGCATACCATCTGCTTTGTCGCCGCGTCTTATAAGCGCGCTGCGCCTCCTGCCTGGGACACTCGAGAGACGCGATAGATAGAAAAGAGCCGCCGTGAAGCGCCCCCGAGGCAGATAATCCCCAGAACATTGTCGACCTACATCGCGGCCGAACAAATCTTGCGTACGCGGGTCAAGCTAGTCATGGCCCTCGAAGCGCCGTTGAGGTCATCAACCGGGAGTATAATATCTGCTTTCTCGCCTCATACGGAATTTTCCATGTCGTCGCCAGAGTCTACAGCTGCTCCTCACTCACAGTTCCGCCCAATGTATGTGACGACCGCCTAGCTAGATGCTTCGCCTCCAATTCCGCAGCGAGGAGCTTGCTAACCAATAGTCAGGTCTACCAGCTTCCTAGAGTCCCATTCCCTTCGGCCATCGCCAGCTAACCGACCCGCCTCCACCAATAATCTTCTCTTGAGCCCCAGCGACGTAGTCGGCCCGTCGCCAGTCACGTCCGTCGGCACAGAGGTAACAGAGATAGAGGATGAAGTATCTGATGAGGTTCGGCCCCAAACTACCACAACACGCCCCGAACCTCAACCTCAGGTTGGTGGATTAGAGACGGGAAGGCCCTTTGCAGCAACAATGCTGACCGAAAGCTAGCTCCTAATGCTTAGCACGAACATCCCCGACCAAGCACGGCAGACGGCGGCCGAAGAGGCGGTTTCGGTTATACATGCTCCGGAAACCTTCAAGAGCTGGGTAAGTCGGGCTCCGATTCGTTGTTGCGCCACACTTGCTCATTCTCGTAGACTACTACTAGGAGTTCACCGAGGGACTCAGAGTCGACCCAGAGGACCTCGCCCAGGTCGTCATCTTCTTCACCCTCTTCCAGACCTGGTGATATTGTTGTTCCCTCAGCAGACCACCATACCTCAAAGGTAAAGCAGTTCTCCAACGCAGAGAAGACTCGACACTAATTATCACAGGCTGCCCTCCCAACGCCACCTCCCCTCTCAACAGATATTAAGCCTGTCAGATATAGCATTGATAGCGCGACGCCCAGGGCCCAGAACCTACAAGAGGTGCTAGGCGAGTCGTCAAGAATACGGTCTAGCAGCGCCAGTAGTCTCGAACGTCAGTACAGTAGTTTTCTTCTCAGCTATCCCGTCTTTGCGACTAATGGTTTAAATACAGTGATCCCCGAGTCGAGGGAGCCGGAGACGGACGCGGAACCCGACATGGAGAGCTACGACGACGACGACGAGTTCGTCACGCCCATCCGCGAGCAGGACGGCGGGGAAGACGTGGAGATCAAGGACCTCAAGACGGCGCTGCAGGAATGCTGGACCCTGTGCAACACGCTGGCGAACCTCAGCACGCACCACCGGGAGAGGGTGTTCAGCATATCGGGGACGCCCGACGGCCACGAGAGGGCGTGGAAGTGCTGCTGGAAGCTGTGCCAGCGGCTGTACGACAACCGCGACGAGATCGACGAGTCCTTCAACGTCCGGATGAACCTGGACCTGTGCCGCGACTTTTGCCAGGCCCTCTTCGACGTGCGGCAGCGCAAGGACGAGGTGGCGGACTCGGTCCTGCGCGTGAGCTTCGAGCTAAATAACCAGTCAGTCGACTCCTATCTCTTTTCCTCTCGCCCCATCTCCCTTAACTCCCTCCACACACAAGAGCATATGAGAAATCGTTGCTAACGGGATTTGTATCACGTTGCAGCCTGTACAGCGCGCAGGACAACCGCGTCCTCCCCGAGGCCTTCCGGGAGCGGACGCTAGACTTCTACATCACGCTGTGCCACCGGCTGATGCGGCAGCGGGAGCGCAGCGACGGCGGGGACCGCCCGGGCGAGGAGACGGACTCGCTGCTGTCGGCGTGCTGGACGCTAGCCGAGATGCTCTTCAGCCTGCGCCAGAGCCGGCGCGACGGCCGCCGCCCCGACGCCGAGCTCCTCGGCTCCGCCGTCCAGGCCTGCTGGGAGCTCTGCGACATCTTCCGCGCCGGCTGGGCCCACGTGCGACCCGACCGCGGCACCCCGCGGCCCAACCAGACCAACTTCTTCACGCTCGGCGGGTCCGGGCCGGCTGCGTCCATCGTCACCGTAGCGGAGTCCTCCGTTCCGACGACGACGACGACGGACGGCCGCGAGAGCCGCGCGTCCAGCCGCTCCGTCAAGACGGGCGGCGGCAAGAACCAGCGCGAGGGCAAGTCCTCGAGGAAGCAGGCGCCGCCGCCGCCGCCCGTGCCCGAGACGCCGGTGACGGAGTTCGAGGACACGCCGGTGTCGCCGGACGGCGAGTCGCCCCTACCCAATATCCTAGTCCTAGGTACGGGGGCCCCGGACGGCAGCCGCGGCGGCGGCGGGGGTCGTTGGTCGAGCAGCGCGTCGAACTTGTCAGGGTACTCGCAGAGCAGCCAGCGGACGTCGAGCACAGCTACGACAACGGCGGCGGCGGCAGCAGCAGCGGCAGCAGGAGGAGGAATGGCTGGAAACGAGGATGTGAATGTGACGCGGGTCAAGACGCTCCTGCTAAAAGCGGCGATGAACGTAGGGTTCGCGCGGGACAACAGCAGCGGCGGCAATAACGACGCGTCGCTGCAGGCGTTCGTCAAGGCGCTGCCGACGGGGTCGTTCGGGTCGCTGCCGGCGCACGCGGCGCTCCTGCAGAGCTACAAGGCGCTGGTGCTAGCCGACCCGAGCTTCCGCCCCTCGTCGTCCAGCGGCACCAGTCTGCCGGCGCGCGGCCGCCGCGCCACCGCCGTCGACGTCGCCAAGAGCGTCGCCTGGATGGCCCACTACCGCTCCGGCCAGTACGCCTTTCTTCGCGAGCTGTTCAAGCTCGTCTTCGGCTTCCACGTCGAGGAGGCCGAGGGCCGGAAGAACGTCAGCATTGCCGTCTGAAAGAAAAGGGGGAAAGGGGGAAAGGGGAAAAAAGGTAAAAGAAAAGAAAGAAATCCGAAGATCCTCTACTTTTCATTCTATTTCTTCCCGCTCGAAGATCTACTTGATATGATGAAAAGAAAACCATGGGAAGCGTTCTTAATATTCCACAACACCACGGAACGGAGATAGGATCACGACGCGACACGACACGACCATGACATGACATGACGTCTCAGGGGAGGGCGGAGGAGGATCGGTCGTATTTTATAATGTTTTTTGTTTTGTTTCTTAAACGCTTTACAGCCCTCGCTTTAAAAAGATACCCCCCTTTTCTTTTTCTTCTTCCTCAAATCTTCTTCTCTTGGGATGAACGAACGATCACGCGGCGCTTGGGGCTTGGGGCCTGGGGCCTGGGGCCTTTTTATATTTTTTTATAGCGGGCGGGTAAAGAAAGGGGTGGGAAGGATCACTATATTATCAGCTACCATGGTCAGGTTGGCTAGGCTTCGTTTATATACGCTTCGATGCTTGAATGTCGACATCTAGATGGACAGAATTCAGCTGTCTACGCAGTCCACAGCCTGGAACTATGATGAATAATAAAATTTAGTAGACTTGATGCTCTCCATTAGCCCTCATCTGTAAATGCCTTATACAGCCATTGTAGGATTTCTTGGCTTGTTACTGCAACCAATAGTCCATAAAGATATGGCCACACCCTTGCCTAATTTTAAGGATGAGCCTCTCGTCATTGTCTATAAGATGGAATTTTCGGGAAGAGTCAATTTTACATATTCATCGAAGCGTTTCTCTATGGCATAAAACTAAGCAGAGACCAGCTATACCGCAGAAGAGGGAGATCGACTTGCTAAGACGTCCTCCACGCTCAAAATATGCTTCCCACGGTAGAACCGATCGGTTGATCTAAACCAAATGTGGATTTTTGCCATCCTTTTCCCCCTTGACGCCGTTGTCCATCAGTCCATGCCGTCTAGAAGTTAAGACGTGGAATCAGAATTCCATCTCAGCCATCACTATAAACCCGAACTCGTATATACCCCCGTTACATCTCGCTTCGTCACGGTGTGAATGTCGTAGTATTGTACTTGAATTGAGCGGCCGTGTGAGGTGACGATAGTCGGGTACGCGTTTATTTGTCCTTGCGGGTACCAGCCGGGGGTTGCGTCTCGCCATACTTCTCGCAGAGGTTGTTATACTCGCGCGACAATCCTTCGGCCTGCTTCTTAAGGTTCTCGATATCGCGGTCGCGCTTCTCAACCTCGGTCTTGAGACGAGCGATCTCACCGGGCTTCCCGGCAGTAGCGAGCTTCTCCGACTCCTTAGTCTTGCGGTCGGTACCCTCGTACTGCTTGACCTTCTCCTCCAAGCGCAGGACCTCGAGGATCATTGTGTAGGTACGGTTCAGGATCAGCGAGAGGAACAGCGTGAAACCGCACAGGTACATGTTACGTTGGCTGTAAAACTTGCGAGCTTGCACCTCGAGGCGCTCGTGGCCCATCACCGCTCTGCTTTAGGTTAGTATTGCTAATCGTAACTCCGGTATTGTTGGACGGTGGGAAACCGGTAGGAAGAGTTGAAACTTACGCGGCGCCCTTATTCGAATCGACAGCGGTGGCTAGCTCAAGCTGCACGCGGTAAACGCGGTTGACGCTATCTAGGAAGAGAATCAGGATGAAGACGAAGGTAATCTTCATCCAATACTGTATCTTCGCTACAATGGTATTCTCCGAGAGGAAACTGTAGTGTGTCAAGTGCTGTTAGCTAGGGCTCTCGAGTTCCATGGACGTCTCTTTGTTGCCTATACGTACGTGAACATCTTGCGGCGGATGGTAAAGGGCATAGGAACGACGAGGAGCATGAAGATGGTCATCTCGGCTACGAGGAGCACGAAGACCTGGTTGTCGACTATTAGCAAATCTAGTATGGACATCATGGCGATTGACTATCTGTGACAAGCTTTCTTGGAGTTGCTAAGAGGTAGAAGCCGAACTTACGAGAGAGTAATAAAGCGTCATCTTGAAGACTGGTTTCCGTTGCGATACTTGTTAGTGGTGGATGGGTCGGGAGAGGGAGGCGTGTGCTCGGTGCAGCAATGCCTAAATGTGTTGTCAAAGGAGAATTGGCGAGTTTAAGAACAGCCCTGCGTGTCTCGGGATGCAGGTGAAGTTATTGGCGTATGAAAAGAGAGAAAAGACAGGATATGTGCCTTTTTTATTGTTGTGCTAGGGGCAACAAAGCTTGGTAGTTTAAGGACGAAGAAAAAAGGGTGTTTTAAAAATATAGAAGTAGAAGTTGGCCGATATGTGGCCTTGTCCGTTACGTTCCTACGTCCCGCAGCTGCTGGCTGCTGGGCTGAGCTGGTTCAGTGAATGGTGGGGCTGAAAAGAGCTTGGAAGTCGACTACGTCAGTTCCAGGGCTCTTAGCAAGGGACAAAAATGACGTTGCAGTTACATCTCAAACTTCCCCGAGCTCCGACTGGCCCCGACTTATGCAACTCGTAAAAGACATGTATATACCCATAAGTACCTAGATACTAGTGTTAAGGGAGAGAAAGGAGAACAATAACTTGGACTCTAACTTTGTATTCTAATCACAACTCCACGATAATTGCAAAGCTAATGCAGTAGCAGTAATAACAAGTTTATTTTCTTTTATCATACCACTATTTAGTCACACATACGTTGGCTTCTGCCTAGTGACTTGGACCTCAGCAAAATGCAATCTGGCTGGTTACATGAAGCCACAGCCACGCGTCCCAGCAGCAGGCAGTAGGCAGCGTTCACCAATCAAAGGACCACGGCTAAACGATTGCTTTTGAAGGTATATATAGAGGTGTGCGGTTCCTTATCCTTCCGCCTCCATCTCGTAGCTGTTAGACTTATGCTTCGGCTGAAATTTGAAGCTCGGATGAGCAGGGCCCAGGAACATCTCGCTACGTCCTCTATTAGTTCGTTGTCCCAGATAAGAAGGAGTAAAAGAAGAAGAAAATAAGGGCTAGAACGTACCTGATCTTGATCCAGTCTTGATAGTTATCACTGGCAAGCAGAGTCTCGAGATCATTCCTACCCCTGTACCGCGGAGGCCTGTCGTTGAGGCTAGGGGGCAAATGTTCCAAGAGGCCAACTGGCACGTACCGATGCGTGAAGCTCAACCACTCCAGCAGGAACCGTCTCGTGAAGCCCAGACCCAGTTCGTCAGAACCCCAGGCTTCTAGCCCATAACGGACGAACTTCTCCACGTAGCCTAACCGCTCCGATGCCGACTTGTCCAGATACTGCCCCTTCTCGATCTCCTCGAAGAGCCAAGGCTTCACCATGGCGCCCCGCGCAATCATGACCGTGTCAACCCCAGCCTTGTCGATATGGTCGAAGTAGTCCACGTGCGAGTAGCAGTCTCCGTTGCCGATAAAATAGACTTTCCCATCTGCCGTGTTGGCCTGAGTGCTCTCGTCCGTTTCCATAGCAGTACCCGCGAGCTTGTCCTTCTTCTCCTTGTAAGACTTAATGAGGGCGGCGCATTCCGCGATGTAAGACCAGTTGGCGCTCTTCGTATATCGCTGTTGTCTGCTCCGCCCGTGCAGTGTGATTGCTGCGCATCCGGGTGCTCCTAGTCTATCCCGGGTATCTTGACCTCCAAAAGCAAGCCTCTCGATAAGTCTGTCCGCTGTTGGTTTTCCGTCTCGGACACCCGTTCGCAGCTTGGCCGTGATAGGCACCTCCCCAGAAACAATATTCATACCTCGGACTATCTTTTCGAGTTTGCTAGGCGTGTCAAGCAGGGCAGATCCCGCACCACTCTGATAGACCAGATCGATAGGGCAACCACAGTTCAGGTCTACCACTCGAAGATGGGGAAGGTATCGAGTCAATGCCTCCGTTGCTTTCATCGCGACCCAGGGTTGGTTTCCCGAGATCTGAGCACCAAACTTCAGATCCTTGGAATTGTCGTAGCCCTTCACAATCGTGCCACTCTCGGGGGTGAATCGAGGGGACGCCGTCTCGGATTCATGACACTTCATGAGTGCCCACTCGCCTTTCTGTCCCTGCACGAGTGGCATTCCCATAGCCATCTCCGAATATGTAATCTGAGCTCCTAATTCGACACACAGCCGTCGGAAGGGCAGATTTCCTTGCGTGGTCAGAGGAGCAAGTACGGGAGTCTCCTTACCAAAGTAAATCTTCCTTTTCTCCGACGGTTTGAGCGGAGGGTCCACGAATTGAGCCCTGAGTTCTTCGGCGGCATCGGCGTCTGCTTGATTATCCCCTTCTTTCTTTTTCCTGTTGTAGAACTTCTTCGTGATATCCGTGTCCTTCTCGAGCCACTTGATGTACGGTTCGGACTTCTCAAACTTAACCTTTCTCCTGGCTAGGTCCCACTTAGTATCCGAGGTCACGACGTTGGCAATTCCTGGTCGTTTGTCGGGGTCTTCATCGACTTCTAGAGGTTCCGAGTTCTGAAGTAGGATAAGCTCCTTGCGTCCATCTTCATGGTCGATTTCCTTCGAGTGACTCTTTACGAATCGGCACTTCCATCCCGAAATGCATCGGCCGTATTTCTCGAAGATGGGGCATTTGCCATCAAGTGTCTCTAGATCCCCACGTCGACCCTCTTTGAGATACTTGCGTATATCGTGAGACAAGTTGCATCTCTCGCCAAATTTGCATGGCTTGGGTGAGAATTCGTTGGTGTAGGTGACGCTGTTGCAAAGGCGTATCGCATCCTCGAAATGACCGTAGTTGCGGTTCTGGTTTTGACCGCCTTGCTTCTTCCGCTTCTTCCCATTCCTTCCGTCTTCGCCTTGGGGATTTGGCTTGCCACTGACAGCATCGTCGGTAGCAATGGAAGCTTCCGCCGCATCATCATCGATGACCTTGGGTTGAGCTTCGGATGAGATGAGATATCTGGTAACGAATTTTAGTTTTCAAGCGTGCATAGCAGGCAGCATAAAAACCACTTACTCGGCTTTCACGGGTGCACAACCTCGGACTCTGTCTGTCGAATTTTCCTGTCGTGATTCCTGTTTTGTCTCTTCATGATCAACTTTTCGTTTCTTAGAGGCAGGACCGTCAGCCTCGACGGTATCTGATGAACCTTGAGCATGCGTATTGCCAGTGGCGACAAGCTTTGAGGAATCTTTCGCGTCAGTCAGGATTCCCGCGGCCTTACTACTCTCGACGAGCTGATTATCCGCCATTTTTATGAATTTAGGTCTGAAGTATGGATTTTTCAGGTTTTGTCTCGATCAGTTTTTATTTTCATGTAGAAGGAAAAGTACCTAGGTACGTACTACTCGCTTTATCGTTTATCGCAAAGCCCCACGTTCTGATTGGCAATCACCCCGCCGTAGCTTGCTTTTTAGGTAAGAATTGACTACCTACATATTTCTTATGCAGTTTCAACTCCTTGAACGGCGACATCTGTACCCAGGTGAAGGCAAAATACCGCGAATACGAAGAGCGGCTTTAGGCGAATATGTACCCGGGGTTCATATCCTCTATTTGAAGCGTTGCTGATAATTGTTGGCTCCCGCCCGAGATTACCACGAGAACTCCAAGGCCATCGGAAGGGCAAAGAGGATGATCCAAGTACGCCTATTTCATTTGAACCCGTCGCCGACAAGCTCAATGTCTATATAGGAGAGGGTCGAGGAGCTATTAATATCACACTCAAAACTGCAATCTACCTCATCATAAGCTTAGAGGCACGCGAAGTTGCAGCATTTGGATTCCGGCCTGATCCAGTCGCTGCTTAGAAGTCATCTCTCACATCTGGCCGGTCAAACGTCAGGACAGACCTCGTGGAAGAGCCCATTAACCCTCGAGTCATATTATGTATTCTCTGGACCGTTGCCGCAAAAGGTGAAGATATAGACCGTGATGTGATGTGATGATATAGATTTATGGCTGTGGATAATTGGAACTGTGTGCATATTACACCGAGACACAACAGCGCGTTCTATCTCAGTTAATTCTCACAACCCATCGTCCAACCAAGTCAACCTACTACCTAGGTAGAGTTTAGAATGATTTAACATGCAGGCTCGCCTCTAGATCTAACTTGGAGCTGTCTTGGTTTCCTAAGACTGATACTTGCTCTTATGTAGCACCTGTCACCATTAACAAACTTCCAAGTTCTCATTTTCTACGGGAAACCGAAGACAGTTTCTTTCAAATAAACCACTACCTGCAGTTAGATAACTAAGAGTAAGAGCTCTTAAATACCTAATCAGTTGCATAGTCCTATATGTCTGCAACTATACGGTAGGAATCTTACCAGTGTGACGAAACAGTTTATTGGCCTACTCAACGCTTACGTAACAGTAATATGGGCCGGCTCCGTGCCGATATAAACTACCAGCTAGCCAAGGCGGGGAAGACGCGGGATTGGTCGAGGACGATAATTCGTTCGAAAAAAGTCTCCGACGTTGACAAGCAACAGCTTCAATCTCTTTCTAGAAAAGTGCCCAATTTCATGCAGGGGCTAGGTGAAGCGAAGAATGCCCGCGTGGCCTGTCGACTTTTTATTATTTTTTCGTAATAGAACCATTTTTATCTGCCATCATATCCTAGACGATTCTCCCAGTCACCAAGTCTGAATACCGACAATATCCATCTTTCAGACCCATCTCAATTTATCTCTTCGATCGCTAGTTTTGCAAACATCGTCGGAACTCTTGGAGTCTAGTCTAGACTTGAACTAGAGCTTCTCATCCTATGTTCCGAATCCACCTGGTCAAGGTTTCTCCATGTCCTGGCGCCACCCATCCATTGATTACCGAGAGACTAGGCTAGGTTGTTAGATGACTACCTAGCTTTGGCAATCCGACCGTGTGGCAGATGTGACATTCAACAGGTCACACAAACCGAAGAGACTAAGAATTTTGTGGGCGTAGGAAAAAATAAGGAGATGTGTTGACGATTTACCAAATGGCCGAGAACCCACGATCGCCCACCGCGACGGGCAGTAAGTCTAGGACGATCCGGTCCCAGAAGATCACGTCGCCCTCCACCGACGGCGGCAGCAGCGCAAACGAACGAAGCGAAGCTCTAGACCGCGTCCCCCCTCCTCCCACCCGCAGCCATACCCCGGGCCACCTCTCGTCCAAGAGCCAGGGCGGCTCCTCCAGCAGACGCAAGGCCTCGGAGCCCTCGATACGCTCCCGCTCCCACTCCGTCTCCTCCAAGTCTGCCTACGCCTCGCCCCCGCCCCCGTCCAACCCGACCCCTATCCCCACCCTCACCCTCCGCCGCCATGGCGACCACAACACCCCCGTGCCCTCCGATCCGCAGGCCGGATCGGCCTCCAACAACCCCCCAGACCCCGAGCGCCGCCCGGTAGCCATGCGCTCGACGTCGGCCATAGCGGGCCGGGCCACCACCATCACCACCACGGGTTCGACCTCGACCTCAGGCGCGTCGCGCAAGGCGTCGGCGCCTCCGCGGCCGCGGGGACCCCACGTCCCCTTCCCGCCCCTGCAGGACCCCAAGACGGCGCCCGACGTGCCGGCCGCGCCCTCGTCGGGCATGTACTGGTCGCGCGCCCCCGTGTCCGGGGCGCCGCACACGCCGCTGCGGGCGCACACTACCACGCTGATCGGCAGCAACGTGTACGTGTTCGGCGGGTGCGACTCGCGCGCGTGCTTCAACGAGCTGTACGTGCTCGACGCCGACTCCTTCCACTGGAGCAGCCCGCACGTGTCGGGCGACGTGCCCGTGCCGCTGCGCGCCATGACCTGCACGGCCGTCGGCAAGCGCCTCGTCGTCTTCGGCGGCGGCGACGGCCCCGCCTACTACAACGACGTGTACGTGCTCGACACCGTCAACTTCCGCTGGCACCGCCCTCGTATCGTTAGCGATCGCGGGTCGCCGAGCCCGCGCCGCGCCCACACGGCCTGCCTCTACAAGAACGGCATCTACATGTTCGGCGGCGGCGACGGCGTGCGCGCCCTCAACGACATCTGGCGGCTCGACGTCACCGACGTGCACAAGATGAGCTGGAAGCTGGTGTCGGGTCCCTCGTCGGGGTCCGGTTCGAACGGCAGCACCCCGACTAAAGACGTCGGGCGCCCCAAGGCGCGCGGCTACCACACGGCCAACATGGTGGGCAGCAAGCTGATCATCTACGGGGGCTCGGACGGCGGCGAGTGCTTCAACGACGTGTGGGTGTACGACGTGGACGCGCACGCGTGGCGGTCTGTGCACGTGCCCGTCACGTTCCGGCGGCTCTCGCACACGTCGACCATAGTAGGGTCCTACCTCTTCGTCGTCGGCGGCCACGACGGCAACGAGTACTCCAACGACGTGCTCCTGCTCAACCTCGTCACCATGACGTGGGACAAGCGCCGCGTCTACGGCCTGCCGCCCAGCGGGAGGGGCTACCACGGCACCGTCCTCCACGACAGCCGGCTCGTCGTCGTCGGCGGGTTCGACGGCGGCGAGGTCTTCGGCGACGTCTGGATCCTCGAGCTCGCCGTGCACGCGTACTACTCGCAGATCAGCCACTTTACGATCGAGGTGTAGGTATAGGTACAGGTATAGGTATGGCAGACCTACCTAATCTAGACTTTAACAAACCTAGAAACGGATTTATACCGCCGTGTTTTTGTTGGACCGAGGATTTATCTATTCGGAGATACGTATTTAATCACACACGCATGCGTTGGAAAGAGGGATTGGAGGTCAATACTGATATTAGCGCACTGTTTTTTTAAGGGGATATGTCTAAGGGGGAAGGAGGTTGGACGGTATAAAAGGAGGTTATAGGGGGATCGGATGTTGGATATATCTCGGATATGGTCAGATCACAGGATGGCGAGTTACTCTTGTACAGTACCTAGTCAAAGTAGAAGTGGAAGTGGTCTGTCTATGTTGTAATAGTATATTATGCATGATCGATTCATCTATCATCCCCGTTGCCGCCAGTTTCCCTATCCTCATTCCCCAAACCACCGTGAAGGGGGCTTTTTTCCAAGGCCCCCCCCTAAAATTTTAATCTTCGAAATAGAACTGATCGTCTCCGTCGAGGGTGCGGTATAGAAGAATGCACCATGCTTGCTTTTGGTATTTGTACAAGAAAGGAGAGAAAAGAGGAGAGGAAAAGAAATCATCACCACCGGAGTCCAAACCGCGGACCCAAAAACTCCCGGACAATGATCTAAAGAAACGTAATGCAGGAAAAACCACACACCACACAAGGAGTTGCCCATCCGGCCTAGCAGCCCGCCTCTCCTTGTGTTATGCCGTCCGTCTCATCCCATTTTCTATTTCTAACTTCCCCAATATGCGATCTGGCCATCGCCATCATCGGCCATTTTCCGTCTATTGTGAGGAGCTGTTGTTGCTGCTGTTATTCTTCTTCGCCTCCTTCTGCGCGGCCAGCCTCCGCTCCTCGGCGGCCACCATATCCTTCCACAGGTCCTGGCCCTCGTACTCCTCGCGGTGGACGCGCTTCTCGATGAGGTGCTTGTGCTCGGGGTCATTCGGGTCGATCACCTTGACGGTCTCCCAGCGGCCCGTGCCGCTCTTGGCGTCCGCGGTCTCGAACACGGCGCTGGCCACCAGCACGGCGAGCGTCAGGCCCTGCGCGTACATCCTGGCCTGCACGAGCTTCTGGCTGGCCGTCAGGTACCGGTTGCGCCCGACGATGCCCAGCGCGACGCCCATGGCGGCGACCCACGACGCGAACACGATGCTGTACCGGTTCTCGCGGCCCCAGGCCGTGAACCGCTCGCGGCCCGTCTCCTGCTGGCGGATCAGGTCCTGCGCGCGCTGGGCCTCGTCCACGTAGAAGTTCATCGGGTTGTTGGCCCGGTGGAAGGCGTTCGAGTGCCGCTCCGCGTTCACGATGGCGCCGAACGTCGCCGTCGAGGTGACGAGGAACGCGCGGAACGGCACCGTCAGCGACCGGAAGGCCGGGTACCGCCGCGACGCCGCCATCACGCCCACCACGCCGAAGCCTATGCCCAGCGCGCCGCCGATCGAGCCGCCCTTTAGGACTTCGTTGTAGTGCGCCTGCTCTTCTTCTTTCGAGACGACCTTCATGGTTGCGGTGTTTTTTTGGTTGGTGTGTCTATATCTCGTCTATGTGTGTGCGCGTGTGTGTATAGCTTTTTATTTAGCTGAGCTCCCGCTTTGATATGCCGCGGGGTCGTATTAATGCTTGACAATTGACGAGTCGGCTTTGGTCGAATTATGTGTGATGATTGACAATATCTGATGATGATTATGTTGCCTTTAATGACGTCTATTTCTAGGTGCTAAATTTCTGAAAAAGTGCGCACTTGGTGCGTTGAGTAATTGCTCGAGGTATTCTTATTAGTTCGTCTAAATGGTTTAGGTAATTGGTTATCAAATGCTTGATATGATATGTATGAATATGAATGCTATCGCAAGCGAATGTTTCGTTCAGGTCGCACTACGAAGGTATATATCTTAGGACTGAGATAATAGAGCAATTGGTGGACGGGATTAAAGAGTCCAGTTGCCAAATAATAACTTGCGCTTCGGGATTTCCAAAGGGCTCTTAGTAACAGCGTCAAGTTGACGATATTCTATTCGCATTGGAGAAAATCGGGGAAAAATATTACATGATGTAATCCACCCTAGTGGCACGTTCTACCGCTGTCTGGTACGATGCGATTGATGCAAATGGCTCGTTCTCCAGTGAGAAAGCTAGAAAGCAAAGCCCGAATTATTCCCGCCTTTTGTGGCTAGTGGGTAACGTGGTAACGTGGCTTTTCCATAGGTACTTCCTTTTGCTCGTTCTTATTTCGCCTCGTTCTTCGGCATCTTACGCATCTTTACAGGCTAAAATGTCCTTCGGACTTTGTCTAGAAAGGCTATTCAAAGCACTGTCAAGCCACACCTAAGTTTAGGAGCAAGCCGGTCCCCGCTCCTCGCCGTTTGCTCGCCGTTACGCAAAGAATTTTGAGAATTTCGGGGTTTGGCTGTCTGACTTTCGCTACGAGCCAAATGACTCGGCGTCTCCCGCCCGAAGCGAACAGAGCGAACTGCTGTGTCGGGCAATGTGTCGTGCGTCCCGACTGCCGTCGCGATATGGAATATGGAAAACAAGGGCTACGACGTTGGCATTGGTGTTTGCGGCGTATCGCCTTTTAGGGATTCCTAGGTAGGTTCGTGCCGAATTGAAATCCGGCCAAGGGAGTTTTCGCGGAGAGAGCCTGTTCGAAATTTCGAATCAAGTCCGTCATCTCCATAGCGTCGGATCCTTACCACGTCTGAGTTTTTGGAGTGAGTATTATTCTGAGTCGCCTTGGGTAGGATTCCATTCGTAACCCTGGATGATGGTAATCTGAAATACTATGAAATATTATCGAGATGCTACACTAGACATACACTAGACATACACTAGACACACAGGAGCAACGCAACGTCGAGGAGCCACCCATCCGAGGTCACCCTCCATATCTACTTGCTCCGTGATGACCATGTCGTATCACGTGCGGTAATCACCATCTTGGCGCCTTGTCAGCTCCGCTCCGTCTTCGAATGTGTTCATGTTCCAAGGGTGTCTTATGTAGTTGTCTTGGCTCAGCCTAGGCCTATGCGGGAGGCATGCCGGCGCACGTTCTATCGGCTGCAACTCATCTGCTGCGGTGGAGTCCTATAAGGCTCGGTTAATGCTGTCTCTCGCAGCAAAAAAGAAGAACTATGCCAAGGCTAACAGTTCTGGAAGCCTTTCTATAGGTATGTGTTACGTAACAATATTCCCGGTATTGTGGTTACTTACTAGTAGGTCGTTAGGTCCGGTAGGTGTTATTGTTGAGGCTGGGAAATGCCCACAGCAAAATGGATCAACTACTTCGGTATGCTAGGCTAGTGTTTCTAGACATGTGCGTCTGCCGTAATCGTAATCAATTTGTACATGACCACGTGGACACATCCACTCATCTTATTAGGATCTCTAAGATCTGATAATCACCAGGAATAGAGGCTCTTCGGTTCTCTTTGAGGAAGAGAACTGTTCGTGAGATGTCTGTGCGAATTAGGGGTATTTGATCCGACGGGATCGCCAAAGGATGTAAAGTGGTGAGTAAGATAGGGTTGTTTCTAGACGATCAGTCATCATACTATGTAGTTTCTCAAGCCAACGACGTAGTCGTATCTAGCCCGACACGTATCCGCTGAGGCAAGCAAGAGTTGGCTCTCGATGTTGCTATACCGCGGCTCGTGGCTCGGGAATGGGACTTCATAAGTATATGATGGCAAATGCTAAACCGGTATTTCAACAGCATATTATACTATCAATGGTAATAAGTTGTCACTAGTTGCGGAGGTCGTCTCTGCACGCCATAGCGCAGACTTAGCGCAGACCTAGCTTCTGCCGCTTTAGCGCCTGAGGGTATGTCCATGATAGTGACGTTTTAATCCGTACCGTCTGTACATAGTTTGCGGGACGATCACTCTAGTGGGAGCAATAAGCGCTGGATCGTCTTGGATACATTAGAGTAAGGCGTTAGCGGTGGGAAAGGAAAAATTCACGATGTGTTGTGTAAGACTGGTAAGACTGGACTCGAAAATCGAGATTGCGAACTGCAGATGCGGATGATGCGTGAAGGCTTGCCGGGGTTGACGCCGGGATGGGGAATAGCCCCCCTAGCCCCTTGCAGGGTCCCGGGGACGAGACAATAAAGAGTGGAACATGATACCCTATTTGGAAGATTATATTCAGGGTCCAAGACACATGTCATAATTAACAAGCGCACTAATGACAAAAAGGTTGCTAGTTGCTAGTGGCCACTGGCCAGCGTGAGGAGAATGGGAGGAATGTGCCTCATGTGGCCTCGTGTGCCTCGTCGTCGGCATGCCGCCTCTAGGGGGAGGAAAGGGAGAGGAAGGGAGAGGATCGGCGAGTAAGAGCACTTAACGATATCGCTGATTGGATACGGCATTTCGAATCTCTCCAAGACGGCGCTCAAAAAGCGGTGAACCTTCTGCTGAAGTGTCATCTTTGTCCTTCGTACGAATATTACAATAAGGTGATTTGCCTTCTCCGTAAGTTGTAACGTCGTCGTAGGATGGTTGTTCTGCAGCTGATGTCAGATTGTTATTTCAAGGCATACACCAGTTCTATATAACCTTCATTTTCTATTTATTATCATGATTATTAATTTGATCTTCTCTCCTTTTTGTATCGAGAATGTTATTACGGGATGTAGATGTAAGTAGTGTAACAATCTCTCAAATCTTTCGCTTAGAAGGATCACATTCGAACAGCTTCTCCACGGAGTTGATATGCGTAGGAGCCGAAGTTGAAGAGTTTCCGACCAGGTGGAAAGATGACTAGCAGTTGGAGGCGAGATCACGGGTTGGCATCGAGGACCTATCTGCCTATCCATTCAAGTCTTCAATTTCGTCATAAATGCGGAACTGCGTTCCATTCGTCGCAGGGTCAGGGTCGCTGGATAAATACAGACTCGCAAGGAAATCTTGGAAGCCCATGATTCTAGTTAGAGATCGCATTGAAGATCGATAGATTCGAGGCCTTCTCATGAAAGCTTTTGTACGGTAAATGGCAAATCCATTTCTAGATGAAGTGAAGTCGCAGCACAATGTCGTACGTAAGGCTTGTGCGATGACGGGGGGGAGGGAAATGTGTGGGTTGAACAGCATGGATTTCTTGCAGTCGAACATCCCGAGCTTGTTAGGCTCGTCTAATAATACGACGTGCATCGGTATGAGGTATGAGGGCATTTTAGAAGCGCGAGCATGAATGGGATATTCAAATTAGATGTAAGAGTATCATCACACCTCTTGGAAATTTCGTCTCACCCACCATTCTACAAGTGTTGTGGTATTATGTATTCAGGGGCTTGCATGAAAGTCGCGTAGATCGCAGGTTTGCTCATGTGCCCTCTCCATCGCAAGGCAAATAAAAATACCCGAGGCCGAAGAATCGGTAACATTTTTCGATTTTCAGCTCGGCGTCGCAAGGCTTCGAGAAAATTGACGCGGCAGCTGAACCTCGAAAAAGAAAAACGGTCAAGGAGGCGAGACAGGCGAGACAGGGGGCGAACCCCCCACGAACAAGGCCCTTTTGACAGTGACAGCCAGAACAGCCAAACAGGAGACAGGACTCGAAACCTGAAGTTCACGCCTTGCCTGCCTATTCAGGCAACCGGGCTTCCGATCCCGATGTTTGCGGGTTTGCACGGACTGGACCTACGCGTTCCATCGAGTGTCCAATGTCCGCAGTTCTTGGCTATAGATTTGCGGGTTAAATAAGGTTGTTTGTACTGCTTGCTTGCATGTGCTCGTGCAACCTATATAGTAGTAGAAACCAATGAGAATAGTCGGTGAGTGCCTAGGTAGTTCTAGGGTAGAAGAGACCAGTTCGAGTTCGAGTTCGAGTTGTCTTACATGCCAACGCCAGCATGCGCACTAGCGAAAGCTCCTCTCCTCCGATCTAAATACCGGGGTAGACACCCTGACACCCTAGATAGACACTCCTGAAGTTTCCTCGGCTTACGGCGATTACAGATTATATGAAACAGTGACCTGGCCTCTTATTTGAGTCGTCGTCAGTACGAAAGTGGTGGCGTCCACAGGGTAGGCTGTGATTTGATTCATTGAGTAGCGTGAAGGGTGAAGGCCGTCGAGAACCGAGGTTGGCAAAGTATACATATGAGTCAGGGCGGCAATATCTAGCGAATGGTACATAATCGTGTCAAGCGGAACTCTAGGCCCTGTCCCGCGTTTCTTGCTTCGTCGACAAGGCGATGTGCAGCTGATACATAGGTAACCACTAGTTGCCGCTATGGTAAAGAGACACACAGACATGCAGACGTACGGCAGGCTAGAGACATAAATCCCGATTGCGTCGGCGGCCTAAGGACGAATATGAGGTATGCATGCTGCGGTGCCAGCGCGAGTAATAAAGGAGCATATCCCACTATGCCACCCGGCCACTCAGGTCTCCCGGTAAGGTTGCTGATGGGTGCATCGTGTGGCAATCCGTGCGTGAGAATGAGCTTACTTATCCAACTCGCTTTCGTCCGAATTCGAATTCGAGTCATACCACGCATGCTTCCCGTCACTTTGTGCGCCTACTGCTTACTAGGTGCCACCATATCTTCACATGGTGGCCAATCAGTCTTAGTCCAGGCCATTGGGAAACCTGTTAAGTTGACGGATTAGGTTGAGATGGTAGGAGATTCGAGGCTGGGTAGCCTTGTCTAGATGTTATGTATCTGCCCTTGATATTGCGAGAACAGGCTAGAGCCGAGAGTCTAACAATGGTAGCGTACAGAGACAAACATGGAAGCAACAGTCAACCTCGCCGTCGAAAAGGATACTCCCTTAATCTTATCTATTTAGTATTTGGTATTTAGTATTATGTCTTGCATCCTAGCTCATACATGCAGACATGCAGACATGGCGGTTGACGGGCGATGACGCACAGACATGACATCAACTTGACCCTATTCCGTCGCGTGCGAAAAGACGTTTGGCATCATCGTTCCCCAGTTCCAGAGCCTAGATCTTGAGATCAACCGTGAGATTCCCCAGATTCCTCGAGCCTAAGCCTAGAGCTCGAGATCAACCGTGAAATTCAACAACTTACTCCTTAGCTGCTTAGGACTAATTAGGACTAAAAACGATTATGAACCCGTTGGATACGTTAGATTGCTATTGGGCAAACGGAAGCTTGTTCGAGCAACCCCCCGGAACCCTGTCGGTTCCATGCGCATCGGGTTTCCCTAATTGGACTCGAGTCGCTCAAAGTATCCCTGGTCCCTAACTCCGTAACAGACTTGGTCGTTGGGTGTAACCCTTCTTTCGAACTTTTGAATACTAACACTGGGAAAATAATACGAATGACCCCAAATGCTCACCGCATCGGTATCGATAGTTCCAGTACGGCTCGTTTGTTTCCATCTTGGAGTAGTACAAGCCTGGCTAGGAACAGTCCCTTCATTACAACGTTTCGAGTATGAAGTTGGTGCGTGTCGGCATCTTCCCTTAGTCTTCCTGGGCGATGGGGAACCATTCGTCACTGATCAACAGGACTGACGATAATCTACTTACTGCCCAGCTGCCTGTCTACCTCTTTCTTTACTCGCTCCAAAATACAACATACAGTACTAGGTAGGCGGTAGACTTCACTCCGTTCGTAGCGAATCTGGTCGTCTGCCCCCATGTTCAACACACACTGTCCGCTCTGAAACGACGAGCATTGATACTGTTAGAATGGAGTATAGTAATTCAGTTCAGTGATAAGGAGTCGCAAACACTGTTTGTGTAACTAGTGTCTGTCTTATACAGTGTTATCCCAGGTCTATAGGTTGATATTGCAACTCATTACATAGTTAGCCTTCCCAAGACCAAAGGGTGTATACCCACAGATCTATCCGTGCAGCCATACAGACCTGGCAGACGGACGTACATATATTTGGTATGAGGTCCATGCGTATTAAACAACCGCTGCCCACGCTTCCGCTCACGTTGCACACACCCTACGTTCATGTTCATGTTCATGTTCATGCTCATGCACTTGCAACTTATACTACAACCTTGCATACATATACCTCCTTTCGAACAAGTCGTTTAGATTTCTCGATTAGTTATTCGAAAAAGCTGACGCCTGTTGCTCCAAATCGCTACCGCGGCGTTTTTTAAAATTACATACCTCTCTACCACTTCCTCTCAGCATCATCCCCGTCAGAAATCATAATCATAATCGCCCATCCCTCCCATCTCGATGCTGTGCAACCTACCGATGTGGTAGTAGATTGCTGCACAGTCCTGACTAAGGCGACAAATCCGACGTTGTTCTTCTTTTTGCGACGACGAACCTCTCTCTTCGAGCGCCTTCCTGGTTATTCCTTAACCTAGTACTCCGTCGTCACCCGCCAAAGTCTAAAGTTGCTGCAGCCCGGGAGCTTCGCAGAACGTGGCCCCAAAGTCTAAAAGTTATAGCCTGTTGCCTGTCGCCTGTCACCTGTCGCCTGTCGCTTGGCTTAAGGTTGTCTAGAAAGTTGGTTGACAGCGCGCAGCCGCAGCCGTGAAGCTTACACATAACACGACAAAAGAGGCGAGGAAAAAGATACGCCCCCTCCTCGTTTGAGTACCTACATTTTGCCTCACCGGGGGAATCTCATAATCTCATTACCAACGGCTTGGTCAAGTCTCACGTTCTTCCCAACCAAACCTCGAACCTCGTGGAGATTGCGGATTATTTATTATCTCATACAGCCAGATCTCACTGCACTTGGTAGATCTCATCCATCCATCCAGCCAGCCATCCAGCCATCCAGCCATCCACCTCACTGGGAGACTTGGTCTTGGTTGTCAGCTCCAGCCAGTGTGATATCCGAGCCTAACAAGACTTTGTAACTGTTTTACAGTACAGTGTTTCTAACGACGGTTGCCGGACGGGTGCTTCTTAAGTCATTTTTAGTTTCTGGAGAGAACCTTGGCAGCCCCAGCGGCGAACAGTTCAGCTTCGAGTTCAACAAGCGGCCCCGGCCTTCTTATTTTCTTGTTAAGCTTACTTGACTTGATCACTGAACCCGTACCACGTACGCACATAAAAAGTACATTCGCAGATACGGTATCCGTACGCTGCGCGACCTAACAATAACGTGCATATATACGTGAAGATCCCAAAATTGCAAGTGGTACAGCAGGCTTAGGGAGTTCCTACGAATACAACTTAAGACTGCAGTCATAATCCTGTAAGTAACCTCTCCATCTTAAGGCTTATGTACGTACCTTAGTCAAGACTCGAGATCCATCGAGGACGGGATGTGCGCGTCTTCGGATTCGCCCGCCCCTGTTCCTGTACCCATTCCCATTCTCCTCCCGTCCGGTCGACATGTTTATTCCTATTCCCAAGTCGGTCCCGTTTGCAACATCATTGTCGCTACAATATTCGTATATTCGTTTATTCGTATTTGACTTGCAACTTGCAACTTTGCTAGGGAACACGCACACTAACTAACCTCGGGTATATCTAGTTTTGATGATCCAATCTCATCTCTACAACATCGTCTTTTCTTGTTTCCCGAATTACTATTCCTATTGATTCCATTCATTGTGGTATTTTTCTAATATCTACCTACAAACTACAAACAACGGGGCAACAAGTTGGTTTGTTACCGTACCTAAGGTACAAAAATACTTTACCTAAGGGAATCCCAAGGCACCAAGGCTCCAAGGCTCCAAGGCAAGGACCGAGGACCAGGAAGGCCATTCAAGGGTCGAACTCCACTGTAACCCCCTGCCAATCATGAAAGGCGGCGCCCTGGGGCGATGGTTAACAGGTACGACACGTACCCCATCCTCAGCGACTAATGACACCGAGCATCCGTTTAGCAGCCGCAGCAGCGCCGAGAACAATAATAATTCTGGTACTGGATCTTCTTCTGGCTCAGGCTTAGGCTCTGGCTCTGGCTCTGGCTCAGGCTTAGGTTTAGGCTTAGGCTCAGGTTTTGGTGGCTCTGCTTCTGACTTCGCCGCTGTCGCTGCTCCTACACCAACTTCTTCGCACTCCCTCACCTCGCCGTCACCCTCACCACAACCCGCAACTCCGGACGACCAATTTAATATTCCCGGTCGCAACAACTATTTTGCTTCCGCTTCCGCATCCACCGGCGCCAGCGCAACTGCAGCATCACCTACAACAACCGCAACCGCAACCGCACCCTCACACGCAAACCCACGCGCAAATCCACACGCAAATCCACACGCACACCCATACGCACGCCCGCAACAGCACCCACACCTACACCCCTCATCCAAACCAATAGACATCGCACAAACCGCACCGCGCATTCGCACCTCCAATTCCGCATCGCCGCCCCCAGGCCAGCCCAACCCCATCGAGGCCGACTTTCTCCAACTCAACGTCGACGGCGACCTTGACCTCAACCTCGACCTCGACGTCGAAATGACCACCGGTCCTGCGCTCGACTCGGCCGTCGGCCGCAGTCGCCAGGACTCCTTCGTCAGCGCTGGACCCAAGCCCATCTCTATGATCAACCCGAATCGCGATCAGGCTAATCGCGGCAGACGAGAGAGTCTGGCCGGCAGTTTAATGAATGGTATGAGCTGGGGCGGCGTCTCCGTTGGGAGTTTTATTAGAGATGAGTAAGTCGCAATCCTCTTTTCCGTCGCATTTCTTGTCTATTTCCATCCCTTCTATTTCCCTACCCGTCGGCGCGGTTTGCTATTCGTTACGCAGTAGCATCCGTTTTACCCGGTAGACCTTTTTTTTTCTCTTTCTTTCCTAGGCGCGCTCTCGTTCGCCCGACATGTGCAAATACTCCCATGGCGGGTACTAACCATCATGTCTTGTAACGAATAGTCTCGCAATGACTGGTACGTCGCCGTTTACCGGTGCACACCAATCGCCCTCCTTCCACTCCAACTCGTACATTCCCAAGATGGAGGCCGAGTATTTGCGCAACTTCGTATGTTGCGACCTGAAATTGGACACTATGCATGATCTTCTCCGTCACTACGAGACGGTCCACACGGGCCAGAATCTCCAGCCGAACCGAAACGGAACTGGCGTGCAAATGCCACACAGGCTCTCGGTCACTAGTCGGCCGTCTATGTCGATGGGCAACGGGCGACAGGATTCGCAAGGCTATCAGCAGGGACAACTGGGATTCGGTCAACAGAACAGAAGTATGGGAAGCAATCTCAGCGCCGGCTTCACCTTCAGGGACATGCAGATGGGACGACAGTCGTCCGGGACCATGGACACGAACGCCCAGAAACGGGCCCAGCAGCTGAACCGAATGCAGTCTAATGACGAGTTGGACGCTATAGGCGACATGGAGATGGACGACGCTGTCGGGATGATGGAGATGGACGATAGCCAACGGACTATCCAACAGACTCGACAGATGTTTGGACAGCAGCAGAGACCCCAACTGCAATTGAGCACCCCGGGGCTGCAGCACCAAGCACTTCGAACCTCGCAGCCGCCGACACCTGGTTCTTCGAACTTCGGTTTCCAGAACAATCCTACAGTCTCGTCAGTCAACACGCCTACTCTGACGACACAGCAAGCTGCGTTGGGACAGCAGATGAACGGTAACAAGGACGGGTTGGATATGGACTTCTCTGCAATGAACAGCATGAACCTCGGTAATATTGGGAACTTCAATGGGTCCAATCTGGCCGAATTCTTCATTGACGACCCGGCCAAGCGATTGTACAGTCCAAACGGCGGACCTGCAAATCAGCGGGCCCTGCAGCAGGAGATTGCGCAGTACGGGCTTGATGCGAGCCAGTTTGGGAACATCACGGATCCGAACCACCTGGCGGCATTGCAGCGAGCAATCGCAAATCCCGACTCGCTAATAATACCTCCGGAAGAGGACAAACCGTTCAAGTGTCCCGTAATAGGGTGTGAGAAGGCTTACAAGAACCAGAACGGCCTGAAGTAAGTTAAATTTTTGTCTTGTAACCCTTTCCCCCCTCCCCTCATTTGAATTTTTCCCTGGCCCTCTGGCCCTTATCTCAACATGTCGCTAAATTGATTATGCAGGTACCACAAGCAACACGGCCACCAAAACCAGCAGCTCCATGAGAATGGGGACGGTTCTTTCTCCATTGTAAACCCGGAAACATCTGCGCCTTATCCTGGTGAGACGGGGATGGAAAAGGAGAAGCCCCACAAGTGCGAGTATTGTCACAAGCGATACAAGAACTTGAACGGTCTGAAATACGTATGTCTTCCCTTTTTTTTTTTGTTCATTTCTCACTCTTCTCACTACGCCAATGCCACCAAGTGAAAGAATACACAAAGAAAGGAAGAGACTGACTGATTATCTAATAGCATAAACAACACTCATCTGCTTGCGAGATTCAAGCCCAAGCTGCTAACATCAGAGCCAATCTTGCCAACAACCAGATGTCCTTCAACATGGCCAATATGAACCAAGGATTACCCGGAATAGGCGAAGAGATGCAGTTATAGGAACACTGTTATTCTCAGATGCTGACCGGCAGCGGCAACTTTCTCCCCTGATTTCTCAAGTTAAGGCCTGGCGTTGAACTCGGCCTGGCTTGAGGCCCCTAATCCTGCATTGATTCTTCGGCATAGATATAGACTGGATACCCCCTCCTTTGCACCGTGGCAACTGTACATAGCCACGGCTTTTCTCTCGGTTCGGAAAAGTTTGTCATTTACGGCATCTTGGGCGGCGTTTCCGTGCTTCTTGCATAAGGCGTCCAGTCCAAGATATACCCTCGATAGACTTCTACTCAAAAACGTCATCGTATTTCCCAAAATTTCCCACCCTCCAGCTTTACAATCGCTGTTCACCACGACTCCTCCACCGACAATGTCCCGGCGACCATTTGTCTCTAATCTCCGATCCGAACATGCTTTCACTATCACGAAACCTGAACGCAAAACGGAGTTGTGAAGAAATAACAGAACGAAGACGATGATTCACGCACAATGAAGCGGCGATGACATGGTCGGTGGCGGTAGCTGTGTAGCAACGCTATCCTTCCGCACGCACAACAACACCCCTCGATCTACTCTCCGCTGCTTTACAAATTTTTCTCCTTCCCGCCAAAAAAGATACGCTCGCTCTGTGAAGAGAATGTTATGCCTCACGGCTGATCTGTCGAAGACGCGAATGCTTTTTTTTATTTTATAATTTTCCTTTTGCTTGTTTTTCCCCCCTGCGATCTGCGCTGTTGCAATGATTGAGGGTAGCTGGGCGTTTTACGGCTTAGGTTCTGGTCAACCAAAATAAAAAGGGGGGTAAAGAAGGGGAGGACTGAAAAAAGGAACAGAAGCAGAAAAGAAGAAAAAGGCAACTTTGCATCAACCGGTCGGTCTCTCCCCGTACCTAGACCCGAGAATCCGGAACCGGACTTGTCTATAGAGGATAATTAGGCACTCCACTACTAGATGCTTTCCTCTGTGAGTAATTACTACTGTCGCGATGTTTACAAACCTGTCCGTGTGTGTGTTTTTGTGATGAGAGTAGGACTCGGCTCTTCGGTGTTGATGATAGTGTGTGCCTACCAAACTCTTAAGGAGTGTTGATAAGAAGATCCTCAGAAAGAGTATCACTAATACACATAATTCCGGTAAATTGGTTTACATAACCTGCTCCAGCGTAACCATAGTCATGCCTAAAAGGCTTACAATATGAGACACATCGAGACGTAAGCACGATTCTATAGGACATGCCAATACGACAGACTCTTACTTTGCCAACTCAGACTTCTCAATAAGCAATAAGGTCCCCTTCTAAAGAGTACCCTCTATCCGAACAAATCTTTTCTCCAGTAAAAAGCCGGACTATTCCAGCTATAAAATCTACCTGTAGTCTCAACCTAGATCATACCCATCAATCGTAGCACCAGCCATACCGACTCCCCAGTCTCGGGTTAAAGGCGAGCGGCGGAAAGGGGGAGGGGAGGGACCCGGAATGAGCGGCGAAGGACCGCCGCTATGGCGGAGTACAGCAACGGATGTATGTATCCAGAGGCACTCAACGACTCGAAGCTATAGACGGTCTATGACGCGTTAGCGCCAGCTCTTCTTCCAATACGAGATTTTCGACCATTGCCTTCCATCAACTTCCGACTGCCTATTTAAATTTCTTTTCGTCCCTTTTTTTGCCCCCTCGGGGTCTCCTTGTGAACATCCGCTAACGAAACGAACACTTCTGCATTAGGATTCTAAGTAGGTAACTCACCATCGTCGGGTCCGCGTTTTGCTAGCCGGCCTGGCCGTAGATAAGGGGGGGGGGGGAAGAGGAGAACACCGGATAGCGCTAACAGGAATCGACTCTTTTTAAACCCCTTCCAAGTGCCGCGAGGAGGCCGAAGCTATTCGTGTATATGTACCGGCGCCGGCGCGAGGCTAATGCAGGGCCAGAGTCATGACTGCATATGCAGGCAGGATCTCCGTTCGATGGCGAAAAGCCCCCTCCCATCTCATCCCATGATCCTAGGTAGTCTAGATCTTTATGATGTAAGCATCTCGCCCCCCAGACGTAGGAAAAAGATGATTGTCACATGCACAGTTCAACAGCGAGCATGAACCCCTTTAGACCTGCATATGCTCTAGCTGAGTTGCTGAAAGCCACGATACTTACTAGCGCCATCACCTACGTAAGAGGCAACTAGTTCTTGAGATAGATAGCCTTAATAAGCATTACTAACACATATAAAGGAGGCTGGTGGCTGCGTCTAATTAATAAGGGATTAAGGGGTGATGTAAGCAGCCACTTAGATATAATGATCTACGATGCCAACATCAAGAATGTTAATCAGGATCAGTCAGAGCATGTCTGTATTCGTAGCTACCTTCACAAGCTACGGAAGCGGAATATGAACAAACACCTAGTATGATCGGATCCCCTTCGCTCTCTCGTTCACCTCCTTACTGTCCCTTCCTCGCCTTGCCCCCTTAACGCCCAAGCAATGCACAAAAATATTCGTATTGCAAGCCAAAGCATAGCTCTATCATGTCGTATCGAGCCCCCAATGGTAGAATAGAGAGAGTGAGAGTGAAAAGTAATCATGTCCATTGCTTCGTGATTGGTAAAAAATACACTCCAGGTGCATCTTTCGCTAGTTATCCATAAACCTCAAAACGTCCGACCACTCACTTAAGCTGAATTCGGGATAAAATAAGCAAAGCGCTGATTAGTGTAGTGTGAATGCACAAAATAATAGGCCTCTAAAGTGAATTGGTTTCGTTAGTCTTAATGTCGCCTCGGAGCCAGGGGTCGCTTTTATGCCAGATCCATGCCTTCCGAGTCTGAGCCGTCCGAGGGCAAAGCCTGGGTATGTTCGCTACTCATGCTGTCCTTCCGCGAGACGCCGGAGGTATCGAACCGGCCGCGGCAGTTATCCACGTACTCGAGTTCGTCGCCCCCGATCACCCTGCCCTCCATGTCGATCTCCTGCGACAGCTCGACGAGGGCGGAACGCGGCAGGCGCAAGAAGCCCTGGGTGCGCACTATGCGGCCCCAGTGCGTCAGGCAGAACTGCGCGGCCCGCTTCCGCAGCCATTCCTCGCTCGCCAGGCCCGCGCAGTACCAGATGATGCATGCGTGCTCTACGTCGAGCTCCCTCGATAAGCGGTTGACGCAGAGAAGACGTAAGTGGGGGATGTTGTAGATGTTTGACATAACTAATAGGCCCGCAACGTCGGAAAGATCTGTGACTCCATCGTCGGCGTGGATGCTGTCGGTGTAGAGGTAGTATAGAAACGCCTTGACCACCGTGTAGGGCTCTGGTATATGCATTTTCTTGGTATGGAACTCAGCCATTTGTGCATTATATAACCGCGCAAAGTGCGGCCATCGAGCTTGGAGTATGAGTTTGTGGACGTGGATAGGAGCAGACGTGGGCGCATCTGGCGTGAGCCAGTTCTGGTCCATCGGAGACTCTCCTGCACGAATAAGACTAGAACCCATCATATCGTCGTCGTCGTAGTCTCCAGCCAGAGCGGTAATGACAAAGTCGGTTCCGCTTCCATTTTCCGGCGGTTGGTTAAAGAGTTTCGCAAGGTCGTGACCTAGTCCCTTCGATGGTTGATCCTGAACTCGGGAGTGTGACGTTGGTCTGGCCAATTCTGTCCGAGACTCTGAGGTCGCATTATTTCCTAGAAAACCGTAACGTCGCAGGTCAATTTCCATGATGTCACTGAGATATTCTTCAAAGCCGTTCGGGCCAATATCATTGACCGCATCAGTAGGGCATCCTAATAGCCAGACTTTTGTACCGTCCTGGTTCATCGTGCAATAATGCCATTGGTAACCTGGCTTGAAGATCTCGCGACCTTCGGCTAGCTTCTGCCACCGCAGACTAGAAAGATCTAAAGCTGACAATGAGCAGTCTTTTGAAGTAATGGTAGCAGCTGGTGTGACAAAATCTAGAAGAGTCCCGGAAGAGTAGACGTGATAGTGAATACCTGATCCTTGGGACGGGATATTGCCACCAGAAACAAACCGTAGGGCCGAAATTGCACCAGGAGCCATTGGAACTTGCTTCTTCAGGTGGAATGAGGGCGTATTAACCTGAGCCGTCCGGATATTAGCTGCGAACCCCGAAGCCCCCATGGGTGGGGCCGAGCCTAAGGCATAAGGCGGCCGGGGGGACTCATTCGAACGGTTCATGGCCGAATTCCTGTCGGATGTACTTCCAATTTGGGGCGGAGTATCAAAATCGGGACTGCCCTTTAGGTCGAGCCACCACAAGTCGCCAATCTTGTCCATATCTCTACTCAGTCCGCCAAATACCCATACTCGGTCGCCCCTACAGAAAGTCAGTGACCACTAAGATGATATTAATGACGGACACATACCAAATATAGGCCGAGTGATCAAATCTAG
The DNA here is from genome assembly GCA_902806565.1 of Hypoxylon rubiginosum. Taxonomy (NCBI): domain Eukaryota; kingdom Fungi; phylum Ascomycota; class Sordariomycetes; order Xylariales; family Hypoxylaceae; genus Hypoxylon; species Hypoxylon rubiginosum. The sequence continues at coordinate 1,673,998 of CADCXA010000021.1, read as the reverse complement.
GGACGAAGCGCCATGATCTCGACCAGGTATATGTCTTCAAATCCAGGTAACATATATCTTCGGAGACATAGCTTTCGTGGCCGGTTATGCCACCGACGATGAACAATTTGTCTTCGTGCAGGACAGCCGCATGTCGAGCCCTACCCTTAGGAACGGGACCGGTGACAGCAGGCTGGGTCCAATGTGCCGTCTTCAGATCGAATACTATCAGATCTGAGAGATAGGTCCTATGCTCGTTCTCGCCGCCAAAGACGAGGAGCTTGTCACCTTGATACAGGGTGGCAGTGTGTCCTACCGAACTTGGTAAGTGACGGCGCACAATAGCAAGACACGACAGCCAAACTTACCCATTCGTACTCCAGGAATATCTCCATAATTGTCCACTAGGCTCCATTGGTGGCTGACGAGATCTAGCTTGAGCACGTGGTTGTAGACTTCGTCGGTGTACTGATCGAACCCACCAAAGGCGTAGATCTGATTGTTCCCGCAATAGGTAACCGAAGCGTTAACCAAACAGGCGGGTCGCTGGCCGAGGGTTCGTGTGACCTTGGGTCGGTACCCATCCATCATAGCTCTGCTCTTCATAGGCGAGTTGGGCATGACAAATGTGTTGTTCGAGGACACGGCAGATAAGGCGGACATAGGCGTCGGGGCGTTGGACATCGAGGGTGTGACGACGGACGCAGTTGGGACGGGCGGGGGATTGGTCGAGTGAGGGTGAGAGTAAGCGATAGCGTTGGAGTTGGAGTGTACAGGGCCGCCGAAGAGGGATTGAGCGGGTGCTGACGGTGTTGAAGGGTGGGCCATGTTTCTAGTTTCTTAGTTTCTAGTAGATTATCGCAAGGCCGCAAAACCATACGAGAAGTCGACGGTTACGCCGACATTTCTATAACTCCTAGGTAAGACCACCACAGCGGAGCATGCGACAGGAGGTTTGATGAATGTATCAGCGAGATTGACTCGAATCGACGGAAGATTACTATAATCTCAAGTCGGGCATAGGACCTTGGAACGAGTTATTAGGTGCTATGACCGATGGGCGACGGGCGATGGAGCTTTGTCGTCTAATATCTCATCAATTTAGTTGCAAGTTGGTTCGCCGAATGCAAGGACATTATTCATCTTCGATATCCATCTTTGATCAGGCCCTTGTCGCTTGTCAGCCCAGTTCTCCAGTTGGCAAATCCGGTGGATGCCAAGGCTTCCCGCCTCGTTCACGTGCGGTGACCCTGTGTGGGCTTGGTGGGGTGATACAGTGCACAAGTGACAAGCCACAGGGCTGCAGGGGAAGAGGGGAAGAGGGGAATGGATATGTGGGCACTTAAATTGAAACAAACATGGCTTGTGCGCGGTTGTCTAGGCGAGATCCGGCATAGCCGCAAGGGTCGCAAGGGGCACTTGGTCGGTGCGACGGTTGCCCTGCACGACCAGAAAGCCGCGATCCACTACTTGTCAATACATAAATCCTGAGCCTTCAGAAGGAATTCCAAACTTGGATTCTTTTCTTCATTACAAACCTTCACTCTCCTCCATCCGCTCATCCTCATACTCCTCCAACTCGCTGCTGCAAAGCTATCATCAAAAGCCTTTCACAAGCAATACTTTCAAGTCCACTAGATCTCTTCGCTACTACATTCCTTCAAGGAAGTGAAGCCATTTGATCGCCTCCGACTTTAAAGCCGTCTTCGTGAAGGCACCCTTCGATTTATCGAGTACAATAACGACGATTACTAACCAAAACCCAATTCCAGGAACCATTAAGTTGAGTCTCTTGGAGCTCACTCGATTCATCGGAGATCTCTCCCTCACTATTTACAACTCACTACTCCCTCGAGTCATTCAGTTGTACTACGTTGGAGTTCAACAGATTTCCCCACATCGATACATAGCCGTCATACCCTAGATAACCAGACACTATGGCATCAGTTGCAGTATCGACTCCCCTCAAGTCCCACAAGGGACTTTTCTCCTCCCGTACCGCTGGCGGACGGATGCCCTTGACACCGTCACCTCGTCAGCGCACCGCTGCCACCACTGTTCCTGTCAACAACTCTTCCCCCTTCACTCCTGACAGGCAGTCATCCAATCGCGATGCGTGTCGCCCGTCCGGCAAGTCGGTATACGGAGGAAACCTATCTTCACACTTTGCCAAGTCGAACTCAAAGTCCTCACATCGTGACTCGCCCAAGTCCAACATCGCCCGCAGTGTTGCCACTCCCCGAAAGGCTCTAGAGCTCGGTGTGTCAGACTTCACACTTGTCGGCACCGGCCACACCAAGACCCCTTCTAGTGCCAAGTCCAAGAAGGGTCCTCTAAGATCCAAGTCGAACAAGACTACCCTTACCTATGCTGCCGACCGATTCATTCCTAACCGCAGCAACAGCTCTGCTATCGCTAATGTGGGCTCTGGCAAGATCGATGTCCAGGACAAGCAGCGACCCAAGACCAGCGGCGGCGATGGCTCTAACGTTCTCTCTTCTGCCACGGATGATGCTATCGCTGCTCTCGAAAGCCTGAACATCAACGACGATGATTCGACGAACTACTCGCGCCCGTCCCCCAACACCGTGGCTTACCAGGACTCCTTGGCAACTGCTTGCGGTGTCAACCTCAACACGCGCATCCTCCAGTTCAAGCCGGCGCCTCCTGAGTCGTCGAAGCCTATTGATCTTCGACAGCAGTACAACCGACCTCTGAAGTCTGCCAATGCTAGCTCTGCTCAGTTCAGACGCCGCATTGCCACCGCCCCCGAGCGTGTGCTTGACGCTCCTGGTCTGATTGATGACTACTACTTGAACTTGCTCGACTGGAGCTCTGGTAACCAGGTTGCCATCGGTCTGGAGCGCAACGTCTATGTCTGGTCTGCCGATGAAGGCTCGGTAAGCTGCTTGTTGGAGACCGCCCCAGACACCTATGTTAGCAGCGTTAAGTGGTCTGGCGATGGTGCCTACGTCGGTGTTGGTCTTGGAACCGGTGAGGTGCAGATCTGGGATGTTGCCGAGGGCATGAAGGTCCGTAGCATGTTCGGCCACGACACCCGTGTTGGTGTTATGGGCTGGAACAAGCACCTTCTTTCCACTGGCGCCCGAAGCGGCCTCGTCTATAACCATGACGTTCGTATCGCTGAGCACAAGGTTGCTGAGCTCGTTTCCCACACGTCTGAGGTCTGTGGACTTGAGTGGCGATCCGATGGTGCCCAGCTCGCTACCGGAGGCAATGACAACCTCGTTTCCATCTGGGATGCTCGATCGCTGGCTGTCCCCAAGTTCACCAAGACCAACCACAAGGCCGCTGTCAAGGCCCTCGCCTGGTGCCCCTGGAACATGAACCTGCTTGCGACTGGTGGCGGCTCCTACGACCGTCATATCCACTTCTGGAACACCACCTCGGGTGCCAGAGTGAACAGCATCGACACCGGCTCTCAAGTCACCAGTCTCCGATGGAGCACCAGCTACCGCGAGATCGTTAGCTCCAGCGGCTTCCCCGATAACTCGCTCAGCATTTGGAGCTATCCCACTCTTGTCCGTAACGTTGAGATCCCTGCTCACGAGAGCCGAGTTCTACACAGCTGCCTCAGTCCTGATGGACAGATGCTCGCAACTGCCGGTAAGAAATAGTCTGATATGGAATTTTATGATAATTTTACTAATGCATCCTATTGCAGCTGCCGATGAGAGCTTGAAGTTCTGGAAGGTGTTCGAGAAGAAGGCTGGTTCCGCCGGAGGCATCGGTGCCAGCGGTTCGTCCGCCAAGGCGCAGATGGCCAAGCAAATGACCATTCGATGAAGCACCCGCGCGGATCTAGTGTATGTCAGGATCATCAACAACAACAGTAGGTATCAATATTTCATTCTGGCATCTCTGGTACTACATAGCGCGGCGTTGGGGAATATCCTCATCCTACGGGTATGAAGGTTCTCAACCCATTTAGGGCATGGTCATGAGCTACGATACGATTACGCCTGATGGATAGCTGGCAAGACTGGGTCTTTTGACGAATTTGTACAATTATCATAATTCGACTTCGGAGTTCAGGGTATTAAATATCGTTATTAATAATAATGGGGATAAGGATAATTAGGTAGTCAACAAAATTGGCTCGTTTTTTGGTATATTACTTGGAATATCGTGATGCCGGGAATGAATGTCTTTAATCTTTTTGTTCCTCGTTGACTAAAATTCGGAATCCCGTTTTGTTATTGACATTACCTCATTTTTCCTTTATTTGACGTTGTCAGTGGTACGTATCTTTGTTACTCGTCCAAGAGCGGCAGTACAAATGCCCTGACGACGTAGTGATTATCTTATCAGCATGTCACAGTACGGTATGTACCTAAGGACTGGACCTAAGGTGCCTAACGCTAGCCACGCTAAGGGGATTAAGTAAGCAAAGAAAGTGGCACTTCAAGGAAACTTAGGGCCTCCATGTCAACCTTTACTAAAACATCACCTACCAGTGCAGCCAGCAGCCAGCAATACTACACCTCCGGCAACACACGCTGCACCACCGTAAGCCATAACATTCCAAAACGTCCTAATGTCAGCTGTCGCGTGAATATCACAAAAGCCAAAAGCCAGAAAAGTAAAATTTCGGCTACGATTTGCGAGTGCGCACGGGGAGGAGAGTGTGGGCGAAACCCGAACCCGAATCCAAATCCAAATCCAAATCTTGGTTGCCTTTTGTTGCGTACTCCGGCCCTTTTTAACGACTTTCGCAAAGTCGCATCCCCCACTGCAATTTTACAACACCCTTCTCACAATTCGTCATTGTGATTCTTACTGCCGATAATTGCCACGGATTTTACTTGGAACCGTATTTCACGTAATCAAGCAGGTAACCCGTTCGTCGCGACGACTCCAAACCCGAATCTCGACCTGCACTTAACCTCAACCTTCCTACTCGGTAGCGCAACCTATTCACGATGTCGAACTCTCAGGTCGGCAACATTTATCAGCAAATAATCAATGACGTTCTCGAGGCTTCGCGAGGAGATTTCGAGGAAGTCGGCCTCGATGATAGTGTCATGGATGAGCTGAAGACGGTGAGTGAAGATTTTCATTCGCTTTCTTCCCTGGCTGTCGGCCCTCCCTTTGGTCGATCAACCAACCCATCAACAAATCAATACATAGCTATTGGGTTTCTTTCGAAGGAGAATCCGATGAAATAATGAACATGGTGAAATGATTACTTGAAGTTTGACGGGTTGGATGTCAACTTTGGAGGCTTTTTAAGCCGACCATATGACAACCCTTCCTTTTGTCCAAGGAGACGGGATCCGGCCGAGGGTGGTGAGAACTGGCGGTTTCTGGGAGGGGCGGGCGGGCACTATTTGGGGCTTTTATCCCTCTGCGCAGGCTCCAAACCACCTGGTGACTCAGGCTATTTCTGATTGGCTGAAGATGGGTCCACTCACGTGCTCATTACTGTGCACGTTTTACCAATATTCCCTCTATTATGTCCATGTCCATTCACTTACATGGCTGTCAAACCTGTCAAAACACGTTACAAGGATACTATTTTTTATTAGCACTCACCCCCTTTGTTGAAAAGCGACACATCATTCTAAATAAAACATGATTCCTGGCTGACATTATCATGACAGGGATGGCAGAGAAAGCTTTCCCAGCAGCAGCTGGCTCAGTTCCCTTGGGATCCTAAGCCTGACCCTCCGGCCCCTGCCGCTGTTCCTGCACCCCAACCCGTCTCAGCACCGGAGCCCACCCCTCAGGCCTCTGCGAATGGCACTTCGCATCATCAGCAATATGTGCCTCAAGCACAAGGTCTTCACACGACAATGGCCGGTCAGCCACCTAATGATACTATGGTGAAACCTGAGCCGGCAGTGAAGACGGAGCCCGGTCTTGAGGGTTCACCTATGATGTCCCAAGCGCATTCAAATAATCCGGGAGTTGTCCAGGAGCGTGTCACCCAACAGCTGCAGTCCATGTATGGGGATCGCGCCGCCGCATCCATAAACAAGCTTAGAGAGCAACCTATGAACGGCGCCCAGCCGGCCAACCAACAGAGGCCTGGCAACCAGCCCATGCCGCAGGGCTACCCCGGACAATACCAGGGTCACCCTCAACAGCAGTATCGACAGAACATGCCCGCCAATGCAGCGGGACAGCAGCAGCGCCCTCCCATCCCGAATGGCCAGAGACCTCCGCCGTCCCAGATGGATGGTATGAGCGATGATGGCCACGTTGGGGTGCTCCTACGTCGCAACCTGGCTGGAGAGGAAGTTGAGATGGGTCGTGTTGAAATTGACAGCCTGCTCCACGCCCAGATCGCGGCTAAGGCAAAAGCCATGGAGGGCGGTGGTCTGATGGTACCGCTCAGTCGTAAGGGCAAGGGCAAGGCTGCTTCGTACCATCGCACACCGGCTTCTGGCGGTCCCTCTCAATTCGACGGTCCCGCCGATGATAGTGTCAAGGATGAGGAAGAAGATGAGGACGCCATTAACTCAGATCTCGACGACCCTGACGATAATCTCGAGGAGGACGACGAAGACGAAGATGGCGGCCAGATCATGCTCTGTATGTACGACAAGGTACAACGTGTCAAGAACAAGTGGTAAGCGGTCCCAATTTACGAATGGAAGGTATAGCGTCGTGACGAATACTAACAATAAAACAGGAAGTGCGTTCTCAAGGATGGCGTTCTTAGCGTAAATGGCAAGGACTATGTCTTCCACAAGGCTACTGGCGAATACGAATGGTAGTCTTGGTACAATGTCTCCTACACAGTACCACTCCATTACCTTCCCTGTACGCAACACTTTTCATTTTGCACCCTCGGCGTATACCTGCTTCTCAGAATCCGATCACGACTACTTTTCCTTAGCATCCCCCAACAAATCATCGCAGCACGATCTGCGAACAGGGAGAGACGAAAGATTTTTCATATTGCAGAAACCGGAGTCTAGGCAGAGGCTCGGGATAATTCACGGCTATGGTTGGGCAGGGTAGACTTTTTGCTTTGATTTCTTCCCTTTTTTTTGTTACTCTTGTATTCGCACGCCGGGGGAAGGGGGCGGTTGCGATGGATTTCTTACCCCCATATCCGGTTGTCTTTGGTGGCAGAGCATGATGTGATAAAAGGGGGACAGAAAATAGACCTTCAGCAGGAAACGAACAGCATTCTCGCACAGGTGTACGATACGAATAGCAAGCCATTTCCAGATGCGTTCTTTCTTATGATCGTGATCCTCGTCGCCGGCTTGTCGGTTTGGCTTGCTAGCAGAGACAAGGTCGCCGTTTAGTGGCTGGATTTTAGTCGTCATGCATGCATGTGTTGATCGCTGGTTGTTATAGTCTTAGGGCTTGCGCATATGATTAAAGGCTACCTGTGAATTAGATGCGCGGATGACCTAAATATCGGCTTATTATTGATATGACTGGGTAGGATAGGAGGTGAGGTATTCACAGCCTAACCAATTCACCGAATATCAATGACGACAAGGTAATAGATTGGAATCCACGTGTACCTATGTACCTACTTATGTATACCGTCTGCCAAGGAATCCGGATGTCGCCGTGGTCGCTTACATCTCGCGTTAGGCCAGTGCTACAGTCGGTTATGTGTCCCGCTTGGTTATAGAGTTGAAATGCTCCCGGTGCCGTATCCCTGGAGGAGTGGCGGAGGTTCGCACTTCTAGAGGTAGGAAAAGAGGTGATAATGTATGCTGCGGTGGCGCTCTACGCCAAGCGCATATCTAGGTAGGTATGCTGAAAGTGCAAGTTGCGCCACTTGGCTAAGGGGGCATCAACCGGCCCGAATGTTGACGATCATAGTAGTAAGGTTACACACCAGCCTGCATATTCCGTGTCCAAAACCTGTCCAAAATCTGTATCGTAATCCCCAAGGCAGAATGTGGTGCAGAAGAAAGCCTTGTTGCGAATCAAATGAGTGTTTCAAGTCGTACACGAAGATGCCTTCAATTGATGGCGTCGTCCAGACCAATAGAAGTATCGTAGATTATTGCATCAAGGCTTAGCTGCTGTACAGAATGTGGTCATTGCCTCGCACATCCTTCCGGAAACCCGCCTGCTAGATAACCCTGAGGTGAGGCTCTGGACAAAATCTGAACAGCGCCCGAGATCATCGTCGATGTATATTATCGGAGTTGCTCTCTCAAATGGTATCGGTTCCATGAGCTCAGTAAAACTTTCCCACTACATTTAGATCCTCGTACGGGAGTGTTCATCATGCCGCCACCTCGACGAATCCCACCGGCAGAATGGGAGGGTCATAAGGACCGAATCGTCGAGCTATATCTGGACCAGGGCCTTACACTATACGGTCGCCCTGGTCGCGATGGGGTTATTGAGACTATGGAGAAGGAAGGTTTCGTCGCTACGTGAGTATTCATTGATACCCGTACTCGTAAGGTATACTAGCGACATCATTAACATCTCGAAAGCAAATCACAATACGAAGCAAAGCTTCGAGAATGGAATGTGCGCAAGAACATGACATTAGGGGAATGGAAAAGACACGCTCCTGATATCCAAGAAAGCCGACAGAGGGGCGAAACGCCTCCTATACGAGTCTCGGGTAGACCGATCCCGAACGCAAGGGTCGCGAAAGCCTGGCGTCGTTATGGACTCGGAGGAAACCAAGCTGCTCAAAGAGGTACGTAATGAGGGCTCTCTGAATATATGCTGTGACCTTCATACGACTAACACCGACGTAGTTACACGTGACAATGATCACACAGCTCCTAGAAGCGAGATACCCTCCATCTCAACTGAGGTCGGACAGTCGCCTGTCGAAGAGGCCGCACCAGAAGCAGAGGATTTACTACCTCTTGAGTCGACTGATGAAACTCTCGGCATTTCAGTGTCCGGAGGACTCGATGGCTTTGATCTCAACAGTATCGACTTTAGTTTGAACAATGCTGGTGCAAATACCTTGACCTACTCCACTTCTCAGGGGCAGGACGGAGCAATCGACATGAACATGCTCTCTAGTAACTCTCTCAACCTGGACGAAATATTATCCCTTGACATGACGACTGGGGGTGCTATCGGAACGGCTGAGATAAATCATTCTGCCAACATAGTCATACCACCAATTACATACGCATCTTCGTTGACTTTACCCTCAAATTTGGTTGGTGCCACTCTACGACCCAGCGTGGTATTCCCTCGGGAATTATGGATTGGTTCGCTCCCGTCTGCCAAAGTAATATCTATGGCTATTGAAGGTAATGCAATATAGGTTTCGGGTTTAATATTTCATGGAAGCTAATGTTGCTATTCGACAGGCATCTCTGGCATGGTGTTTGCTGCTTCTACCCACAGCTCCCTGTCGGGCGTCGCCCGGTTCCAACTAGTAGCACAGTTCTTCTCTGATGTTCAAGAATTTTTCAGCCCAGAGGATGCTATGAAATACGCTCCGATTTCATTCTTTCCGAATGTCCTGACTTGCCTTGCTTCCGACGAGACATTCGTTGGAGAAGAGAACCAATTCGCCATGCTATCGAGCGACGATGCCTTCGAAAGTCGGTTTTGCAGCAGGTTGATTAGATCTCTTATGAACGGCTTCGCCGGCCTGGAAGGCATGCCAATCGAAGGTGTTCTAAAGTTTTTAAAGAGTCAATATCACACTCAGTCATTGCTTGTCCAGTTTCTGAGATTTGGCCCGAAGTGTGAGGCCAAATCGCTCGCTGAGAGTACCTTCGGGGCTGCTCTAGAAGCCGACGATCCCGAAGTTGTCAAGCTTTTACTGCAACATGGTCTGGTCGACGCGAATAACACCATATGTCTCATTGAGTGGAACAGATACACACCGCTCGAAGCAGCCGCGGAATTGCAGTCCCTCAAAGTCGTCAAGCTTCTCCTTGACCTTAAAGTTGACGTGAATAAGTCAGCCCAACTAAGCCGACCGGAAGATGATTATGACTTCGAATGTAGCTGTCCATTGGACCTCTTAATTTCTTATCACCCCAGGGAGGGAACACTGGAGCAAAGCTTTTTACAACTAGTCAACGACTTATCCGCTAGGGCTACGATACGTGAGGAACTGATGAAGTATCTATTTAGAGACCCTGTCGATACGCGTCTAGCCAGCATTCTTCTTGATGCATTCGTTTCTCAAAGTCCCCTCAAAGTCATCAGAGCAGACCTCCTCGTGCATATTGTCAAATATTTTGACGAGGACGACACGATATACCGAGTCAAACTTGTTATTGAGATGCATCAAAGATCTGATAACCAGCGGTATTTCCATCAATTTCACGAAGAACTAAGTTCTGCCTTGGACGAGGCTATAGCCCACGGGTACCTGGAGCTGGTGGGACTCTTGCTTCCACATTGCACCTCTCTAGACAAACCATTCCGGACGGCAATCGAGAAGGGAACGCAAGAAGTAGTCGACATAATCATCGAGAAGAATCCTAACTTGGACGATGAAATAGATGGAAGCACACCCTTGGCCGCCGCTCTTGAGACCGGAAACCAAGATCTTCTTCTACTCCTAGAAAAAAGGGGCGTTCTAGACCGTCTCCAAGGCGGATGTCATCCTGAACTCGGCATAGCAATTGCTGCGGCTCTCAAGGCAGGAAACAAGGGATATGCAACTAAGCTATTAGACCTGGAACTCGATGTCGATGGAGATCAACTAATCGTCGCTCTAAATACTGCCCTCATCTATGATTACGACGATATCGCTTGGAGGCTTTTAGCTGCTGGTGCGAATACCACATGGAACGAAGGCATGGACGGACCCATATATGAACGGGCCATACCCGGAGTGGCCCCATTTCCGCTATATTTTGCAACAAAGAAGAGGAAGCTAGAAATGGTCCGAGCTATGTTGGAATGCAATCTGTATACTAGTACATTTGCCAGACTGGTTGACACAGAAGAACGTCAATCACTTATCGTGGCTGTTGTCAAATGGGGAGATCGTTCAATCTTAAACGATATCTTGCAGATGTACTTCGTTGGCCCGTCTTCGGAGGTCGATCTGATGCGCATTCTCGAGGATGTGGATCGGGACATATTGTGGACAATCATAAAGCTTAGCCCTAGAGAACGACAAGAAACCCTAAGTGCCGCCCTAAAAGTAGCTGTGAAACAGCAAGATACTTCTCTGCTTCGCGAATTATTCGACTTCGGTGCTCCACCGGATGACGAAGACGCCCTCTTGGAAGCAGTGATGAGACATCCTTCAATGGTCGAGCCGCTCTTGAAACGATTCCGCGAATTCTACCCACGAGGATCAAACAATTACGGTATAAGGACGTTGGAAACAGCGATTTGCCGATATCAGACATATTCCGATTCCTTAGATGTTCTTCTTGCCTTTGAGCTTGTAGACACGAACATACTTTTTTCTCAATTTGTTCGGGAACGCAGTCACATGCCCAGATGGAAAAAGAAAGATGAGGCATGGACTAGAAGTCAAGATCTGGACATCTTCAAGAAGCTACTCAATGCTGGGTGTGACCCTAATCTAAATTTTTTGAAGACATCTCCGTTACGCGTAAACTATCACGGTTTCAACAGTCCTCTTCTAGCCGCCATTAACACAAGAAGCATCGAGATAGTTCGTCTTGTCGTTGAACGAGGTGCTCGGGTGAACGAACCAACACGTCCATTTCTGAAATGGACTCCCCTGCAGAAAGCTGCTGAAGAGGGTAGCCTTGAAATTGTTCGTTTCCTGCTCGAAAAAGGTGCCGACGTGAACGCCGCAGCTGCCGGGCGCTATGGCGGCACCGCACTACAGTTTGCAGCTATTGTGGGCGATTGCACTATGGCAACGGAGCTCATAGAGCACGGGGCAAAGCTTGACACTCGCCCATCATGGGGTCCCGAAGGGCGCTGGCCACTAGAGGGCGCTGCTGAGAACGGCCGCATCGATATGATTCAGCTCCTGTGGTACGCCAGCCCCTGTGCTTTCGATGATAAGATATGCCGGAAAGCCATGAAGCTTGCGGAACACAATGGACATTTTGGCTGCCGGGACAAGATTGTTGAGTTGATGTCTACTCCACGCCCTGCTGCTGCGCAGCTACCTGTCTCCTGGGAAGGTCTGTCAGACGGCTTGTGGGGTGAAGAGGGCTTTTCGATGCTTGGATGATCGTTGAGGCTGTATTGGGCCCTTTTTCTTCATCTAGTTTAAGATGTCACATACTGTAGAGGCGTTTCGTTCTTTCCTGATCTCGGTCTTTCCTAAGAACTCGTTAGAAAGGGGTAATCCGCAGGCTGATTGCTTTCCTTTAGGTATGGCACATGTCTTTGGTTTCATTGATACTAGTATAGCACATATCATTCTTCTTACGCATAATGTAAGATACGTAGATGAGCAATGACCTCCCTTTATTATCCAATTGCATTTCAAAATTTCGACGACTAGGCTTTGCTCCTAAGAAGGACGCCGAGCCTTCAGATGCGGCACTACGCAGGTGTTGGTCGCATGGGCAGATATTGCAATACTCTTGTCGGAGACGCAATGCTAGCCCTAGGAGAAGGTTGGAGGTTGAGGCAGTCTGGGCAGTCCACTATCCGACGATTAGCATATATAACCGCACTATTGAGAAGGGTTTTAGTCATCCTCAAAGTAGCAGCCGCTAACGCGCATAGGCGAACATCGCCTCGGTGTACAATACGGATATAGGTTGCTCATCCTTCTGGATGATCTCCCCTTTCCGCCTTCCCCCTTTCCATGGTACCTTAGGTACCGGGAGGTTAGGTAGACATGGGTTTGTTGGACCCAGCCGGCCGGCCCTTGGGTAAGACCGGGAAGTCCAACTAAGCAAGCCGTGCCGTGCCTCTCTAGCTTAGCGCCGGCTTAGCGTGATGTGTCACATATAACACGCGCCTAATATATGAACTAGAAAGAATCGACTTGGGCTCTATATACCGGACCTGGTAATCTTTCTCGGGGGCGGTACCTATGGCGAACTATCCAGTGGTCCGATATTGTGAATTGGCCTCGACCTCTGCGTCACGGGGTAACAACCCAAATGACTCCACGTGTGTTGGGATACGGGAGGGGGCAATGGATTGTTTCTTTCACGTCCCGAGAACCAAGGAAAGGGTTTAGGCCTCAATATGCTGTCATAGCGGCCAACGTTATTGGGTGCCGTCGCGTTGGGTCGTTTCCGCTTAGTCCCTTTCCGGCTGGTATAGCCAGCTACGAACGTTTTATATAACATGCTTGGATAAAAAAACGCCATGGGCCGGCTCATGGTCTGGTCGACGAGTCAGCGGGGGCCTTTGTTTACAAGGTGCAGTACTTTGGCGCAAAACTCCCTGTCCTTGACTTCGCTAGGTACGGGGTTGCCTTTGGAGTTGGCAGGGCCGAAGTATAGGTCGGGATTAAATTATTAATAGGTAAGCAACTACGCATAGGTAGTGCGCGTCCCTTGAGAGGTAATGCTTTGCTACTATCTAGGATTGTAGGATTCATGACAAGTAGTTGGAGGATCGAACATGGGCAGCGCACGGAACAAAGCCCGGATACGTAGCTCTAAAGGCATCATGAAACTGCCAGGTAGATCTAATGCGTTGTGTTCGGAAAATTAGCGACGTGGATGCAAATTCTCACCCATGGCAGCTCTACCCATGGGTCGAAGAAAATCGGTCAGGCTCAGGGTGTAAGATGTGGCGCGTGCGGCATGCGGCTGACAGCAGATGATCGTCAGGCCGTTGTGTCCCCTAGGTCCCTCGGCCGGAGATGAGTGACGAAGTTGAGGCTATACTATATCGTCTTCTCTCTTCTTTACGTAATAGGAAAATGTACCTAAGCAACGTTAGTGCCGTTGTCGAGCGGATATTGTGATGTTCCAAGGGTGTGTGGTTTGAATAAGGTGCCTGCCGGCGAAACTCGTCTCCATAGACTAGCCGCAGTGTTGGGAGCTTCCGAGGAATTACCAACCCAACCCGTCGAAAGAAAGATGTGGTTCTTGAACACGTGGAATTCCTCAATCCTTCTTGATTCTTGACTAAATCTATTTAGTAGAATGAAAGGCTTAGGATCGCCGTCCACATGGATGATGCGCTGGAATGCTGAACGGAGGAGGGTCGCATGTCAGCGTGGCGTGCGGGATAGGGGATAGGCGGAGGGTGAGAAAAAAAAGGTGGGCTTGTGAAATTGGACTGACCCGACAGTCTGGTAACGAACGCGCAGGCGGTGAGACGTGCTTGAAGCTACCCTTCATAAGAAAGTCAGGCAGGCAATTCCGGGATTTGTTTCGGGGGTCCGGCCCTACATTGGAATCTCGATGTAACCCTCCTTTGCCAGCGGCAATTGTGATTTGCAAGACTCTTCGTGTTCCGCAATGTGGTTCTTCGGGCCAATGCGATTTACTTCTAGCCTGTCGTTAACCCTCCCCAGTTAGACCTGCGGTTTTCAGAAGAGAGACTAATAGAAATCCCGGCAAATGGATGAGAGCTCCATGATCGTTTCTCAGCTGACATGATTTTCATGCAAACTAGGTCTCTTACTATTCCCGTCTCAAGCTGGCCATGCCCCCGGAGTACTAGGCGAGCTAGGTACCTAAGTAGGCCTGCGAGATAAGGTGCGCCAATCCAACAAGCGGTCAATCTCACGAAATGGTAGATATCGGTAGATTTTAGGATAGCTAAACATCGAACTCGCCCGAATAAGAGAAAGGGGGGTTAAAATCATAACACTAGAATGATAAGTAGAATCTCTATATGATCAGGTATATTTGCCAGCGAATTATATGGGACGACTTTGGGACAAGACTGGTATAGCTCTGTTGTTACTCAGTCTTGGCTGGACCTCTTACGTAGATACCTGTTAGCCAGAAACCGAACAAGAGTGCCGGTACGAGGCATCTTTACCGAGAGAAGCGCTTCGATATCATTAGTTCCCTAGTCACATTGTCAATTGGCCCAGTATTATGCGAATACCGCCAGGTCGGTAACTTAGGAGGCATGTATAGAATAAGTGGCTTATTGGCTCGGTAGCCTATGAAAGTTCGCTTTCGGGAGCTATTTGCTGCCCGTGATATAAGACATACGAAAAGTACACGGTACGTGTCTCGGAGGGGGTTGATTGTTGGTGGGTGTCGAGAGTCTTACCTAGCAGCCTAGTAACGGCAACGCCTGTCTTGGATACCTGTAATAGGGTAGTCTATAAGCATCTAAAAAAAAACCGCGTCGGTGAGCCCAAGTTGACGTTGACACGGGTTATCGCAGCTCGAATCCCGCTTTCTGCGAGATCTATTTTGCTGTTCACAAATGCAGGTACCAATAAGGTAACCAGTGTCATTTTTGATGCTTCCATGATACCGAAGTCGATCTGGTCGTCTGATTCTGCAGCCGGCCGTCGCCAACCTGGTTCGCTTCGTCGATATCCAATCAAATGGGCACCGTGATAGCACCAAGGCACCTAGACCCAAACACCGTATACGGTCGTAGTCGGAAGGACCAACAAAATAGGAGGGTCATACGTAAGCACTGGAAGGTCGGTTTGGCTGGTAACATTGTAACATTGTAACGGTGTGTATTCTGCGTCACTATCGAGAGCCATGACCATGTCACAGTGTAATCCGACCTGGATGAATTGGATCCTGTAGGGGAGCGAAACACGAACCCCAGACCTACCATTGGCCAACTCTTATCTGCAATGCGTGTCGATTTTGGGATCAAAGGGATCCTACCTAACGGTCCGGCCCCAGTCATTCAAAGGTCGGAAGAACATTTCGTAGCCCTTTCTAGAATGGGGTAAGGTCGCGTTATTACATGGGCTGAACTGGGTTATCGGGTCGGCCGTGCCCATGTCGGGCCTTAACCAGCCAGGCCCATACCCGGGCCGAGAAAAGGGAGACAGGGGTAAAAGAGGGTGGGACGAAACATCTGCTAGGCCCGCACTTTTGGATACCTAGGTCTAGGTCTCCTAGCTGCATCCTGCTCGAAGTGAAAATAGACAATCCTTCTTTTCCCTGAAGGTGGCGGACATGGTTTCTAAGAAGCATGGCATGGGTTGTGGGACTCATCGACCTGTTGGATTCCTTTCCAGCAGCCATGGATGTATTTTCCACATGCTCACTAAAGAATTCTGGTCTGAGACAATTGCCAACACAACTGTCCTTGACTAGTGGGGAACGCCAAGACATAACTTAATTGTGTTCCAAACTGTCGGGTTCGATTTCGTTGTTCTGATTGGTCCTCGTATAAGGATGCTCCCTCCGTGCAACCTGACCAAAGTCCGCGTGAAGTCACTTCGTCGGTACTTATACCTGGAACTCATAGTAGAGAATTGGTAAATGCCTAGGTAGTAACATGAGGGGAGAAATATCTAGAAATATCTTGTGATGGACCTTAGTGGCTCCGTCGCGTTCATGTGGTCTAAGGTATGAGTCTTTTTTACCGTTACTACCTAGGCTAGGTATTTCTCCAGTGTTAGTTAGGTGTATGTGATTTGCGAGACTCTTACCTGCGGGACGGTGGTACTCAGTGACTGTGCCCCGGCTCTGTGACGGCTAAACTCACACCTCGCGTGGTGGCAGGTGATGAGAAGGCGAGTGAAGCGACCAAATATAGTTGTGAAGATATAGACGGATCTGAGCTTGAAGTCGAACTTGACGGTTACTCGGGAGACTTGTTTAGTTACCCTGTCGCGGTAGTCAAGGACGTCGGCATATTCGGTGCTACATCAAGGAGGCAATATGCAAGTCCGTAGCGGGTTGCTGTAATAGAGGGTCACATCAGGGGTGGTAGATGCGCAGCGACGGGACTGGATGATGTTATCATATGCAATAACAACACCCCCAAAAGAATGGTCTAGCTGCATCTGCAAGTGCATGGTGTGGTGAGTACTTGGGAAGTACATTGTTGGACGTCCCTAACATCCACGATGGGCTTGTCCTCCAGTCGGCAGTGGCCTTAATCAACGCCATCGTCCCACCCCTATGGATCCGCCCGCCCCCGCGATGCGAGGAAGATGTTGGCATTCCCGGTAAGACTATTGATGTCCTAAATTTCTCCTGCCTTCTCTCTAAATAATGAGGTGAGATGAGAAATGGAAACAATTGGCGACATATCCTGACTCCTATTGCGGGTCTTTTATCCAGGTCGCGGACGACACCCTTGCAGCCTTAAGTTGTTCACCCCAGTTGTCAGTTATGAGATTCGTGTATTTGCTACCTATGCTACATCGATGTGCGAAGATGAGACTGGGTGTCGCCGCCGATGTGCACCGCACTACCAGCTACTTCAGGAGCATTTGCTCTTCAATCGAAGCTGTTTAAAGCTATTATGGGTACATACCAATAGTAGTCAAGCGTGCTTGCACGTTCGTGCTGCTATAGGATTAATAACGCTGTCGGTGTAGAGAGTATGAATGGCTGGTTGCGACTGAGAATTGTAGAAGGTATCTATCTGTAGACAAATACCGAGAGTGGTCGCAGTGTATAGCTACCTTCTCGCCTATTGAAGTGCAAGGAAGACCTTGCGGAGAGCGGATGCCAGGGTCGATGGTTATCCCAAAAGGGACGATAAGTCGCCAGTCATTGGTTGAAGCTCCTAGAGGCGAGGAAGTACTGCGACTTGGTAGCGTATGGAGCATTAAACAAGACAGTCTCATGACGTGACGTTGTGGTGACCTATCGCAGGGGATCAACTTGCAACAGCAAAGTAATGCATGTCCTCGGACATCTGCTTAAGGAGGCCTAGAACTCGCGTTGGTGTCACCTTTACAGGTCGCACTTTGGGGCAACCTCGCGGCTGGGTATTCAGGGGAGCTCCCTTCAGGGCTCTTTTGCTTGGATGCATTAACCCTCACCCCTGACGTAGCAGTTTGTCCATGTCTTAAAGCACGCTGCACCTAATCCCGTGTATTGTTTGACCATCTGGCCCCGAGACTTCGGTAGTGCGTACTCAGTATAGACGTAAGCCGTCTAACCGTGTTACTTGCGGTGTCTGCTCGACATATGCAAGTCGTAAGCCGGGTCAAGTAGAAGACGGAATTGGCCGCGGGTAGTTAGCGAAAAGGAGGCTGTCAGCAATGCGTGATACATACTTCAGGTAGGAAGGCAACAGTCTCCCTTGCCTGCTCCCGTGCCATTCTAATCCACAGGCCGAGAACAACCTCTTCGAGATATATGGTGAAATCAACGGGTTGCGAAGTACTACGAACCCCCTGATGCAAGCGTACATGACGACTAGGATAGACAATACGCTGGCGAGTGCGGCATCTTGGTATTTGGTGTCTGAATTGGCCATATAAAGCTGCTCAATGCTTTCATATTGGAACTGGTGTGTAGTATACTGACACTGACGATATAAGTTACCAAGACGATGACAAGCCGGGACAAGCTTACCTAAAGTTGTGAGGATCATGTTAATTGCTGCTGGATCTCGTGGCATGAGAAAATCTTGTACTAGTACCTTTGCTCGTAGTGTTGTGTCACCACATAGGGGAGATACGATCCTCTGCGTCGGGACTGAGAACGCTATATCGGTGGGGCCAGGTGTTGGGGTGATGGGTCTCCCGAAGCCTTACAAGAGCCACCGTGACCACACGGATGGGTCGAGTAGCGGGATCGGGTGTGTCATTAGATTTGGCCGTATTGCATTGTACCCGAGACTGCATGCGGCCTACTATGTATGTCCCTAGTTGCGATAGGTCGAGGTCGAGGTCGAGTGTATACTACTAATGTACTTTTGGGAGCGTGATGCTTCAGACTCGGTAGTCAACCTATGAGGTAGGTATACATGTAGGTGAATCGAGGGTTTCTAACCAACATTCCTTATTTCCAATTCAAACACTATACCAGAAATAGGAGACCAGCACATTGTTTTGACGTGGATGGTGAGAATATCAGGCCGCCTACGCTGCGCTGTCAAGTACGTGTATAAGTGATAAGGCCATGACAAAGGCTTGCGTGTAGTAGAGGAAGGATGAGAGAACTGCATGTACAAAATTGTACAGAACGGCTCAATTCTTGGCCGCTTGCCAGACCCACCTAGGCCTTCCCCGAGGTGCATGCATGGTGTACCTTTAAGTACCGCGACGTTGTACAATACATGTACATACGATTACACCTTTAAGCCGGTGTGGATTCCACGCTAGACGCTACGTAGGAACACCACCTAGAAACACCACCTAAGAGACACACCTAGCAGGCTGTAGTCATGCACACCCTACATGCATATTTAAATGCATATTATAACTTCACAAAGCGATGGTTCCAACGTCGCTTTTCCAGGACTCAGGACTTTTAGCTTTTGCATCCCCTGGTCGATAGGAATATTCCATTTCCAACTTTAAAAAGTCTCCTCTTCCTCTCTCCTCTTCTCTTCTCTTCTCTTTTCTTTCAACTCTCCCGTTTCGTCTAAACTTGATCCTTATATCTTTCTTCTTTGAGTTGGTTCTTTTTGCCTTTGTGCTGTGCCGCCCAAGAAAAGTCCCAAACCCAATCCAATCCTAGTCCTCAGCCCCCAGTCGCAATCCTACAGATTACCTAACATATACCTACATACATACATACATACAAAAACCGATAAACCGAAAAACACCGTGGAAACTTTAAATGAGGTACTTAGGCTATACTAGGCGGTACCTTAGCTAGGGTTGGCACTAAGATAATTTTATGTTGTACCTCGTTCGATTGAAACTCGGCTCGAATAAGCAGGCCCCAAGGCCCCCACCATCACCATCACATATCATCTTCTAGTTCCGCGATTTCTTCAACACGCGTACCTGAACTCTCTCCCGTGTCCCTCGTTGTCTCTAGTAGTCTTCTTCCTTTCTTTCACTATTCTTTCGTGTATTTATTCCTTGCCCGCCCACGCTCCTTTTCTCTTTTCCCACTTACGCGATACCGACCCCGTCCAGAGCTAAAACCCACCCACCCTTCACCCTAACTCGTGCGGTGCGGTCCCGAAGCTGCACTACCCGTCGAACCTAGCGCAACACCTACCCGAGGTTGTCGCCCGTAGTCGCAACGCTCTATCTGACCCTCTCCACGCCTCTATATCAGCTAGCTCTGGCGTGCGATCCTTTGCGCGCACTCTCCTGCCCTGATCGGGCCACACCCTTAACACCATGGCTCACAATGGCAATGGCTCAATCTACGGCCAGAATGGGTATGTCTTCTGGGCTCTTTATACGTAGAACTCTGCGATGTGCTGATATATCCCCCCTCTCTTGTTAGTGCACCAGTAGCGCCTCCCTCCACAATAGCTCGAATCGAAAACAGGGTGAAACCAGAAGAATGGTGGTACACGGAGAATGGCCGATCCTATGACACTTTTCGGAGGGGGAAATACATGTTTCCAATGGACGAGGTATGGAATTGGTTGGGCCGAGGATCGCTGGAACTTCGACTAAAACGCTTATCTAGGGGGAAATGGACAGGTTGGACATATTCCACAAGTTCTTCCTGATAGCGAGACAAGACACCTCCAACTATGGAGGTCTATGTCAACGGCCGCTGCCTCCTCACCCTCGAATCCTAGACCTCGGATGCGGAACAGGTATCTGGGTCATCGATATGGCTGAGTAAGTCATCTCGCTAGCGATAACACGTTCACCTTTTGGCTAACTTGGCTAACCTACATGCTTTGGAATAGTCGTCATCAAGGGCGAGCCAATATCCTTGGTTGGGACCTCTCCTTGATACAACCTCAAAGGTGAGGTCATGATTATGGCATGAGACCGAGTCTCCGCTAATGTGGTGCAAGAATTCCGCCGGGTGTCGAGTTTCAGCGGCGCGACATCGAAGACCCCTGGACCGGTGTTGAAGAGGCTTCTTTCGACCTTATTCACATGAAAATGCTTGCTGGTTCTGTAGAGAACTGGTCTTCTTTATATGGCCGAATACTTAAGTACGGGCCCATAGTCGCAACTTGACCACGAGGCTCGTAGTCGCTAACGATTGGCTATGGCTGGTAGATACCTGAAGCCTGGAACTGGGCTCTTTGAACACGTAGAGATCGACTTTACCCCTAAATCGGAGCATGGCGAACTGCCTGAGGACTCTGCACTTCGAATATGGGTCCGCGAGCTGACCGAGGCTATGGATAGGGCTGGCCGGCCTTTGGCGGCGAACCCTAATACCGTCGGTATATTACAGCGCCTCGGTTACGTCGACGTTGAGCAGGTTACCAAGCGGATCCCATTCAACGCTTGGCCCGACAACGAGCAGGAAAAGCAGATGGGAACGTGGTTTAATCTCGGATTGACACAGGGGCTGTTAGCCCTGACGATAGCTCCTTTAACCAGAATGAACGGTTACGACCCGGAGCAGGTTGCGGACCTATGTAATAGGGTGCGGAAGGAGATGTGCTCCCGTGGGATGAGAACTTTCTGCACAATGTAAGTCACTCTGCCGCTACCCGTCTAGATGAAACTCATACGGGGACCAGGTATATCTGGACTGCACGAAGACCATCCATGCCTGGCCAACGAGCATGAGCGCCCTTCGGCTACCTGCAATACAACCATTAGACCGGTATCTATCTACATACCACTGGAACCACGCTTCTGTTCTGATCTCTTGGCCTACAGCCTAACCCTGGACATCTATGGCGCTTGCGGGAAAAGATGTACCATTTTCCCTTCCTATGCAGGCCCTTATCCCGCCCTTTCCAGTCGATAGGAGTCGCTGAAAGGCTAGCTCTCGATGTACAATGAAGTACATGTATCTTTTTTGGAACACTACCCGACTATTTACTGCCCCCAAATCTCAAAACGATCGACCCCGGCAAGGTTGAACTGCGCTATTGATCAGCCGTGTTAGTGTCTACAGTGCCTCAACCGTATATCGAGCGGCAGTCTACCCCTGCAGGCTGCCCATATTGCGCCACTCCTGCGACAGTTGCGTCTCTGGTGACCTTTGGGCCAATCTAGGTGCCTCCATCGCTCAACGGGCTGAGAGCGTACATTTCTCCGGTATTGGCTAGGCCTGCACCAACATAAGCTGATCGGGAAGTAATGCGTCTGCACGTGCATGCGCAGGCCCAGCGTAGGATACGTTGGGTGTACACTATTACGTTGCGTTTCTCAAGATGCATTTTCTCCATTCTCAACTACGAATGGTGTTAACCAGTTACGACTTTTTTTCCATTCTCGACGTCGCTTTTTCGCCGGCGCCTCTCACCTAGACTTGTATCGGTTTCAGCCGTTATGTCATGCGCCTACCGGGAAACGATTCCATTTTGGGTCTATTAGTCGACTGTTTTCTATTTGGCGCATAAGAACTCGAACCTCAAGATGGAGGAGCGCCTCCATTGGCGGTGCTGGCTTGGCACCCAAGCCTTTAGGGTGCATTGGGCTGTGAAGAGTTGCACTTCTTTATTCCTTCTTAGACGAAACGGCGCCCCGGGTCATCTCTGCATTGCTTCCACTTGTTTCCGTGCATGGTACAGTTGGCGGGTGTTATGATTTGTGGTGCGGTGTTGTCTGGCATGAGGTTTTGGGAAAAGTTGGGCCTACAGTCGGTCACCTTGGGCCAGGCCGGGAGGCCTAGTTTGTTGTTGTTGTTGCTATTGTTGCAAATCCCTATTGCAGTAAATACTTTTTACTTCTCATGTAAATAACCTTGGAAGAGTATTGTTATGATATTCCCACCATTGCCGAGCTAGTCTCAATGGCACTGACTTCGTGCATCAGGTCTTACATGTCTGACCAACAGTGTTGGTTCCCCCCTAATTGCACTTCATTGGCATTATAGATGCTATTCCTATAGTTGCTTAGTTCAATAACACGCGTCAATTGTTGGCAACATCTATGATCAAAACATGAAGCAGAAAACAGACAAGTAGGCTAATTAGGTTCCCCATTTGTGATAAGCGATCATATTGTCTCCTATCACGTAAAGCAACCATATCGAACTTGAAGCTAACATTGTAAAGTATCAGGTATCTTATCCGAATGGAACGGCGTATACTAGAGCATGACCTTCGAATTTATTACTATACATCTTCCTAATGGAAATGTTCTTAAGCCTCTAATGCGACTTCACGCGCCTAAATTTTCCAACGTTACCTTCTCCAACCAGGGCATAGGCTCATCGCTTCAAACCAGTCGCCCGGGTATAGATAAATGTGCCACACATTATTCGCGACTCTGCATGCGAATGACGCACGTCTGAGGCCCGGCTTTTTTCTTCAACAACCTCATCTTCCCTTTCCTTCCTTCCTACCCGAAGTTTGTCTCGGGAGGTCCGACCCGATCCGCGCTGACCAGGTTCCGCAGTTTTCTCGATTCCCTTTACCATTGGGAGCTCAACCCAACCTCCTAAAGGGGGGAAAAGGGGTCCGTTCGGGGTGTATGGTGTATGGGCTGTTACTCTTGATCGCACAAGCCAATTTCTTGCCCGTCATCTTACGGTGACAGTGATGGCGCGCTCAGACAGACGGGTATAGACGACTGCTACCCTATCTCACGTAGGCATAACGCATATCACCCTGAGCGAATCGCTATGAGGTGCGGTTCCTTCGCTGCTACTGACCGGCCCGACATTTCTAGATCATCATCCAATTCGATGATCCTTCTGCGTAGTGGAGTCTCGGCTGCCTCTATAACCACTTACTTAAGTACGTATCTGGCCAGGCTCCATGCCGGTTACCACATACGGCCGGCTCCTGTGGCTTTGTACCTTTCTCGTACTACCACGCTCGTGCTACTACCTTGACTCGTGCATAGGGTAGATATTGTATGCAGTAGCGTATCAAGGTATTTTCCTGCTTCTCTCTCTCGCTGCCACGTTCCACTCCTCGAAAAGCAGGTCAGCAGATCTGCCCTTTTCATGCAGTTGGTTCCTTTTCGTATATCACCACACCTCACATGAAAAACATATAATTGCTTTCCTGCCCCCAACCCGATTCCGCCCTTCTAACTAGAAACGTGTTGCGTTCGTCCCGTTTATGCAGTTGGTACCGGGTCGCATTCTACGATGTCCCCTTTCTCTCCCCATCACGATGGTTATCCGGGCGGAAGGGGGCGAGAGCGCCGAACGAAGAGGGAAAATGGTATCTATCTCTCCAGCCACCTTCCTAGTTTTCTCCTTCATTAGGGGCCACTGCTATCATTTCTCCGATTATAGTCAACGCAATATATACAAACCCTTCAAGTTCGAACTCTGATCTCTCCCTTTCCCTTCGATAGGTATTACTATACGATCACCGATCTTCCCGAACGAAAGGAAAAGGGGGTCGGAGGTCGGCGCGCCCTTCCCCCTTTTTGTTACACTGCGAGTACGGCAGACGCTTCGGCAATACTGTATTTCGACCAACACGGGTAAAAGGCTCTTTCTGACATTCCTAGATCCGGACGGAACCAACGAGATTCCCTTTCCCTTTAAGCACGAAGGGACCGAGTATGTTGCCCGACGTCGGGAAAACTAGGCCGGCCGAATTGGCCAACACGAACTACACATGTAAGAAATTACATATGGGGATCAACTGGCGAGAGTAGCAGAACCGGCAAGGAAAGCTGAGCTAGGAAACTAACTACATACCTACCTGGGAGGTAGGGACTAACTTAGGTACCCATAGATATTGCTCGTCGTCACAATCACCACGTGTACCTGTACCCTTCACTCGGGATATGGCAAAGCAAAGCCCGCAATCGTCATAACGGTCGGGAATGCCTGCCGTTAAGGAAAGAGCGGGAAATCTGAGGCTCGATCTACAACACACCCCCTAACGCGGCAGTTCCCGCCCACATCCTCAAGAGACACACACCCCTCCCTCCCTCCCTATCGCGTGCTGTGCCCCTTAGATACGTCCGGTGAGTTGTCACCTGAACGGGACCCAACACAGGACCCAAGGGCCGACGAACCAACGTACATACGCCAGGACAACTTTGGTTCGTGCGGAGCGCTCCGCAATGATGACAATAGCCTGCAAGGTAAAACTAACTAGCTAGCTACTTAGGTAGCTTATCTGTCTGTCTGATAGGTATCCGAGTTGCGGTCTTGAATATACCTAACCTAACCTAATATACCTATAACCGTCGATCGGGTCATCATTTCGTCCTGCTCGTGTATAGCCCAAGGCCCGTTTTGTAGGCCCCGTAGGACATAACGTGACGTTACGCAAAACCAAAGCAACCAACAAAGACAACAAACAAGTGGGTATATGTATGTAAGCCGCCTCGGTGACCGAGTTAAGATACCAATACACCTAGGTAAGTGAGATCCCAAAGACCCAAACAAATAGGGGCGAAAAAAAGGGCGGGCAATTACTTTATTCGTTCGACAGCTCGGAAACCCACCATCCTAAATGCAAAGCTTCGTTGTGGTAGTTTTATTGTACAAGGGTGATATGGAACAAAAGGAAAACTCTTGAGGTCGACGGCATAGCTGCGCTTGAAAAGGACGAAGAGTGAATATACAAAGGTTGAGGCAACCCACACACCAATTTCGGCCGACTCCCCTTAGTTTCCGTACTTTGCATGTTATGCTGCTGCTAGGTGTAGAGCTTATATGCGCCGTCAACTGGTGTAAAGGAGTCCGAACTTCAGACACTCTTTTTCGTCCCTTGGTATTAACCCACTATGACCCCTTGAATGCAAGAACAATGTCCGCCTGTCTATAACGTTTCCCTCTCCCCAATTCATGCATAATACAGAGGTATCTCGGCCTTTCTTTTTTTCTAGGAGGCAAGCCCCAAGCCCGCTCTTTAGTGATGAGCAGCGTGCTTGTCGCCGTGGTACCCGATTATCTTGAAGCGGCCGATCATCTCGCCGACGGTGAAGAATCCGATACATTCCGCAGCCAGGACACCGCCCGCGAGGAGCTGGGCTCTGCTGATGTTCTGGGCTTGTTGGATGATGGTAGCTGGCGATTGGGCAACCTTGGATACCGATTGGAGCAGGGCGTTTCGGGCGGCTGGGTTCTGGACGGACTTCAGGGCATTCTGGTAATAGCTCTGGAAAGTGGTAATGGACCTGTAGAAATCTCGTTAGAACGCGCGCTATATTCTCGTGTAAACGCGGTTTATAACTCACGGTGGTGTCATCTTCTGGCCCTTGAATACGATCTTGGCGAGCTCGGCGCCGACTCTGGAGTAGTAGATAGCAGCAGGAACTCGCTCTGCAGTCAAATATCAGCTTCTATATATATCCTTACACGACGCAAATGCGTATTCCCCAAGTGTGATTGTCACGTACTCTCAACAAAGGCAACCAGTCTCCCCGTGCGGCCACCGACTTTACCCAACGAGTTGGCGATTCCCTTAGCGGCGCCTGCGATAGCCGGTCCAGCCGACGAGGTGACCCTCGAAAGACCCTGCGCCGCCTTCGCCGAGTACTCGGCGGCAGCAGCAGAGGCTTTAGATGCAGCGGCGGACGCTTGGGATGCGGCGGAAGAAGCCTTCGACGCGGTCTCCTTGCCTGCTTCCTTGGCCGTCTCGGCGGCCTTCGCGGTGGTCGTCGACTCGAATCTTCGGGCGGCCATGCGACCCCAAGCTCCTGATTGCCGAAGCATCGGACGGGTAAGGGAGGACGGCATCGTTGTTGATTATCGGAGTATTCGGAAAGAGATTAGAATTATTAGTCTCGAGAGATGCCGGATGAGAAATAGACGTGAGGTGTAACGTCGATTGGCTAGGAATTGGAGAAAGAAGCGGCAAGGAGGGTCGTCGTCGTTGGGAAGTTTGATTTCTCACGGGCAGGAAAAAAACACTCAAATGTTGCCAATTGTCGGCTGTTCAAAAATCTACCCGGAATTCCAGATCCACCCGTCTACGGCGGAAAAACCCGATCCGAGCTTGGACCTCAAGGTTGAACCTAGGTACCTATTGGCCAATCAGAGCTGAGAAATGTGTAAGGTACCCATATTAATAATGCTAAAGCTCTCTCTGTTCTTCAGAGCTCTTTTATGCAATTTTAGTTCCCTATTTGTACCTATTCTCCCCAACTCTCACCTCTGATTCTTCCTCATCTTTGCCTTTGCATTCACTTGCATTCACCGTTCTCATTTTATATAATAACGATGTTGTATGTTTGATTTAAATATTGAGTCTATTGAGTAGTCTTTATTATGCTTTATTCCGCATATTGTTTGACCAATAAGAGAATATACCGTCAACAGCTCATGGCTCACAGCCAACCTTGCTCTCTATTTATCTCTAATGCTGACTTCTCCCTAACCCTATTAATTCCTCAAGGTTAACTATTTTCGCGGCTGAGTCTCCTGAATATAATCTTCGCTCTGGATCTGGACCTTGATGGCACCCGTTTTAGGGTCTGCAGCCGTGTTGAATGCGTCAAGCGCATCTTCGAGTTTGAATCGATGAGTAACGAGCTTCGCGAGATCTATTACACCGTTCTCCACCAAACGAATAGCCCGCGGCCAGGTGTTGCAGTAGCGGTATTGGAATTGCAAGTCAACTTCTCGCGTGCTGCATCGCATGAAGGGGAAGTTGATTTCGTTCTTTCCGACTCCAATTATGAATACCTTGCCTCCGAACTTGACCGCCCAGATAGCTGCAGCCACGCTGCTCTCAACTCCAGTGCACTCCAAGGCTATCGCTGGCTCGATGCCTCCGAAGCTCTCTACGATCTTCTTGGCTGAGTCTTCCGCACTTAGTCGTTCCACCTTATGCGTGATGGCGGATGGGCAGAGCTCCTTGGCGAACCGGAGTCGTCCTTCATCGATGTCGGTGATGACCAACGGGCAAGCGCCGGCTGCCTGACAGCAGAGCAACGTGATCAATCCAATCGGCCCAGCACCGCAAACTAATACCGGGTCGCCCAGCTTGACTCCGCATCGTTGCATACCAGCGAGGGCGACACTGAGAGGCTCCAACAAGGACCCATTCTCATATGACATGTTTCCAATCTTGTGGCACCAGATTGCTGGATGGTTCACATATCTCCTCAGTAGACCTGGCACTGGAGGTGTCGATAGGAAAAGGACTTTCTCGCACCCGTTGTAACGACCAGTCAGACAGGGCTCGCATTCGTTGCAGATGATGTTCGGTTCTATCGCGACCCGATCGCCGACCTTCAAGTGCGTCACGGACGGATGTACTGCGATAATCTGACCTGCAGATTCGTGTCCTAGGATATGATCTCCCTCCACGATCATCGGCCCGATGCAGCCAGCGTGCCAAAAGTGAACATCGGAGCTATCTAACAGTCAGCACGACAAACGCACAGATCTTATCAAGACATGACTGACCCGCATATTCCGGTGCTCTTGACAGCAACGGTGACCTCTCCATGTTTCAAGCTAGTTCCTTTCTGCACATCCTCCACTGTTGGCTCGGCTTCGTTGATCCATAACTTATGGGCGGGGTTCGTGAAGACGGCAATGTTGGCCTTTGACGGCTTCACGATGGTCTCAACAGTGGTTGAGCTCATTTTGATGGCGGCGGGTAGAAATTGCGCGCAGGAGAGGAAGGAAAATAGCGACAGCCTCAGATGAAGAAGAGAGGTTCAAGAAAGGTTCTTTAAGCTACTAAGGAGAAAATCAAAAGAGGGGGCTCGCCGATTATTATGTCCAGGGCAGCTTCGACTCCTCGCTCCCCGATATTTTATTTGACCTCGAGACTCCCTGGCCGAAAAAGTGGCTTACCCAAGACGATGTCGGACATGGGGCTTTGGCCTCCGGCGGGCCTTTGCATGCTACTCTAAGCTTTGCGGTCCAATACGGTGACCGAAAACACCAGCTGTACCTCCCTCCTGGATCGGGCTCTTTATCTAAATCGGGAGTATAATTCACCATTCACCAGCCACCAGTCGCGTACACGTAGGAAACTCTAGTAGGCTAGCGATGCTGAAGTTGCTTGTCCACGACCTGCATGAGGGGATGTGGGGGTGCTTGATTTGGAGATGGAGATGGCAATACGATGACGTTCGGCCGCTATACGTCCGATTAAACGGGGGACATGGGAACGGAGTACTCTGTCTTGTTTGCCGCACCAATTAGTATTGTCGCACAACACATCGCCGAGTTGTATTCCCCGCATAAGACTCTATCATGTGGTGGATCGTACAGTAGCGCGCCTTACGGCGGAACTAGCCTCGGTTGTCTACCGCAGGGACTCTTCCAAGCTTCCTCAGCTACCTTAGCTACCTTAGCTACCTTAGCTACCTTAGCTACCTCCTTAGCTGCCTCCTTTGTAAGTCTTCATCTTTGCGAGGAACCAGGTTAACATACAGTCGGAAAGCCTCATGACTTTCGGGGTTCATTGTCTTCCGTCCCGCCTGATATTTAACAGCGTTTACGTGTAGACGCGCATCTTCAGTTCTTATCTACCTATCAAAGCAATTTCTCAGGTCTCTTCAGCACCTATAGCCCCGCGAATGGGAGATCTAGAATCTCGATACACCCACCAGGAGCTTGCATCTGCGTGCGCTTTGCATCTGCTACCCTAACGACAATTAATAATTCCTGGGAAATTTCAGTGAAACCCTCAAGTCTTTCTCGCTTGCTGCGACTATTACGGAAGATTCGGTCATCATCTATGCGCTTAGAAGCGAAAGCTGAGTGGATCCACCGGACCCTTTCGATGCAACGTCACAAAGCTATATCTGGAATCAATAACTAATTGCTGCAGGATGTTTGAGTTGCATAGACATATATGGACGATATGTCAAGCCTCTATATGTTGAAGTAATAACAAGCCGCTAGTGGTACATGATATGATGGATACGAGGTATAAAGCACCTCCCTTGAGGGGCTTCCTTTCCCCCTATATATGTCTGTCCTTCATGGCAGTCAGGAGCTTGCTAGCTTAACGACCCGTCATCGGGGGCAGCTATTAATTGTCACCATGTCTCAATCGAATGATAGTATTGGTTTGCAATAGGTTCCGTAACCAATGAGGTAGCGTTTAGTGCTACCTTAGGACAAAGTTGTCGGGGTTGTCATTAACGTCTCCTTAAAAGTCGAACCGCAGGAATGAGCTGACATCTTGGAACCACGGAAGACACGAGTATCCAAAAAGAATAAGTCGAAAGACGAGTGGGTAGTCGCCGAATCCCTCTCGCTCAATTGGTCTTAAGCGATCACGGAGCTGAAGCCTTGAATCGAGGGATTCAAGTTCTATTGGGTTGTCAAGGCCCCAGACAAACTCGGCTCCGGTCGCCATGATCGGGTTCTCCATCTTCTGCAGGTAGACGACGACAGAACCTATGGCGTCGAATAGCAGCTGTCCCGTCTTGAAGTGACTAACGAGACGCTGTATTAATCGATGATTTACTGTTTCGCTCAGATACATACTCAGTCCCTTGAAGACGATGACGGTAGGCCGGTCTGCGGGGATCTGTTCCAGCCATTTATCCTCAGTAACGTCTGCACCGACGAGTGAGTAGTCGCCCTTAGGGTCGGGAAGCAGTTTCTGCCGGAGCGCCACAACATCGGGCAGGTCGATGTCAATCCACCGGACGCCTGTCGCGGCCCAGTCGAGCCGCAAACAGCGGCTATCGAGCCCGCATGCCAGGTGGAGCACGGTCGCGCGCGGGTGCTCGGCGAGAAACTCGGCCGTCCAGTTGTCGAAGTAGCGGGCGCGCTGTGAGTAGGTTACCCGCTCTTGGTCTCCGATTAGGTACTTGGAGGTGTCGTGGTCAAGTTTCTCGAGGACGGACTTGGCCCACACGTCGTGCAGGAGCGGCTTCGGATGCTTGGCGTCGAGCGATTTCGCGATCAGCGGGACGAGCGTCGTTTCGGGCGTGCCGGTTAGGGCGACTTTAACTTTCATATCTGAAGCCTGAGGAATCCCTTCTATCGTGGCCATGCCGATGTTCGATATGAAACGTGTCGAAATTTCTCTTAAAACTGATAGCGCAGGTATGAATTTGTGGGAGGTGAGCTCCTACGGCAATAGGGTTGCTATTTATGTTGCGATACATCCTCTCGATGTTGCAATCGAAGGGTAAAGTTTTGATATAGGCATCCATTCTCACAACCAAGCGTAGCATCTCTGCTATACGAGGAGAGCACAGTTCAGAAATGCTATAGCATTTACTAGACACTTATGCCGACGCGAATCAGGGTTCAGTCTTGGCATGCGAAACAGCCGATTGGCGAAGTAGATTGCGGTACTTTGCCCCTGAATGGCCCTCGCGTGAAATTTATACTCAGTCTGGTCGGTATAAGGTCTTTAGATGAATGAAGCGAGAGCGGCTTATAGTCCTACAGAACTGACTGTAACATGAATGCGCCTCTAAGGGGTACTGACTAGAGTCTAGAAGTGATCGACAGTTGACAATGAATTTGGAGAATGTCAGATCTATACAGCCGCAACTTTATATAGCCGCGTGCGACACGGCATTGCACTTGACGACCCCAGAGACTATCCCAGAATTATTTTCGGCAATCGCCAGATTACATGGAGCCGAAGTGTTGATATATTGACTTGGCGGTAGGCGTTGGGCGTTATAGTTGATACCAATATAACTTACCCGCGACACATCACTTTCAAGACGATTTTCTCCGGCGATGATATTGGATCTGCAAGAATACGGGCATAAAGCTCGGTTAGGAAATTCGCAAGATACATTCTTGAACCCCTGGGGCCATAAGCTCGCCATCCATGGCCCCATGGCAGTAGGCCTCCCCGATATACGTGCAATCAAGGGCCAGCTTATCCTGATCAGCCCAGCCCGCATTGCCGTGATCGACATCCGGCCCCTGAGCGGCACTGCTGTTTGACGGTCGCACAATATGAGGTACACTCCCCCCAGGGATTATCACGACAACATCTCCCGTTGCGATATCCGTGGGCCCGAGGCCGACAAGTCCTCCATCTGTAAGGTACAGTTTCCTCCCGTGGTGGCGAAACAGGTTGGCCTTGTACTCAAACATCTTCGTATTGCGATGGAGCTCCATGTCCACAATACCATTCGGGTCCGTCGCGTCGGGAGCCACAGCAGGGACGCCAGCAAGCCGCCGACGTATAGGCTGCATCTTCAAATAAAGCCAAAATCTCGTAACGGCGAACGTAACATCGAATGCGGAGAAGATGAGCTGGAATGCAGATAGCGCCGGGAATGCTCGTACCCAAGGGCCCGGCAGCGGCCTATGCTTGTTGAAGGTTCGAGAAAACGAGGTGTACGTCGCCGTAGTCTCTTGGTCTCTGACTATTCTGTCAGAGAAACGGCGGAGTTCATCGCGCAACCCCTTTAAAGGTGGATACTCCGAGTTAGAATTAGGAAACTGACGCGCCGTGAGGCCGCCATCGGTGAGGTCAAGGCTAGCTTTAAGACGGGCGTCTTCGTCTCTAGCGTACTGGTTGTAAGCTCCGGAGATCGTACTGGCCTTCTCCAGAAACGCGTCGATTTCCCCGAAGAATCCTGTTAAGGAGCTGAAATCGTAATTATTGATAGTCAGAGGCTCATCTTCTAACTTAATTTCGGATTTGCCAATTTCCAGAACTTTGCCTACTATCACTCCTCGGATACTTAATATTCCGTTAGTATCTACTTGAGGATGGTTGTCAGACAAGCTGCCTCCAGCTTTATATATCGGCTCGGACGTCAGAGTGGTATATCCGTATGGGATATTGATCTGAGACATCGACCAATCAGGTACCCAAGAAGGCAGCTCGTTCAAGCGCTTAACCCCCCGGGCGAAGCAGAGGATGTCAGGATCCCTTCGAATTATCTCTGTCGCGAACTCGGTGTACACCCCCTTAGGGTTTCCAATGTCTGTTCTGGGAGCGGTACCATCCAGCTCGGCAAGACCGAGGAGCCCAAAGATCCTGTCCTCCGGCTCGGTTGCGCCCATCTTGGTGTCGTCCTCGTTGATGTTATACTTCTTTACCAGCTCGTACAGCGAACGTCGCTGGTTTATTCGGTGGATGGCCATGCGCTCGCCGAAAATTCGCACGAACGGCCGTTCCAGCTGGAAGATACTGTCGCGCAACCTCAACTCGGTCGCGGATATGGCCTTGGAACGCTTGCTGCTCCAGACGCGGCAAGAAACGGAGTGGAAGAAGTACAAGGCCCGGAAGTCGTCAAAGGTGAAGGATTTATCCCCGCAGAGAAGGATGCCCTCAGGGGCAAGCGACGCCTCCTGGATGATCCACAGCCGACCGAACCAGCCTCTATTGAGGACGTCGGCATAGCCCGCAATAGGGAACTTGGGCTCGAATCGTTCAACAACATTAAACAGCTCGTCGTCTTCGCTGCACGTTCGATTCACGATGGCATCCATAAGACGTAGACGCTCCTGGGGCGGAATTGTTAGAAGCGCCAGCACGGTTGCTTCGCTGCCAATGGTCTTGGCGAACTCGAAGAGCTCATCCGATCTCGTGGTCGCCGGGCCTAGCCAGACGATAACACGGCTGCACCGGGAGTACAGCTCCCCCATGAGCGCGACGTGGAAGTTTCGCTCCGGGATGTTGTGCTGGTTGATGCATATCTGGTCGGCAAAGATGGGCAGAGTAGTCAACTGGCTGTTCCACAGGCTCTGAAGCGCAAGAAACAAGTTCTTGTATATCAGCAGCTCCTGCGCGCCGCCTGCCGTCTCGACGATGATGGGCCAGCTTGGCTTCTCTCCATAGCGCGTATTCCACGTGTACGAGAGCGCCTCAAACGGAGGGATAGGGTCTTCCAAGGGGTCCAAGTCGTATTCTACCAATTGAACTCTTGGAATGAATCGAAACGGCGGCCATACTGAGCGAGCTGGTGGTAGTAGTTTGATCAGTCTGATCCTCCTCAATGTTAAGCTTCTCGGGTAAGTATACGTTTCATAGCCGAATGAATACATATTGAACGAATCTAAGCATAACTTAGCTAACTAATATCTACAGAAACTACGAGGAACGAGAAATCACTTGGGCTGCAAAGCTGAAATACCTCAGGGAAACCAGGAGAGGGCCTCCATTGAAGGCGATGCGATTTAGCTTGAAGTCTAGGCCCATCTATAAGATCTATAAGTGCATGCTATAAACTTGGCAGGTTGGCCCTAGATAGCATCGAGCCTTTCAGCTATGCGACTTTATATCTGGCTAGCGGAGTGGCTAGCGAAGAGGCTAGCCGCATTCTACGACACTTTTTCATCTTGGCGTCTTGCGTCTCGTCATAGCTGAAACTTTGATGAACATGCCTTGAGTCCTACGATAAAGAGGTCTCCGGCTACAGAAAACCGAATTATATCGTTGCAAGCTGTACCAGACGCGAATGATCATGAGGACGTAGGCCACGTATCGACCCGCCTTGCATTGGCACGCGCGGGGCGTTTAAACTCCCTATAAGTCCAAACCTCGTCTCTCCTGCCTGACGTTCCCATGACTAGACGATATATGCATACGAGACAGACCATCGCGACAAGATACGCCTCACGCGTAGGGTAGGAAGCAGAAACTGATATTGAACATGCGGCACAACCACGCTTGCTGACTCATCATGGCGGCGCACGGGCTTACTAACCCTTCTGGGTTCCGCTTGCGCCGGCCGGCTCCCGTGCTATGCTCCGTTTTCCAGTGGGGCCGCATAATATGGCGTCCGCTGACTCATTGTGGTGGTACACGGGCCTTGGCCTACCTATTTTCCCGCCCTCAGCTGCCTACAGGTGCGCTCCTGTGTAACTTGTAGGTGCCTACAACCATACCTCTTGCGTCTCTTCACTCTTGACAGGTTACCTACGCTCCATGCTGCGTAATAAGAACTCCTCAGATTATCATCATGAGCGAAACGAATGATGAAATAGCCAGTGAATACTGGCTAGGTGCCGATTGTTATGATAGCGATATAATGAAATGCACAGATGAGTGATTGACATTTTCACCTGGACGGATTGGGTAGCAGTATCCGAACACTGTAGTCGATTACGACACGGACAACCTTGTACTTTAGGCCCGAAATTCTCAGTCGGCCATTTCAACTTCGTTCACAAGGTCAGCTTTCATGATGGCACGAACTGGGTCGTGAAATTTCGACTACCCGATCTCTCGTCAACCGCTACGCAGAGGACCTATTAGAAAGGTGTTTACAGTGATGAAATAACTTTGAACCTCCTCGACCAACAGCTAGGTCAGTTAAGTAATCATCCTACCCAATATGGAAATAGGGAAGATCGCGGAGCGCCGGATTAGGGCAGATCCGGCCGGGGTAGCTAGATTTAGACAGGGGCGGAGAAAAAGCACCGGGAGTTCCCCTGCGGCTCATGCATATTATCACGGCTCGGTGGGTGAGACAACGTCATCTCCCTCCAAGAATAACAACGTCGCGCCCAATGCAACGACAACACCAATTTCTCTCAAATCCTGGCCTCTCTGCTACTATTGGGCGAGGCTTCTCCAATAACCAGATGAACCAATTCATGGACGCTGGATCATCGGAACAAGAGTGAGAGAATGCCGCTCGATGGCCGTCAGGGAATAGGAAACGTTAAAAACGCCGGGCGCGTTGAATTTCCGGCCTTCAGATTAACGCCACATATTTTATGACTGCCATATTTACCCCCGGCTCAAATCCACTCAGAATACCAGAATACTCTGCGAATTTGCCTTTGGACGCCGATCTCGACCTGGCTTCACCAATGGCTGCTGGCGTGGTACTGTAGCCGCACGGCTCCACCCATGCCGTTTCCCCTGCAGCCAGGCCCGACTGCTACCCCTAGGATGACGTTCCCTTCCTACAGCAACATGGTCGTAAGTCCAAATTATTGGTTCAGCTATCTTGATTGCGTTGCTATTCTATAATGAATACATACCGATGTCAAGTCGACAAGACTTGGATCCCACCCCGTTTCTGGGCAAATCGAGATCTGCCCCAGAATTGTTAGGATTTGTTTGTCAATTATTTACCACGAAAGGGGTGTTATAGTTCTGATCCTATACCCATTCGTAACACGAAACCCGCAGACTCGGTACTATAGCCCACACTGAGTGGTTAAATGCCTGGAATATTCGCTCGATGAGCTGAGTGAAACCCACAACTACGCAAAGGTGCAGTCTTCTACGTCACCTTGAAGGTAGGTAATTACTGGTTTCTGCAGCCTATTGTTACCCAGGGCTTACATTACAGTGTAGTCGAAAAGAGGTAACCGATTTGCTACAAAACTAGCTCGCCCCCGAGGAGTCTTCGGTGAGGTTTATATTATTATTACCAACGCTGCGAAAAAAAAAATTTATTATTATCTTTTCCCACCTTCTCTCTATTAAAATGCCTCCTCCGAGTAGCCACGAAGGCCGCCGTCCTTCTGGGTCTATTAGCCAGCCTTGGCTGTCTGAAGAGGCCGACTCCTCGAACCCGGAAACACTTCATGATATCCCCTTAGGCGACTTCCAGTCAGGTCCAGCCAACTACAGCCCGAAGATGCCTGAGGCCCATACCAAGATTCCAAGAGAGTCTATGGATTCGACTAACCCACGAACATCTGGTACCGCCCAGCGTCTGGCAGAATTGCGGGCTGAGATGAAGGCCAACCAAGAACAGATCCAGCAGCTCTCAGAAGCACACCGTGCCGTGCAAAACGCAGTGTCTGGAATTAATGCGACCCAAGAGTTATTAAGTGTAGCGCCAATTCACGGTACAGGTACGATTGTCACCGGCCATGTATACAATCCTAACAGCAACACTAATTCATGCAAGTCGAGGGCGATGCGATTCAACGGAATGCAAGCACGAGAACCACAGCTAGCAGGTATTCCCAGGCCGCAGGCCAGTCGGACAGACCTGAACAACCATTAAGTCAGCCGCCGGGTGTTGAGCGGCAAGGTTGGGTGGACGATGAGTACTACGAGAACAATCCCTGGTACGGTCAAGCCAAAGACAAGCCAGTCTTCAGTTTGGGAAAGCCTCTACCTCACAAAAGTCGGTTCCAGAAAAAGCAGGAGCAAGCAAAAGCTCAACAAGATGGCGATGTGGAGAAAGGACAAGGCGGCGTGAAATCGAAGCCTTCTCGTAAGGGAAAACGTGTTCAGATCGCGGGTAATGGCGACGACTCACAACAGCAGATGCTGGATAGGGATAACTCTGATGGGCAAAACATGAAGCGCAACGGTTCCGGCCAACTCTATGATCATCAGCCGTGGGATGTCGACTTTCGAGTCCCCGACCTGACTACCTCTCAAACTGAAGGAGAGAAAGCTCCTGGATACGAGGACGGTTCGAAGTACAATGTCGGCGGTGAAACTGTGGGACAGCGCGAAGACGATGAGGCCGAAGAAGGCCGGAGGGATCCGAACGACTTGAGGAACTGGTGGGCTCGCATGCGTGCAAAGTATCCAGAACCGCTGGCTGAGTTTGCTGCTGTAAGTGTGCTGATGATATTCAGAACGATGGAACGGTGTTGCTAACAAATTATGCGACTGCAATAACAGACCTGCATGTCCGTCTTTCTCGGTATCTGTGCCACGCTCTCCGTCAATCTATCCTCCAATCAAGAACAACAATACGGTACCTACGAGACTGCGTAAGTGCTTGATAATCCTTTTAATCATCTATAGAACTCCATAGCCTCCGCTTGGTTCCATGACGTTGTCGACTAACAGCAAACCACCCTTGCAGATGCTGGGCTTGGGGATTCGCCTTCATGTTCGGAATCTACCTGGGCGGTGGCATCTCAGGTGCTCATATGAACCCAGCCATCTCCGTCAGCCTATCGATCTTCCGAGGGTTCCCCTGGCGCCAATGCGGACTCTACATCATAGTCCAGTTTCTAGCAAGCATCACAGCTGCCGCCTTAGCCTATGGCATCTACTATGACGCCATCCACTATGTCGATCCCAACATGGAATCCAGCTACAAGAACTTCTTCTCCTATCCTCAGGACTGGGTGACGCCTGGTACCGCATTCGGTTCCCAGTTCGTCGCGGCCGCTGTGATGATGATCGCCGTCTTATCCCTCGGTGACGACCAGAACAACCCGCCTGGTGCTGGAATGCACGCATTCGTACGTAATAAGCAATTCCCGCCCCATTTCCTATTAAACATGCCTTTATTAGACCGTGGCGTTGTTCATTCGCAACTGTAGCTAATGCGGTACCAGATTCTTGGCCTGTTGCAAGCAACCCTCAAGTTCTGCCTAGGCTATAATACCGGCTCAGCCCTGAACCCAGCTTCAGATTTTGGGCCCCGACTAGTCGCTCTCTGGGTTGGATACCGTACGCCGCTACTATTCCAAAACGCCTGGTGGGTGTACGGCCCCTGGGCTGCTGCGATGGCCGGTTCGATTGCTGGATGTGTCTTTTACGATTCGTTTATCTTCGTCGGTACCGAATCCCCGGTCAATTACCGCATTCCCAAGGCGATCCATAGACGCAAAAAGCAGCTTAAGAACATTACAACGAAATTTTGATGGGATACGGAGCATATACGAATTGATGATTACGGAACGGAAAAGAGAAATGTCATGTGTCTCGAAATACAAGGAAATTAAGGCAAGGCAAAAAATAACATTAGGATACCATTAGATAAGTAATTAGTTGGTGAACTAGGCCGTTATAACTCATTCACATACGCGGTCAGCGTCTAGCTTTATAACCTACCTCGGTACTTTAATGGTTCTAGGTATATAAAATATAAGACGCCTAAGAACTTCATCTACTGTAAGAGCGAGTGATATGAATCAATTCGCTACTTTCATCAGGTATCTCTTAAATCTAACCGCAAGTTTACCAACTACGATCCTTCGTAGTCCGGCTTGTGTGATACCGATAGTACACATTTTACCCCTTATTGTACCATGTCACACTGTAAGCGGAGCACTGTCCTGGAAAAGGGGCTTACGTAGCATTTCGAAAACGCCACCCCCGCCGGCCTTTAGAATCGAAAGAGCTGAGAACTGCGTCCTAATGATATATCTCTCATCTCTGCAAACCGATCGAAAATGAACCGTAACGAACTTAAAGACAGCGCCGACTATCTAGCTCGGCTTGAGGGTTTACGTCGTGTTGACAAGGAGAGGGACGAGTTGATAAAAGAACTAGTAACCAATTGCCAAGACCTCAAGGAACGCTTCGAGAAGAAATGCCAGGAGTATGATGACGAGGTCCAGACACGGCGCCTCTACCAGGCACAGGCCAATGAAGCCAATAAAAGTCTTGTTGACATTCAGCATCAAGTGGTAAATCGTATATAGGAAGCTTCTAGATAGTGAGCAATGAAATACTGAAATTGTGTAGGATGTTAATTCTTTCGCCTTCGCTATCATCGATGGCAACGACGCGCTATTTCGAGATGACTTGATCACCAAGGGCGAAGAAGGCGGCGTGATGGCTGCCAATCAACTTCACGCCGCCATTAAAGAGCATCTAAAAGCAGTCTATCCTGATGCAAACCTAGAGTTCTGGAATATAATCGTTCAAATTGTTCTAAACCTCGAAGGTTGTACCAAGAGTATGAGCAAGCTGCCTGAATTCGCGCGGGGATTCAACCACACCAAGGTGTTCTTCTCAATAGTCGACGTTGGAAATGATAAGGAGCAGGCCGATATCAAAGTACGTGATATAGTACGCCTGATGTTCTTCAACCCACAATGTAAGCAGATCATCTTCGGCCCTTGCCACGACAAGCGTTACATACTCCAAATCAAATCCCTTCTGCCCAACCCGAAATTAGCACTTCTCGAGACCATCCCAGCCGCACGCGAGTTTCGGGAACTGGACTGTCGCATGGTCACGTTTCCAGAAGTTTTCCACTCCGAACCTCTCCCAGGAAGCCTGCCTCTTGATTCTCTTCCGAACATAATTAGAGATGTTATCGAAGAGTTCAGTAGATCTCTCGACTTGATGGGAAAGCAAGAGAAAGCGGCCGCCCGCAAGTATTACCTGGTTAACTGCTCAGGCGAGCGTGTCGACGAGCCGACACCAAAATACGAGGCCTTGGCCGCCGAACGCGTTGACGGGCGTGCCAAAGAGGAGGGACGGGGGCCCTGCTACAGATATCACACACTCGGCGCCTGCGACGTGCCTTCGTGCACTTATTACCACAACGAGCGGTTGGGCCCCGGCGAACAGCTGGTGCTTAAGGACAGGGCCCGAAACTTCCACTGCGCAAGCAGGTCTTCTTGCAATAATCCAGATTGCTTCTGGGGCCATCATTGCAAGTACGGCCAGAAGTGCCAACTCAGCAACTGCAGCTATAGCGACAGTCATGATATAAATATGGTCAGTTCATCTTTATTTCCTGTTCATACTCGAATGAAGAAAAGGAGGAAAGAAAGGGGGGAAAATTACTTCACGTTCTACGATAATTGGCTTCAGAAAGCCAAGTTGGCCCAATAGCTACTGGCCTATGATTCACCTCAGTTGCTCCGTGATACATATTATCCGATTCCTATGCTTTCTCTGACGCCTATATACGCGTGACCTGCTGACTTCTTAAGCAGACACCGGTGGAAAAGATCTACGATGATGGGTCGCGAGAAAGGCTACCTTCCTAGGGAGAACAACCCCATATTCACTAGTAATGTTTGCTGGAACGTGGTTCTTGCCCCTTAGGTGCCAACATGTTGATAGGGTTTACTCACTTAGGCCCATCCTATAAAATAAATATTGCTACTAGGGTTTTAAGTGCGTTACGTATAATTATCGCTTATTTTTTCAGGGTATTAACGTGTAGGAGGTAGACAGATGGATGCCTTAAGTTAGGTACGTAAGGTGTCTAAGGCTAACGCATAAAGCAGGAGATACCGGCGGGAGATATCTTTCAAAGAACCAACAAATAAGCATGATTCACTGTTTGAACAATTGGATTGTACCATATTTGCATTGTTCATTGTTTAGCGTATCTTCATAATGACTGACAATAGCCTCAGGCAGACATTGTTAAAAGATAACAGCAAACCTTCCGTAAATACCTAATATATATATACATCGAGACGTCTGCGTCAAGTTGTCAAGTAGTTTGTTCTCGTCAAGTTCAAATTCACAACCTCGTACAAGAAAAGCACACGTCCAATTCACAAACCCATAACCCTACCGAGGACCTCTTTTCTAGTACAATCAACCAAAATTCCCTAAAATGGCAGCTGAACTCACGGGTACTCTCATGCTCATCAGCGGGGATGGTACCGAGATCACCATCAGCCGCAACGCTGCCCGCCACTCGCAGATCCTCGCGGACTTAATGGAGGATCTCCCCGAGACGGAGACGGAGCTGCCCATCCCCCTCGACGCCGTCGACGGCGCCAGTCTCAAGATCGTCGTCGAGTGGTGCGAGCATTTCGCCGCCCACCAAGCGCCTCAGGGCCTCAAGCCGGTCGGTCCTAGCAAGATCCCCCAATGGGA
This sequence comes from Hypoxylon rubiginosum, assembly GCA_902806565.1. NCBI lineage: Eukaryota > Fungi > Ascomycota > Sordariomycetes > Xylariales > Hypoxylaceae > Hypoxylon > Hypoxylon rubiginosum. Next base: position 1,632,880 of record CADCXA010000021.1, on the reverse strand, counting down.
CGCCGAGTTCCTCACGTTCGAGGATAACGACACCATCTTCGCTGTCACCAACGCCGCCAACTACATGAACGTCCAGCCCCTTCTCGACTACGCCATCAAAACCATCGCGGAGGCCCTCAAGGGCAAGTCTACCGAGGAGATGCGCGAATACCTTGGCATCGAGTCCGACTTTACCCCGGAAGAAGAAGCCCAGATCAGATCCGAGACCCAGTGGGCGGAAGGGCCGTCAAAGAACTACTGGTGATAGCCGACCCCCCGTGGTTGCTTAGCATGGGCTAAGAACAATTAATACATGACCTTGGAACAAATTTTGAATAATATTATTATGTGATTGTTGAACATGTAGAGCCCTTCGTGATTTGCTAGGATCGGTCCCCTCGATCAGTAACATTACCTTACCATGTACAGCATATCGCGCTTAGAAATGGGCTCATCATTTAAAGGGCTGGCTTCTCTTTTCTAGCCCCGAACTTCCTCTTGGCTTCAAGAACCAAAATGGCTTGGCGAGCCAGGCAAAGAATCTCCATTTTTGGACCGCAGATGACGATATCCACGTCCATTCTCCCAGCATCCAGCAATCGAGTAGTGACTCTCGTGAATGTCCACTGTACACTCTCTTTCGCTAGTCTTCTCTTGAATTCAATGTCCAACGTGATATTGTTATTAAATATCGTTGCTCGTAGAACATCCTCCTGTGAATTGTATAGCTCGCAGGGAACGCCTGGGTGTTCTTGGGCCCATTCCTTCATTCGATCAAAGGATCTGTTCGCATCAAACAGGCTGCCGTTACGGAGCAGCGTGTCCGACATGGAGGGGAAGCAATCGGCCATCAACGGCAAGTAGGAATTGCGTATCCGCCCCTTGCCGATGAAGCTGTTCCAAGCATCATTGACGCCGTCCGGAGGCCTATCACGAGGCTTTAGGAAAAGCATGCGACGGCTAAAGGGCAACACTTCGCTTGTCAGACGTGCTGGGATCCAGTGCTCGTCGGGCTCTTGGGCCTGGACCCTGTCAAAGTCGGGAATTGGTGTCGGGTCGGGCCGGCGGGTTTGTCAAAGTTGGTCGACGTCACCAAGGCCACGACTTTGGTTTTGCTCTTCTGAGAGAGTTGGAGTTGAAGCGTAGAGGTAGTGGCGCCAACTTTCAAGTCAGCGATAGTTATTACGCTGTCGCTGACTTCGCAGGCTCGCACGAATTCGAGGTGAAGCGTGTAGACATCAGGCTAGTCCTGCGCTGCTAAGGCAGTAGATAGATGCGTTGCGGCAGCTAAATAGATTGCCGAGGCAATGGCTCCGCCATGGAGAGCTGCATCGGGGTTAACGAAAGCTGGGAGACATTCTGCCGCTTACACATACTGTGCCCCACGGTCCAGTCATTATGATGAGAGATGGTGTATGTATGTGATGAGGTTTGTTTAAGGTTGATTTGATCCACTAGGATGTTCTTCATAGCGGGCTAGTACCTAGGTAGATTGAATGCAGCAATGAGCGTATTTCAGGGAGGTATTAAGAATAATAGGGGCCAGGTATCTAATTTATAGCCAAGGTAGCTGGGTACCTAAAATATCAAAGAATTCCCGTGCTCCAATGTGAGGGGTTCTTCAGTCCCCTTACATTGAAGCAAAGGGATGAAAATTGGATCGTGTTCTCGCTACGTCTTCGTGTGTGACCCCCGTATCCTCGTCTGGGATCCACCGCTCTGGGCGGAACACTTCAGGGTCGCCGGCCGTTGGAAAGGCTTCCAAAATTTCTTTTATGAGCCTTTGGTACCGGTATGCGTCGTTGGTGAGATGGAAGAATATCCCCGACATTTCTTTGTTCCATCGAGCAAGTATCATTCAACGGCAGTATGGGCATACTACAACAATGTCTCTGTGAAAACTCCTCCACAAAGGCATTGTATGGAGTGCCTTCACCCCATGATTCTTAGCAATAATCTGCAATAAATCATAGAATCGCCTATATATATACTGTTCCTGTTCTACTTCTAGTCCTCTATTTTCGGGCCATACCTCTCACCAAAACACAATCGACTCGCAAACTTTAGACACTTTCCAAAACTCACTACACTAGATACCTTTACTTACCCAACACATCCACAAAAAAAAAAGATGTCTAGCCGAACTTCTGGTCTTCTGCCACTCCGCAGTAAGGATGGTGTCTCAACGTTTATTAGCCCCGAGGCTGCCAGGTTCTCTGGGTATCTTAGAGGCGCGATGGTGAATCTAGCCCCAAGGCAAATGGTTGTTATTGACACTATTGAAGGTACTACCCTCGATAAGGTTGTTCAATGGTTAGAGGACTACGCCTATAGCACGGAGCTCAATCCTCATATACTCGATGCACCCCCGCACGCCTGGGTTGACCAGCCGGAGATGGCCCTCATGTTCTTATGGCTCTGGGGTAACGATGAAGAGCTCTTCGACGCTTTCAGGGCTGCACTCCTGTTGGAAATTCAGCCGCTTGTCGACATGGCATATTTCACCATTGAGAAGAACGCGGAGAAGATGTCGGACAGCAAAAAGCAGGAGTACCAGGGCCGACTGCAGTCGTTCTTGAAGGGAAACTCTTAAGCCAGCTGCAATCTTTTGGCTAATATCGAATTTACACATATTTTATTCTTAGACTAGACGACGAGTGCAGAGATAGTCTAGCCTCTGTTTAATTCTACTTCTCAAGTCTTCGCTTTACGTTACTAGTCGATATGCCGAATATAGTGACCTACGTGATATTTAAATATCTGGTATGAAGATTCACTGTAGACGTTTAATATGACATTGATAACTGATATATACGATGCAATGCTAGTTATAAGCCTACCTCCCTAAGTAGACTTCGTTGCAGAACTCTATCTTCTCCTTGTACAAGCACCTTCAGTAAGAGACCTATGTTAGTGGTACCTAGCTAGATTCCTGTAGTATTTAATAGTATGACCGTTTTATTGCTTTTCAGATTGTTAAATACTGTTTCCTCACAGCAATGTATGTCTCGACCGACCTGTATCTACAACAATGTCTATGTGAGAACTCCTGTACAAAGGCATTGTATGGAGTACCTTCGTTTCATAGTTCTGAACAATCGATTGTGTCAAGTACCGGAGACTGGCTATTTATATCCCGTCCTCGTTCTATTTCCAAGCTTCCATCTGTTTGGCTACATTTAGCTACCTAGGTGCAGAAACATATCCAACTTACGAAATTACTTTACAGATTCACTACCTAACATACTCACACACCTCAAAAATGGCTTCTGGTCTTATCTCACTCCGAAGCAAAGAAGGCGTCGGGATGTTTATCAGCCGTGACGCTGCCAACATGTCTGGGTTGCTTAAAGACGAAATTGAGAATCTCTCGGATGCCGAGATCGACGCAATTACTTGGGATCTTACAGAAATTGATGCTGACACCCTCGAGAAGGTTGTTCTATGGTGTGAAGACCATTGTCAAAATGCAGAACTTCGTTCTCTCCTGAACGATACAACCCCGCTTCTCTGGCCCAGCAAACCGGAAATCGTCTGTGCATTCCAACGGCTCTTTTCCGACGAGCTACAGCTTTTCAAGACCTTCCGAGCTGGAAGCTTCATGAAGATTGAGCCGATTCACGACATGGCACTTCGAACAATAATCGATGAGATTAAAGAAAAGGTTGTCGACCAAAAGCGGGCCTACTTTGGCGTTGTGACAGGTGAGGATAGTTCTGAAGACCAGGAGCTTCGCCGAGACATGTTCAATTTGTTCAGAACCAGTTGGTGGAGTTGGATGTAAGTCATGTAGCCGCACTAAGCATTACTGGCTAGACCCAGTCTTGATCACCCAACACTATCGATTGAGGACGTAGCTTGTCTTTTGTTATTTTAACACACACTCTGTAGAACACGCTCTTTAATACACGTTCTTTAACTATAGTCTGAATATGATGACCTACGTAGTATTAGATATGAAATTTTACTCTAAATGTTTGGTACGGCGTTAATAACTGATTATGCGATATGATACTGGTGATACCTATGCCTTGATTTCGGGACATGATGCTATCTTCTCCCACACGTATAGACACCTTTGGTAAGAAACCTAATGGTAGCTAGACTCCTGTAGTACTCATAGTATGGCCATTTCATCGCTTTTAAGATATTTAGATGTTACCTAACAGTACTTTGTACCCTCGATCGGACATTATTGGTATTGACAAGATCCGATGGACATATCTGTATCTTGGACACAAGAAGGGTTAGCTACCTAGGTCCTCAATAACTACAAGTGTTGTCCGTTATAACAGACATAATGAAACTAGCACTATGTTCATGATTCATGTAGAGTTTGAGGCTGGTAGGTGAGAGCAGGCCAAAATTTCGCAAACGAATCCGAGATATGAAGCTATTCAGGGGTCGCTATCACGGTTCTTACGTAATGCCCGTGTTACGTAATGTAACACGTTACGTAATGTTAATGCTACGTAATGCTCATGTTACGTAAGTGGGCTGTATATGAATCGCTAAGGGGAGCGCCGCCAACGCTTCTTTTTCTCTTTCTCTTTTTCCTTCTTTGCGAAATAGCAGTTTCCCAAATCTTGATAATCACATTACGTTTTTACCGATGTAGACATGAGCAAAATTCAGAGTGTTATAGACAATAGGCGGATTAATAAATTTCAAAGACTCGACCTCAGCACTAACTCTAGGCAGTCCCAGACCAACTCCCTTATTATCGATAATCTACCGCTGATATCTATCTCGGAACTCCAACATGACTTGAAAATGACCACGTCCCTAACGCCTGGAAAGAAATGGTATTGATCTCCCAGCAACATAAATTATATACTAAAGGAAGGAACCCTTCACCCGAACCTCGCAGATGCGTCAACCAGCGTCTCGAGCTGGCGCGCCTTGGGATAGGGCGCGTCGTCCTTTAGCGCCACCATGCGGCCGCCGTAGAACGTGTTCTGGAAGTGCTGCTTAGCCCTGAAATATCGCTCCTGGCGGCGCCGGCCGTACTCCTCGTACCGCCGCTCGCCGACCGTCGCGAGCACGAACTTGGGGTGCACGCCGAGCGCCTGCGCGCCCTTCTGCCCGAACCCGAAGCTCGTGACGCTGAACGCGCTGACGGCGCCGACCTGGACGGTCCGGTTCGGGAACACGAGGTTCTCCCACGGCGCGAGCGCCGCGTCCACGTTGTCGGCGTTGCGGTTCCCGGGCACGCGGCCGCTCTCGAGGATCTGGCAGCACCCGTTGAGCATCCAGGCGGCGGCGGCGCCCTTGGGGTGGCCCGTCAGGTACTTCTGGCAGACGGCCAGCGCGGCGTTGCCGGGCGTGCGGCCGAGCTGGGCGAGCTGCCGGTGCAGCACCTCGACCTCGTTCTTCTCGTTGAGCTCCGTCGACGTGCCGTGCAGCGACACGACGCCGATGTCGTCGGCCGTCAGGTTCCAGACGGCGAGGGCGCCGCGCAGGGGGGAGATGCGGCTGTCGTGCGTCCAGAAGGCGTTGCCGAATCGCCGCCGGGCTTCCCTCTCCTCCCGCTCCGCGGCGAGTTTGACCTCGTCGAGGAGGTCGCCGGACCCTGGCTCGGAGAATAGCTCCTGGCGCTCGCGTATCGACTTGAGGGAATGTTCCAGTAGCTTCCTCCTGTAGTCGATGTTCAGGAGCGGCGATGCGCCGAGACCGGGAGTTTCGCGGACGTTGACCATGATGCCTTTTCCGGGGGCCGGGACCGATCGGCCAGTGCCGTCGCTCGCGGTCTGCACGTGCGCGACGATGGCTCGTATGGGAAGTCCCAGTTCCAAGGCCATCTTCGCGCTAGTGAGAAGCTGCATGCCGCATCCTTCGGATTCGACGAAGCCCTTTCTGGAAGAAGCACACGGGCGAGACGTCTCGTGCGGCGCACGGCCATTGTCGAGGTCGGCCATACTGTTATTGGTCGCCTTCATGTTGGCGAACTCTGCGGATGTATCCTGGGTCATGTCGTCGAACCCTCCAACTAGGCAGACCTTGGCGCCGCCGTTGGCAATGAGATCGTAGCCTTGGTTGAGGGATTCTAGCGCCGTGGCACAAGCGCCGACGGGCGTTCTTGTCGGGCCGGCCGAGGACATGAGAAGCATGTTCAGCCACGCACCCGTCGTGTTGATGAAGACCTCAGCTAAGATGTCGCTTTGGACTGGGCGATCGAGATACCTTTGGCGGTAGAGTTTCTGTAGAGATTGGCCTCCACCCATACCTGATCCAACACAGTTGGCTAGTTCGGCGACATGGATTGTCTTATACAGCTCATAAACATCCGTGATACCAGCGGAGAGGAAGGTCTCGGCGGCGCACACCAAGGCCATTTGCGTGCATCGATCCACGCTCTCGCAGAGGTCTTGTGGAAGTCCGTATACCGTCGGGTCCCAGCCAGTCGGGAGCTGGCCGCCGACGATCCTATCGAAGACCCTAGCTTTCGGGACCATCAGGGTGGCACCCTTCCTGATCCGCACCGAGAACTGGTCGCTTTTGGGTATCTGCTTGATTTCGGCTTTGTCGCCGTGTTCTCTTACGAATTCCATGGCCGTCTCAAACGATGCGTTAAAGGGTTCTAGGTCGTGCTGCACGATGACCTCCTGTAAGAACTGTTTGCTATCCCGGTTGAGGTGATCCAGGGGGCTTGGTTCGATGAGTCGGAGTCCGGTATGTTCCAGGAGCTGCTTCTCGTACTTGACCTTCACCTCAAAGTCGTGGACAGGCGCACCACTCGCGGCGTCGACCCATGCGGCCGCGGCTCCATCAGCGGATGCAGCCGGCTTCGGGTTATGCTTGATAAGTCCAGTCATCCAGGCCAACTCGATGCAAGCCTGGATAGAGAGTTCACCTTTCAGTTCCATCTCCCACCTCGTTCGGGAATTACCCCACGGTCCAATTTCAGCGAAACCAACCACGACCACAACCGATTCCAGGTCGACCATGTCATCGAGCTTGGAATTCAGGGGCTTGAGGTTGGTAGCGTAGTCTGGAAGCGCAGGGAAGCCCAGCTCAAGGTCAATTAGAGGTGGCGCAGGTAGGGCTGAATTCGATTGCGACGCAGCGGCAGGCTTTCCTCGAATAGCACCTTCGTCAAGCGCTTCTTCGTCGGCAAGGGCGCGTTTAATCTCCTCGTTCTGGCGCATAGACTGCCTTATTCCGGCGATAAATGCCGCTAGTTCGGGATCGCCGCCCATACCTCCGCTTATATCCGCCAGGAGGCATTCGGTCTGGCAGACCGACACGACAGGATCAGACATGAGCCCGATAATATGTCGGCCCATCTCCTCCGTCGAGAAGGTAATGACTCCTCGCCTGGAGATCTCCTCGGCGACAGCATCGTTCGCCGCCATCAGACCCGTACCCCGAGTCCACCCGATAATCACGCCGCAGAGGCATAAGTAATCGCTCCAGCTCTCGGAAGACCATTTGTTCAGCAGCGTCATGAGGCCAATCTTGGATTCCGAGTACAGGCCATCGTTTCCAAAAGTGCCGTGGTTGGGGGAAAGAGGTAACAAGACCTGCGCCGGTCTTGTTCGGGAGCCTCGCGACTCCTTGGCAACCTTGACAGTGCCCATGATCCTCAGGACGTTCGTCAGCATGGCTCGGTGCGCAAGCTCCGACTTGGAATCGATATTGTCGATTTCGCGACCCTTTTCGGGCAGCGCTGCGAAAGGTATAATGAAATCGAGATCCCACCCGAGACCGTTGACGGGGTCGTAGATGTGCGCGACTAGATTTTCGATATCCTGCTTGCTGGCCTGGTTGCATGGGAGGACAACGAGCTTCGATCCGTCGGCTCCGTACTTCGCGAAGACTTTCTGATAGATGGGGCCCGCTTCGGGCATAGCCCTGCTGGTCGTTACCAGAACGCGAGCTCCTCCCTGGAGAAGCGATTGAAGAAGCACAATGCCGATCGAGTTCGGGCCCGCTCCAGTTAGAAGGACGTCTTTGCCAGCGAATGCCTTTGATGGGGCTAGGCCGTTAGAACTCATAAGAGTTGTTAGTCCCCGGTCGGGGACCCATTCAACCCCCTTTCTTCTGAGTAGGTGGGGAGATTTCGTTTCCACAGGTTCGGACTCTGATATCTGGTTTTCAGCAACCTGTTGTACCTCGCGCTTGTCGCTGGTAGATTTTAAGCCGAGTTGCTCGAGTGCCGTTTTGACTACCTCAGCTCTGCTATCTGTAGAGGAAGAAAGCTTATTAAGCAGGTATTTTCTAGCCCTTTCGAGTCTGCCGGTGGCTCTGTTCTTCAGGCTAGCTATAGCGGTTTCGAGGTCTTCTTGGCTCATATCACTTTCCATAAGCTTGTAGTATTCATCGAGGAGGTCGACATGACTCCAATTCCAGACCGAGTCATAGGATCTTTGGTGGCTGGCCTTGAAGATCGGCTTGATCCCATTGCAGAAATCCTCGCCTAGTTCCCTTTCGTAAGTATCGATCTTCTCTTGGATTTCTACAGAATTATCGCTAGTTTCGGGAGAGGATGTCGCTTCGTCATCGTCGGAAAGAAGAGCAGCTATCTTTCTTCTCAAAAGGGAATGCTCATCGCGGAGTTGTTGTACCACCTTGGAATCAAGCATAGTCTGTTGCGGGCTCGATGCGGCAGCGCCTCTTTGCCTCGACAACCCCGCGCTGTCCAGATACCCCTGGGAAATTGTGTCAAAGAACGCCTCAGCATCCTCGTTCTTCTTCAATCTAGCTGCTGGCTGCTGTCCTAGTGCGATTAATAGGACTGCATCCTGCCTTCCAGCAGCAAGACCCCATTTGTCGCTCAGGTAAGTTCTGGCGGAGATCTGGTCAAAGGATCCCGGCATCTTTGACCCGATCATTTTCTCGATACGAGCGCGTAAACATTTCTTCAGCTTTCCGTCATATGAACCTTGGATTGTCGAGGCAAGTTCTTTAAGGGGCATGTTCTCAACGTCGTCAGCTAAGGGCCCGAACTCCTCCAGCATGTCTCCAATTATTTCATTTTGCACTATTGATCTCCCTCCTGAAATAGCTTTTATGCTATCGTCAAGTTTGAGATCTGAAGCTGGTTTCTTTAAACTGCTCGCGACCAATGCCTTGACCGCATCTAGCGCCGTTATTGGGGCATCTGGAACTGGCGAATTTCCTGCAGGAGCTGATGGTTGCGCATCAGCAACAGCTGCCGCCGGTGCAGGCTCGGTCGATGCATGATTAGTCTCTGGTTTCTTCGTTTCTATCGTCTCCGGCTCTGCAGATGGGGGTATGTCGTAGCGAAGGTCGTCGTAATTAGCGCTAGTCGAGAGAAGGGATCGCTTTATCCCGTTGACTGCGTCGGATTGGAGATTAAACTGGCCCAGAGTCTTCTTGGCCATATTCAAAAGGATGGGGGATGGGCCAAACTCGACCAGCTTCTCGACATTAACCTTGTCGAAAAGTATGCTCTGAGTCTCGGACCACCGCACTGGCATGGCGAATTGATACCTGAAGTCGCTTGTGTTAGAAATCCTCAACGACAGAATTCAGGTTCGGCTCATGACAACTTACGCCAATAACTCGGTGAGGAGCACATGAGCAAGCTCTTGCTCATGCTGTTGAATTCCCATCTTGACGGCCTTGCAAGTGAGCGTGCTAACGTTGGCCTAAGGTGTAATGGGATGTGTGCAGTTCTCGTGCACGACAGATGAGAGGTATGTATGTCCTCTTGGATTAGGTATTCAAGAAATGAGAGAAACAGAGAGCGACAGTAAACTGAACTGACTACTTAGCCTTAGGTATGTATGAATAGCAATTCATATTTTTGATCTGGCTGACAGTTATGCTACTATTCAATGAGTTTCACTTGTCTTTACAGACCCTCTAGGCCTAATTGTTCTGTCATGGCCCGTCCCCAATTCCCTGAATCCCCAAATCCTGCAATCCCTTATTCCGGTTACAGTGGCGGGAAAGTCCCGAATTTTCAGGGCCTGAATACCACCATCCTCCCGTAATCCCGCATTCCAGTCAATTAACAAGCCTAGCCTTTGGTCCATTACAGGCGTTTCTTGGCGGAATAGAAAGACAGCACATAACAATTCCGTGCGTCCATTTCTCTATGAAGTCGAGGCCATGCGCACTTCCTCGCTATGAAGAGAATAGTTTAATCGTTCATATACCTCCTATAAGCCGCTCGTCAGTACTCACACCGCATCACTACTAATATTCATTATACCAAAGCGATCACCTACTCCGTTCATTTACATCGCATAGGTGTTAGTAACACCTCACAAGCAGTCAGCAGGAATTTTTAATAATTCATCTGAAATTGCTAGGAATAAGGCGCAAAAATTCGGACAACTACATCTTCATCGCAGCCATGTTAGACATAGACGGATCGGACTCAGGTCCGGATATCTTCACGCCAGATTCTGAGCTTGGCCCTCAATCTCAACCACTCACCTTAATCAATAAAACTCTCGATTATACATTCATAATACCGACCTTTCTATACGCCAGCGCAACACGACTACGAGACAGATTCCTGAAAACGCTCCTCAACTCGAAGGAACAGAGCAGTGAGAGCAATGAGCCATCATCTATCATTGAGCTCGTCTCGAATTTCCTCGGATTTATTGCCACCGAGTTAGAGTCTCAACTCGATTCCAGCCTGGATAAGGAAGTCTTAAAATTCGTCCTCCAGTCATTTGAGCAAGAAGTGCTACACCACGAGGAAGTTCATGCATATGTCGCCTCGCTTCCTGAGGATATCGACAAGCATGCGGTGATACGGACCTACTATCTTGCCGTGGGCGCAGTGAGGCGGCCCACAGGCGTCCCCGAGTCAGCTTTGATGCGTGCGGCTTTGAAAGGCACCGCTCGCGTGTACGCTGTATTCGGCGGCCAAGGCAACACGAAAACCTATCTGGACGAATTGCGAGACGTCTATGAGACTTACCCATCGCTAACAAGACGTTTCCTCGTTCCTGCGGGGCGCGTGCTTGAACGCCTCTCGCGCGATGCTAGAGCTTCCCAGGCCTTCGCGCATGGCCTCGATATCATGCGCTGGCTACAGCACCCCGAGTCCCAGCCGGATTTCGACTACCTTGTCTCTGCACCAGTGAGCTTCCCCTTAATTGGATTGTTACAGATCCTCCATTACATAGTCACAACCTCTGCCCTCGGAACCCATCCCGGTGGCATGAGGAATCGTCTATCGGGCACAACTGGTCACTCTCAAGGGATTATCCTCGCAGCTATCATTGCTGCATCCACGGACTGGGAGAGCTTTGAAGTGCAAGGGAAGAAGGCCCTTACGATACTCTTCTGGATCGGTGTTCGCAGCCAAGAGGCGTACCCTCTCCCTTCTATCGCGCCAAGTGCGCTGGAAGACTCGATAGCGTATGGGGAGGGCGAACCAACCGCAGCTCTTTCTATAAGGGGTATGTCCCGTGAAGCACTCGAAAAGCATATCGTCAACGTAAATCGAGTACTATCGGAAGACCGACAGATCGTAGTGGCGTTGGTAAATGGCGCGAAGAACTTCGTGGTTGCCGGCCCACCGATGGCATTATACGGGCTTAACGTACAGCTTCGCAGAGTGAAAGCAAGCGAGAGCGGAGATGAATCTCGTGTCCCTTTCAGTCAGCGAAAGCTACACATCACCAACAGGTTTCTCCCAATTACGGCTCCCTTCCACAGTCCTTATCTACGATCGGCGATCGAAGCCCTTCGAGAGGACTTGAAGGAGACGAAGATATCTCCCCACGAGCTTGCTATTCCCGTGTACTCCACATTCAGCGGAAGGGACATCAGGAATAAACTACAGGATGAGGAGAATATCGTGCCGGCTTTGGTTCAAATGATCTGCCAGGACCCAGTGCACTGGGATAAGGCTATTGCGATGCCCGATGCCACACACATCCTAGACTTTGGTCCTGGGCGGACTGCAGGCGTAGCTGGCCTCACGAGCCGCCTCAAAGACGGTACAGGAGCCCGTGTCATTCTCGCAACCAACATTACGAACCCCACGCACCCCGAACTTGGATGCAAACACGAAATATTCGCTCGCAATAAGTCAGATCTGACGTACGGCGTAAACTGGGCTAAGAAATACGGACCGAAGCTTATCAAGACCTCTTCTGGCCGGACGTTTGTTGATACAAAGATGAGCAGGCTGCTTGGCCTCCCACCTGTTATGGTTGCCGGGATGACTCCGACCACGGTGCACTGGGACTTTGTAGCCGCTGCGACGAAAGCTGGTTATGAAGTCGAGCTAGCCTGCGGTGGCTATTACGACGGGAACAGCCTGACCGAAGCGATCACGAAGATCTCGAATGAGATTCCTCCAGGCCGCGGCATTGTGCTTAATGTCATATATGCCAGCCCCAAGGCCATTGCGTGGCAGATTCCGCTAGTACGCGATTTGTGTGCCAAGGGCCTACCAATCAAGGGGCTCACTATTGGTGCTGGTGTTCCCTCTCTCGAGATTGCGAATGAGTACATTCGAAATCTCGGAATCAGACAGATTGGGTTCAAGCCCGGCTCCATCCAAGCTATCCAACAAGTAATCAAGATCGCCCATGCCAATGTAGGGTTCCCTATAATAATGCAGTGGACCGGCGGTCGGGGCGGTGGCCATCACTCGTGCGAAGACTTTCACGAGCCAATTATAGAGATGTACAGCAAGATACGGCGCTGCCCTAATATCGTGCTCGTTGCAGGCTCTGGCTTTGGTGGCGCCGACGATACTTACCCCTATCTCAACGGTACCTGGGCCACTAAATTCGGCCACCCGCCCATGCCTTTCGATGGAGTTCTCTTTGGAAGCCGATGCATGGTCGCCCAGGAGGCGCACACATCAATTGGGGCGAAACAAGCAATCGTCAATGCCCATGGTGTCGATGACCAGGAATGGGAGAAGACGTACCAGAAGCCTGTCGGCGGAGGCGGTGTTCTCACAGTTCGGTCTGAAATGGGAGAGCCGATCCATAAACTAGCAACTCGCGGAGTCATATTCTGGGCTGAAATGGACCAGAAGATCTTCAGCCTGCCCAAAGAGAAGCGAGTAGCAGAACTAAAGAAGAAAGACACCCGCGACTACATTATCCGAAGGCTCAATACCGATTTCCAGAAGCCTTGGTTCGGTCGCACTGCGGCTGGGAAGGCCGTCGATCTCCAAGAGATGACCTATGCTGAGGTCGTCTCTAGGATGGTCGAGCTCATGTTCATCAAGCACCAGAAGAGGTGGATCGATACGTCTCTTGCTAAGCTGACTGGAGACTTCATCCGCTACGTGGAACAGCGCCTCGCCACGCATTCAATTGCCCCGGGTACAACACTCATAGAGACGTACAGTGAGCTGGATGACCCATTACCAACCGTCAAGAAACTCATCGCGGCGCACCCACTAGCAGCCACTCAGCTTATGAATGCTCAAGACTGTCTACATTTCTTGAGCCTTTGTAGACGGGTGGGTCAAAAGCCCGCACCATTCGTTCCATGTCTAGACGAAGACTTTGAAGTGTGGTTCAAGAAGGATTCACTGTGGCAATCTGAGGACCTCGATGCTGTTGTCGACCAGGACGTCGGCAGAGTATGCATCCTCCACGGGCCTGTAGCCGCTAAATATTCAACCACCACCGAAGAATCGATCAAGGATATCCTTGATCGCGTCCATGATGGTCATATTCAGTTGCTTAAACGCGATATTTACGAGGACAATGCGGAAAGGATACCGACAATTGAGTACTTTGGGGACAAGATGGTAGATACCACCTTGGGTGCTCACCCAATCCTCGAAGGCGTCGCTATCGCCGAGACTCACAGGGAGACGAGGTTGTTTATTCCGGGAAAGACCCTTCCAAGCAGAGATCAGTGGATAAAACTCCTTGCAGGCGGACAAGCAACGTGGCGACGAGCCTTATTCGCCGCGGACATCTTCATTCAGGGGCATCGTTTTGAGGTGAACCCACTTCACCGTCTTCTTGCCCCCTCCCGCGGCATGAAAGTAGATATATCGTATCCTGAGAACCCAGACAGAACCGTCATTACTGTTGAAGAGATCGTCGGCGGCAAGCAATTGCCCACGATAAAGATCGGGCCCCTGTCTGGAAACGTCGTTCCCTTATATCTGATCGAGCATCGCACCGCCACGGGCAGACCAGTTACGCTTCCTCTGCTTTTTACTTACCATCCGGAAGCCGGCTACGCACCAATCCGCGAGGAAATGGCTTCTCGGAATGAGCGTATCAAGGACTTCTACTACCAGCTCTGGTTCGGCAACGACAGGCCCGCCGCTTCCTTAGATGCAGCCCTGAGCCGCTTCGATGGGGGTATGACTACCGTATCTAGCAGCGCAATCCGCCAGTTCGCACGCGCAGTGGGCAATACTGCTGAGTCGTACATCGAACGACCTGGGCGGGATCATCTAGCGCCTATGGACTTCGCTATTATTGTCGGCTGGAAGGCTCTCATGGAGCCCCTATTCCACGCCGTGGATGGGGATCTCCTGAAGCTCGTGCACCTGTCAAACCGGTTCTGCATGATGCCGGGTGCGACGCCCTTCAAGAAAGGCGATAAACTGAGCACCACGTCCGAGATCACCGCCATCGTCAACCAAGACTCGGGCCAGATGGTCGAGGTGTGCGGCACCATCATGCGCGACGACGAAAAGCCCGTGATGCAGGTCACATCGCAGTTCTTCTACCGCGGCATCTTCGCCGAGTGGGAGAAGACGTTCCAGCGCAAGGACGAGACGCCCGTCCGGGTGCACCTCAAGAGCGCGCGAGACGTGGCCGTGCTGAAAGCCAAGAAATGGCTAAAGCTCGAAAGGGAAGACGCCGAAGAGCTACTACTGGGAAACAGCGTCGTATTCAGGCTGCGCACCTCGACCCGATTTAGCGACAAGGTGGTATTCGCCTCCGTCGAGACGCACGGCACGGCCGAGGTCGAACTCCCGACGACCAAGGAGCTAGTCCGCGTCGGCACCGTGAGCTACATCTCTAGCGGACCGTCGCGCGGCAACCCGGTCCTCGAGTACCTCAACCGGGCCGGCGCCAAGCTCGACCAGCCTACGTATTTCAAGCACTCGATCCCGATCCAGAACAACCACGGCAAGACCCCGCTGGAGATCGAGGCGCCGGTCTCCAACGAGAACTACGCGCGCGTATCGGGCGATTTCAACCCGGTCCACGTTTCGCGCGTCTTCTCCCAGTATGTCAACCTGCCTGGCACCATCACCCATGGCATGTACACGAGCGGGGCTGTCAGGAGCCTCGTTGAGACTTGGGCGACGGAGAACCATGCGCACAGGATGCGCGATTTTAACGTCAAGTTTACTGGCATGGTATTACCTGGCGACCGGCTCGAGGTGCAGCTGCAGCACATTGGTATGGTAGCTGGATCCATGATTATCCAGATCGAGGTAGTCAAAAGCGACGAGACCAAAGAGAAAGTACTTGTAGGTGAGGCCATCATCGAGCAGCCCACCTCGGCATACATCTTCACGGGTCAGGGCTCGCAGGAGAAGGGCATGGGCATGGAACTATACGAGAAGAGTGCGGTTGCGAGGGACGTCTGGGACCGCGCGGACAGACATTTCCTCGACACGTTCGGTACGTTAACAATCATGAATGAGACTTTCACTTAACATCTTCGTACTAACTTTATGACACAGGCTTCTCTATACTCGAGATCGTACGGAACGACCCCAAGGAGCTTACCGTCTACTTCGGCGGCGCGCGGGGCAAGGCGATCCGGCAAAACTACATGGCCATGACCTGCCAGAGCCTCGAGCTGGCGGCCGACGGCAGTCCCAAGCAGGACAAGGTCTTTAAGACCATCACGGAGCACACTACATCCTACACGTTCCGCTCCCCCGGCGGCCTGCTGTCGGCGACGCAGTTCACGCAGCCAGCGCTGACCCTGATGCAAATGGCGGTGTTCGAGGACCTGCGCGCCCAGGGCGTGATCCGCAAGGACAGCGTGTTCGCCGGGCACTCGCTCGGGGAGTACAGCGCGCTGGCGTCCATCGCCAAGGTCATGCCGGTCGAGACGCTGGTGTCGGTCGTGTTCTACCGGGGCCTGTGCATGCAGGTGGCGGTAGCGCGCGACGAGGCCGGGCGGTCCGACTACTCCATGTCGGCGGTCGACCCGTCGCGCGTCAGCGCGCGGTTCAGCGAGTCAGCGCTCGAGCGCGTCGTCCGGGCCGTATCCGCGGCTACCGGGTCGTTCGTCGAGATCGTCAACTACAACGTGCGCAACATGCAGTACGTATGCGCGGGCGACCTGCGGGCGCTCGACGTGCTGGGGGAGGTCCTGGACGCCGTCAAGGCGCGCAACGTGGACGTGCGGCTGCTCGAAGGAGGATCAGAGCAGCAAGGCCTGCAGGGTCACGACGGCGGCGATCTATTGCTGACGAGCATCGTCGAGGAGGCCGATCGGCGCACGCGGTCCAAGCCCACGCCCCTGGCGCTGGCGCGCGGGCGCGCGACGGTGCCGCTCCGGGGCATCGACGTGCCGTTCCACAGCTCGTATCTACGGCCGGGGGTGCAGCCGTTCCGGGCCTTCCTGCTCCAGAACCTGAAGCGCGAGAGCGTCGACCCCGAGCAGCTCGTGGGCAGGTACGTGCCCAACCTGACGGCGCGGCCGTTCGCGCTCACGCGGGACTACTTCGCCTACGTGCACGAGATGACTCGGTCCCCTCGGATCGCCAAGGTGCTGGAGGACTGGCCCCGTGTGTGTTAGAACCAGACCCAAAGTAAGCACGACGTAGCAGCGGCGTAATCTTGCGTCGAACATTTCCATACGGAGGAAGAAGGGGGGGCAGGTACCTAGGTAGATTTACGGCTTGTGTTCATATTTCCCAAACGGATGAGATCGGCGTTAAGGCTGCATATCATGTATTCTTTTTTTTTTCTTTCGTTCCCCATTCATCATTCATAGGGCGTATTCGTTGTTCGACTAATACTGGTTGGGCGTTAACTAGACCTATCAAATGGCAAATAAAGATATCCATTCATAATCTCAAAACATACCATACTGCAAACTGCAAAGCGGACATAATCCGGTGATATTGATATTCCCGTAAATTGCATGATTTTTTTCTGATTTTTTCTCTTTCAATCCCATCTGTACCTAAGTAAGTACAGTTTGCATCCTGCCGTACGGCGTATAAGCGTCAAACCCGAAGAGCGAGAAAGCGCAGAGAAATGTTCGTGTAAAATCGGGATGGGTAACATCTGCGCAAAGCAGCGTCGCTCTATTGATTTCTAGATTGCCCAGCTTCCGCCCAGTCTAGCTGATTCCAGGTATTCACGCCGTCGGCCATGATGACATAGTATATTTGGCAACCTCCCCTTTGCCCTGACGTCGGACGTTCGTTTCGTTTCTCGTAACCTTAAGCGAGGGCTGTAAATTAAGAAGCTTTCTTTTGTAGTAGCATACCTACTATGTAAGCTGTAAGCTACCGCTCGTTATTGCTCCCTCATCTTGCTCATATATCTACCTTCATGCACGAAGATGCAGCTTGCATGCTGCGCCGCATGGCGTGACGCCCTGGTTACTGTTTCAAGGACCGTTCGTCATGTCAGGACCTTATGTGATGGCAAATGCTCGATCGCAGACTGGACGCACCCTAAAGCACCCGGATTCGGTTCGCGGTTGCTCGCTTGAACCTAGAATCCTTCTTTAGATCTCGTGGCTGAGCGGGAAATCGAAATTTGAAGGGAGCGTCAGCGTGACGAGCGTGACCAATGACCCCCACGATGCGCCAATTCGGTTCTGCCAAGATCTCCTTCACGTTGTTCGTACATACAGACTACAGTAGTGGTAGGTGCTGCTGCTGTAGCTAAGCCGCAGCAAAACCCCAGGTCCTGTCAGGTTGTTCCGTAGAATCCGTAAGCGATTCACATACAAAGTCATGATATGATATACCGAGAATTCGGAAGTAAACATGTGTCTTGAAAGGGAAAGGCGGCTTATTCTAAAAATACGCAGCCCTGGGCTCCTTAAAACTTGATTTATCATTTCCACGTCTTCGATTGTATAGGCTGATTAATGCCAGAACTGCCCAGGTAAGCTAGTAGATCGAGCTTACATAGTAGATGGTGCCCTACGGCGGAGCCCTACCTGGTAGATAGAAAAAACAATATTGTGGCGCTCATTTATCCCGATTAGGGCGCCACCGGGTCATATTACCTTTTCGGACGGGACCAAACTCGACTTCAGCTTTTTATGCTTATGTCAACCTCACAGGATGCCAACTAAGCTCCAAACGTTCGCTCAGAGGTTATACGGACCGATCCCGTTATGGTCGTGGAAATGCCAACGGGTTTTGCGTGGCTTGCTGGCCAGCCCAATCCACGAAGGCCACAGGGTTGACTTTAGCCGACGACCCTGCAGCGAAGGTCACGTTACTAGCTACCGTCGACAGCGGGCGTAGCACCGTAGCTGGACCGGGTACCTTCAGCCCGTCCAGAAAGGGAGCATGGCCTAGGGATAATACATGCGAGATGCCCATCCTCTGCGGAGCTGCGTGGGTCTAGATCTGCTGCGGGAGCGGGTGTACGTCGAGTCCCAGAGAGTCTGACATACAGATGAGCCTTGTCTGCTTTGTCTGGGGTTGTCCAGGCCCACCATTTGCTCAACAGAGCTGCTCTTATCGCTTCCAGCATCGTCATTCCATGGGGTAGCCCAGAGCCATAAAAAAAGGACCGACCTGGCATACCAATTGCTACCTGCGTTCTAGACCGGCTCGAGACTTTCTCGAATCGCTGCAGAGCGTTCGTACCTGTTGGGCCTTTGCTTGCTGCTGTGCTCTCTTCCCAGGGGCCGCAAAGGTTCACTGAAACCTTAGGTCAGACCAGAAGACGTTCGATGCTGACCTGTTCCTATTTTACTTCTCTCGGCAAGTCGCCATCGCCCAGCTCATTGGGGTTTGCCTTTGGAATACCCGCGGGGGTAGCTAGGGCTGCCGACGCTCTCCCGTGATAAGACTATATCAACGTCGGCTACTGGTGGTCTCCAGCCGGACGGACGGTTTTGGGTATTTAATATCTCAGAAGTATTTAATATCCGGGCTGGCGGGTAAGACGTCTACGAACTACATACAGCACGTCTGAGATAAGCCCCTTCCTCGCTATAAGCAGCCAATTATTAGAAACAACTACAGCGTGGCATCAACCCTTCTACTACACTCTCGAACCTCTCCAGTCTCCTCGTGCTTACTGGTAGTTACAAAGCTCTCGTCGGCATCGCCATCACCGTCGTCAACATGATAAGACAGAAGCATGCGCACGGCGTGAAGAGTAGGAAGCCTCACAGTCACGTCCAGCAACTGGATTATCATTGCTCGGGCACCATATCGTCGTCCGACTTCGCGGGATTTGTAGATCCCATCCTAGATGGCTCAGCCATATTCGACGAACTGTCTCAAAGAAGGCAAGCTGATACCGTCTCATTGCTATTACTGTTACCAGTCAAAGTGGACCATCTAGCTAACATATATCACAGTCTCTTCTGGGTCGACGACACTGAAACATCACGAAATCGTATCAATGGAGATGACGCGCCGATGGCATCATTACAGCATATATCAGGCAATCTAGCGTCAACAGATCCGTATCCCAATGCTTTGGATAAGCTGAGTACCGGGATGACGGATTTCCTGGGCAACCCGAGCAGTGAAGACCGGTCAATGGATCGGGGTGCAAAACACCGGTGCTGGGACCACGGTTGCAACGGACGTGAATTCTCGTCCAAGAGTAATTTCGTGAGGCACGTCAAGGAGAGGTCGGGCGCCAGCACCAAAGGCGTATGTCCCTTATGCGGGGCGATTTTCACCCGCAACTCGGCCAGGGACACGCACCTAGCCAAGCAGAGCTGCAACAGAATCCGTCGATATTCCAATGGTCGACCGCGCCCCAGTCGACTGGCTGTCTTAGGAAACCCCCGGCTCGCAGCTGCAGCGGTGGCGGCCTCCCAAGATATTCATTGGCAGGCGGTCGACTGGGGCGCAGGATCGATGGGCGACTCAGGCGCGTCCGGGCTGCCGCCGCCGAATTGATGCCGTCTGCCCTACACACACACACACACACACATACGCACACATACATACACACAGTAAGGAGTTAGACGTATAGGTATACGGTATTGTATTGGTAGATAGACGAGGGAAAGAAAACCCATCGACGAACACGAGCGATATCAGATGAGGTTAGGAGAGACACTGGATATACCCCTGTCATTGAAGATCCGTTATTGGCTTCAGGATGGACACACATACACACATACACACACACACGCATGAGCAAACGCATGAGCAAACGCATGGGATGGGTTTGGAATATCAAAGCGGCGTTACCACCTTGGTTACAGTAGTAGGCGCCGATCACGATCACATCAAGATAATTAGAATAATTCTATCGATCACTGCAACCCCACGGCTATGCAATTTGGTAAAGATCGGTGCCCGATGCCTCAGGGCGAAAAGTAAATGCTTTTTCCGCTCTGTGGGTGGTGTAATGCTACGTCAGAGCCTGCCGGCCCCCATACGGCATACAGCATTCAGGTCCCTGGAAGGGGGATCCTTTTTATGAATGTAGATTAAAAAAGGGGTAACAAAAAGCAAAAAAAACAAGTTTAGGTGCGAAGGAGGAATTACCTACCTCATAGCACATACTAATTAGCACGGTGGGCGAAGTAGTGTGGCCCCTGCTCCTATTCCTATTGCCTATATCGCAGTTGGACCAATCATGTTACGAGGTTAAAGTCACCCCGGCGCCGTCTAGCTAAAGACGCGGTACCAGACAAAAAATTCGAATTATACCTAGGACGCGTTCTTGACTATTCTTGACTGCATGTCTTGACCGCATAAGTGGGTGGGATGTACTACCTAGTACTCCACTACTCCTCACGCCCGACGAGCAGTAAAAGTTCCGCTGCCTTACATGGCATATATGGCATACTACCTAAGAGGTAGGCATACTACATGGCGACACCAACTGGGGATGTTGGGTATGTACATGGCGACGCACCCAAGACAAGAAGATGCAACTTGCGGGTTACCGAAAGAGACTTGACATCTCTTGGTGCAACCCCACCTCCCGGCCTGCCCCGGAGATACGTGGGGCTCTCTCTATCCCTCTCTGCCCTCTGTGCCTCCATCCACACTACCAGGTAGGTACCCACATACTCCATTGGGAATATCGGGGTGAGTATAACATGTCCCACCTGGGTAGAGCCAAGACATCACCAAGCTAAACCAAGACCTAAACAAGACCGAAACAGCGACTGGAGATACTTTAACAGCAACTTGAATTCAGCAGCTACGAATACTGGTATACCAAGAGATCGACATTTACGCCTCTACAAATTAATATTCAAATCTTTTTAACTCACCTACCGTATATTCTCAGCTCTCTACCCTTTATCGAACCAATCCCCTCGCACTACGCACACACTACGCATACACAGACGGGCACCTGGGCAAGAGAACCTGGCCTACCTTGACATACTTCGTACAGCTCAACATACATACGTCCAAGTGACGCTACTTAACTACCTACATACCGTCATGGGCCTCGAAGAGGGGTCCGCGCGTAGAAAAAGGCCTGCTACGTAACATGTTACATGGCCAGAAACCTATCGAGTTCTGGAGAGAGATTACTTGGATCGAACCAAAGGTGACGGATGTGCGATGTGCGAGGCTGCGTCAGACGGTTCGGGAGCATTCGGAATCGTCGTCGTCATGGTCGAATCTTTTGTGCACGTTCGATATGATGATGAATAATGATAAGAGGAGGGAAAGAGGGACTAGAGCTTTTAAAACTCGAGCAGTCCAGCCCCCGAGGAAAAATCGCAGTAGTCGGCGAACAAACCCCCCCAGTCTCGAAGCCTTCGAACCAATCCCACGACGACGCCAAGAAATCCGGCAACGATTTCCACATTCAGCTCGATCCCCTCCCAACGTGATAACATCGCAACAGAAGCCAGGGACGAGAGAGGAACAAAAGAAAAAAAAAGCTTGTTAACGATGCGCTTACTACTTTAACGTTTAATGCAAGGACCTGAATAATACTCCGTAGCGCGAAGGCAGCAATCGGAATCACGCGCCTCGTTCCCCAGCCGTTTCTGGGGAGGAGAAGGGGGGGAAGGCAACTTTCCCACTACGAATGAAACACCAACTACCGAACCTACGACGGTTGCAGAGATCCCGCGAAAAAGAAAGAAGAACGGCACCCACCTGTCGGAGAGTTTCAAGGGTTCACCACCAGTGGCACCAACCGCAGCAACGAAACCAACCACTCTTTTCTTACCCTTTGGGGCCTTTGGCTGCCTTACGTAAACGTAGCGAACCCATCGGCACGGGCCGAACCTGTTACAGTGACAGTTTACTTGCTACTTATGTCAGGTGGTATGATATGCCATACCCGTACCTGACCATTCCGCCTACCCGTTAGGAAAGAAGCTATTCCGAGGTTATAAGACGAACTATGCAATATGGAAGGTCTTACTTGACCTTACCGACTAAATCCCGGCGCCGTTCCCCCTTCACCGGTCCGCCCCGGAGCTGGAAGGCCAAAACGTACGAGAGAGAGTACGAAAGAGTACAACTCTACAGGTTAGAGTTGCAGGTCAGCGTGACTTGCATTGAAAAAAGAAAAATTTTCTATTCATTCTAACCAAGCCCGAGTCCCAAGACCCAAGCCCGCGCCCGCATACAATACCCCGTAGCGTAGCCGGGTCGCGGGCCGCTTTTGACCCTCAGTCGACGAATACGGGGCGCCGCCTGAGCGCCTCTAGTATCACCTTAGTGACCTTTGGCCAAGCGCCTAAGGTCCGGACTTATCTGCAGCTAGAAGGCAAGCAAATGCGTGTGTGCGTGTGTATGTATCCCGTTCGTTGGTGAGATGGTGGTGGTGGTGGTGGTGGTGGTGGTGGTGTGTAAGCCGCTGTTTGTAATCGCGCCGCGCGTTCAAGTCAGACACCAAAAGAACACCATCCGGGGGGCGGGCGATGGGGGCCACGGGACGAGGGCTGAGAACGTGTAAGAATTGCGGAAGAGGGACGTGATAACGTGTGCGACTGTGGCGCCTGCGCCAACGCGCGAAGCTTTCTTTCTCTCCTTATTCCCTCTGTAAACCCCCCTAAACTTGGCGCGCTGTCGTTTCAAATGCCGGGGAACGAAGAGGCGTTTTTATCGTGGTGGTGGGCAGCTCATTCCAGGCCGTCTTTTGGGGGCTCCACATCACCGTGTCTCCTCGCCCCGTTCCCTTGGTAAGGGGGGCCCACTGTTGGAGTGAAAGGGTTGTCGATCATGTAGAAGACGGCAGGTAAAAAGATCGTATCGGCGAGGATCGACGCCTACGGCCCCATTCCACCGCGCCGTTCAATATACTACCCGGCTGGTAAACTCGTAGGTGACCTGGGTGAGTGGTGCCAAATCGCCAGAAATCCGGTTTTTGACCCTGGATTTTTATTTTCGCCTCATTCAATCTATTCTCCACAAGCCCTCGAGGAGTTCTGCCTAATAAAGGGATTCCAACATGTCACTCCTCGAGCTTATCTTCTCCTCAGGGCCCTCCCGTGTGCGTGTGCGGTTGTTCTTGCGCTCTTGCATATTAAAAAGTCTGTATTGAAATTGGTATTTTAACTATTTTTTAACTACTAGCTCTGTCTGATAAAAAAAAATCAATGGTCGAGAGACCCCAGGGGTAAGAGGCCTGATCTAGAAATGATAGACATTACTAGGTATTCTACAGGAAAATCAAGAACTCGTTCCCCCCACGTCTCGATCGACGCCCGCGTTCACTATATTATTTCCCCTTTTCGCCGGGAGAAGCCTCAGGGATTCGATTCGCCACAGTTTTACCACTTAGTCGAAGAACACCCAGCAGCGGACCTCGATAGATCGGCGCGTCGGCGCGTTGTCGGGGCTGGCCTCGTCCCAGAAGGCGCCGTGCGGGCAGACCTTGGTCACGTCCGAGTCGAACGAGGAGAATACGAGAGCCTCGTCCAGGTCGAGCTTGCTGACGTAGTGGTACTTGTAACTATTCGTGCGACATGTTAGCCAGGTTCTTTCCCCTTCAAATAGGTATGGGGCTGGATTAAGAGGTAAAAACGTACGCCGGGTCGTACTTGACGACGCTGTCGTGCTTCTTCTCGCCGCGGATCGCTATCCGCGGGTCGTTGGTGGGGTAGACGCGGGCCAGGTGCGTGTCGTAGCTCCAGCCGGGGACGCCGCTGTGGTTGATGAAGCAGAGGGGCCACTTCTGGATGGGCTGGTCGATGGTGCGCCAGACGTTGACCTGCGCGTAGCGCTTGCCCTGCTTGATGAGCTCGTCGGCCGTGTCGCTCAGGATCTCGCGCACGCCGTCCTCGCCCGTGACCGCGTCCCGGTCGACGTGGGCGACGGGGAGCGCCGCGTGCGACAGCTTGTTGGCCGCGAACTCGCCCGCCTTCATGCTGTTCTGCCGGATGCGGAACACGTAGGGGACCACGACGTCCGAGCCCGTGATCTGCTTGACTAGCTCCGCGACCTCCTTGAAGTAGACGTCCTCGATGTACTTCTTGCCTACGATTGCAAAAAAAAAAAAGGAATATGTCAGCGACGTACGTTCGGAAAACAGGTAAGGGAAAGAGTTATATAAAAACGTACCTTCAGGGTCGTTGCCAGCCAGGAACTGGTCGGGGGTCAAGGACGACTTGTGCTTGACAATTCCGTAGCCGTTGTGCTCGTAGTCGGGCTGAGGGCTCAGTGTTCGGATGTCCTCAACCTCGATCTTGACCTCCAGAGGGTTGTGCACATTGGTCGCACCGCTGGCCCAGTCAATGTAGCCATCCTCTCTGCCGTCCTTGGTGCCATTCCACATGCCCATAAGGCCAGTGGTGGTGGAAGCAACAGCAGCAGCAGCCATGATTAATTGCTTATAGAGAAGTCTAATTGGGAAAAGGGGGAGGTCTTGTTACTAGCGAAGCAGATGAAGAACGAGCGCGATGACGAGAAAAAAAAAGACCTCGAAGGCTAGGGTAGAGCTAGAATGAATTATATAACATTTCCGAAATGCCACTCTCGCAAGTAGAACATTGGCGAATTCATAGTAGACGGCACTTCGCGAGACGGTGATCAGGCCACCGGCCAGTGAGTATTGGGGATTTGTGGATTTCAGGATCTGGGGATCTGGGGAACAGGGGATTGAGGGATTGCGGGATTCAGGGAGTTTTCCAGAGTCCAGCCCTAAGTGAAAGGGACTGGAAGGGGGCGGTTTACCGACGAGAAATCATCGCAAACCGAATAGAAATTCGATCTTCTCAAATAGCTTTCCAAATAAATATTTCAATCACCTTTTTCTGTTCTGAACTTCCATCGTATGTTTGATATCTGCTTCTCGCAATTCTTACCCCTTAATCCTGTTGTTTGCGTAAGCAGCTTATACTGAGCTTGGAACGCCGGAACCGACCGAAACAATGGAGCAGCACAACCTCCAAGTCACAGACTCCCGCACGGGAAAGTCATACACGATCCCGATTGAGGGGGACTATGTCCGCGCTGCGGATATCGCCCGGATTGGTGCTCCTGAAGGCAAGGTAGACCTGGCGGCTCTCAAGGCCGCTCACCCTCTTCGAGTAATCGACAATGGCTTCGCAAATACGGCATGCATGGAGTCAAGTATCACTCATATGTGCGTCCTACTAGCCTATCTCTACATTGTTAATATCTTTATACAACTGCTAACCGTCGATGCAAATAAATTAGCGATGGCATACGTGGCACAATTCGATACCGGGATTTCCCCATCGAGAGCTTATTTCATGAATACATTTACGAAGATGTTATGCATCTCATTATCTGGGGCCATCTGCCCAACCAGCAAGAAAAGGATCACGTTCGGGAAGCCATGAGCAAGGCCATGAACCCACCTCAGAGCGTTAAGGATGTGATCTCAGCATTCCCGTATGTTCCCCCCTTTTCAGATGAACGAAGCTCACCATCACTAACCATGACCACAGGCGAGACGCGGAGACTTTCCCCATGATCCTTGCCGGAATGAGTGCATTCGCCGCCAGCGACAGCGTCATCTGCAAGACGCGCCACCAGCAGAGCGCCATGTTCCACGGCCACCTCGACGTCGCCGACGAGGCCCTCGTGCGGACGATCGGGTACCTCGCGACCACCATCTCGCTCATCTACTGCCACAAGAACGAGAAGACGTGGACCGCGCCGGAGCCGGGCCGCAACCTGCTCGGCAACCTGCTGCTCATGATGGGCATCGCGGACCCGCAGGTCGAGCGGTGCCTGGCCAAGCTCTGGATCCTGTACGCGGACCACGAGATGACCAACTCGACGGCGGCCGTGCTGCACGCCGGCTCCACGCTCATCGACCCGGTCGCCGCCATCTCGGCCGGCATCATCTGCGGCTACGGCCCGCTGCACGGCGGCGCCATCGACCTCGCGTACGAGGGCTTCCGGCAGATCGGGACGCCGGAGCGCGTGCCGCCCTTCATCGAGCGCATCAAGTCCAAGGGCGGCCGGCTGTTCGGCTACGGCCACCGCGTCTACAAGACCCGCGACCCCCGGGTGTCGCTCATCGAGGAGCTCCTGGTGGAGCACCAGGACGCCGTCGACGCCAACCCCCTCCTGCGCGTCGCCATGGCCGTCGACAAGTACGCCAACCAGGACGCGTACTTCACCGAGAGGGGCCTCAAGGCCAATGCCGATCTGATGGGTTGCTTTCTGTACACGGCTATGTGAGTGTGCGACCCTGCCGCGTCACCCTGTGTATGCGTGTGGCGTGACAACCCGGTTTTTTTTATATCTATTTCGCTTGCTAACGTACGTACGTCTTCCGTCTTGAACAGGGGCTTCGACACGGATATGATCATCGCCATTACCATCCTCTCCAGAGTGCCTGGCGCACTCGCTCATTGGCGCGAGAGTCTAAGTGAGTCCCAACCCCGCCCCTTATCGTGTTTAACGTTGCCATCGCTAACAAATCGAGCAGCGCAACCCGTTAAGCTGTGGCGACCTCAGCAGAAATACATGGCGCCCCTGGCCAACTAAGGGGGAATTGAACCTAGATAAGTCCAAATACCCCTTTGTAAAAAAAAAATAAAAATAAAAAAAGGAATATGCCCATGTAATGATGATGAGACGGGCGCATCTTGAAAATCACCCTTTAGATAGTTGAATGTACATAGACGGGTACCTGGTAATGGTACGGGCTGGTTTGGAACTGCGTCTGCGTCTGCGTCGCTTGGTATAGCTACCGCCTAATTTACCATGCTTCTTTCACGGATTCTGTATTATTGAGATCTGTCCCTCATGCGTGCCGCATGCAGTAGATTGTCGTACAAAACCATATTTAGCAGTGATGCCAACCCGGTTAAAGGACTTCTAGAAGCCTTCGCTCTTTGATGGTGACGAGCAGGGCGAGCTGCTTCGACGCCGCCCTACCCTACCATATCTGAGGCTGGTTTAGCCCCGAGAAGACGCTATCAGTTAGGCTAACCTGTTCACGACGCGCGGATCCGGGGCCTGAAGATCTCGGCACGAGGCTACCGCTGATCATGGCCGACTTGATGGAGGAGGAGTTCATCCCCCACTTCGCTTTCCCGATCCTACAAACCACTGCACCCGACGATCCGAACGCCTTTTTTCCAGGCTACAAGCATCCTTCGCCCATCCCTCCAGCTTCCTAACTTCCAAGATTCAGCCCCAGCTTGCCCAGACACCTTCCCGCCCACATGACCTTTGATTGGCGCGCTAAGTTCGAACAGAGCCAGAGAGACCGAAACTCTGGGTAAAGAAATTTTCATTATCCAGGGGTACGGACATGGGGTAAAAGTGAAGGGAGGGCAAGGGAAGGCAAGGGAGGGGGTGGAGAGGACGGACAGGGAAGGGGGCGTGTGCCTTCGCAAGGCGTCCAACCAAGCCCTGTCGCCAATCTATGTCTTAGATGTCATTGGAAGC
Organism: Hypoxylon rubiginosum; assembly: GCA_902806565.1. Classification (NCBI taxonomy): domain Eukaryota; kingdom Fungi; phylum Ascomycota; class Sordariomycetes; order Xylariales; family Hypoxylaceae; genus Hypoxylon; species Hypoxylon rubiginosum. Next base: position 1,604,982 of record CADCXA010000021.1, on the reverse strand, counting down.
GGAGATACTGCCGATAGAACGGTCGTAAATTTATCCTAATTTTATGGGCCTTATCATCGTGCAGTTGCGGGATTACAGGATCGGTATAAATGTAACATCGTCCCGTTCAGCCGGAGTGTTGGGTGCGTCGTAGTGATGGTGATGCGGAAAGCGAATAAGAAAAAAGGAAATAAATATAAAAGACGAAAGGAGACGGGACACATAAATCCCTGTACTCCACACCTAGGTGTGACTTTTATTCCGGTCCCGCATAGTAGCATCCTTATGAAAATCTATACCCAAGGGGGGAGTAGAGCTAAAAGTAGCTTCATAACCGATCCACGCCGATATTACTATGTATCCATGTTACTAGGGTAGATCCGTCCGCGGGCCAGGTTCCTATTCGACATAGAAACCTTGAATCAACGTCGCATTTTCCGGCTGTCAACGATGCCGTCCGTAATTATACAACAAAATGCATGTCTGACAACACGAGCAGTAGCCCCCCTTTTTTTCCCGCCCCCTCCCCCCAAAACCCAACGGCCGGCTTACATAGTAGCGAACGAAGCATAAGACACACAGACGCGAGATATACTCTAATCCCGATTTCATTCTTGCATGATGCGCTGCAGCACATCGTGCCGTCGTTGCTCTGCTTCTCTCTACCGGTGTGGTTGTGGTCCCCCATTCCCGTATTCCTTCAATCCAGGATTCATCTACCCACGGTCTCGGTCAGAGGGTCAGAGAGGTGGTCAGCCGCGAGCTGAATTCCATTTTCATTCTCTAGATTGTGAGATGGGGTTCTCATATATCGGTGTTTTTTTTTGGTACCGTACTCAAAAGATGACGGTACCAGAGAGTCGGCCAGAATGGTAAAAAAGAAAAAGAAAATAATAATAATAATCCCACCTTCCTTGCTACCGCTTATATGAACGTCGTTAGGAAATCTATGCTTACCCAGTCAAGCGTTGCCAGGTCGCGAAAAGGTCACGCGCTCCTTTTCGGACAAGAGGGCAATGATCAGCCATAGCCATGTACTATGGTAGAGGCCTAGTACGCTAGAGAGATCCCGTCATCATCGGCTCGTGCCTGTAGCAGACCACAATCCACGGTCCATGGTCCATGATCCAGCTCCAGCTCGGAGGGATGCTGTATACAGCAATCCACGGATCAGTTGTACGAAAGTGTCATAGGTAGCAGTAGCACAGAGATAAGGTCGAACGATGAGCTCACCTACCTTATGTATCGTGCTTGAGGGATATGTAGGGCTGGCCGTCTGGAACGTATTTGTAGGTCCTAGCATGACACTTCAGTCGCAGTGGGTCGTCTCAACTTGGGATTCCAGGATCACTGCTACGCTGCGCTGATCCCGAATCTCCCGCCGTCAAGGACTGCTGTGCCTGACTGGACCCCTGACCCCCCTGTCGCCTGGATGACAGGCCACAGCTCGAAGCCTAGGCTTGGTCTTTTTCTTACGTACTTGGGGCCCTTGTCAGCAGAGGTTCTGGCCATCGCCTCATGCTGCCTTTGCTGTCAAGCCCATCAGTGGCGCCAAGACTTCCAGAAGCGAAAGAAAGGGAAGAAGAGAGTGAGAGGTCCCCAGCATGAGCCACAATCTAGGCTTTTTTTTTTCATATCGATGCGTCCGAAGGGCCGACTGGCGAGCCCATTCCGAAGACTGCGAGACGTACGAGACGGTACGAGTCTAGTGCCATCCATCTACCATCTACCGAGGACCGTCCTTCGCCTCTGACGAGCTATTATCGCAAGCTAAAGTCTGCTAAGGTGACGTCTTTGAACGATCGGAGTCGAAAGTTTGGTTATAATTCTTAGAAGATGCTCAACCCACCGGGAGTTTTCTAAGGTGCGTTGCGTGCGGGAGAACAAATAAAATAAACAATCTCTCAAACCTGGCTGCTTGCTGCTGCCGCTACTGCTGCTGCCTCTCAGCATAGCCCCCTCCCGTGAAAGCAGCTCTCGGGCCCCGGGCCACCCTGCAACCAACCGGATTACTGCAGCTACATGCAAGTCATGGAAGAAAAGAAGGATGCCGTCGTCGTCGAGAAGGATATTTCCGTCGTGGTGCCTATCGACCCACCGGACGAGCCCAAGCGGCCTAGCGAGGTAAGCGGCGATACCATCGTCACGCTTGTCGGTGCCGAGTCGGAGTCGGAGCAGAAGGAGTCCATCGACGCCGTCCCGGCCGAGGAGGCCATCCCGCCCCGGTTCACGGTCTACAACCAGTGGCAGAAGCGGCTGATCGTCCTGAGCGCCGCCTTCAGCGCCCTCTTCGCGTCGTGGAGCGCCCAGATCTACCTGCCCGCGCTCAACATCGCCGCCGCCGACCTGAACGTCTCCATCACCCGGATCAACCTGACCGTGACGAGCTACATGATCCTCCAGGGCGTAACGCCCATCTTCATCGGCGGGTTCGCCGACAGCGCGGGGCGGCGGCCGGCCTACCTCGCCTGCTTCATCCTGTACATCGTCGCGAACGTGGGCCTGGCCAAGTCGGACAGCTACGGCAGCCTGCTGGGCCTGCGGTGCTTCCAGTCGGCGACGATCTCGGCGACGCAGGCGCTGTGCCAGGGCGTCGTGGCGGACATCGCGACGAGCGCCGAGCGGGGGCAGTACACGGCCTTCATCGCCGTGCCCGTGACGCTGGGGCCGAGCCTGGGCCCCGTCATCGGCGGCGCCATCGCCCAGTACCTCGGCTGGCGCAGCATCTTCTGGTTCCTCGCCGCCTGCGCCTTCGTCAACCTCCTCCTCCTCGTCGCCTTCTTCCCCGAGACCTGCCGCATGGTCGTCGGCGACGGCTCCATCCTGCCCCGGAGGCGCAACCAGACCCTACTACAGCTGTGCCGGGGCCGCCGCCGCGCCAAGAAGGACGCCTCCGACGCCGAGAGCAACAGCAACAGCAGCAGCAACACGCCCGCCGACCCTGAGGCTGCTGCTGCTCCCGCTGCTGCCGCTGCTGCTGCTACTCCGGCTCCCAAGGTCAGTTTCGCGTGGTCCAAGTTCCTGACCTCCCTCGTGCTGCTCTGCGAGAAAGAGCTCTGCCTCCTCTTCATGTACGGCGGGTTCGTGTTCGCGGGCGTCTACGCCGTGGCCACCGCGGTGCCGACCCTGTTCGGCGACCTCTACGGCTTCGACGGCTTCAAGGTCGGCCTCATCTACCTGCCCATGGCCGTCGGGTCCATCTGCTCGGTCCTGATCGTCGGCAAGAGCATGAACTGGAACTACCGGCGGCACGCGCGCAAGCTCGGCATCACGGTCGACCGGGACCGGCAGATGGACCTGGCCAACTTCCCCATCGAGCGCGCGCGCATCGAGGTCGCGATCCCGCCCCTCATCCTCAGCATGGTCGTCATCACGGCGTGGGGCTGGGCCATCGAGAACCGGGCCTCGGTCGGCGTCATCTGCGTGCTCGTGTTCCTGCTCGGCCTCGGCCTCGTGAGCACGACGAGCGTCTTCAACGCGCTCATCGCCGACGTGCGGCCCGGCAAGACGGGCGCGGCCAGCGCCTCCAACAACATCATCAAGTTCCTGCTCGGCGCCGCCATGGCCGCCGCCATCGACCCACTAATCCAGGGCGTCGGCCCCGGCAAGGCGTACTCGATCATCGCAGTACTCTACATTATTCTATCTCCTTGTCTGTATCTGCTCGTGAAGAGGGGCATGCGGTGGCGCAAGGAGCTGGCGGAGAAGGAGGGCGAAACCACGGGATGAGAAACAAGGATTGATACCTGGGTACCTACATAGACAATTAGGGATATAGACTACATATAACATAGAAGCCGGAATTGGTACACTAATGAGCTTCTGAATTTACTAAGATAATTTTTCCGTCGTTCCACTATCATACCACCTCAGATCCCCTGGACTTGTGTTGCCAACCTTCCATTCGTGGATTAATGCTTCGCTAGACATCGCCTGCATGCATCAAACAGGTTTTTTTTGCCCGAGCTGGAGCCTCATGTGAGTTTTGTACGTAAACACCTACTTAAATCAGCATTCACGGCCCAATCTCTAGATTCGCCAAACTTCATTGACATGTGAACTTCCTCAATGGCATTACCCAAGCAGCTTTCACACACCAGGACCAACCTCTCAGCAATAGCAACATCAATATATGGCTAGTTCAGTGTCCATACACCTACAGGGGGACCAGATTGTCAAACTAATGCTATTGGAAACTACCTTTTGTTTCTGATGTGTTCAATAGCAATTGAGCACAGCAGCTTGTAAGACGCTTTGTTAGTCGGAAGCACACCTCTCCTACGGGTATATAACTTGTAATTCAGGCGAGAAGGAGATACTCACTCATACCATCATTTACCAAATATGACTATATAGAAGAGTACTCCCAAAAAAACCAAAGAGAATATCCGTTCCTATGCAAGGACAGGTGCGCGGGTAAAGATGTCAAGGATTACTATCCTCGCCCCCAGCTTCTCCCATTATTCTGATCGATGTAAAGAAACATTGACAATGTCCATTAAAGTGAAGACCGAAAGAGCCAAAATCAAGGGAAGAGAGGTAAATGGGCCGTATTCATTTGTTTGGCCAGGGGTTTCCTCTTAAAATAAGCTATCGCCAGCAGGCGATCCCGAATTCGTCAAAGGAGTATATCCTCGAAGCTTTCCAAGATCGGGGCCTACTCCCCACCCCAAGCTCTCCTTATATCACCTTTATTTCAATAAATACACCGTTCTCGTAAAGATTACCAGCAACCGTCTCAAAGCAGCTCAGATGTTGGTAGGTAGACTGGGCTCCATAAGTACGGAGACTCCGGATGACAAGGTTGACGAACTTCCAGACCCAACCCCAGGTGAATCGAAGAGGATGACTTTGAACCCGGCCTAGCCTTCCTTGGTGTGACAGCATTCTACCAACTTTCTAAAGAAAGCTGACACGGAAGATGCAAGTCTCCAGCAGGCGAGGTCCTGGAAAGCCACGTCCTTACCGTGCTGCTATCGAGAGCATCGCCCAACATTGACCAGCTTTTCGAAGACAGAACGAAACGAGATGCCTAACCGCAAATGCGCTTCCTTCTGCTGCGCGAGGCGAAGCGGAACGAAGCAGTTATCCATTGATCACGAGATAGCGAGCCGCGAAGACGGCTTTGCTCGATCCCGAGCACCGACCGAGAGAGGGGGGTTCGGGCGGCATCTAAGCATCTACGAGGAGGGCTGGCTTGGAGTTGCGTTGATGTCACGAGACAGTCCAAGCGATGAGCGATATAACGACGTTGTTGCACAAGGAGCTATGAACCTAACAGCCACTACGAATGTCCTCGTATATACAGGAATGCCAGACAAAGAAGCCCGTCGGATAAGGGAACATGGCATATCCACCTCCGATACCCCTGGTGGCATAAGCACCCAATACCGCCATCCTAGGGGTCGCGATACCTCCCGGATAGTAAGGGCTAGGCTTGTGTAACAAGACTTAAGGCCTGGCACGTTGATCAAAAAGGGGGGCTGTACCAATACGGCTGCGGTAACTTTCGCATACCTACGAGATAAACTCAATATGGATCGATACCGTACCCATCATAATACTAAAGACTAGCAATAGTTTGATGTTTCTTATCATGACTTTTTGTGTTGTGGTATTTGTGACTACCTATGTAGATACCTGTGCTGGAGCAAGTCGGATTAGATATAGCTGATCATGGGATATCATGAACGGCGATACTCATTCCTATCTTACTATGAGCCTACTCCTTCATCACGACGGCATACCTCATAAATCTGAAGCGTTAGGACATCAGAAGAATGAGGTGGCCATCGCAAGTTTATACTTTGCTCAATACAGTAACCGTTACTGTACAGCATGTCCACATAATAGTCGGATAGATAATACCGCAGTGTAGCCTATAAGAACCTCCTTATAAGAAGATACGGCTAAAATAACCCTCAAGTTCAGACAACGCCTCTTTCCCAAGAGGAAGCAATGTACCGATCCAGCCGTCCGGCCTCAAGACTACAATACCGCCACTTGGGCCGATTCCATAGCGCCGATACGCTTCGTTATCGCCCTTGGCATCATAATAGGCGCGGCCGAGAGGATTAGTTCCGAGTAACTCGTACGGTGAAGGCGCCCGCTCGGGAAGGATCGTGATGAATCTCAGGCACCCTATCTCTTCTTATCAGCCTACTTTTATTGATATTAGCTTAAAATGCGTACCTTGAGCAACTAGCGGCTGTAATACTGGCGAGTCTTGAAGATATACTGGTCCCGGCACAGCAGGTTCGTTATAAGTTGTGGAAGAACTTGCGGCAAAAATGAGCACGCTGAAGGATGCCTCGTTGGGTAGCTCGCGTATCAGCCGTGTAGGCTCAAACGTTCCGGGGCGATAGAGCTTGATATCTGGCCCTCTCATCCCTGGTTTGACTGGGAGCTTCCAGGTGCTGGTTAATGAACTCTCCACATTTAATGGATTGTCTTCCTGAATATCATAGAAGATGCCGAGTCCACTACTGAAGGACCCGGCTTCTTCCATGAGCTTCCCCAAAATTTCATTGACGTCGGCATCCGGGTCACCTTGCCAGCCCTCGGGAAGGCGATTCGTCATGAGCCGGCTGATGTCCTTGTCGTATTGGATGAGCCTTTGGACATTCGGGAGCCGTTCTGCTTGATATGTCTCGAGGAGGCTGGGTTTCGCTAGACCGCGTAAGACGAGACTCATCTTCCAAGCGAGATTCACCGCATCGTGAATACCAGTGTTCATCCCTTGAGCTGCGCCTGACGAGTGGGTATGACAAGCATCACCGGCCAGGAAGATGCATCCATCAAGAAAGAAAGTCTTAGCTATACGTTGTCCTACCGTGTAGATCGTCCACCAGTCGACGCGATCAAATTCAATGTGGAAGGGTTTAACAGCAGCAATGGCCTCCTTAACCGCGGCAGCTTCGTCGAACTTGGGATATGCATTGGCTCGATCGTCAGTGAAAGCATAGCCTATTCTTGTCGCCCCGTGATCCAGCGCAGCCCACAGCACATTTCCATGCGTCGGAGATTCAATCGAGCAGTAGCTTCGAGGCTTCGGCAGATTCGTGGTGATCTGGCCGTCTATTCTCACCCACTTGTCCTCGGTTTTAGAGCCTTCGAAGGGGATGTCGAACATGGACCGAACCGATGAACGTCCTCCATCACAACCAACCAAGTACTTGCATCTCACCTGCTCATGATGTCCATTGCGATGGTCAAGAAGAACTGCCCTTACCCTGTAGCCTGTTGGAGGGGTATCGGGATCAACTCCGGCAGATGTGAGCTCGACGGGCGCTTCCACTTGCACGTTGTACTTTTTCATTGCATTTCGAAATATCTCCTCTTGGAACTTCTGTCTGAGGACCAGGGCGAAATCAAACGTCGTGTCGGTCATGTGATTCATAAAGCTCCAACCTCGGCCGGGGACTTCTTGGCCGTGGGCATCGTAGGTGACTGTGTCGCGGCAAGCAAAGCAGTTCTGTAGTAGCTCATCGGCAAGGCCGAGCTGGTCCAACATCTCGCTTGTCCGGGGGAAGAGTGTGATGGCGCGGCCGTATGCATCTTGCATTGACTTGGCTTGTTTCTCCACGATGCGGACGGAGACGCCACCGAATTTGGCGAGCTGGAACGCCGTGATGAGACCCACCGGGCCGGCCCCGACAATGAGAACGTCAATGCATGCGGCACTTTCTGGCATGGTCTCGGATTGTGGAATGGTGCGACAAATACATGTGGCGAGAGCGAGAGCGAGAGAACGTGGGGTTACAGTGTCGAACGGACATGCTGGACCTCTTTTAAGCAGAAGAATGTTAACGACCTACCTGTTTTGTAACTCGACGAATGCTATCTACCTATCTATCTAGCCTTGAAGTCGGACGTGACGAATGGCTATGATAAGGTAGTATAAGATAGTTTAAGATAGTATAAGATAGGAAGTGCCCGCGACTTCAGTTGAACAAAACTTTTGTTCTTTTGCTCGAGGCTGTTAAGAATCGTAGGATAGGATGATATCTGGGTAGTGTCCCACATTAGATAAAATGGTGCCCACACGGGCAGATGGGCTATCGTCAGTAATGACATGTCATTATTATTCGGAATTACTATGTACTCTACCTTGATCGACGCGTCACTTGCGTGGTGCATGATCTAGCAGACACGCAAGTAAGAATCGGTGAGAAAGAAGTAAGTGATAAGTGACGGGATATTTCAGCCACAGGGGTTTGATAAGGTCGTACGAAGAGAGCTGAAACGGACGGCTCCATTGCTCTCAACCATTCATACTCGCTATATGCAGCTGCTCCGAAGCGAGATGCGTGTTGTGTGGATAACACGAGGTTGGCAGCAAGTATCTTGGAGTTTCAGACAAGAAACGATCCTTGATTCTCAACACGATTGGGTGATCATTCATGTATGCATTTATGAGAGACACTCGTATATCAAAAGCATTACGGTGCGCGTGTGTGCAATTACGGGATTTATATGAAATAAACCGTCTACTAAGACATAGGGGTGGATTCTTTGGAGGTATGTTCCAGTTCCAGGGCAGTCCAGGCCCCGGCAGCCCCCAAACATTAGTGACGGTGCCCCGCACACGTCATCGTCCAATGGGCCAGGCAGTGCTGAGCTTGGTCTGCTGTAGCTCTGACGCAGCTGTTTCGAGTTGAGATCTTGATATAAGCGACTCTATTTCTCGTATTATGTACCAAGTTTTAGGTTTTGCTTTTTTTCTTCTTCTTCTTCTGTAAATCTTCATCGAGAGCTGCAAACTAGCAATTTGATATACCAAGCTCCACAATAAATTCATCAACATGTTCGGCATCGGAAAAGACGACAACGACGAGAGACAGCAAGGTACGCTTAACGATACTTTCTGCCCCGCATGCGATGTTCAGGGCCCAGATCAGCAGCTAACCGCTCCCAATGTAACGTAGATTTCGGCGGCAACAGTGAGTAGCTGGCTTCACACCCCAAAGTTCATGATAGATCACGGATTCCGGTGTAGTTTACTATAAATATCGGTCTAACATCTAACCACTAGTGACACAAGGTGGTGCCTATCCCGCCGGAGGCGGCTACCCTCGCGATGACGACGACGACCTACGCGGGGCCTCCGAGCACGCGAGCCGGCACGCGGGGAGCTCTGGCGACAGCGACCTATTCTCGAGCCTGCTAGGCGCGCTCACCCAGAAGAAGCAGTCTCTAGCAGAAGAAGACGTCGACGAGGAAGACGCCGTGAAGCAGCACAAGCGTTTCTTCGAGAAAGACGACGATGATGAGGCAGACGATAGGAGTATGGGTTCCGCTGCGGCTATGCAGGCGCTGAAGATGTTCAGCGGTGGCCAAAGCGGCAACACACAGGTATAGATTACTACGCTCAATTATATCTTAAAAGAAAGAATTGTCTGGAACTCATTAACTAACTGACTGTCGCACAGGAGACGTCCAGTCAGAGCGCTTTCGTAGGTCTGGCCATGGCCGAAGCTAGCAAGGTACGTATCATATTGTCATGTTCGAGCTTTAACTTGTTGGGCGTATTTCGGGCTGTCAGCTAATCCTTCCAATCACCTGTGCAGCTCTTCGACCAGAAGGCCTCACAAGGCAAGGTGTCTAGTGATAGTAGCAAGAATACCGCCGTGATGAAGGCCGGCGAGATGGCCCTGAAGATGTACATGAAGAGCCAAGGAGGAAGCTCGGGATCCTCGAGTTCGAGTCTTCTTGGTCTGGCGTCCAAGTTCCTGTAGTAAAGGGGCGAGTCGGCTTTGAGCAAGGGGGCGTGTTCGGGGCCTGAATAACGACTGGTGATGGCTGGTAGGAATTCGGCGACCGTGAAGTTACTTTGGAGGGTGGAAAAGGAAAAATTTTCGCCAGCATGCATAGGTAGTCGACTAATGACCCTGGAAATGCAACGAAATTTCTCATGATATATGCATTCGCATACTACTTATAATCAATCATATACCCGCTGTAAACTGGGGGTAATAAGGGGATCGAGATTGTACAACCTCAACACCGATGTGCGGAACCTCTTTTGAGAGCGAATGGATGGTCGTAGGGGGTTATGGATGCATCAAGCATTACTTAGCCAATCAATTGCGTAGCGCTGCGTAGTCCGAATATGTTCCGTACCGGCATACATCTTTTGCGGTGGGTAGACTACCACCGTCACGACCTCTACCCGACCTCTACCGACGCCATGCCGCGGGACGGGATCCGTGCCGGCGCCCCGGTAATGGGAACCCCGGGAAGAATTAGACGTCGCGGACTTGGCGATAGTCAAAAGACTCATAATATAATGGCTCTTTTCTTGTCATTGTCCTAGTCGAAGATCGCGGTAGAGATTAGAGATCGTCGGACTACGAGTATTCACCGTTGCTGTGTACAGTAAGACTAGTAAAAATTAAAACTCCACATTAGCATTTAGCATTCTTGATTCCCCTCCTCGTGATATATCGTGATATATCGTCGTATACATCTAAAAAAAGCCAAAGCCACCGCCGTCCCATTTTGTTGCCTGTGATATATCCCCGTGAGAAAGGAAAGCCGTCGTACCAGATTCCGTTTCCCCAGGTATATCCAAGAATTAAAATCAGAAGACCAAAGAGAAAACAAGGTCATCAGGTAACATAGTATTCGTAAAAGAAATAAAAAAATTAAAAAAAAGCCCATTAGGTTAGTAACCGCGTTTTTTGTCCTAACACCATGCCCGAAGTCCCGACGCGTCCGTAGAACGCATATCATATATCTTAGAAAATACCCACATACGCCATACACCCCGAGGTCTGTTGGTCTATTTACCGTTTCAACTGGGATGACGTCGATCAAACCTCAGAAGTTCACCCCTACTCCACCATAGACATAGGCTGCAGACCATGAATAGGAGCGTTATGGTTACCAGCACCACCGTTGGCATTCTTCTTCTTTTCTTTCTTTGCCCATCGGAGGCCGCAGGCATTGCAAAGGGTTTTTGGCCCTTGGGGTCCTTTCCTCCATTCAGGGGAATCAAGCGTTCCTATACTGTGTTAGCTGCGAAATCATCAACATATAGCTCATGCAATAGCATCCACGTACCACAGTCAGTACAGACATATTCCTCGGCAACTTTGAGCTTCTTCTTCTTCTCTCCTGTTCTGGGGTCTCTATCGATCGGTATCGCTATGCCAACGTCGCCCTTAATCAAAGTTGGGCTAGAATTACCGGTCGTGATGCCACGGCTCCTCTCTCCCTCTACATATCTTAAACCGGTTAGCATCTCGATAGTGTCCGTATGCGATGCGCCCTCATATCTGGCCATCTTATCTCGAATCGAGTCTGGTCGGTTCCCTGCAGTTACCCCCTCGAGGTTCTCCCTCGTCAGCGCTATGTTAAGCGCCGACGGTCTCTCCGGAGGAGGCATGACCTGCGAATCTACACTCGTCTGGTTGAATACTGCGGCACCCTGCGAGGAGGTCAACATCGTATCCTCCGACGCCGCGATATCTGATCGGCCTTCCTGGCTAGCCAGCCAGCTTTGCTGAGATGCTTCCTCCTCTTCCTCTTCCCTTCGAAGCTCTGCAATCCGGCGCCTCAGCCTCTCATTTTCGATCTTATGTTCTAAGAATGAGTCCAGCAATGATGCATTCTTGGTCGGGTACGGCCGCGACATCATAAATACCGATTGGCAGAAGGGAGACTGGTTTTCCGGATTTGGCGCAAATTTGGCCGCAGCTATATGGGCATGGCCGACAGATTCGAATATGGCAAAACTGCCATCCTTCTTCTTGAAACGGTAGAACATGCGTAGTGGGTTCCCCGTAGCTATGCATTCGTTCATTTCGGACGTAAAAGTCCCAACGTCATCAGGATGGATTAGATCCTTCACAAATCGGTCGACAAGCTCTTCTAATCCGTAACCCGTCAAGGCCGATACGCTTGGCGACGTATATTTAATTCTCCCGTGGGCGTCTAGTATCTGCAGAAAGTCCTTCAGCTCTTCGACGACTTTCGCCGGCCAATTCCTCCTCTTAGTGAATTCAGTTAAGGTGCTTCCACCTTGCAATGTCGGTGGGGCGGGGGCAGCGAAGTTCGGGGTGATTGCTGTCGGTGGCGGCGGAACCGGACTGTCGCCCGCATTTGACACAAACTGCGCAGCTTGAGGATTTGTATTTGCCGAGACTGGCTGGAACGGTTGAGGCGGAGCAGCTGTCATATCGTTGAGATCGAGGGTCATGGGAAGGCCATCGAAGCTTGTGAACATGGAGCTATCATAGAGCGGCATCATGTCATTCTGGCCAGTAGTTGTCATCTAATGTAGGGCATAGTGATTAGCCCAGGTGGAGGGACGAAATGTGAGAGACTAGTGGAGTTTGCGGCGGTAGCATCGTCTGAATACTGCTAGTACTAGGAGCTAGGAGGTACTCACCGGATTCATTGTAGACGGCGCAGTAAAGTCAAATATGTTACTGGAGTTTGGATGCGGTGGCCCGTGATCCATGATAGCGGTAGTGGGTCGCGGCGGCGACAACAGCGGCAACCTGAAGGTGATCTGTAGTCGAATGCGACGTAAGGGTAGCTGTTCTGCTGGGGAATAGAGAGCGCCCAGGTCTTTGCAGCGAGAGCATCTGGTCAATAAGAACAAAGCAGGGCTGATGGAAATCAATCAACGAAAGGGGGCAGTTCTAGTTCCCAGATTAAAGGCAAAGGTATAAACATTCGAGAAGGACGAAAATGGAAATTCCCAGGTTTGGCCAAGGCAGGCCGATGGCGATGGTAGAATACGGTAAGGACCTGGGACCTGGGTATAGGTATGGGACCTACGGTATAGGTATGGGACCTGGTATGGGACCTGGGTGGGTTAAGCTTGGGAGCTTGGGAGCCGAAGCTGGCAAAGCTGGAAGATCATAGGTCATGTATTCATGTAGGAGACCATGTAGGAGACCATGTAGAATACCATCTAGGATGAAAGATTGATAAAGGGGGGCATGGGGGGTAGAAAATGGAGGGGAGGAAAGGGTCAAGGGCATATTGAAGGGAACAGATGGGATTTCACTTTTCTCGATTAACAAAGTGGATTGCCGTGTGACTCTCTTGGGCTGTACTTGTACTTGTAAGGAAGGTGAATTTCCCTGTGTTTCTTACGTACCGTACCTACCATACCCACATACAAATACATACATCATTAAACCCTTCTAGTACCTACGTGGTATGTAAAAGTCGGGAATACGTCAGAAGCCAACAAGATCAGGGAAGAAAGCGTCAAGTCCGGACGATCACTAGGTAATTAATAGGTGATTAGCTCACACCACTAATACAGTACCTTACATGCTTTTTCTTTACCGATAACACCCTCTCTGTGGGTTTGTAGGGTTAAATATTCCGTATCCAAGATCTGCGTGTATTGGGAATCGTATAATAAAATACTGGCTTTGTACATAAGAATATGTTGTTAAAAGGAAGTCATCCCGAGAGGGCGGATGTAAGATCCTCGCCGGGGTCTAATACTTCAGCGGCCAGAAGGCCAGAACGTGCTAGCCTCGCTAGCTGCAGGCATTAGCACTTGCGCCTAGGCAGGTCCACGGGGCGAGGCGGGTACGTCCGGGCCTTCCCTCGGGCCCCTAGGCTGCCTGGCTGTTACCTGGCTCAGATGGTAAGCTGCAACCATGGACGCCCGTAAGGCGCGTTTTTCCCCTCTAAAAATTGCATCACGACGCGTCTCCTACAAACCACAGAAACTGTTTCCCGCAGAAACTACTTTCGTCTCCCAATGCAAAGAACTTCCCACCTCGCCTCCGACCACGGACGTGAATGCGAAAAGACTAAATAATCACATCTGTATCTGTCAACTTGGAACTTTCTTTCATACGCAACCCATCTCAATCAACCCATCCCAACCAATCCGCCCTCTCTGTCCTCATTCAAGCAACCATTACGTGAATAGCGTCCGCGCAACCCACTTTCGTATTATGGGATGATTCCGTTTTAGCCCATAGTTACCAGGACGTCAATCTATCAACATGTCTATGATTGAGAAACTGTCCATCCAGGGCGTTCGTTCCTTCAGTCCCTTTGATCGACAGAACATACAGTTCAACACGCCTCTGACTCTCATCGTGGGATATAATGGCTCAGGGAAAACTACTATCATCGAGTGCCTCAAATATGCTACCACCGGCGACTTGCCTCCCAACAGCAAGGGGGGTGCCTTCATCCACGACCCCAAGCTCTGCGGAGAGCGTGAGGTCAAAGCACAAGTCAAGCTGAGGTTTAGAGTCCCTCCCGAAACATCCTACACCGTCACCCGTAACCTACAGCTTACTATGACGAAATCAAAGAGAACGCAGAAGACACTCGAGGGTTCACTCGCCATGGATCATGCCGGCGAGAAGAACTTCCGCTCATCTAAGCTCCTCAACCTCGATATAGATGTTCCCTACGCACTTGGTGTGGCACCGGCTATCCTTGACGCTGTCATATTCTGTCACCAGGAAGACTCCATGTGGCCTATGGGCGAGCCGGGAAGCCTTAAGAAAAAGTTTGACGAAATTTTCGAGGCCATGAAGTACACCAAGGCGATTGAGAATATGAAGATGCTGCGGAAGAAGCAAGGGGAGCGGTTAAGGGAATACAAAATTCTCGAGGGCCAAGAAAAGAAGAACAAGGAGGCCGCCGACAAATGCCAAAAGGAGATGATAGGATTGGAAGGTGATATTGAAAAGAAAAAGAAGAAGTACGAGGAGGTGGTAGGGCAGAGGAGAGAAGCAGAGGAGCAAGCTCGAGATCTGAAAAAACAGGCCGACAGCTACCTCAACATTGTTAACGAGCTTGAGAGCAAGACGCGCGAGCTTGGGTATCAACAGCGGAAACTAGACGAGACGAAATCCAGGATGGATGAAATGGACGAATCAGACGAGTGGCTGCACAATACCCTAGCGCAGTACGAAAAGCGAGTTGAGGAACTAGTCCAGGAGCGTCAGGAGAACATCAAGCAATACAATCAGTTCGAGGATGATCTCAAAAAGTCGCGTAGCGACATGAATGATAAGTTGGCAGAAAAGGGCATGCGCCAATCCGAGAAAGCAACATACGAACGTCAGCTCGACTCCCGCATTGAGCATATCCATGACGCAGCCAAGCTGCATAGCATTCGTGGCTTCGAAGGAGATTTAGACGATCGCAAAGTCCAGTCATTTCAAGAGCGTATCCAGAAGCTTCTAGCCGATAAGCAGCGCGAGCTCGAGAATCAACGGTCGGAAAATCTCAAGGAGATAGAGAGTAAGGCAGCCGTTATCCACGACCTGGAAGGCAAGAAGGCTCGTCATGCGCATAGTCGCAATCTCGCGAAGGAGGTCATTGCCAAGACTGAGAAGCAAATTGCGGTTCTGCAGAGAAGCCTCAACTCGGTCGATGTTGACGAAGGGAGCAAGGCGCTACTGGAGTCCTCCTACAAGGACGTGGAAGGGCAACTGAAGAAGGCGTCACGGGAATTACAGAATGCCGACTTCGATTCGAAATTACGACAAGAAAAAGAGAGATTAGAGGAGCTCAACGCCAAGAATTCCAGACTTCGCAACGAGCTTAAAGAGTCCACCGCACTCCTTTCCGACCGAGCAGAGTTGGATCTTCGTAAGAAAGAGTTGGCCGAGAATAAGCGGAAGCTAGATACGCTTACTGGCACGTATAAAGACAAGCTGTCTAGCACGGTTGGTAGCTCATGGGAACCTTCGACCATCGAACGCGAGTTTGAGGAGGCGGTAGAGTCGAAGACCCGAGCCTACGAGGAGTCATCCCGGAAGCGTGATAAAGCCACCCAGCAGCTCGATCAGATCCAGTTGACACTGTCAGCCTGCAAGACAAAGGCCAAGAAGCAGGATGAAGAGACGGAGCAGTGCAAGTCTGCAGTGGTCAAGGCGCTCCAAGCAGTCCAAGCAGGGGATTCGAAATCCAAATACAAACCAAGTGTCGATGACCTGCCTAGCCAAATTGAAACTCTCGAGGATGAAATCCTCATATTGGAAAAGGACCTGTCTCTCTTTGGGCACCTGAACCGGTACTATCTAGATTGTCAGGAAGAGCTGAACAATCATAATCGATGTAAGCTCTGTGATCGCAGCTTTGCCGATGTTAATGAGAAGTCGCGGGTCCTTAAGAAAATCAAGGAGGCCCTCCGAGACACCAAGAAAGAAGATATAGAAGGCGAGATAACCGAAGCTAGGGAGCTATTAGAAACTTTGCAAAGAGTCCGCCCCCAAAGCGACACATATTACAGACTCGTATCGTCAAAGGCAGACACCGACAGAGAGATTCGGGTCGCCCAGGACCGAGAAAGGGAGATGGTCCAAGCTGTTGAGGAGATGGATGGGGAGGTCAGGGAACGACAAGATGAGAGGCAAGAACTGGAGTCAGTGAGCAAGGCAGCTCATAATATCTCTCAAACCTTTAAGGAGATTGTGGACGCCGAGGCTCAGGTTGAGCGACTCATGTTGCAGCAACAGTCAAGCGGTGGGGTTCGAAGCCCTCAAGACATCCACGAAGAGCTAGAAAAATGCCTTGAGCAGATTGGAGCTCTGGACAGCAGCATCACCAAGCTATTGGGCGACAAGCAACGTTTGCGAGAGCTCATCAGCAAGCTTGAACTTGAGCAGAGCCAGCTAAAAAACGATATCAGCGACGCGGTTCGGAAGCTCGAGAAAAAGAAGGGCTTCAAGGACCAGATCCAGGACCAAAAGGACGAGATGAGCAAGCAAAAAGAGCTCATTCAGGATGCGGATAAGCAAGTAGGATTGGTCGAACCCGAAATCGCTAAAGCTAAGGCTATAAAAGAAGACGCCCAGCAAAGGGGACGCGCGAAAGAGAAGAGGGTTGCCGATGAGCGAGATGGGCTTGCGGCGTCTATCAATGAGCTGAAGTTGATCAACAACGATATCCAGGACTATCTGGATCGTGGCGGGCCGTCGCTTCTTGCCGATAGTGAGCGAGCTGTTCAATCCCTTGACAAGATAATCAAACGAATAGAGAAGGAGAAGAATGACTTGACGGCCCGCACCAACAAGATCAAGGAGGAGACTGATAACAGCGAATCGAGGCGAAAGAATATCATCGATAACCTATCTTACCGCGAGACTCTCCAAGACGTCAAGAAATTTAGGCAAGACATTCAAGAGCTCGAGTCACGCAACGCAAACGAGGATTATGAACGGTTCGACCAAGAAGCCTTCAATTGGGAGTCAGCAAGACAGCGGTTAAATGCGGAAGTATCAGGCCTCTCGGCATCTATTGGAACCATGGACGAGAGGCTTGATAAGCTATTGGAGCGTTGGCGTATGGATTACGAGGACGCGGACAACAAGTATCGCGAAGCCCATATTAAGGTAGAGACTACCAAAGCCGCGATCGATGACCTGGGCAAGTACAGCGATGCCCTAAACAACGCCATCATGCAGTATCACGCGCTCAAGATGGAGGAAGTGAACCGCATCGCGGGCGAGCTGTGGCAGAGCACGTACCAAGGCACCGACATAGACACCATCCTGATCAAGTCGGACACGGAGAGCGCGACGGGCCGCAGCCAGTATAACTACCGGGTCTGCATGGTGAAGCAGGACACGGAGATGGACATGCGGGGGCGGTGCTCGGCGGGGCAGAAGGTGCTGGCGTCCATCATCATCCGGCTAGCGCTGGCGGAGTCGTTCGGGATCGGGTGCGGGTTGATCGCGCTCGACGAGCCGACGACGAACCTGGACTCGGACAACATCCGGTCGCTGGCCGAGAGCCTGCACGCCATCATCGAGGCGCGCAAGGCCCAGGCCAACTTCCAGCTCATCGTCATCACCCACGACGAGGAGTTCCTCCGCCACATGCGCTGCTCCGACTTCTGCGACTGGTTCTACCGCGTCCGCCGCGACAACAAGCAGAACAGCGTCATCGTGCGCGAGAGCATCGCGTCATTTACTTAATTAGGCAGTTTAACTAGGAGGTAGTTAGACACGCAGGTGGTTAGCTACCTAGGTTTCCGGCCGTTTCAGTGTGCGTTTACGTCTACTGTTTCAATTTTGCTCAGTTGGTTGGGTGGTGTAGGAGGCGTAGTATGGTGTGGTATGGTATGGCGTTTTACATCTAGCTCATTTTTGCACGGTTGATTCATATCTTGCTAGATTAACGGACTGGCAAAATGGATGGACGGACGGATGGACGAGATTGTTTGTACTGGTAACTGATATGGGAGCAAAGCTTCAATAATAGGGGTAAATAGACCTGGAGCGAGATCTTCGCTACTGCCTACCTAGGTTCCAATGATTGCCAGGTAGGTAGAGAACATAATATCAACGTATATTCAATACTTGCTGGCTTTTACATGTTATGAAGTGACAATAGGTGATTTATGATATGAGATAACTACCAGATACTCAAACCCCTTCCCTTTTTTTGTATCATAGCCTAGACACCCAAGAACCAAGCTCCAAATAGCAGTATTTTCATGTATGAGTAATGTAGAATTTCATTCGTTCGTATCGATTATCCTACAGCCACGGTACAAGAAAATCATAAGCCTTGCCGTCCCGCATCTGGCTGTCTCTGTTTCCTCCCCCCCCCCCCCCCCTCCCCCCCTCTGTCGCCGTCTGTCTAGCGTCATCTTCTACAGTTAATAAATAACAAGACCACCTCGCCATCAACGAAAAAAAGCTGGTCCTGATCACTCCCTCTGTCCTTGAGTACGCCTATGCGGCAGTTCTTAAGAAAAGAATCTGCCGGCTCCATGGAATGCTTAATAATAAAAAACCGAAAGGCCGAAACCCCTGAAAATTAAAATCCTTGTAATTCATCCCCCCTTTGTATTCATACCTACTCCCCTTGATATAATTGCGATTGAACCCAAAACCGCATTTTTTTTTCTCGTTATGAATTTAAAATGCTGGGTTTCACCACCGCTGTTCCGGTAAGAGGGCTACGAGCTTATCCTATCGGGCCGCATCCGAGCCCTCGGCGCCGCCCCGTTCCGAATCCGCCGCGCCGGCCTTACTCTCGGACGAGATATCCATGGGCTCCGCTTCCGCGTCCGCGGCGTCGATCGGCTCCGAGTCTTCCTTGAGTTTCTTGCTCTCGTTCTCGAGCTTGTCCTCGGCTTCCCGCTTCGCCGCCGCCGCCGCCGTCTCGTCTCCTACTACTACCGCTTCGGCGGTCTCGATATCCATCTCGTCGCCCGTACCGCTACCTTCGACGCTCGGCTGCGGTTCCGTCTTCGGTGGCGACTTGCTGCTCGCGCGGCCGCCCGGGGAGTTAGCCTTCCGGCCCACGGCCGCCTCGACGTCGATACCCTGCATCTCGACGCCGCCGGGGCCGCCGACCGTGGAGGTATTGCTGGTAGAAGAGGCGGGCTGGGGGCCCGTGTCCTCCGCCCCGATCTCCTCGGGTCCGCGCATGTGCGGCTTTTCCTCCTCCGTGCCGGTCACAGATCCAACCACGCCCGCGTTTACGTCTTCGGGGGTGGTAGCAGTGCTAGAAATAGTAGAATCCGGCCGCGTATTGGGTGGAGATTGTGACTTCTGCCTCTCCTCGGACGGAGCGGGAGACGACGAAGACGCGGCTCCTGCCTGGTTGGGAGACTCTGGGGTCGGTGGGGAACCAGAGGATGCTCGTCTGTGGACTTGGGCATGCGGGTTCCCGCCGCTGTGTACGTGGTGGCTCGGGACGAGCTGGCTGACAGGGACGACGCCGGCGCGTTGCTCCTGTCTAAGCAGCTCGCCCTGTGTCACACCTACACCACGCGCGCCCATGGAAGGGATGCCATTGACCGAAACCGAGACGGTCTCGATACTTCCCATGCCGTTGGGGCCGTCGATAGTCTCCGTGCTCTCCGTCCGCACTTCACCTTCGAAATCACTAGCCATCCCCCCGCTAGACCCGTTATTTTGAGAGCCAGTAGGACTTCTTCGTCGTGGGCTGCCTAATGAGGATTGCGAATGCCCTCCGATTCCATGGTGGTTGGGTTGGAGCCAGGGGATGGGCGTCAAAAGCGCTCCGCCTAATGCCTCGTCGCTCCCGGGGCTGGCCCAGCGAGAAGGCGAAGCTAAAGCATCCGTAACTCCATTGGAAAGGAGAGAAGTTCTTCTCATGTCTGGTACCGCTGGGGGTAAGGGGTAAGTGTTGCGACCGGACGTGACATGGACAACTCGATCCAAAGCGTGGAGGAAGGTTGCTAATGTGCTGTAGTGGCGCTTGGGTTCCAGGACAAGCTCTGCGAGACGTTGTATAGTGTGCGGTGGGTATTTGTTAAAAGTAGACATCAGATGATATGTAATCCGGCCGAGCATACGATTGATTTGCGAAGGAAGACAGCCTTGGGGGACGCCTCCAGGAGGATTTGGTCCTTCATCGTAACCGAATGTGTAAGTAAATGGGTTTAACGGCCGAGCAGTAATAGATATATTCTCTTTATTTTCCTGAGACGAGCTTGAGCTCGCTGGACCGACAGGCGAAGAGGATAGAGGTGGGAGGAAGTTATCTGCCGGATCGGCCTCGGTTGCGTCTATTGGTACGTCTGTATATACCGGGTGCGGCATTCTAGGTATAGGGTAATCGTTGTGAGTGATCTAATCGCCAATGTGAGCAGGCAAGATAGTCTAAGAATGGTATTTGTCTCTGACCTTTTCGATTCGTCTGACTATTCGCGGCATGAATACCGGCCAAGCAGCACTGTGGATATCGTTAGAGAAGAGACTCGGATTGGAAAGGGACGGTGATGAGATTGGTGATCTTACTAATCAATTGACCCGCCCGCTGCAAGAGTGCGTAGAATACCATCTTCGTCAATGTCCGCCATGGTGGTGCGAATTGAAGATATCCTAAGATATCCCACGTTGGTTGTTAGATTTGATGGATGCGATGCCGAAATCGCGTCTCAAATGTCTCTGGGCCTTTTTTTGACGTAGTCAGGCTTAAGCGCGTATCCACTCGCGCTAATAAGAAGTCTGGAAGTTCGCACCGCCACAGCCTTAAATTATTTACCAGGGGATGTAAAATGGGGTAATAGTGCAGACAGCCTAACAGCTGGGTTGATCTGTGGCTGATGTAAGATAAATGCTTGTTGATTGGTTCTTGAATTTGGGTCTGTAGTTCATCTGCATCACTTGCAGTTTCCAACCTGCATGCACGTGCAGTTTACCTACAATTAGATACTTGTAGATAGCATCCAATGACGCTGTGTTGTTGGTATTATCCTACGAATACTCAAAAGAGATTTGTACGGGACATTGCCGACTTTTATACCCTTCCATTCACTGATTCTACGGACCACTGGAACAGTATGTAGGTACTACATCTTTAACATTTAGCAAACGCTTTTAATCAACGCCGGTCAACTACATATGTAGATACCATAAGGTTTAGAATTCGACACCGCAGATGTTGGTCTCGCGTTTATTTATTCTTTTTGCCTACATTCTCCTACGCGTACCTTACATATGTGTATGTATGTACGGTTTATGTAGTTTCAAAACTGGTGAAACACGTTGTTTCGAGTTTCTAGTCGTGCCCCTTACAGGCATGTTTTGAATACCTCGGGAGGATGGGCTGGGGCACCTCCGATGATGCAAACACATAGTCCATAATTGCCCATCTCAGAAGTTCCAAGATACAGATCTAGATGGCTGTATTTACACTTGATCACGATTGTAACGGTCAATGCGGAGAACTTTGAGAAGAATCAAGAGACATCAACTTGCTGACGTCGAATATTGAGCATTCCAGTGGCTTAGCAACCTTGGCATTGGCATGGCATTAAGGATTCTGCCCTGTCGAGCCTTGTCTGCCTGTCTGCTCTGCCTGTCTACCTCACGATTCCACGGATTGTTCCGCAAGTGGATCTCTAGTGTAGTCTTTAATGGGCTTAAATGTCCCTTTCCCTGCGTCTCGAACAGCCTCCTTGCACAGTTTAATTTGTTACATAAAGAACCCGAGGGCCCCTGTGCAGGGTCCAGGGAACTGGGACACGCTACGAAATACCGCTTGTGCCTTTGCTCCTGTTTGGACTTCTGCAGGACTTGGAAGTTTGTATCTTAAAGTGACGACCACAAAACAGGGACAAAAAAAAAAGAAATACTAAAAAATAATAGTAACAGTAACAATACAACAATAGCAAAATACCAAAAACACAATACCAAGAGGCGCACTTGGCAATTGGGAATTCACGAATGTGATGGTACCTAAACCAAAGACCGAGACGAGACTTGGTAGCTAACAGCCCTCGTAGACCTTGAAGACCTCGCAGACCTCAATAGTAAGGTGTAAGATATTGTACGCATATATATGAGAAAAAAGATTGCCTGCCGATACGAAAACAAAAATGACTCGTTGACTTTGATTCTTGAAGAATTCCCTTCCAGCCCTTCCAAACTATTCGATAGGTCTTGTAGAACTGTTGCATCGCACTTCGTATTGCGGCACGATGGGACGGCCACGATGGACTTGATAGGCCGCTTATGGTGGCTGTACACACCGGGAGCTACATGTATTTCCGCTATTATAACGGGAGCCCTCTATAAGTAGAACTGCTAGAGCTCGCCAAACAAGCGCTAGTTATTTAGCAAACGCACTAACAAAGGCTACCGAAAGAGTCCTTAAGTCCTACTAAGCGGGGCTGGCAGGCCATGTACATACATCTCAGCGCATGGCGATCCCCGTAAAATCCCCCCAGTTTGTCAGTTCCAGTGTCAGCACAGCCCGCTAAAAAAAGGCTCCATTGCATGCACCTTTCTCCCCCCGTCCCTGGTCCCGTCAGCAGACAGACATTTGACAGATTTGGTTTCCTACCAAAGGAGAAAAAAAGGTCCAAACTCAATTCTTCGTTCCATTCAACAAAAAACAAAAACAACTTCGTCACTGGCATCTCGTCTCCTTCGTCGAGGTGATTTCTCTCACTTATTTCGTTAATTCTTCTTGCATCTCCCTCGTCTATACATCAACCAACGTCGGCCATCTCCTTACTGTACCCCCGAAAGCAGGCGACCGACTCCTTTCAACAAGCTGCATTGCCCAGTCACGATACGAAGCATCTAACCCAGCCATTTTTCCTTTTGCCGCTCGCTTAGACCCGTGTCGACTACAGCTATTGAGTATTCGGAACCGATCCTTCTGTGTGAAGGTTGTGACAAGAGAAACTCGACAACCAGGCATTTTCTCTTTCAACATCAACCCTAAGACGTACAAGGCAGCCAAGCAACCAGTCTAGCCCGGCGGCCAGAACCGAATACCACCCCCTGCTTCACCCTCGTCACGGCTCAAACCAGTCAGCCTGTTTCAGCCGACCCAACACGTCCAACCCTCTTCCCGACCTTCTACGTACAACCAATTCTCACCATCGGACATACATCCTTCGCTCACGCATGTTACAAACGTGCATCGCGACCTTGGATTAAATTGGCGTTGACGTCTTAAAACGAAGCCCAGAATAATTTTTGGTCTGCGAAAAACAGGCCCGACTTCTTTGTTCATTACTTCATCACAGCCACGACGCTGGTCGCCCCTCCTGATAACCCGACTATCAGTCGCATTTGAGGCAGTGGTGGAAAACCTATACAATTTGCCGATTAATAGAGAGGTAGCCTCCCCGACCGAATCTTCGTAACTCTCATCGCCAATAAGGGATTCCGATCGTTTCTATCGGCACTCGCTATTTGTCCGACTCCTCATACCAGGAGGAGTCCAACATCTTCAATCTGGCGTTCAATCGAGATTCGCAGTCATTTTTGGCTGGGGAATCTGGTGGTTTCCAACAGATCCCTTCTAACCAGTCCTTCAACTATCCTCCTCCTCAGCAAGAGTACGCTCAATACCCGCAAGAGCAATATCAGTATCGCGAGTCGCACGGAAACGGAGCCAGCCCTACCATGGCCGGGACAAAGTCTAGCCGGACTAGCAGTCTGGTGAAGTCTACGGGCGAGATCTTCACTAGAAAATGGCCGCGACTGTTTTTCATCGCTGCTGCGGTGCAGGCCATCCTCGGCATCGCCTTTGAGTCGTAAGTTAGACACTATTGAGCACAAACTCGTCCCTCAAACTAATAAGTAATGATTAAAGATACACCTTT
Source organism: Hypoxylon rubiginosum (assembly GCA_902806565.1). Classification (NCBI taxonomy): domain Eukaryota; kingdom Fungi; phylum Ascomycota; class Sordariomycetes; order Xylariales; family Hypoxylaceae; genus Hypoxylon; species Hypoxylon rubiginosum. The sequence goes on along the minus strand of CADCXA010000021.1, from coordinate 1,580,951 downwards.
GCCCAATTCCAGAGTGGGCTCAAAGATATGACTGACGCGGAATGGGGTGCCAACAAGAGTGATGGCGAATCGCAACTCAAGACCATTCCTACCTTCCTCGGTCTGCTGATGCTCGGCTTCATCTACGATATTGTACTAGTCTGGGATGCACTTCGCATGAAGAACACTATTCAGGTTATTGGCTTATGCATCGCCAACCTAGCCTTCCTCGTCTATGGCGCTCTCCAGATCGACCAAATCCACCAGGCCATCACTATTCTACGAGGGTACAACGCTTTTCTAGACCCCAACGTTTGGGATGAGGTTCAGGGAGTTCTGATTGCTATCCCGTGCATCATCGCATTCGACACGATTGTTATCAGCTTCATAGCATGGAAGCTGTATCAGGAATTCGCCTGGGACATTCTGAAGCACATAGGAGCTGACTACAGGATGAAGAAGCGATTCCTACACTATCAGGTTCGTGCCCATACACGAAATAACTGAAAATCCGACTAACAGGTCCTGCAGGTCTACATTGCCCTTCTGAAGTTCGACTTCTTCTTCTTCATCGGTTTTACGATTCAGTTCCTCGTCGTCGTCGGAGGCAAGACCCGTACCGAGTTCGGATTGACCGCTGCTGCCATCCCTATTACCATCGCCATTCTCCTTTGTGCCGCATGGTTTACTCGACGTGAGTGGAAGTTTGGCATGATCGTCATCATGATTCTCTACCTCGGCGGCCTTGCCTACTTTATCTACAAGCTTGCCCGAATTTACGACCCCATCGAGCAGCAGTATTACATGCCGGTCCGAAAGTCGTTGACCGCATTTGCCGTGCTTACGATCATCCTCATCATCCTGACCATCATCAACGCATTGGTCTGCCTGTTCAACTTTGGTCGTGGTCTGAAGCACCACCTCAACAGTCCGCGCCAAGAGATCGACAAGGACCAGGCGAGTTATTCGATGAATGACGTCAAGCAGGCCCCGCTGCCTACCAGAATGACGATCGACTAAGAGCCCAAAGTAGAAGCGGGACATTATAGATGTACAAAGTGATACGATTACACGACTTTCCTTTCCGAGCATTCCCCCCCAGATATCCAGCCTATTGTGGCACCCTCTCGTGGAATAAGAAGGATGGTTTTCACGGACTTCACATTTTCCTTCTGGCGTTTAGCGATCGAATCTAGGTACAGCCTCCTGGGAGTTATAGGACAGGAGTCATTTTACGTGTTTGTTTTTTCTTTCTTCAAAAAGCCCTTCGGCGTCTACATTCGGACTTGATGATCTGGATAAGTAGTCTGCCCACAAACTGGAAGAGGAGGAACATTATTGTACCAGTGCGTTTTTCGTGATGGAAGAAAGGAGGATACCCCCAAAGTTCGATATTCCCGGCTCAATTGCATGGATCAGGCTTTTTCGACAATAGAGATGGCGGCATGTCCGGTTCTTGCATCTAGCTCAGATAGCTCAGCTAAATAAAAACTGAGATTCTATCACTAATGAGGTCTTTTCTCGTGTTGGCGACCCTTGATTGAGCAACTAGGCTCTAGACTGAGGTTTAAGATTTAAAGAAAAAAACTACATTTGAAAGAGTCAATAGGGAGAAAATCACATAGTCCTGATAGGAATTGAATATATCTTCCCTGATATTCCCAAGCTACCAAACCCCAATACTCCTATATCTCAGACTTGTGATGTGCTAAGCTCATTAGAACTACTAAACAACTTTGCGGTGCTATCTCCTTTTCAAACCATGTAGTTAGGTGAAGGCTATCCTTATAACATAACTAAGCCTCAGGCATTTCAGCCGTTCCCTTAAGTGACTACATACTTTCCAGTGAAATCAATTCAAGGCGTGCTTAGTTACATGTACGTAGTGTCAATTTTCAACTCCATCTTGCTTCGGGTTAATAATGCTTTAAAGTCAGGCAGCGGTTTTTCTACGACGCATGACACTTCAAGTTCAAAACAATCAAACTTGGCCAGAGCTTCCGCTTGCAATAGGCTGGTGATATTTCTCGGCAAGGGTGAACAAAATGGGGCTCGAAACTACCCAATTCAGAGGTCCCTTCAGAGCAGCTCGGTGTAGACTAAGAGTTGCAGGCGGGTGTGCCTCCCTTTAAGTCTAAGGACAGCAAGTCACGAGGTCATCTTAAAGGCTTATAGAGGAAGGTGAAAGTAGACATTGTGTCTTGTTTAAGGCCATATTAGAGTTGTCTAACGTTAAAAACCTGCGCGCTTGCCATATAAAGGGGGGCATGACTCATTACGTGTCTTAGTCGTAGCTTCAACTCAATAATATCGCGCGTGTTAGGCAGGTTAACTCTGCAATATATAGATGATACAAGAGCCAGCCAGCTCTTTATTCCAATTATACCTCAGATCTAGATAATAGCCCCCATCGTATTAGAAGACCTTAGGAGTTTGAAAGATAGCTTATGTATAATGCAACCTAGGTAGGTAAGTTGACCATAGGTAATGGGTGTTTTTATATACCCAGGTACCTAGCCTATTCGACACTGCAGTAGTTGAGTTCTTTATTGCTGGTGATGGAATCGACACGACTATCAAGTTACAGTAATGTTACCTAGCATGGAGTATAGACTTGAGTATACCTAAGTATTAAGAAAGACTATGTTAGCTGGAATAAAAGTTGTTAATAAATATAGGCTGGGCTGAATTAGCCATGTAACTCTTAGATATTGGCAGGAAACTCCCGGCTTTCACATCATACCATGACAGAGGTAATTAACCATACGAGATTCAAGCTAACTTTATTTGAACAACATTGACATGACATAGCATAAACATGCTACAAAAAGGCATGATGGATATGGCATCTAGAGCCAACAAGGTAGCTAGCCAATGAGTGTTATAATACGCCTCTGCCCGACCTTCTTTCTCCGTAACCTACAATCCACGATGTGTGGAGAGATGTAAAAATAATCGATGATTCCTTTAGCCTGCCTGCCTACCTACCTACCTTAGGTAACCTAAACCAAAAACCAAAGCCAGCCCAGTCCGTTGCTCATTAAACGCCGTGGATCAAATCGAACTTTCAGTTTCGCGCCCTGAAGACAAGAATGACGCCTGACTCGGTACCTACTAAAGCATAAAATCTGCCCCTATCTCGGTAGCAATAAAAAAAAAAGAGAAAATCACAGTATGATCTCCTTGGCGTCCTTGACGACCCCTTCGCTGGGGCAGTAGGGGCACTTGTACCGGGTGCCCTTGGCGAGGCGCTGGAGGCTCTCGCGGGCGAGGACGTGGCCGCAGGGGAGGATGACGGGGGGGTTCTCGTCGGTGGTCTGCTCCTTGCTGACGGGGCAGACGAAGACGGAGTGGTACATCATGCTGCGGGGGAGCGGGGTCTCGAAGGCGAGCTCGTTGGCCGTCGTCCACTCGGTCCCTTTCGCGCGCGTCTTGCTGGTGAACTTGACGAGCTGCGGCAGGGCGAAGGCGCCGGCCGTCGCCGCCACGTAGAGCGGGGACTCGGCCGACAACCCCAAAAGGGAGCAGAACTCGCGCGTGAAGGAGGAGGCGACGTCCTCGAAGGCGGCCGAGATGTCGAAGATGGCGCTGTAGGGCGAGTACTCGAGGTCCCGCGAGTACACCATGGCGCCGCTGAGCTGCTGGATCTCGCGCAGGTGGCGGTGCTGGAAGCGGCCGAAGTTGTCGCGCGCGTACTGCAGCGCGCCCTGGACGCCGTTGCCGGCCGTGTCGGGGAGGCCGTTGACGGCGGGGCCCTTGAAGAGCCAGATGAACTGCAGCTTGCAGAGCTCGAACTCGAGGTTGGACCCGCGCGCCTCGAGCTCGATGCAGTTCTCCCGCGCCCAGCCGATGGCGGGCAGCAGGCTGTGCGCTTTCAGGGCCGACAGGATCGAGTACATGTCGGCGAAGGAGGACTGCAGGGCTTGCGACTGCAGGGCCGTGAGGTCGGAGGGGATGTCGGCGTCGGTTATGATGGTGTCGGTGGGTGTCGGGGGTTCGGATGATGCCATCCGCGACTGTAATATAGAAGGCGCCTGCTGGGTATGGGGTTGCGGACTTGGTGTCGTTTGGCTCTGCGGTTGTGCTTCGTTTATAAACGTAGATGCCACGCCGAATTGGCCCTCGCGCAGGAGGTGCATAGCGATGGCACGGTTGATCAGGGCCGAGTGCGAGGCCATGGGATCGCGGTCGGTAGGAAGTGCACCCTCGGCTTTGGAAAAGGCCGTCCGGAGGGACTTGTTGAACTCATTCTGTGCCTTATATACATGCTTCAAACTGGTATTTAGTCCGTCTAGTTGTTCTTTTACAGGGTTTTGTAGCTTCGTAAGTGTCAGACTCATGGTATGCGTATCGCCAACTGTGTATGAAAAAAGGTTAATATTCACGGTGTAAATTGGTTCGAGGGTGGTCAGAGAACATTCTGGTTTACCTCGTGCTATGCTGTCCCGAGCAGTGGTGAGAAGGTCTATGATCTCGTCGACATCTTGGACCGCATCGGCCAGCTTAGCTGAGCCGGTCAGCTTGTCAAGGTCTTTCTGTAACTGCAGATAGGCCATTTATGTATTTTAGTGGTAGCTCGCGGGTTTGTATGACCTGAAATAAAAAGGCTGGTATTCGTCCCGGCTCCTTGGGAGTGTCGCGTGTCGATGTTCAGTCGAAGTCGAATGTTGTCTAAGCTTGGCCCGTCACAGGAAACAAGCATAAGCGGCGTTACTGGTTTTCATCTCGATCAAGTATATGCCACCATTGGTTGAAAGGCGAAAAGCAGTCGAGCTTCAATTTGAACGATTGCAGCTGTCGGGATAAGTTTTGGATGTAGTTCGAATTGATGCTGCAACTCTCCGTATGCCGGACATACGCCGCTGGAGCCGATAAGGTGATAAAAAGATACCTCACTAGCAGTTTATTACGGCCGTGACATGCCGACCTTACATTCCTTGCTCTCGGGGTATTTTCAGAATTACAGTTAATTACAGTCAAGGGTGACCAAAATTAGTAGGGGGATTGACCGTCTCTTTATGTAAAAGCGGGGCCTGTTGTCTGCCAGTCTGCTTGCCTTTGCCAATGACGCATAAAACCCCACTACGCACAGCTGCCCCTGGGCTATGCTGGCCTGTAGCCTGTAATGCTGGCCTGTATGTTGGCGACTTGGCGACTTGATTAGAATACCCGAGGCTTTGTTTCAGGGGCTATTAACAGCTGAGCTGCCTACCTCTCCCTTGCCTTCTACGTGCATAAAGCTCTATTTATTAAGTACTACCCTGAGCTACACCTCTAAATCACTAATTCAAGAGAGCCAACGTAACATCCGAACATCCTCTCCATCACATGCCAATACCAAGTTCGACCATACGTAATACGTGTACGACGGGAACAGGTGCAGGAGCAGAGACATTCGCTGTAGTAACCAACGTCTTAACCTTTTTTTTCTTTTCTTTGCTAGACCTAGACCTAGTCGCTATGCTCCCTTCGCTACTTGTTCTCAGCGCAATATGAACATCGGAATACTCCAAGATCGAGGGCCTGTTGTGCATGGATTCCAGCCATGTCGTCAACCAAGTCGTTGCGACCACCAATACTCCAAACCGAAGCTAAGGTCCAAAGAGAGGATGGATCTGCACTTTCGAGAGCTTCCTCACGAGGAAATACTATTACAAGCCAACTCGATGGGTCGATAACTCCCCTTTCCAACCTTTCCAAGACATCTTCGCCAATTCCCCAACGCCACGTCATTATACCCGACCCTGTAGCCTTCAGGTATGCTATGGATCCTATACAGCTACAACTAGTCTGCGCATCACCGCTAATACCTTTCTTCCTCTCTCCGCAGGTACTTAGAAGAGGACCCATGCGTTACCGTCGTCGAGCGGAGACAAGAGCTCCAAGGTTACGAGCTATACCTAGTCGAACAATGGGCCTGCTCCCGCCAGTCGCCTACCCTTGTTATCGTCACATATACCGGAGACGAGAAGCATTCTGTTGTGGTCGGTGTGTTGGGCGTTCCGGCTGACGAAAAAGCTTGGTCGCTAAAGCTGCGCCTTTACTTCAAAGCTATCCAGCAGTACCATGCGCGACCGAAAGACACGAACTTGGGCGAGTTAATGGTGACGAATCTGAGCAGCTTCCCTTCTGCCCTAACCGTTATACCAGTACCTGATGGGGATATCAAGGAACATCGAAGGGAATTTATCGTCAACGAGGACCTCAAGAGGCTAGGATGCTCTGGTCGAGCTGGCATGACTTTATCTGAACCTAGTGGGGCGGCAAAGGCCAAGTTCTATCAGCTGTATAAGACTACCGACAAGGTTCCCTTTTCTGATGCGGTGGTTGAGTTGGTCAAGATGTGCCAGGTGGCCCTGTTAATATTCGGAAAGCTCGAGCAGGTATACATCGACGGACTTTTATGTGATGTCACTGAAACTGCTATTGGGGATTGGTGGACCGAGTTTGGAGCGGAATACTACAACATAGAACCGACTGACGGTATTTTGGGACCAACTACTGTCGTTGCGCTGCTTGGCTTGTTGATGGGTGCGCGAAACAGGTTGAGCTACCTTGGAGCCCCTGTGCCTAAAGATGTCTTCGATATCGACTCAACTGAGAGAGGCATATCGTACTTTCAAAAATACCAAAAGCTGGAAAGAAGTCGTCGATTAGACCGCCAGACGATGCATAGGCTCCACACCGCCACCGCGAAAGCAGCTGCGGGAGAGGGCTGGGGCGTGCAGAAGGCTGTTAAGTCAACAGTGTCCGAAATAGGCGGGAAACGTGGTGAGATCGTTCTCGGCATGGTTAGTGGACGCGATAAAGGAGGGATCGGAGATATCGAGACTCTGGATCTTGATAGGTTTGTGAGCTTAGCCTCAGGAGAGCGCGCGAAATGGCTATGGCTCGGCAAGCCCAAGCGTTCTACTGTAGACAACCACGAAAAACCCATTCCCGACATGGGAAACATCTTGTTTGGCAAAGAGGACGCTTCTGGCCAGACCAAGAAGACGCATGTGGCCCCCGTCGAAGAAGAACCGGAGCCTCGCCGACGAGAGGATACTCCAGGCGTCTATTCTACGCCCGCACCCGGATCCACGGCCAGCATAGGAGAGAGCACTGGGGAGAGGGATGCTCGGCGTGGCGTCTTCAAGAGTGTTGCTCGGGATGCTCGCTCTGGTCTCGGACGAATAAAAGATGCAGTGTATAGCGGCGGCGGACTACGCGGCCATAACAGCAGACCGTCGAAAGACGAATCATCTGAAACCACCATCTCTGGACCGCGATCTTCTATTCTCTCTGACTCCTCAGTGGGGTACCTAGCAAGCCCAAGTCCGGCGCCTGGCCAAATCGGTAGGGCGTTTACCTGGAAGAATAAGCCAGAAGAGTACCTGAATGGCATGAAGAGGGAAAGAGAAGTCGAATCAGCGCCCGCCTCGATTCTCTTGCTAGGGTCGGACGACACGCCTACTAAGGAACCTCGGTCAGCACTTCACATGAATGGGGATGTACCAAAAGCAATCGGCAGCGATATCAAAAAGGTCTCAAACGCCAGCGAGATGCGAAATGAAATGGCGGCAGCAGTCGAGTCTTCTGTTACCGGTTCGCTTTGTGCTGAGAGTGACCTGCAGGGCCCATTTGTTGAAGCAGAACAATTCAACACAAATTTGTCTAATCTTCACAGACGGCATAGCATAGGGACTGAGAAACCTTTACAGCGTGGTTGTCTAAATGAAGCCCGGTGGGCTCGAAGGCTGTCCTTTGGAGACGCCGAGGAGGCCCTCTTACGACAAGAAGAAATAGTGGACTTTGGCCAGGAGAGAGACTGGAATATGCCCGAGAGACAAACGTACCTCACGGAACTTGCTAAGAGTCTATATGTGAATATTCTTGATGTTAAACAGAGCATCGAGCCATGGGTGAACGAGAAGATTAAGTTGATCGAAGGGATCGACGATGAGTACGCAAGACAACATGAACAGTTACAACAACTCTACTTCCAGCGCACAGACGCATATAACCATACCAAGGAGAGCTCTCAAGAAACGATCAGCGAACAGAGAGCATATATCACGGAGGCACTAAAGGAAGTTGAGGTGCAGGCGGCCAAGCTGGAGTACGAGATTAACGCCCTTGTCTCCCGTGTCTCGGACGTCGAGGAAGGGGTCGCACAGTTCGAGGCGCAAGTCGACGACGTGGAGCGTAGGGCCGACGAGGTAAAGATACAGCTCGAGACGGAGAGTTGGCTTCACTGGGCGGTGCGGACGCTGACGGGGATCGGGACCGGTCCTAATATTACCAGGCCACGACCCCAACGGCAGCAGCAATAGCCATAGCAACAGAGACGTCTCAAATTCTTTTTGCCTTTTTTTGCTTCAATGTGCAAATATTGCCTACCTAGGTACCTTTTGGAAATTGGGTACTAGTTTCATTTAAATCTTGGGATTGGTTGGTTGGTAAAACAAAAAGGGGGGAGCATAGCATTATGGTAAAAACGAGCATTCGGAGTTCTGGCAAGTCAGTTGTATCTTTCTTATTTTAGATACATAGGTAGTGTATATATATACCGGATTGATACAGTAGTACCATCAAGTAGGCTTGTTTCGTTTAATCAATCAGTTAACATGCATCCTTCGTATGCTTCCATTTTTCAGGGTTTGGTTAGTAAAAATCGTTGTTCAACAGATACACTAGAGTTGACAGATGGCACCAATTGAGTGAATGGATTCTTGACGTAGTTTCATTACCTAAGATAAGCATAAACCGAGCCCCGGAAATGGACCGGGAATCTCCGAGTCCGTTGGGACAATGTGGAGTAAAAGAACGGCCCAGAAGGTCAAAACGGTCCAAACTACACTATCGCCACGTGACTCGTGCTCCTTTACTTGCTGGCTGGCTGGAAAAGTCGCCCGATCGGACTTATCGGGCTACGCAATAATACATTAACCACAAACTTGCGGGTTACAAGGGTCCACGGTGCAGGTGCAGGTGGCAGCTTTTCACTTGCTTTCAACCGTCCGCCGTCGAACTTCATTCCCTTCTCCCATTTTCCCATTCCAATCCTTCTCAACGCTTACCCACATATACATTCACAAATAACTGTCGTTTTTACCACCGCCTCTACTACTACTTTCTCTCCTTACACGTAATTAGTCCTTCCTTTATTTTCCTGCCCCTATTTCGACATGAGCGCATCCTCCAGAGCTGCCCGCCGGGTGGTGCTAGTAAACCCCTTTGCTGGGAGGACTGCCGCAAGACCCGGCCTCGCCTTTCCTCCGGCCTATCTCGGACGACAGAACCAACTATCTTCAGATCTGACCGCCCGCGCGCTCCTGATTCCCATTCGAAGCATAACTACCGAACGGCATACTACTATACCGCCGGATGGTCCACCTCCTGGGTTCAATGCAGAGCAAGCTAAGAAGCCGCTCCCCAAGACGGACTCTCCGGGGAGTAAGAAGGCATCAGAGATAGAGGCGAAGACCAAGGGTTCGGACGAGAAAGCTACAGCCAAACCAACAACACCATCCATTGACGAGCCTTCCGCTGAGCCGAAGACTTTGACCGAGCTAGCCGCAAAGAAGGGAGCTGAGGTGCAAAAGCAAGAAGAGAAGCAAGGGAAGAAATTGACTCTGGCGCAAAAGATAAGGCACGAGATTCAGCACTACTGGGACGGTACGAAACTGCTTGCGACCGAGGTTAAGATCAGCAGCAAGCTCGCATTGAAGATGGCTGCCGGCTACGAACTGACCCGACGAGAGAATCGCCAACTCCAGCGGACAGTCCAGGACCTGGGACGTTTGGTCCCCTTCTCCGTCTTCGTTATCGTTCCTTTCGCCGAAGCGCTCCTACCCATTGCCCTTCGACTATTTCCCAATATGCTACCGAGTACGTACGAAGCCCAGCAATCCAAGGACAAGAAGGCCGCGACGCTACGTGCAACTCGTAAGGAGGTTAGCTCCTTCCTTCGTGACACTCTTAAAGAAACCGGGCTGCCTCTGTCGCCGTCGACGACACAGAAAGAGGAATTCGCCACATTCTTCCGAAAACTGCGGGCTACCGGAGAAAAGCCAAGTACGGACGACGTCATAAAGGTTTGCAAGGCCTTCAAGGACGACTTGACTCTTGACAATCTCTCTCGGCCGCAGTTGGTGTCCATGTGTCGGTACATGAACTTGAACACGTTCGGTACGGACATCATGCTACGATATCAGATTCGTCACAGAATGCGACAAATCAAGAGAGACGACAAGGCCATCAGCTTCGAAGGCGTTGATAGCCTCAACGTTGCCGAGCTGCAGACAGCATGCGCAAGCCGAGGTATCAAGACATACACGGTGTCACCTGCTAGATTACGGGACGACCTCCAATCTTGGTTGGATCTGCGACTGAAGTATGGCGTTCCTTCAACGCTCCTCGTGCTGAGCAGCGCCTACATGTACGGCCAGAAGACGGAGGAGGGCGGCTTCCACAGCCAGATCGAGGCTCTGACTGGCGTTCTGTCTTCGATCCCCGAGGAATTGTACCACGAGATCGAGCTCGAGGTGCACAATGCCGAAGGCGCCGCGACTAACAAGCAACGACTCGAGGTTCTCAAGGAGCAGCAGGAGCTCATCGAGGAGGAGAACGAGCAGAACCAGGAGAACCAGAACACCGGTCTGGCTACGCCTAAGGATGTGGATGACATTGACGAAAAGGAGGATAGGGTACTAGCCGCTTCGGAGCAGGGTCTCGATAAAGATATTGTGAACGAGGCGGTGGCGGCTGAGGCTGATCAAGAGCAAGCGCAGGATGCGCAGGCTACGCAGCAAGAGCCGCAGCAGCCGACCAAGGTGGAGGCTAAGAAGGCAGAGAATTAAAGAGTGCGTCCAAGACAAGGCGACTTTGAAAAATGAAAAAAAAAAGAATTTTTAAAAAGAGATGAAAATGAAACTTAAAACCAAACTACTACTGTATCGCTTCTCTCTTTTGTCACATTACTCACCTAACTCACGTGTATTATCGGCGCCGCATGGTCTTCAACCGGGTTTGCCAGTGTATGCCAGTTGTATCACAAGCGATAAGGGGTGGGTAGGGGAAGGGGAAGGGGAAGGAGTGTGGCGGTTTACGGGACTTTTAGGGGGGTGGGGGTGGGTGGTTAAGGGGACTTGACCGAACTGCTATCATAGAACATTGAAAGGAGGGAACATCATCTCTTGTCATGGAAATGGAATTGAGACCAGGCGTACATAGACTATACACTTGATTTCCGATTCAATTCTCTTCTGTCTTGGTAGTCATGTATTTCCCGAACGCCGTATTCAAACTTTTGATTTCCCCGGTTCACTGAGCGAGATGCTTGCTCGGATATACTGTACGAACCCCTCTAACAGGGCGCATACGCATGGATGATCTCGAACATATCTGTCGCCTGTCGAGTACGATATTTACGCACGTCAGCTGCAAGATCGGACCGGTGTAGGTGCGCCACCGGTGCGAAGGTGCATTATCTACGATGCTGCGAGAAGGATGCTGATTGCCGAGCACACCCCCTAAATGGTCACGGCATCATAGATCCTTTTATTTATATCATCACATCCTTGCGCGTGTCACTAAACCTTAGATCGGGAGGGGTTAGACAGGGGCGCAGATACGACAGACAGGACGTTATGCAGGGTCTACGTAGGGGAAGGTTTATGAAACGGGAACCCAAGCTGGGAAGCAACCCGAAGGAGGCATTCCAGATATCGGACGTTGCATAGATCTCATCATGCCGTTAAGATGCTCGCTTGCTTGTGTGTGTGCAAGTAGATTTTATCATTATTGTCATTTTATTTCTTCATTATTTCTTCATTTATTTTTATCATTTTAACCCCTTTACGTCGTGAAGCTAGTAATCAGCACGGCGCCCTTCTCCTGGTCGGGATAATACGGCGCCAATTCCTCGGTGACGTTGTTAGCAGCAACAGTATCGTTACCGCCGTCTCGCTGCCCCAAGACGAAACTCTCCTCGCCGATCGTCCGGGCCTTCTTCAGCGAGCCCACGGGGCTCATCTGGATATCGCGGATGACGAAGCGGCCGGCGCCGCCGTCGGCGTTGCCGCAGTGGATCACGGCCGTCAAGTTCACGTACAGGCTCTTCTTAACCTTAGTCACGCCAATGTCGCCCTCGGTCGCGTGCAGCTTCCAGGGGCCGAACGTCTTGTAATTGGGGTTGCTCTTGCCGATCGGGTAGCTGTCGGACGACTGGAACCCGTCGTCGCCGTTCCAGGACGCGGGCGTGCCGGTGAGCCACCGCACCGTGCAGTCGGCGTTGGACGTCACGGCGCTGTCGCCGACCTTGTTGACGTAGCCCATGGCGAAGGAGAACTCGTACGCGACCCCCGGGCACATCTTGACGCGCGCCTGGGCCATGGCCGCCGAGCACCCGCCGCCCGGCAGGCTCGTCATCTCGACGAGGACCGCCGGGTCGCTCTTGCCGTTGGCCAGGTAGTTGGTGGCCGAGAACTCGATGTTGGAGCCCAGCGCGCAGCCCGGGTACGCGGCCATGGTCCAGTTGACGAAGCTCGGATACCAGCTCGTGAAGTCGTTGTTGTAGACGCTCTGCTCCGGCACGCAGTCGCCGGGCTGCGGCGCGTAGCACCGCCCGTCTAGGCAGTACGCCGGATCGCATACGTTGCCGCATGACCCGCAGTTCTTGGGGTTGTTGCGGAGGTCCAGGCACGTCGTGCCGCACTGGTCCTTGGGGCATCCGCACGCGCCACTCCGGCTGGAAGAAAGCAAAGAAAGGTTAGCCATCATGCGAAATATCCAGCGTAACAACCAAACATGGGGAGCAAGTCTACATACCATTTCGAGTTCGGCCCGCACTGCCTTCCGCAGTTACCACAGTTGGCGTCATCACTACCGTGGGTATCCGCGCAGTAGAAATCGCCGGAGCTGTAGACGCAGGTATCCGGGGGGCTAGAGCAATAGCAGCGACACATGGCGCCCTGCGCTTTATAAAAAAGCTTGCGGCCGGAGGACGTGGCGGCGACGCCGGTGAAGTACGAGGCCTGGGCGGCGCAGGCCACGGCGGGGATGACCTCCCACCAGGAGTCGAAGGCGTCGAGGCACGAGAGGATCATCATCGTGCCGAAGATGCCGTTGCAGCTCTGCCAGCCGTAGTCGGCGCACTGGTCGTAGCACAGCGACTGCACGGCGCACGAGCCGTCGAAGTCGAACGGGCTGATGGACCAGTACTCGCTCAGGCTCTCGCAGAAGTTGCCCTCGCCCAGCTGGTACCCCGGCTTCGTCCGCGCCACCAGGTTCGCCGGCGAGGAGGGACACTTGGGCGCGGGGCCGTCCGAGTACGACCGCTTCGCTAGCAGCCGCTCCGCCAGCTCCTTGTTGCGCCGCCGGTGCTTGCGGGCGCTTTCCACGGCCGGGATGCTGACGGGCAGCGCTTTCATGTTGTTCGCCGGCGAGGCCGCCTTGGTCAGCGTGCTTGAGGTGCCGCTCGTGCTCCAGGTGTACTTATTACCGCCTTGACTGACGCTCAGACGCCCGTAACAGTCGACGTTGAAGATGGTCGTCACGCGGTTGCTCTTGAAGGCGGTTCCTGTCGACGCACTTACTAAGACGATAGCGCCGGTATTAGTCATGGCGACGTACTGCGGCGTCGATGACCCGGCATACACGAGATCGTACGCGGTCGTCACGCCCGCCGGCTGCGAGAGGTAGAAGGCGGGCAGGACCAGGGTTTCCGGGTTGAGAATCGGGTCGTTGGCGGCGGGTTGTGCTGTGGGCTGCAGCAGAGGACCGATCGAGGAGGTTCTGCTGACCATCGGTATGAAGTTTTCGTTGAGAATGCTCTGCGTCAGGGTCAGCTTTCAGATATCTACCTCGTAGGAACGATTCACGTGGGAACGTACAAATGGTGCGCTTGCCCCTGGTTGTACCATACATGGTGCAGTAGGTATGTTAGTCGGTTGAGAGATACCGGTTGTGACCGGCGGTGAACCGGCGGCGACCACGGTGGGAAGAGCAAACTCCTCGTATGTGTACGTCGATATGAATTCATCGTCATCGTCTGGCGTCACTTGCGGACCGGATGGGGTATATGCCGGGTCGTTAGTTGTTAGCACGGAAGCCGGCTCTGTAGCCGGCGTGAATGTTACCGCCGCCTCGGTGGTGAGCGAGGGAACGCTAGTAGTCGCCGTGTATGTACCCAATGACCCTCCCTACGTGAGTGAAGATTTGGTTAGCCTGACTCGTCATAGGTCGGTTGAAGAGTAAGGTTATAATCTACTCACTGGATCTGCCACGACGTCCCGCGGACATTTAATATCCCAATAGAGGTTCAGATTTTTCGGGTCCGGAGTGAAGTCCTTGACCAGAGCGTTCTTGTACAGACGACACTTGCCACCGGTTACTAATTCGATAGAGAAACTGTTGCAACCTGATGTAGCCTTGCAAAGTGTAGAGCATCCCTTGAAATTGTTATCGGTGAGCTTGGCAGAAGATGAAAAAGGCTGGTTGAGCAACGATCTGAAGCCATTGACTTGGCACATGTCGGTGCTAGTGGCGCATGCCTTGTCGTAGTAGGTGTTGCTGCCAGATAGGATTTTCGCCAGAAGCGTATTGCTACGATGTGGTCAGCTTCATAACATTTATCCTTCTCTCGACTGTGAATGGGTACCTACACGGGTAACAGATATAACCGGCAGTGACCGCTTTCTACGGCGTAGCTCTGACATAAGACTTTGGACTTGCACAAGGCACCGCATTGAGCTGGAACCGTGAAGCTTGCTTGATCTGTGCTGAAATAGGCTGAGAGGATGCGGTTTCCTTTGATCCCACACTTTGCGGCTCGCTTGTCCAGAACATCGACGTCGTCGGCGGCAGAAGCCAAACTGAATGACGCTGCCAGCGCCAGGAGGTGATGAAGGCGCATGTTGGACCTAAGAGAAGACTGTCTTTTGTGGAATTTCTCTTTGCTTGCCTGTGTAACACCATCGGGTATCTTGAGAGAGAAACATGGTGCCTTTTGAATCCACCATCCCCCCTTGCCTCCTCTTTCCAAGTTACGGTTCTGGCCCGACTAGCATAGGAAACGATTTTCCGTGACGACGAGGTTGTCAAAGAGCTGAGGTAGACTGTCGAGTTTGCCGCGAGAGGGAGGGCCTTCTAGACTCTCTTCAGCTGTGCGTGGCTCTGCATAGCTAGGTGCTAAACACGCCTAGATTGCTCGGTGTGGCTTACACCAAGCCCAGCTGAGTGCAAGCGCCGCGCGAGGACCTACGCTATAGTGGGCTACGAGCAAGAGACAAAAAGAGGGAGATCTACAATTTCGATAGTATCATGCTTTAATAGTGTTCCTACATGAGCTAGGAACGCATTCTCAATTAGTTAAGGATTGACTGGATGGCATACTGACTTGTCCAGATGGATAGCTAACCCAAACCTCACATAGATCATCCCTTAGTGTTAGCGGTGACGGTTACCAAAAATCCAGAGCTGAAGCCTCGGCAGCTTCCCCGTTAAAGCTAGGCTTGCTCGTGCCGTTATGTAGCGTTGTCGCTTTGGGATAAGTGAACGCTACTAGACTTCTGATAACTCAGTTCGCCTTCAGCTGGAAATGTGTTCTAGGTCATGTCTCGAATACTCTATCCGGGGCTGGAAGCTCCCGTGTACACTAAGAGTCTCGACTTGGTTATACTGAATGTGTTAGTTCCTCGGTTACTCCTTCACGTGGTCTCTTTAGGACCAGCGAACACTGCGGCAAAGCTGTGCATGAGGCCATCACGAATGGTAGTTGGGCTCTGGGGTCCGTAGCGAAATGCGTGGCCTTTTGACAGATGACCCAGCGATTAAAAGCGAAGATGGCGCTACAAGAGTCTCGCCACTCGTCTCACGGGCGGTAGATTACCTACTCAACGGTCTACGATAACCCGTGATCGGTATCCTCTTGATATATATATATATACCTAATATACGCGTGGAAAAGCCCAATGCCATTTTCCAAATGTCGAGGATTTCACCATCTCGCCTTAGTAGATGCAGTATAGGTCTCGAGGCTTATCGATCATGCCCTAGTCTTAGGGCTGAGATGATGGTGTTCTTGATCTCATTGGGAACTGTCTCTTGTGGGAAACCAATGAAGCTCACGTTCGATATGACGAAGGATTGAATAAGGTAAGTAGTGGACTAGCTAATTCTATTCATTTTGACACTGTCGGACTGATATCGGCGGCACGTCGTTGAGGATGAGACAAAAATAATGCAGCCGGCTCCCCGGGAGAAGGGGGTGAGGCGCAGCTAATGCTGGTTTGCGGCGTAGGAGACGGGACGGGGTCGAAGAAGGGGTCTTTGGGGGTCTTTGGGGTCTTGGGGGGGGCTTGCGGGCTTGCAACGTGCTGAACGTGCCTGTTATTTAAGGAATCGAGCTTGGCGTCGATCAAACTTTAAATGTCCTCGTTGCCTTTTCTGGAAGGAGGCTTTAACATCGTACCCCTTCCCGACCTACTTAGGGATAGGCCTAGATGGATGTAACAGCCTTGGAAGGGAGTATCCTTCGGCATGCTTGCACTTAAACTAATATTTACCTACCTTGTAACTAACGATTGAATGAAACTCGGCCGAGAACTTGATGATTTTTATCTTTTTCACCTCTACACACCGCCAGACTACGGAGACTACCGAGATTACCAAGGAGCCGGGTATCTACCAACGAACCCATACTTCACTCCTACCTGGTAAATAATTGAGAGAATATACAATCTGCCTCGTTCCGCAGTCGTACCTAGCCTTACGCCTTAAAAAACAACATTAAAAAATATGCTCGCTGTTGGGCGTTCGTCTTGGCAAACAGGCTTGTTTCAGTTTCACACCCAGGTTCGCGAGGTTGACAGCAAGTCCGTCCAGCCTCCCCCCTGCTAGAATCCTTCCAGATAAACTTCAACGCAGGGGCAGCGTCAGGGACAAGCAGCCATGCACGTAGCACAAAAGCCACTTTTAGCTGAAAGGGCAAGGAGACACGGGGGCGAGGGGGAATGAGCGAAGCGAGGCGAAGCGAGGCGAAGAGACAGAGAAGGATGAAGGGGTTTGAATCTATATACATAACCTCCCCATAGATCCTGTCATCCAAAATGTGTTTGTCATGAGAGCTTCATTTTTCTTCTTCTCTCTCTTCGCTTCGTCCCGTTTCGTTTCGTCCGATCTGTTGAGTGCTCCGGCTAGCATTCTCGATCGTCCTGTTGTTTCCTTCCCTAGCTACTACGCAGCTGGAATACAGACGCGGCCATGTACTGCCAACATGCTTCCGTCCTGGCCTTGGCGTGCTGGTCACTGCTGGTGTCGGTGACCGTAGCCAAACCCGTCGCCGACTTGGCTGTGCCTCGATACCAGCCGGCTCCGCGACGAGATGTACAGCTAGGGTCGCAGCGGCACCACCCGACGAAGAGGTCGATGGTTAAACGGGATGCCAACACGACATTCGACATGGGCTTCGAGGCTAAAGACGTGACACTGTTCGACGGGTGTGTATACTTTGACTTATTGCATCTCATCTCATCTCATCTCATCCCATTTAAGCGACATTATTATCGTATCTTACATGTGTCCATGCGTCTAAAACACCAACCCACCCAGATATACTAACTCCCATCTATAGTTCGTGGCAAGTCCTAGGCCAGAACTTCTCCCTCTCGCTCGCTTGCGTCGAGTGTCGGACCTGGGGCACGCTCGTGGCGTCTGCTGCGTTCCCGGACGACCTCGAGGAGCTGATCGGCGACCTGAGTGACCTAAACCCGCTCAACGACGCCAGCCTATCGGTGGGCTTCCAGGGTGTCGGTGCCCTCGTCGATCTGAGCCTGACCACCGGCGCCGACGGCCAGTTCTCCCTCCCGCTCTTCGTCACCGAAACCCCCCTCGGTATCACTGGCCCCGGCTTCCAGATCGGTGTCATCTTCGGCGTCGACCTCGTCTTGGGCATCACCGGCGAGGTCACGACTGAGGGTGGCTTCCAGGTCGCTATTCCGGATAGCTCGTCTTTTACGATTCCGTTGGATCCGACGGTTGCGAATGTTGGCAAGTTGTAAGTTTATTCTCTCCTTTTTGCCCTTCTCCTTTATTTCCTCCCTACACATTTCCCTCAAACCAAACATGCGCTCACCAGCCTCCCTCTCCCCACAGCGACGGTGTATCCGCCAGCCTCCTCCCGCTGACCGCGTCCGCGCCTGCAAACGTGACGCTCGCCCTGCGCTTGCGCGTGCAGGCTGGCCTTGAGCTGCCCTCATCGCCCCTCCTTGACGCCAAGGCGCTCGCCGGCGCCTTTATCAACATCCCCGAGATCACGCTGGGCGAGCAGTTCACCACCTCCCCGACCGACGGCAGCAACTGCCTGCTACCGGCGAGCGCTGAGATCAACATCAACGCGGGCGTCTTCGTCGACGTCGGCGCCGATATCGGCGACTTCCAGCTCATCGACGATTTCAACCCCACACTCTCGACGACGCTGTTTAGCGCTGCCGCCAGCACGTGCTTTATCACCGTCGGCCAGGACACGGCGACGGCAACCACGACGGCGAGTGCGGCTATCACGACGGGCGTAGGCGCCACCGGCACCGGGGCCGCGGGCGCATGTCCCGTGGCGCTAACCACCGAGACCGTCGCGACGACCACCGCCTTCACGATAACCTCGTGCGCGGCGCCCATCGCCAACTGCCCGGCCAGCCTGACGCAAGTCATCGTGGTGTCCTCCCCGGTAACCGAGACCGCGACGCGGTGCCCCGTCTCGCTCAACGGCACGACGACTAGCATAGTGATACCGCCGTACGCCAACACCACTACCACGACGGTAGCGACGACGCTGGGCGCCGGCGCGATCTCGCTGACGAGCCTGACGGCGCCCATTACTAACACGCTGACGGTGGACCCGACGGTGACGCCGCCGGACGTGCCGAGCATCACGGGGACGGCGAACGGCGGGAGCGGAGGTGACGTGGTGACGACCATCGCGGCTGCTGTTTCGACGCCGGCGGCTTTGTCTACCGTGTACGTGACCGTGACGCCTACGACGTGCGCCTGTTAGTAGGCTGCTACCCTGCGTAGGGTGATGGTCCGTGGTGAATACGATTGGTGTCAGGTCGGGATAGCGGTCTGGTTGGTAGGAATGGTACCTAAAGCACCTAGCTTATATCTTGGATAGAAAGCGGCGGCATTGAGAGTTACTATGATGATATGAGTAAATAGATACCCTGCGTGCGTATGTATGTATGTATTATAGAGACAGCTTGAATTATGTAGCTTGTAGCATTTACGAGAATCTTATGAACTTGAAGCAAAATACTTATCTCGGCCTGCTGAATCTGTTACAATCTCGCAAGTGAAAAGCGCCGAGTTGCAATGCCGTAATATAAGATGTCCCATGAATTATTCATTGAATTTGACCCTTTTTTTATACCGTTCGATGGTAAGCCGGTAACTACATAAGGCCCCTAACCCTACAATACACCAGCATAAATACAAGAGGCTCCGTACACTACCCGTGCCTTTCCTTTCCTATCCTACCCTCTTAATTACCTAGGTACCTAAGGAGGTATCTATCCAGCCTTAGCCGTCAATAGGACATCTATACGCCACCTCGCGGCCGAACTCATCCACTTCCCTATGGCCGGCGCCGCCGTTCTCGTCTTCTCCTCCCCGCTTGGCCTGCAGCGCGTCCAGGCACGTCTTGTGGTATATGTGTCTGCAAGCTAAGACGACGAGCGGGCCGAGGGGCTGCTGTTGCTGGTCTTTCCGCCGCCCGTAGACGTCTCCGTCTCCGTTCGCCTCGGCGGCCGAGCTCGGAACGTCCTGTGCGCCGTTCGCTGCTGCGTTCTGCTGCTGCTGCTCCCCCGACGAGCTATGACCGCCGCCGCCGCCGCTCGTATCTGTGCTTTTGCCCTTTCCTTTTCCTCTGTAAGATTCCGTCTCTCCCTTCTGCGGAGGCTCGGCCTTGCCCTTTCCCCCATTCGCTTCGGCCGGGTCTACGGTACCGGCTTTCCTCTCCTCGCGCTTCTTGTTCTCGACGGCCTGCTTCTCCTCCCACGCCTCGAAGACGTTGCCGGCGACGCCGGGGCCCCAAACCCGCTTCCCGCAAGCCTCGCAGGTTGATCCTCTGGGCCGCCATCCGCGCTGGCGGAGATCTACGGCCTGCTTGACGTTCTGGAACAGCTGCTGGTCGAGAAGCCGGTTAGAGAGGCGTAATATGTTTTCTTCGTAAGCGTAGGCCGAAAAGATGGAGGCGAGAACAGCCCGCAAATCCGCCAAGCTAGGGGACGTGGCCGCTGCGCGAGTTAGGAAGGCTCGTAGGATCCGAAGAAACGTGAGGTTACCCCCAGAACTTGAAACTAGGCGGTTAGTGGGCTGGACTCTGTCTTGAGTAGACGTAGCAGTCATAAGCGCCGTGAAAGTGTGCTGCACGAGTGAGCGTAAGAGTCCCACTAATTTGTCACTATCAAGCATTGGCGTTGGAGAAGCAGTACCCCTCGAGACTCTGTCCGGTTTAGATGGCGTAACGACAGACGACAGACGCCGTGTAATTTGGACGGTAGTGTCTATTAAATCGAGCCATAGTGTCTCATCAGGAGAAAGATCACCTGGCGACGGCGAGCCCCGTCGGCCAACCGCGTTGAGTTTCTTGGATGTCTTCATTTGGCCTTGGCATAGCCAAATGCCCACATGAGTGTATTTCTGTAGCCCTCTGAGAAGATCTTCAGCAGTCTCCTGAACCTCTATGTCATCAGTGTTCTCGTCTGTACTTGTAACCAAACCATGAAGAGCCGACTCTAATGTTTCTAAGTGTTTAGTTAGACGATCCATGGCGTTCTTGGTTTGTCCTTCTCGGGCCATTAGAATAACGGCAGCGTCAATAACGCCGGTATCTTCCATGGTTGGCAGTAACTTGTCGAGTCTCAGGTTTGTAGCCTGGACTATGCCGACAAAGTCAGACACATGAGAAGGGTTATATCGACACATGAGTTTCACGTATTGTTCGATAAAATCCCGGTCTAGCGAGACCGTGATCTGCCCCGACGTCTCTTCCGAGTCTGGTTCGAGCAGAGCTCTCAAGTAGGTGTATTGTAGTCTGGAACCCTCATCAAGCGAGTCTAAGACGAACCTATGTAGGTCTGGTGCATAAGATCCGAGGGTCTGAGCAGCTTGGACAGGATCGAGTTCAACTAGCTCTCGCGAATGCTGTTTGATGACATCGTGCACGTCTTGGACCAGTCTCTTTGGGAGGTCAGCTTGAGACCGTAGGCACTCCGCAATGCATTGAAAAGTATCAGCTTGGTCTTCTGGGTCCTCGAAGTAGGTCTGTAATAACTTCCCGTACTGCTTATCGTTTCTATATATCCGTTTCAAGATACGGTAGAACCCAGCCTCTTTGAAGTGAGGAATCAAGGTCGACACGTCTGGCGGCTGGTATATAGAGAGCAGATATTCTGCACTCAGCTGGGCGTCTTCGGCCAGGTCTGCTCCAGGATAGTTGCACAGCCCAGTTAAGACCTTATCTAGGGTAGAACCCGGTATGAGAAGGTACTGCGGGAACTTGGGGAGATTTCGGGCGATGAACATGTCTAGGTATATGGTGTCTTGGGGTGTGAAATCGCTCGGGTTCATGATCTCTAACAAGATGGACACCACATACTGGCGATCGACCGTCAAGCCGAAGATCTGCTCTTCCGGTAGATCCTTACCCGTGCCACCATTGAGTTGTTTCTCCTGGGACTCATTCAAGAATGGGTCCTCGAATGCTTCGTTGAGCGCACTTAGAAAACTCGGCGCATCGTACTGGAGGATCATCCTGAGGTACGGGAAAGATGGCTCTTCCGCTTCCTTTGGACGAGTAAGAAATGTTTTGCTGTTGCCTTTTGGCCAGGTGATGCTCTTCCCGGAAAACAGGAACCAGTAGATCTCTGCTTTGGCCTGCGACGCCACTTCGTCTTCCATCCTTTCACTTGTAGGATATACCCTTCCGGTCAGGGTGTAGGATAGGTATGGGAACATCTTAAGTGCATTTACCTCGTGCATCTGGCCCTCTATTGCATTTGCCGAAGATGTATAAGCAGTACCCTGTAGTAGAGGTATCAAGAGTGTAAGGAGATCGATGAGAGGTGTGATATAATCGAATAGGGCCTGGTTCCAAACGTATATGAGAGCATCGTAGAGACCGTGCTGCTTGCAAAGTGACGTGATCTGATCGATATCGAGAGTTGCAGTTTCCATATGGCAGATCATCTCTTCTAGGCGGCTTTCCCAACCTTTGCCCACATAATGAGCAACCATTGCCTTTACGGCTGTCGGTGGTACAGTCGAAATCGTCTTTTCCAGAATGTATGGCTCCAAAACCTCGAGGAAGATACCCTCAACGTTGCCATCTTCATACCATTCGTACATCTCGTCGAAGAGGAAATCGAGGTCCCCAACGCTCTCACAAGCAACAAAGCAAGTCTCGGCAAGTTTTCGCAGATGTTGATCATCTATAGAAGCTTTGCTTTTTTGTCGTTGGCCAAAGGCATATTTCAAGGATGCACTCATGATCTCCATTACCTTATCCCGTACCATCTTGTGCCTCAAAGCAGCGTCTTCGGGGAGCCCGACGGTTAGTTTATTAGCATCTCCTGTATAGTAGGACGTGGCCAACTGGATTGCGCTAATGTAGTCGCCATTCTCCATCAACGCTATTAGCCGATCAGCCCAGTTCGATATGGCGCCGATAGACACGTCATTGAAGCCTAGGAGAAATATACGGCCTTTGTAGGCCTTGAAGCTCATATAAAATGCGTCCGCTACGACACCATGCATCGATGTGTCATCCTCGTCCAGTTGTTCGACAAGACTATGCAGCTGAGTAGAGAAGAGGTCGGCATGATATATGTACTTTCCAATGAGATCAAAAGCTTCGGTCATTCTCATTGATCGATCTTCGAGGACAATGAGCCTCTGGGTGATCGTCAAGACGGTCAAGACGGAGCGGCTGAGCCACTGAACAGCGACAATTGCTTCCTCGCACTTCCACCTACTCCTTGCTTTGAACTTCAGCATTGGCGGTTTATCCTTACTCTCCGTCGGTATCTCGTCCACATCCAAGACAGTGAGCACGTTTGACCAGCAATACACAAGTTTGACCTTGGACATGGTGCTCCCGGTACTAGGATCTGGTACTTTTAACTTGACTGCAGGAAACCACGCCAGACAGCCGGTCATAGCGCTGTGCGGCGTTACGTCCTTCGGTCGAGCCGACTTGTGCTGAGTCTGTGCAAGTGGTGTTGTAGAGACTATGACGAGTAGATACGGAGTAAGCATTGCCGTAAGGCCCATCGAGTCCGTTGCTCGTTCTACATTTCCGAGTGGTAATGGAGAAAAGCCCAATACTGTGCTGGGCTTCAGGGGCTTGCCTGATGAAGGCGGTGGAGCGTCAGGGTAGCGGCCAAGTATCCTCACCGTCTTGACAGTCCGCCCAAGTGCGCCGGTACCTCGAGTCGCGAGATGAGAAAATGCCATGCCATGATCGTCTGCGGAAACTAGGGCTGTGTGCCTAGTGCCTAGGAATCCTAGGTGCGTTATCGACACGTTCGGCATGTGGCCATCTATCGTCCGGTTCTGCAACTGGGAGGAATCGAGAGGCGGAATGTGTAGGAATGGCCGAGACGCCCGGCCCGTGTCCCAGGTGAAAAGACTTCCACTTGCATGGCCGCCAGCTATAGTTGAATGATCCGCAGAAACAGCAATAGCCGTGACAGGTCCAGATTCGATGGCTATAGAAAAGTCAACAACAGATATCAGTAACTTAGGAGTATAACCTTACCTTTCGTGCCCGGACCCAGAATCATTTTCAGATTTTGGTTGTAATCAAACATTAAAATTATGCCCTTGGATGTTCCCAAGACGATCGAAGCAGAAATAGCTATACATGTAGGCGAACCGAAATTGCGCTTTCCAGCCTCAGAAAAGGCTTGCCCATTCAATTTTTGGAGTTTCGTCCATCGTACAACTTCCCACGGCGGCGAGGTAGTTTCGGTCTCGCCAGGTTCTAACAAGAACTGACTGCTCATAGACGCCTGCCTACTGTGCCCGGTGAGAAAGGCAGGCGACGACGGCCGTGGAGATAGTATGGAAGGGGTGGAAATTCGAGATTGAAATCGTCGGTCGAACGGCCGGAACGAAGGTGTAGGGCTACCGAAGCCGGGTCGCGAAGCTAGAGAGGGTACTCTGCTACTCCCAGGAGAAGATATCATGGAACCCTTGGGAAGCTGTTAGCTAACTCGCTCTACATGTAATTTATCACAGGATGACCTACTTGAACAGAGGGCGAGTCGTCCGGCACTGACAATAAGGAGTCCAGGGGGCTCCCAACTCTTCGAGGCAACCCATCATTAGAACCCTCCTCGGAAACATCGTCGCGATCGTGCAGCAACTGGCGATACCGGTTTACCAACACTCCATTCTCATGAGCTTTACTAGTTGCAATATCCTCCCTCTCCTCTTGGACGATTTCTGCTATGTGTTCCTGCTCACGATCCCCCTTGATGGTCTCGTCGTCGCTCGACGCCGCGTCTCCGTCTGGAGATATGTCTAGATGATCATTTTCCATACTGGCAGCCCCATCATCTCTCTCCGGGGAAGGCAAGCTCATCGAGATATCTGCATCGGGCGCATGGCTTTGGAAACGGTCGAATATTATCGCGTGGTTCGTGCCGTAGCCTCCGACATACGAGACTCCAATCTCCTAGCTCGTCGTGTTATCGTCGAAGACGTGTAGTAAGCTAAAAAGCTAGTATGCTAGCTCTATCGTACACCAAAGCCTGAAAGAAGGATATCGCAACGGGATCGAGGGTCGTAAGTCGGCAAATTAGACAAGGAATTAAATGGAGGGAAGATTCGTATACAAGTGTTCCGAATGTTATCGCAAGCTCCTCTCGCCATTCGGGTTTGCCTTACGGCGTAACGCAGGTAGCTCAGCCTTATTATTAGCACACATGCGGGTCTCATAGGGGCAGAGGGGACATGGGGGGTGTAAACCAGCACCAATCAGCGTCCCTTACAAGCTAAAAAGGAGCTGAAGCGATAAGTAACCCACGAGCCAACCAGATACGGTTAGCCATTCTAATCGATAACTGGAGCTTTTCTTGTTAATCCCTGCATTTCCAACTTTTGCCATTTATTTCATCCGCGTCGCCTTTCGAATCATAACCAAACCCTTCACTTGCCTACACGCATACAGCATACTATATATAAGTCGCCATGTCGTCTATAGGACCTCAACTACCTCCGCACCTTTCTAAGCGAAAGCGCACCCCCGAGGATGAATCAGCGGAATCTCCTGCCGCAAAGCTACGAGCAACAAATCGAGCGCCTGCCAACCAGGACGAAGTAGATCTCAGCAGCGACGACGAAGAAGACTACGGCCCATCTGCCCCTCCACTAGCAACAGCTGGCCCGATAGGACCGGCCATGCCACCTTCGAATACAGACGAGGTTCGGCTTGATGACAGCGACGAGGACGACATCGGACCGTCCGCTCCTCCACCGCCCCCTTCGACGAGACCCTCTATAGGACCTACCCTCCCCCCATCAAATAACGGCGAGATCCCCCTAGAAGACGACGACTCAGACGACGATGTAGGACCAGTAGCTGCACCTAGACCTAAAACTGCACCGGCAAAACGCGTCCACGGCCCCGCGCCGCCCCCAGCGCCCCTCTCCGAGCGGCCTCCCGCTCCCGCTCTCGCCCCCGGCTCCGATTCCGATTCCGATTCCGACGACGACTACGGCCCGGCGCTCCCAACCTCGTCCTCGCACGCAGCGCGCCAGGCGCAAGCGCTATCCGCACAAGCCGAGGCCGCCGCCGCCGCAGCAGCAGCCGGTCCCAAGCGGGACGACTGGATGCTGGCGCCTCCGACGTCGGCCGGCTACCAGGCGCCGGACCCGACGAAGCTCAAGAGCCGGCGCTTCCAGTCGGGGCCGCGCACCAACACCTCCGCCAAGGACGGCGGCAATGGCGAGATCAGCAGCATATGGACGGAGACCCCCGAGCAGAAGCGGAAGCGGCTCGAGGACGCCGTGCTGGGGCGGGAGGCGCGCCCGCAGCACCACACCACCACCTCCAGCCGCGGCAGCGCCAACACCACTTCGAAATCGGCCTCGTCGCATAGTAGCGAGCACCCGCTCTCCAGGGAAGACGCGGAGCGGCAGGAGCGGATCCGGCAGTTCACGGAGGCGACGCGGGGCAAGAGCCTGTACGAAGAACACCGGGACTCGCGGCAGGGGCGGCAGCTGGCCGTCGAGGAGGACGACGACGACCCGAGCCGGCGCGCGTTCGACAAGGAGAAGGACATGAAGCTCGGCGGCCGCGTCGGCACCGCCCAGCGCCGCGAGCTGGTGAGCCGGGCCGCCGACTTCGGGGGTCGGTTTGCCAAGGGGAAGTACCTGTGACGGTTCTATGCATACCTGATGTGTCTCTAGTTGTTCGAGGGTTGTGATTGTGGCAGAAAGGAGAAGAAAAAAAAAAAGGGGGGGGGGGCAAAAGTGGTGATGAAATATTAGATGCTAATTTTAAAGATACCCAAGCTGAATACATCACTGATAGATAACAATATGGACGAGCATAACGGTGATACTCACGCTCTCTCCAGATCACTTCTCAAAATATTTACCAGTAAGGAACGCATATAAACCTCGGTCAAGTTATTCTCTATGAACATGAATTACTCATCACATTCTGCTTCTTTGCTTGCGAAACCTATGTATAACTAGTCCCTGCGCGCACACACACGGAAGGTGTTTCTTCCCTTCTCCCTCTCTTCTAAGGAGGACACCCACACGACTCAAGATAGGAGTAAAACAAAATCCCTCCCTACCACGACCCTCGCTTGGATCACATATACTTGCTTCCACAGGGTAGCAGCAGCTCCGTAATTGAGAAAAGCCAGGCCCTTAAAAAGAAATCTCAAGTGAAACACCGCTTTGCTCCTACTCCTACAAAATATGCATGGGGACGCCGTCAGATTTAGCCTTCGCTCGCTCTCCTTGTTTTGACCTCCTAAGCTCGGAGGGAACAAATATTGGGCTAAACCATTAAAAGAAACCCTTGAGGTTATAGCAATAGAAACGTCAAAGAGAATTTTCCCGTGCGCAGCGCAAGGCAAATTCCTTGCTAGATGCAACCTCTCATGCTGCTCAACTCTTCGTCCTCCGGGTTCGTTCCGGCCGGGTGGGCACTCGGGCCAGTTTGATGAGAGACTGGCGGATGATTAGATGTCCAGGCGAGTTGAGGCGGCGCCGTAGATCACTCGGGTGGGCGGACGCAAAGTAAGAAAAGACAAGGAGATCAAAAGCAAGGACTTGGGTATGCTGGTATGTGAAAACGCTTGATTCATTGGATGTCGTGCTGCCGTATACAGGGTATATCTCGGAGGGAATAAATTGGAGCATGTATATTCGGTTGATTAACCCGATGACTATGGAGTACTGGAAATTCTTAATTCGGATCCGCCTGCGGCCGTACACCTGCTTCTAACTGTGACGGCGTCGTGTTCGCACCACCATTGGCACCAGAAGCTGTTGCTTCACTAGTTTCGTTGGTTTGTCCATTACGTCCTCTCCTCATCAAATTATTCAGTCTGAGAGGCGGGAAATGACCACGAACCCTCGAAAACAAACCAGTGTTCTCAACTTCTGCCGGTTGAAATTCAGCGCGAGGCTGCTGTCGCTGCTGCTCGGTCCGACTTCGATCCCATATACGCGGTTGCCGAGGATAGTTCCCTGAATCAACCCCTCCGAATCGGCCCGCAATCATACCGCGTGGACCTCCACGGAAGTTACTCCAGGACGTGAATGTACGCTGAGGTGGCCTCGGCATATTCATACGGCCGTTACGAGATGGGTCAGCATTAGATGTGGGGCTGGTCACATCACCATCTGCGGGAGGTGGGCGCGGTTTGGGGGTATAATAGTCGGTCTTGCAGAGGGGACAGGAAGCTCGCCGGTTGGTTAACCAGGGGTCGATGCAAACAGCATGGAAAGCGTGCCCGCAGGTTAAACCGCGGATATCGTCATTGTCTTCTAACGTGTCGATACAGATGGCGCATGTGTCACCCTGCGTACCTATCAGCTCGGGTGGGAGAGCAGCATTTATGTGCTCATCGTCCTCATCCTCGTCAACACTAGCGCGGTGATCATGATCTTTTGTGATAATGCTTTCCGCAGTTTGAGATTGGGTCAGCGCATTTTCAATAGCCACAGCAATATCGGGCGTGGTATCCTTGTTCTCATTCTCCGGGCCTGGCTTCGACGTTTCTTGGACCAAAACTTTCGGGGTGGCAGGAGCGTCGTGATGATCGATAGTGGGGTCATGTTCTTTCGTCGGAATCTCCTGTGCGATGCCTTCAACACTTCGTACGCTGTTGGCACGGCTAGCGGGTGCGGAGACGCCGCCGGCGGTTGGCAACCCTTCTCTCGCTCGTGCTGACACCCAGGCCTTATACTTCATCATAGGAAACTTCTCGTTGACTTCATCCATCGTCATCAGTTTCTTTTCACGACGTCGTCGGTGCGGCCTGGTAGGCATGTTCTCCAGATTGATGGGCTCTCCATTCTCATCCAGCGCTCTAAGCTGTCGGTTGCGAGCATTGTACCGGAAGCAATATTTGACACCAACGATGATCCTATACCCAAAGTTAGAATGCAAAGCCACTATCGGCAATTCAATATCAACTGTGGCTCACCAAAGGTTGGTGAAGACAACGCCGAATCCCAAAGCCACAAAGAATAGCAGAGGAGAGCTAGTCCCTCCGCCACTGTTATCCTGGGAATTGTTGCCGGTGCCGGTCGAAGAGGGGTCGGGAGACGCAGGCGAGGCTGTGGATGCGATAGACGGCGTTGGGGTGCCGGTTGCAGAACTAAAGGGTGTTCCGGACAGCGTCGTGGTATCGCTAGGGTTTATTGAGGTTACCGAGGGAGTAGCCTGTCGAATTTGATATTCAATGGCTCTTGCGACGAAATGGGCACCGCCCGCCAGAGCGTCGTTGAAGTCAACCATCTTCGCAAATGAGAAGGAATTGTGAAAACCAGGTATTTAGAAAGGGCCGGTCAATTGTCGAGTTCGTAGGTCATTGGCAAAAGGGCCTCGACTTGTGGCCAAAATGGACAGAGAATCCTATCAACACGGCCTTGTCCTAAGCAACGATGCCATTTACTGCGATGATCGCCAAACCCGTCTGAGACACTTATCGATCGATAATATAGACTTCCTCTTTTCTTAGACAGCGATTCAAGAGGAAAACGACGGATGGCAAATGATGCCGACCATTCGGTGGTGATAGAGAAAAGTGCCAAGGTTGGGATGAGTATGGACAAGTTGGAAGTTGGTTTAGTTGGTTGAAAGGATCAGAGAGATTAGTAGTACGAATGAAGGCTTGTACGTCTAGTTCAGCCGGGAAGGCCAAGGGCGGGTGGAGAAAGAAACGTGCGACGGCCAAAGGAACCAAGAAAGGTTGCCCAGGGGAGGGAAAGGATTTGGGGGGGCTTAGGTCTTGGGGCCTGGGGCCTTTTGGGGGGGGGGTTGCGAGTTGCGAGTCTGACGGTCCTGTGATGTTGTACCTCGCGATAAGCTATTGTAACTAAACTACAGGCTACAAGCGCAAGGAGTAGAGGCAGGCTAGCTGGCTAGTAGGTTGTTGCAAAGACGGTCGGGTCGGGTCAGGGCCGGACGGTAGACGGTGGACAAGTGGATGGTGGATGGTGGATGGTGATAATAGACGGGCGAACTGGTGACTGGCTGACTGGTTGGGGCTGGTTTTGATTTCTTTAAATCTTGGCTCTAAAACGATAGGTAGAGGTGGATCTCAAAATAATCCAATGAGAGGTTGGTGTCAGCGCCCAAGAGCGTGCAGGTGTGATTGTCTTAGCCGCATATGGAAATGGGATGCCGCTCTTGTTAAAAGCCGTTTCGGGTCCTGTTTTTAGGCCATGAACTATGGAGGACTAATGGCCCTGAATGTCCTAAACATAAGCTTACCTACCTAAGGTAGTTAGTTAGTTAATCAGAAACAGCAAGGTACTAGTGAGCTGGCAAGGAAAAGGAATTCCACATTCAAACTTTACAGCTCAGGTGTTGCGCATTGTCTTATTGCATCATGAATCATTCCCACGTAGTCAGTAGTCTAGTAGTTTGGTAGTAAAAAAAAAAAAAAAGGTGGGAGTGGGAGAAGAACAAAAGATCTTCAATGTGACTCGCAGATGGGTGGGCATGTGGATCACCGGTGCTATTGGTTATTGGCTATTGGTGCAATTTACCTCTAGGTACCTAAGGTACTGAACTGAATTTTGAGTTCGAGACGGCCCGTCCGCATTAAAACGGTTAACAACATGAACCGTCTAATCTCATCTCATCTTAAGCTCAAGAAGGTTCCAAGTTGTCTACAATACAATAGAATTGTAAGCAAAGTACATACTCTCAACTCTCAACTCTCAACTCTCACAACCCCCCCTTGAAACTCCAAACTTCAAACTCTGTATCCATTGGCGGCGATGGTGATAATCCCCTTATACGGACATTTTGGATGCATCTCGCATTCTAAAACAGATTGAACAGATTGTTGGTTGTGCAACTATCCTAGATCTACACTACAGTAAACCATCTACATACTACGTGTATGCAGACTATGCAGACTATAGGTAGATCAACTGCATTTAGATGGGCGCTTAGAAGCCTCATGCACCCCCAAGCTCCAACCACCCCCTGAATGCGGCAATGTTTCTGTTCCTGTTCAATCAACTTAGTCCCCTAATCCCGCATTTATGTCTTAAACAAGCCGGGTCTGGAGCGTGAACGAAGATGGGATAGGAAGAGAAAAGATTGGTCGCTAAACTAAGCCGTATAGGTATCGTATCTCATCGTGCCACTACTATAAAATATTCCCACCTTACGCTTCGCATCAGGCCATAGCCATCATGTGGCAGCACATGTATACCTCACGTGCGAGCAATCTAGAATCGAGTTCCCGACACGAGCCCGGATTGTCAAGTAGTTCGGGATGGCTTAAACCGTTGATCGTGATACCTGCGGCTGCATCGTCCGCATCGTCTGCGTCGTCTGCATCGAACTTTCGGGATCCCGAGACTCCCGCGTGCTCAGTGGCAATCGGAAGCTAACTCCAAGGGAATACAGATCTGATATAACAAGCTCGCCGGTACCACGTAAGCCCGCCCAAACCCCAACTCACCCTATTTGACTATTTGACCCTGATACTCAAGTCGTACAGTAAGACGGCGGTGTTGTTGGTCAGTATTCAGCGCTAGCGTGTTCGCTAGCACGTCGAGCAACGATGACCGCTACCAATTCATGAAAGCCCGTTAGCACGAAGGCAAAGCCACATCTTGCTACGCAATTTACCAATGCCTTGCGACTCGGAAGGTGTAAGGTATATCACGTTATGTAGCGCGCTGCTCGTGGGGTCTCCCGAATTACGTGTTTGCGTTACCCCTGACTTCACCCAGAGTTCCAGATTCGATATGCGAGACAGCGACTCAGATAACGTTATCAAATTTGCTTGCAGGATAGGGATCATGGAATCCATACCATGTTTCCCGGACACCTGGTAAGCATGAGGCTGTGTTGTGTGTCGTTCTAGTAATTTTCGGCCATCTTTAATGCGCCGATAGTTGATATCCCCAAACGCTTGCTTAGTATTCCGCGAATCATATATTGATACGGAATCTCGGTAAGTATAGCTTTAATAGGATCTCTAAACTACATTCGGTCTACTATAACAAAGATGCTAGGTAGGCTAACCATTTAAATACTAGACTAACGGCTCCGGATGTTTCGAAAGCCTTTAGATCTAGGAGGCCTTATAAGATCTACTTGTACCCTCTTTCTCTAGTGTCGTATCAAGATCGGATTCCAGATAAACCCAGACGGAGTTGCGCCGTGGTATTTGGAAGGACCCCAGCACTCCGCCAACGCACGCGACCTTAATCGCATTCCTATATAGGTAATTCATGAGACGACACGAATAGGCTCAGTAGGGCAGTGCTATTGCTAGTGCCTAGAGCTATCATGGACCACGGTCAGCCGATTCGTGCCAAGGGACAGAGCCTAGATGTGGTATTTGTCAACGTCCAGGCCAATGGCACGCAGAATAGTGACCGGACGACAACGAGGCTGGCAGAAGTGCCAAGGGCGCCGGGGACACGGCACGCGGCTTTATAGGTGCAAGCAAACAAACATTCAAGATCCCGAACCTCGAACCTCTGCCTTAGTTTCAGGATTGGATGTTGATGGCACACCGCCTGGTAATTTAATCATTGTGGTGCGACATACGTAGAGGCTTAATGTATCTATCTACCTCTTAGGATGTTGGTGCTGTAAGTCAGTTGATAGATATTCTCTATAATTCCGTAATCATTATTCCGTTAAGTTTTTATTCACGGTGTTCGCGGTGTTCACCGACACGGCCGATGAACGACTATCGTAAGAGTTATAGCGAATAGGTACCATCGAAGGTGGGACAACAGGAAGCCCCTCCATCGCATGAGCCTACTCTATTGAGGTCGCAAGATTGTCGATGAGGTCATTTATCGACGCTGATCATTTGATGCGGACAACCAGACAGCGTGGAATAAACCTTTCGATTCTTCTCGCGAAACCATAGGAACGCTACCTATTTCTCTTACGAAGCTATACGATATAGATCCTAGGTAAGATAGAAGCACTTGAGCCTCGGGATCTACAGACTAGACCTCGGAGAGACTGAATTTAGGTAAATCCCTAACTTTAGGTACCAGGTAGTTAATTTCTACACTAGTACCCCGAGTTTATGAGTTTATAGACGGGTAATGGAAAATGTAAAAGAAGAAAAAAGTCTAGCCGTTCCCCAGGTTGCGGAACTTGCCAGAGAGAGATTTGGCATCGAAAAAAACCCCCCGCCAAATGCCCCACTATCCCCGCGGCCGGTTGGGACCGTTCATTTACATCATCGCCAGCTGACTGGCTGTGTCCTTCTCAATTCGGTAGGTAGCGTAAAATTCGCATACAACTCTTTCCGTAACTTCACCACCGGCTAACCGCGTATCCGAACCCGAACGAACGTAAGTCTTTTCACAAGTTCGTTCTCCTAAAGGCGCGTACTAGAGCTAAGTAAGCCTTTCCGGTCTCGGCATTCTCATATAACTTTCCCGAGCGGCCTATCACGTCGTTTCATTCAATCTAGCCAGCCTTTGCAAGTATGGCGCCGACGCAGCTCCCGGCTTCCGGAAACCCTCTGTAAGTCTTTCTATTACGCGTAGTGGCTGAGTCGCCCTGCATCGCCCCCCTCCCATCCAATGCAGGATCTGTCAGCATCCGAAGCTGCCGGGGCTGATGAAATGGAATTATTAGGGTCTTCTTCGACATCACCATTGGAGGTAAGCGCTTGCGAAACCCATTGCTATTGCGTACATTGCGTACATGGGGGATTTTGTGCATTAGACCGGCCATCAGCTTGGTATTAGTCGACGTCACGTGATTTCTAGACTACAGCAACGTCTTTGCCTTCAGGAGCTTCACCTAGGTGTAGGTGATGATTCAGTATGGTTCTAATATGCCACAGGTGAGCCTCTGGGTCGAGTAACCTTCGAGCTCTTCAAGGATGCCGTGCCTCGCACGGCAGAGAACTTCCGCCAGTTCTGCACGGGCGAGTCCAAGAACAACCGCGGCCAGAGCCAGGGTTACAAGGGAAGCAAATTCCACAGAATCGTATGACCCCCCAATCTCATTACAGACCAAACGAAGTCATTCTAACCGGTTACAGATCAGCAACTTCATGATTCAGGGTGGAGATTTCCTCAACGGTGATGGCACTGGAAGTACTGTAAGTTGGTACTGCGCGATAAGTTTGAGCGGATACTAACCATACCCCTATTCAAGTGTATTTACGGTACCAAGTCGTTCGCGGATGAGAACTTCTCCATGAAGCATACCCAGAAGGGCCTTCTTTCCATGGCCGTAAGTTCCGACTTCTCTTCTTTCTAGCTATGCTAACTGCAGAGCAGAATTCCGGCCCAAATACCAATGGATCACAGTTCTTCATCACCACTGTCCCTACTCCTCACCTCGATGGGAAGCACGTCGTCTTCGGCAAGGTCGTCGATGGCCTCGATGTTATCGAGAAGGTAGAGAAAACTAAGACCGGTAGACGTGGACGCGACGTACCGGACATGGACGTGGTAGTCGCCCAATGTGGCGAGATGTAATGGGCTAGCCAGGCAATTATCGTAGTTTTCCAGAGGGGACGAATCACTACGTGCCATCATGAGGATATTCCAATAGATGTTCGCGAGGCGCGAGTCTCCAATATCATATGCATTAGGTAGATAGTCGTCGCCTCAGCAGCTCTACCTAGTAATTAAAAAACGCAGACATTCCCAGATCCATCCGTCTCTTTCGCTCCTCCCCTTATTCTACCAGTTCCAGTCTTTAGGGTGATCGACGATCCTGA
This sequence comes from Hypoxylon rubiginosum, assembly GCA_902806565.1. Lineage (NCBI taxonomy): Eukaryota > Fungi > Ascomycota > Sordariomycetes > Xylariales > Hypoxylaceae > Hypoxylon > Hypoxylon rubiginosum. The sequence continues at coordinate 1,546,503 of CADCXA010000021.1, read as the reverse complement.
AGGCCCCGTGGCCCACCTCAAGCTTCACCTTCTTGATGGGCATGCTATTCGCAGGGCCGACCCACAGAAGCTTCCGAGCTCGTCCAAACTCGCGCGGCGCCGCCAGGAAACAGAGCAAGTCCGCGAGTTGGCTAGTGAGCGTCTGGTCATACACTCTGCCGAATTGATCATAACCGTCGAATCGCGTCAGCGCGTCGCAGCCTTCGAAGACGAAGAACAGCTTCATCTCCCGAGATAGAATGTTGACGAGAGCTTTGATCAAACGTACGGCCTCGTCGACCGTGATCGGAAACTCGAATTTCTCCTCCTTCTTCGCCCGGATCGCCGCTAGCACCTTATCCTCCTCCCCCTCCGCCAGCGCGCCGTCGGGGTCCTCGAAGGCGTCGGGAAGGGCGTCGACGAGCTGCGCGATGACGGTGCACACGAACGAGCGCGTCTTGTCCAGGGGCGACGGGTCCTTGGGCTCGCCCATCGGGTACCGGCTGACGACCGCGTAGTCCCTCTTCCCGCCGCCGAACGTGATTATGGCGGCCGCCTGCCGCGCTGAGTGCAGCGTGTCGGCCATCCCGCAGACGATGTTGACGAGGCACGCGGGGAAGTACCGGGCCGACGGCGTGAGGAGGCATAGGACGTTGTTCACGGGGTCGTCCATCCACTGGGTGACCGCGCGGTAGAAGTCTTCCGGCCGGGAGCCGGAGCTTGAGAAGGCGCGTTTCGTTAGCTTGGTGTCGTTCCACCTGATAACCCCTGAGAGATCGGCGAGTATGTCGGATTTCTGGAGTAGATTGGGTTTCGCGGTCTGCTCCATAGTCGTGTCCTGCTCCATGGCGATGCTCTGCTCCTTGGCCGCGTTTTGCTCCATGATGCTTGTTTTTAAGAATGGGTTGCTGTGTCTAGTTCGATGATGAAATGATCAGGGCTTAGAGAGAAAAGCCTTGATGTATTTATATGCTTGAAAGCTCGATGCTTCCCGTTTATCAAAATTCCAAGTTAGTGATTCACAACCTCTCCTTCTTGCTACATGAGTATATCGGAAGTGAGTGGCATATTTTGTAAAGCAGCAGACTCCCTTACTTCGACTAAAACTGACTTGGAATCGTCTCTATCGATCTTTTCTATCATATTCCAATGCAACCGCGTAATAGATGTTAGACTGCAATAGATAAAATACCATTTACGAGAAGGTGACTTTGGGGTTTGCCCCCCTATCTTCTAAAGTCACGGTCTTTAGTATCCTACAATACTTGTTACTCATGAGGTCCATATAATTTAGACTTCATAATAATTAAAAGGCTCTGACCGGAATTCATGATGTTCCAGTCTCTCACGATACGATCACCTATTAATAGGAAGGATCATCGACTTGTGTTAAGAGGGTAAAATGCTACGTAAACGAATGTTCTAGTTAATGAGGTGTATGCGAACTAATCGAAATGCTTCGCTTTCTGCTTCGGACTAGTTCACGGTATCTTTGGCTTATCCTGGCCGTCTCTTGCCCTGGATCTTGCCAGTGCCGCTCGCTGGTTTTCGTCTAGCCCGTCGTTGACGTCCTCTAGGTAATACTTGAACTCGAGCGTGATTCTGCAAACCTTTTCAAAATGCTTGGATGTTAGGACGGCGACCTCGTTCGGCTTCTTGTTTTCCTTCTGGGAGAACTCGTAGTACGCGAGGGCGACGGCGGTCTGGAAAGCATTCCGGATCTCGCGGCCGTTCCACGTGCTCTCCGTCATATCTTCCATCACATAGCTCCTGCAGTTGCGGCGGATTTCGATGTCGTCTCGCTCGTCCTCGAGCTTGTCGAAGAACTGATTCCAGATAACATTGCGATATTCTTGGGTGAGATTCTTGTAGTGAATGATGACCTTGATGTGAATGATCAGTGTGACTACGCTACATTTACCGCGGGTTATAGAATCATACGTGTATCCTTGAGACGAAAGCGTCGTCAAACGTGCCCACCCGGTTTGTAGTTAAGAACAGAATGCCCTTGTAGTACTCCATACACCGGAGGAAGACTATCACGTTAGCATAACTCGGAAAAGGTGTGAAAGGATCAACGACATACCAGAGACCATACTGTTCCTTTTGAGATCAGAAATCATGCGTTTCTCGGTATAAACATCAGCTTCGTCCAAAAGCATCACTGCACCCCATCTTTCGGCGAGTCCAAACCATTTAGATAGGGCTTGTTCAACTCGGGTTTCGTCTCTTCCAAGGTCACCGCATGTGAGGGAGAGTAAAGGTCTCCCAGTGTACTCGGCGATACATTCTGTTGCCTTTTGTGAGCTTTGTATATAACCGTAACCGGATTGCTGAATAATTACCTGCTGTCTAACACAAAGTCAGCTCGCTACCTCTTTAGAATCGAAGAAAGGGTATGTAGACTTACATAAGTCTTCCCAACTCCAGGACTGCCATGAAGAAGGAAGATTCTTCCGTGTCCCTTATCCTCGATGAAATCTGTTCCCCAAGGAGGTGGAGAGTTGTCTTTGTCGGAGCTGGTGGTGTAGCGGTGGACAAGGGCTTTGATCATATCTTTGTTGTCTTGGGGCATCACAAGCCTTTCTATCGCTCTCGTGTTGACGTCTACATCATGGCAACATGCGACATCGAGGATTTCTGTCCGAGCGAAGAGTTATCGATCAGTTGGTTACCTCCTAACGTAATGTTAAGGGGAAATTGTACTGGGATTAGCTTACCCCATTTTCGTGCTTTCAAAACGAAACCGAAAAGCCGTCTTGAACAAATCAGGTACCTATGCTTGACTCCCCGAGGACCACCGGGAAGGTCTAAGCTCTCTACCTTGGTCGGATCTATCAGGTCGTAATCGATCCACATGAATTTTGATGGTGGATGTTGTCTTAATCCTAGGCATTGCTCGCATGGACACAGTGCTGAACTGTCCCCTACGTCCTCGGCCAGCTTCGGTTCCCTTTCCGCTTCTTCAATGGCCCTCCGTTGCAGCTCTTTTGAATAATAGTCTGGCTTTTTGGGTGCATCTGGTGGGTTTTCTTGCCGGAACGCGTCGCAATCGATCACAGTTCGCCCATGAATCTACTCTCGTTAGTACCCGTAGTTTGATTCCTACCTAGGTACCGCCCCCATTCCGATTTTGGGGTAGGAGGTTACTCACTTTTCGCCTTATTGCATCCATCGTTTCTCCTGCATAGCGGACTTGTTTAGGGCTGAGTAATTGGTACCAGCGCTCCCCTTCGCTCTCGAGCGTCTGTCGCCTTTGGCCAGAGTCAATCTGGTCAAAGAACCTGCAAGGAACTACGCCCTGAGCGCTGATCTCCTTTTCGCCATCGAAAGGGGCGATGGTGATTATGCGCGACCATCGCCTAATGTGCCGTCCGTCAAAGTCTAGATACCAGATGGTTATCTTGTAAGGACTCAGCCTGTCCGGTTGTAGTGCCAAAACCGCAGGATCTACCCTTACGGACTGGATGACATTTGCGGCTGGCTTTCCATCAGACTCGGTATAGACTGTATCCCCCGGTTTATACAGAAGCCACAACATCCGGTAGGTGCACATGGGAGGATCCTGGGAATATCGTGCTTTCTCCATCTCAACGCTCTCCACCCATACGGGTCTTTTTACGAAGTTCATCACGGTGTCGATGTGGCGGTACGTTGCTTCGTCGTCCGTTTCGGCTTCGGCTTCGGTACTTTGGTCTTTGATAGCCGCGGATATTGCCGCCTCGATTTGCGGACGATGAGCTTCCTGGAACTCGTTGAGTTCTTGGAGATGATGTGCGATCACGCAGTACGGCTCCTCGATGGTGACGAATTGAGCCTCGAGGCTAATACCAGGGTAATACTCGACGAATCTTCGCAACACTTTAAGGAACCGCTGCGAATACACGACGAGCTTGGTGCTGTGGATAGAGACGTTGACGGTCGGGTCCCTCAAGATGTCTTGGTCCATTAACATTTTCTGTGCGGTTGGATATCTCTTGTCGTCCGCCGGGAAACTTGTTCTCAGGACGTTCACCACCTTAAGGATCGAGTTCTCATCTTGGATGGATACCCCCTTTCTTGCCTCCTGCAGATCAAAGGGCACAGACCAATTCTCTCGTCCAAACCAGTTGCCCCCCATGTCTGTATATTCTATTTCAAATGCAACTTCTCCGCCGCCAAGGGGTTCTTCAGAGCCATCTTTCTTTACCACTCGCTCTTTAAATTTCAGGTCTTCACCGCAACCAGGGCATTTCCTGATACCGAATTCGAGCAAAATCGAATGTCTATACCCTGTTTTGCGACAGTATAGCAATGCATCAGACTCATATACTACCTCAAATTTCGGGTTCTTTTCTTTCCCCAAACGCAATTCGGATTCCGTGTCGTCGACGGGTGTGACATTTTCGGAATCGCTATTCATTCGAGTAGGTCCACTGGAGTTGTCCACGAGAGCCGATTGAGACATTGCCGACTTTACATCCGTGCTTGAAGTGTTGCTTTTGGGATCGCCCGTAGGCTGTGCTACGGGCTGTTGAATATCGGCCATCATGTCTAAAGGACCATGAGTTTCAACTTTCGTAAACTTGGAAGATAACTTAGAATAGTGGAACGTAGCCTATAGATATGAAACCGAGATTTGTAATACTGTGCAACCTCTCTTGAAATCAGGCAGGCAACCTGGTCTCACGGCCGTCACGACCCCCAACACACACCGTGGACTAGTTTATATACCTATAAGCTGAGAGGGAGAGGGTAAATATAAGACGGTAAATGCAACATATCATAATCCTGAACATTGATAAAGTCGCATTAGCCGCAACAGGATCATCAATTTCAGATCGCGCGTTCCAAAGAAACGATGGGGAGAAGATCAAAACATGAGCGACCACAAATTCGATCCTGAGGTCACCACAATTGTCCGAAGGTTCAGCGAGAAGGTCGCAGAAGAAATGCCTGAAGATCCGATCGCGCAAGCGCTCGGAACTTGGCAGGAAGGGGAGAGGGCACGAGAAAATGAAGGCGCCCTATGGCAACATTGGCTACAGTTCACTGAGAAACCGAGGTCTGTACTCCTTCCGAAGACACGAAGGAGGCTTTTATGTCACCGTACGCTTACATGATTATCAGTGACCCGGATTCCGCGCTTCTAGAGCAGCAATGTCGGAGAGTTGCCGAGATCTGGCGAGACTTCAAATCTCACTTCCCAGGCTTAGAGTGGACAGATGGCATTGATAAGCCTCCCTCTATCATGGCCCTTCAGGAACAGGTGCTCTCAGCCCAAAAGGACTTGGAAACTCAAAGTGAACATGGTTGGAGACGAGTGAAGAACAACCTCTCTCGGTTCTTAGAATCTTTAGAGGGACACAAAGCATTATTCAGCGTCATCCCTGAGGGTAACATGTACACCTCACTATTAGTAGGAGTCATATCTTCTGTCGTCAAAGTGGGTACTTTACCTGACTCCCTAGTGAATAAGTAATAGTCAGGAGCTGACTTGGAAATAGGCTTCCGTCTCATACGGAAAAACTGCTCAGGGCTTTTCTGAAGCCCTCGCTGATCTGAACAGTGACCTCCATTACGTGGGAAAGAGCACCATGATTCTGACAGCTCAGAAATGAAGCGATGTGTATTTAAGCTGTACACTGAAGTCTTCGAATTCCTATGCCACTCCATGAAATGGTATCGATCGCCAGGACGACGCCTACTTAAATCATTTAATGTCAATTTTTACGATAATAGCGTCCATAAGAGAGTTACGAAAATACAGAGGCTCGTGCAGCAAGTTAATCGAGAGGCGAATTTGAAGACTCAACTGAGGGTTATAGACTTCGCAGAAAACCAACGCAGGCACGGCGACGAGGTCAGGATACAATTGGAAGAGACCTTGGAGAGAAGATTCGGAAGACTATACGACTTGCTCTTGGACTTGGGCGTAAACTCTGCGAATCTCCTTCAGGCCAACGGCGAGGCGATAAAAGAGGGTCGGTTTTACCCCTTTCCCTTTCTTCCCTCTCTCTCTCTATAGCGCGCAACAGAGTATAACTAATGATACAAAGAGGAGCGAAAAGCGTTGATACTCGGCTCTACAAAAATAGCTCTTGGGAACTTGGATCCCCCCATCAATAGCCTTTTAGACTCTGACAAACCGGAGAATAATCCTATCGACGAAGTCGAAGAAATGCGCCTGACAAGAGACAAAATGGAAAGATATTCGGAACGTCTGAAGGAATTCGCCGTGTATTTACCACTACATACCGGCGATGCTTCTAGGTGTCCAGCCATACCAGAAGAAGTAGTCCGATCCCTTCATGTATGGACCAAAACAGAGGGCTCTCGATTTCTCTGGGTTGAAGGGCCAGGGGAGGTTTCTCAGAACGAAGACCTCTCTAGAATGGCCATGCAGGTAGGTACCAGCTCATCAACAATAGGCATACCCGCTATTCTCTTCTTCCGGCGAAGCCGCTACGACTTCCAAAAAAGACTTTCCATGTCGGCCCAGCAGGCCGGTCTCATAGCTCTCCTTTACTCTCTGATCACACAGTTCATCAACCTGCTCCCCGAAGATGTTCCCGATACCCCACAGCTGGCTCGAGATAAGCTCGAGCGGCTCGACGGGAGTTTTGCCAGCATCGACGCGGCGTTGGAGATTCTGGATAGCCTGCTGACCCTCGCCCCGCACGCACTAGTCTGCGTTATCAACGGCCTGGAACGCCTGGAAAGCTCCAAGACCACGGTCGGCATTGCGCTGCTGGTAAACATGCTGCGACGGCAAAGTGAAGGGCGTTGGTTCAAGATCTTGTTCACCACGCTCGGCGGTAGCTATGTTCTTGGCCAGAAAATGGACATCGGAGAGCGCGTGTTGGCAACTCGCATGAACCAAGGCAGGGCCGGCTCGTCTATGCCTGGCGCGGCAAGCATCGGCGATTTATGGAATTTGAATGGCACTATGGGATAGGGATCAGGAGTAAGGGGTCAGAAGCACTTAGAATGAATACCCAATAGAATAGATGCGAACCGAACGAATAAACAGCGTTGAATTCCCTAGGATATTAACTGGCTCATAACGAGTCTCTGATTTCAACTCGCTATTAATTGAATGTGTGCCTATAGACCTCAACTAGGTAGATGAAGGCATTCAACTCTGCCGCAAATAGTTCAAGGAACAAACAAGTATCTAGAGAATTTGGACATGCCTGTATTTCATGGGGGTAGACCAGTCTAGAGATAACGTTTGCTATTTCTTCAACACCTTACTAACTGCCTTATAGTTGTAGTGCACCAAAATACGTGCACGTAATGTGCGTGGTTCTATGAGGCCTCGAGTTGATTTGACAAGTATTAGAGATGGATACCAGCTTAGTACAAACGGACTCCATACATGTAGGCAAGCTAGGGTGACTAGACATTGATGGACAACATTCCCATCCACCACAATCACGTTAGTAATACCTATTACTCCTACTGATCTCTAGCAACACCAAACGCCGTTGCTATGTACCTAACCCAACCAACCACGGAATCAAAAGCAGTACCAAACAACTCAGCGCCCGTTCGCGTTTGGTGCGACCCCGTTCGTTGCGACGCTCACGTTACTAGCATGCGCAATCAGAAACTTGCAGCACGTAAGCGCAAACTTACACGCCTTCGTCCAGCTCTCGTCGTTGTTCATGCCCAGCTTGACGCTGTAGTGCCCTATCCTGTCGTCCCCGATCTTGTCGCCCTCGATCTTGTAGGGAAGCGTCAGCGGATTCACGCTGCCCGACTTCGTCTGCTGGTGGACGAACACCCCGAGCTGCCTCACCAGCTCGAGGAACGCTACCATCCCCTGGTCGAACTTGCGGTTCCACAGCATTTGTAGAGGGAGGTCGCCCGAGGAGAAGAGCTCCAGAACGCTCTTCTTGGGAGCCGGTGGAGGTCCTGTTCGATGACCGCCTAGCCGGCTCGAAGACGGAGAAGGATATTCATAGCGGATGATCTTGGATGTTGAGCCCATCGGTAGCGGCTCGTATCCATCGAATTTGTACCCCAGTTTATCAGCAACAGTGACGACTAGTAATAATGCCTGACCCCAGGCGGCATTGATCTCGGGCCAGTCCACAGGCTTCGCGGACAGTTTACCCAGCCTAAGCCCGTTGATCGTCGCAAAGTGACCGTCGTGATGTATGGAGAAGGTATCGTTGTAGACGTTAGCTCGCTGAAGCTTGGTGAGTAGCTGAGAGTCGTGATCGAACATGGAGTTGATGCTGTCCCTTTCAGATTGGAATTCAGCGAGCTTCGCCGCGAATGCGTTGCGATCTCTCCAAAATTGCTCCTCTTCCGCATCTAGTGCCTGCGATTCTTCCTCAAGTGCTGCAATTTCCACATCTAAAGCTGCCTTATCTTTTTCTAGCGCGAGTAGCTCGTTCATTGCTTCTTCCTCGTCTTTCCGGGCCTTCGCTAGAGCTTTCTCGGACTCGGCGAGATCCTCCTCGCTGGGTATGTCTGCTTGGACCTGCTTAAGGAATGCAGCATAGGCATCTCGTTCCCGTGCTGTTGATTCTAATTTCTTCTGTAACCCATCTACTAGCATTTCCGTACACTCAACACACACGGGATGGTCGATATCGGATCGTGCAGATAGTATCTCGAACAGTTTGTTGATGCGCTCGGCTTCGTGAGGCTGGGCAGGTTTGCCATCATTGCGCTGGCCACTGGATACTGACCTCCGCCGTTGCGGTGGTTGTCTTGAGTTTGGTGACTCTATAGGGGGGGTGAGCCTCGGAGGGGCTACTTGCGACTCTGTAAGAAGGACGAAGGACATGGCCGAGCTATCGCGATGTTGGCCATCACCCCGCAAGGCGCCAGTATTTCTCTTGAAGGTGGCAGGTCCGGTATCCTTGGATACCTTATCGTATAGAGTTCTTCTTTCGGAATCATTTGGGAAGGTTAGGCGGGAAGATGGTGGTCTCTTCGGTGGTTGTTGGGAGGTCGAAGCTGTGAATAGTAGGTAAGAGTCAGCCGCGAGCGCAATGGTATTTGGTATTTTTGGTGGGCAACTAACCGACAAGTAGCTCAAACGCAGCCGGGTTAAGGTCTGCTAATGACCCATCTAGCTTGAGGGGAGTGCGGCACTTCTGACAATACATTGCGGGATTGAGACATGTGCCGTCTCTTCCATACTGGTGTAGTCAAATATGCAGATGAAAATGTTGAAATGCTAAAGTTAACGTTTGTGCTGGCTAACGACGTTAAGATATGCATGGGTCGCATATGCTCAGTACGTCATCAGCTGATCAGTCAGGTACCTGCATCGCTAAAGTACAGGCTATTTTGATGGTGGGGAGGACAACAAGACGGCAGCCCGCAGCTAAACCCAGCTGAAGATCATGATACTAAGCTGCGAGTACCGCATAGGCTAAAAATGGCATAGGAGGTACTTATATTGTGGCCATATCAAGTACAGCGCTTTTTCAAGGCTTGGCTTAGCTGCATAAAACCCCATTGTTCGATAAGATACCGGCATGTTTATCCATCTTTATTTACATGTTTACGGTTCATCATCAAAGCAATTGAACCAACCAACTACAAATCAATTTGTCTTTTCACCACCTTTCGTTCAGGTGTTATATATGGAGTTAGTTTGTTTTTCATTATTGAGCCCTGCCTCATAAATTCCACTCATATAAACTATGGCAAGGGGACTGGAACCATGGAATCACCCTCCAAGAGATTGAAACTCGGGCAAGCCCCCTACGACGACGATGACGACGATGAGGCAAATCAAGATGAACTTTCTATGAGTCCCACTCAGTTTGACGCCAGGCAAAATCCCCTTTATGAGCTCGATAAAGGGAGAGCAAAGGCTGCAACGAGACTCAAGTCTGCCTTCGAACGCATCTTCGAGAAATATGAGAGAGACTTTACCGGGGTTGGTGATGAGATCGACCTTGAGACCGGCGAAGTAGTCGTTGACAATGGACACCTCCAATCTCTCGAGGATGAGAAAGTACGTGCCCGGCAAGGCTCCATTTTGAGTAACGCCGAGGAAAAGATAGCGAAGGGGAAAGGGAAAGACGTAGGACCGGTCGCAAAATCGAAATCTAAGTCGTTAGCTAAGACTACCTCATCAACACATCAGCCTGCTCGCCCGGACCGGATCGGCATAGTCAACGGCACTCATCGTCCACTATCATCTTCCGGAATGCCCTCAAATCCTTATGGGTCCACACACCCAGTTATGTTCGAACCCCCCAGGTTCGGCAACGGGCCTGGCGATCCACTCTGGCAAACTCCAGAGATCCCGATACCTCATCACCAGGATATGTACGGCTTTATGGGCCAGGCCATGGGATACCCGCCTCCACCGGGATATGGGTACGCACCAATGTTAGCGCCAGGCGGAGGCTATGGGACCGCTCTGCTTAATGGTCCAGCTCGTCATCGAGTATCGACAAAGTTCCCCCACGTGAAGACTTCCAAGCGTCAGTCTCAAGCTCCTGTGGTGTCGATTGAAGATGATTCTGAAGAGGACGATGTCCTGTCGGGTAATACTACGAAAGAGGTTCAAGTTGCAGGCAAGGATAGCAAACCCGCAACATCGTCTCTCGTCGAGAAAAAGGATGCGCAGGTGAACCAAAAGGATGCCAAACAAAATCCGACGATGGTATTTGAGCATACTTCTCAAAAGCCACGCCGTGGCCCGGGACGACCAAGAAAGGGCTCTTCGCCGGCAAAAGCACAAGGACCGATAGAGGAAACAGCTGAAATATGCACTGAGAGTAGGGACGTTATTCTAAGGGATCCAACACCGGAACCCACAGATGAAGCTATAGCATATTTCGCAGCCACGTCTATATCACAACCACCTACGGAAGAGGAGTCTACATTGGCGAAACAGATTGTGGCTAAACTAGCCCGAATGAGGGCATCAATTCCAGATGATACGGCGTCTTTATATTCTCAGTCAAGGGAGTCTTCACAGTCTCGCAAGCAGGTAGAAATATTTAGCGAGATATCTCGTGAACCAAGTTCGGAAACTAACGACACCCAAACTGCTACGGAAATGACGACTAACGATATTTCGAAAGCGTTATCTGAAAGAATAGGCCTGGCTGCTGAGGATGTAATATCCTACGACTGTTCACATGAAGGAAACGAGGCCATACAACCTGATTCAGCTGAAGATACTCACGTTGATGAAGAAACTGTTGCGAAATCCGAGGATGCCATTCGGAACCAAGGAGTTCATGACGAACCGCCTATGGATCAATCTAATTACAGCAAGGAACAAAGCACTGAACTTGATAATGTCTCGATTGAAAATTCATCGCACGCCGACGATGATGCAGCTGACCTATTTTTCACTGCGGAGAATTCGAGGGAGCCAGAAACCTCGTATTCTAATCAGAGCACTACAAAGGAGCCGGAAAAGCTACCCCAAGACAAAGAGGTGCCCTCGCATAATAATCCCGGATCGACCGGGGACACTCAAGATCTGGAGGTATTCCATACACCACAAGATAACGAGGAAGACGTTTGCTCTAATCAAGGGAACGACCGAGCAACCAATTTGGAGAACTATACCGCCAAGGATACGGATGTGGTAGCTGATGCAGAAGTCATATCTCATGATCTCGGGGTTAAAGAGGTAGTTGATACTCCAGAAGAGCCATACGAGTCCAATATTACACCTAACTGCTCACAAGAGGCAGCTCAAAGCCCTCCTTTACAAATCGAGTCAGACGAAACTGACATCCAGTCGTCCGGAATTCAACAGAGGGAGGAGACGCCCCCTATTTCCACCACAGAAACTCAAGTACTTCCCGATAATACGGAAGGCCAGATGCAAGTACAGGGCCACCCAGAATGTGGTGCTGGCGGGTGTCGGAAGCCTCCGTCCCTGCCAACGCATGAACCGGAAAGCGTACAGTCTCAAAGCTCGTTCGCTGAGAGAATCGAGGTGGCCTTACGGCCATTACCAGCGCACAATAACCCAAGTTTAGAATATGAGCAAGCCGGGGGTGCTGATCCTTTTGCACCGCCGGAATACGCGTCAAATCGCCTCTATCCTACCCAACCCAACCCAACCAGACTCGCAGCGCCCTCGACGCCGAGGAAGCAGCGGGAGCTAAGCACCGGAGAACCCGGAAGCCGCCACCGTCTCAGCACACCCGCCAAGAAGAAATACCGCCTCGCCAATCTTGTCCCAGACACCCTAGAAGACGAGGACGAGCTGAGCGTGCTGTCGTCCGGCGTCTCGTCCAGCCCCCTCTTTCCGCCCCGGCCCGATTACCGCGGGACCCCCCAGCACCGGCCCAGCAAGTTGGGTAGAAACAACTCCTCTCCCGTCTCGGCGAACACGCCGCGCAAGACCGGCCGCCGCCACGGCTTCCTCATGAGCTCCGGCTCCGGCGCCACTGCGCTCACCCCGCAGCACCGCGCCGCCAAGCATCCGACAGCGCCGGCCACGGACTCGCGGGCGCTGTCGCGGGGCGGGAACGGAAAGCGCAGGTTCGACGGCGGCAGCGGACCGCAGAGCTCGCCGCTGGCGCGCACCGTGGCGAACAGGAACACGTATCTAGAAATTCCCGACCCGCCCCCCCTGGCGAGCACGCCGTCGTGGCGGCGCGTCGCGAAGAAGACGCTCGGGGACGGGGACGACGACGATGACGACGGGGTGCGGACGCCGGGCGGCACGGTGCGAAGGTGCGGCGTCGACGGGTTCGTGTGCGATCGGGATTTCTGCTTTACGTGCTGCAGGTAGAAAGAAGAAGTTGCTTCAAGCAGTGGTTAGAAAATCGACTACTGTACCTGGGTTATAGGTATGGGAGTCGCGCTATATATATATAGATAATGCTGGATGTATATAATTAGCTCAATATGAGCGACACTTAAAGGCGTATTGGCCCTGAGTATATAATAGAATAGATACCTGCATAATATTTTGATTCGTGTTTGTGAATTGTGTACGAATTGTAATCATAGGCCAACATGCCCTATAATGTGTAGGTAATTCACGGAGGAATTCACGGAGGTAAAAGTGTGCCGTCAGTATGCGTCCCTCGAGATCGTTGAATGCTCCTGAGTGTAAGCATTAAGTAATACTGTCTAGATATATGTACTTTCCTGTCATAATATAGCGTGAGTATCGCAGTAATTACATCCATATTGTACGATTGTACGGCTACAGTACCTTATCACAGACACTGAAGAATAGCAGTATCCTCAAGCAGGACTGAGTCTAGACATGTGGATTGTGTCTTATATTTCTAACCTACATGTCTATAAATAACCCCATTATCCAAAAACTTCCTGCGTAAACAGTTCGAAACGGGGGGTATAATGATATTCAAGACACTGCCGTCTAGTCTAGTGTAATACATGCAGCACAGGTCTTCAAACACATCTAGCTGGCTGGCTGGTTGGTTGGCCATCTACCTAGGCTTTATCTTCATCCAACCACTCGTACCCCTCTCCCTCTCCCTCTCCTTCTCACGGTCTCTACTAGAAACCGCGGCACTGCCGCTGCTAGTATAAGGCACCCTAGGGTTATGATCGCCGCTACCGGTGCTCCGGACGGTGTTAACGCTCATGTAGCTCTCGATGCCGTACCTATGCGGGGGCACACCAGCACGAGCACCAAAACCACCACCAGCACCAGCACGGCTTCCGCCTCCGGCCCTCCCCGGCGTGCCGCCGCCGACCAGGACGCCGTCGTCGAGCGCGTCGTCGGGGGTCCACGCATCGTCTTCCAGCAGCTCCCACTCGGGGGCGGCGGCAGCGGCGGCGGGGTCCTCGCGCGCGAGCTTGGCCTTGAGCCGGTCGACGAGCTTCATGATGTTGCTAGGCATCTTGAAGCTGCGCGTCAGGTCGTTGCCGGCGGCCGCGCCCAGGAACGTGTGCGCGGTGCCGTGCGAGAATAGGCCCATGCGCGGGGCCGTCCGGCCGAACTCGGCCGGGGGGCTGGTGCTGTTGTTGTTGCTGCCGCCGCTTGTGGTGGGTTGCGCGGCGGCGGCGTCGGCGATCTGCTGCGGGTTGCGCTGCAGCGACGAGTTGATGAGTAGATTATACAGGTTCCGGCCCATGCTGGCGAAGTCCTCGAGGCTGTTGCTGTTGTCGCCCACGGGAACGCCCTGGGTCCGGCAGAGCCAGACGATGTCGTAGGCGAGGAGACATATAGCTTCTAGGAAGCTGTTGTACAGCACCGAGTCCTCCTTGGCTAGGATCGATAGCGGCTTGTCTAGGAACAGCGGGCGGGGGTGCGGGACGTGGGCGAACTGGCGGTCGCGCGGATCGGGAGGTAAGAGGGACGTGCCGGGAAATGCGACGTCGCCGTGGTGGTAGGAGGATTGTAGGGAGAAGATGGTTGGTCGAGGGTAGTCGTTGTGAGGTAGAGTGATCTCTGCCGGGAGGCGGATGGAGAGATAATGTGAGGTAAGCCACAATAAGTGGGTGATGTGGGCGAGAGATGCGGATATGAGTTCGGGTTGGGCATCTGAATAGAATGTTAGCAAGCTGGACATAGCATTCTACTGCAGGTGTAAATGCTTACTGTTCATGTTGTGTAAGTCGATGATATCGATGCCGCCAATCTTGTATTCGAATCGAACGGGATTCCCACGCCGCACACGCTGCAGTCTGTAGAGCTTGGCTACCTCCATACATAGCGCAGCTCTATACTGGGTCATGGCTTCGTATTCTCGATCCCAGGTATATTTTTTCATCTTGATACTTGTCTTCGTCTCCTCAGTCTCCCGGCTTCGCCGTACAGCGACCCCCCTCGAGGCGGCCGCGAGATCCGACTTCTTCTGAGAAATGCCTGCCTTGCGCCCCTCGATCTCTTTCCTCGCGGTGGCAACTTCGTCGCGTAGCTTGTCTGCCGCGGCCATGATCCTCTCTGTCCTCACCATAGCCTTGTGTTCGTCGGAGGCGCAGTTTTCTAGGTATAGTTGTGGCGACCGATCTTTGTTCGGAGTGGCCGAATCCGTCTCGCTGACCGACAATAGCTTGGTGACTCGAGACTCGAGCTCTTCGGCCTCGATGAGAATCCTAGCATTAACCAAGCGGCCATCGTATATCTCGTTTCTCGCATCTACAGCGCAGAAGAAGGGTAGCCTCTTCGGGTGATGCGCCCGCTGGCATATGTCGCAGTTCATCGTGAGCAACTTGTAGGATAGGCCTGTGCGTTAGCTCGGTAGGATGCCTAGTGCCGCACTTTCACGGGTGGCAATGGGTCGCTCGAGGACGTGCTATACGGGTGGTAAAGAAACTAAGCTGCATTTCGGTTTATTAGAAAGCTATATAATTATTGGTGGAGGAGAGGCGAAGGTAGCAGGGCCATTGGTGAAATAACAGGCAGTGGTTGGCGAATGTGAACTTGAGTTTGAATTGCTGTAACAGATTCCCTGTGACGTTGAGGGGTGGCTTTGGCTTACCTTATCGTGTCTTATCGGGCTTATCGGATCTTATCGGCCTTGTTCGCCAAGACCTCGAGTATCCGATCAATGATCGATCACTTGTTCTTGGGCAGCGACGCGTTGTCTGATGCAAGGTGCGACACTTAAATACGTATAAGCTTAAAGACTTCTTTTTTACTGAAGACAATATTATTGTTTCGCTTTGATTTTATAATCAAGGAAGTAAGAGTTGTCAGATGATCGATTGTTTAGCCTCATCTGGTCTTGTCACGCGTCGTCTGTTCTCTATAGTAACAGACTATTCTAGATCAGGTTGTCCTCTACCCATCACACAAGGAAATCACCTAGTATAAGGACAGCATATACTCCAAAGTAGAACCAGCGTCATGTCTACTACACCTAGATCAATGTCACCGGCGAAGTCATCGCCTACCAAAAATGGAATGGCGTTGAATCAATCGATGATGGTGGAACTACCAACACAATTAGGCGATGACACCGATCCTATTGAGCCCGTCGAAGATGTAACGGTCAAACTACTCTCTCAACCGCAATCGCCCCTTCGTACGCAGGCCATCAAGGGTGAGCAGCAGAGTCAAGACCTACCTCCAGCTAGGAACATAGAGCGTCCACGTCAGACCCGGACTCCTGAGCCGCAAAACCGGCGAAGCAACAGATCTGAGATGCAAAGCCCAGGCCACATCGCCGCATTCGACTGGGATGACTTCGAGAACCGTTACACGAAGGCCCTGCAGGAGGCCGATGAGCAAGAGAAAATATTGTTAGAGGAGTTTGACAATCTGGTCAAAGTATGCAAGGCCACCTTACAGGCATAGTGACCCCTGAATTGTGGCTAACATGGAACTAGTACTTTAATGTCTGGGCACAGGCTTCATCCGCCCACGACAATGAGAGAGCGATCAAGCGGTTACAGACTCGGGAGAGACACGTACGCCTTTCTGAGCAAACGCTGTCGCAGAAGAAGAAACACCGTGAGTGTTGACTCATCCTTCTTGTTCTGACTTTTGGCAACTGACTTAATCTAGTATCCGAAGTTGTGAGAGCCTTCCAGAGTGCTTTAGCGCTCTTGAGCACAACTCAGGCTTAAGTAGCAAGTTATTTCGGATTCCTGTGGCCATTCTATCTGTTAAATGCCACAATTAAAGAACACCAAGGGACACAGTTTTTATTCTACTTGTTGCATGAATAGGAGGTCGGTTGTGTCAACTGACATTGTACCTGATCTGGTTTCGATCAGGCCAAACAGGGGTGGTGGCGTCGGTGCATTCATTCAGCGGGATAACTATGACATGATAACTTTTACGACTTAACGACCTTTACGATATTTATGATATAAATAGGACGGCTCTGTATCTAGGTAGCTAAGTGAACACTTAGATTCATAACTTCATAATGCCGGAACTTGTGGAGGTACCGTGCTATATGATTACGTAATATAGAATTTCTACCTAACAAACCCTCTCCCCTCAGAGAATAATAGACTTTAGGTTTTATTTTATCAACTTGTCCCATTCAATCTTACATTCTTCCTCAATCTTCTGCATCACCACATTATCATTATTATTCTGTTTTTTTTTGGCTCCTCGTAATCCTTATCCTGTTCATCTCGCCTTTGGACTTCTGCCATTAAGAAGTCGTTGAAATCATATTGTCCTAAAGGCATTGAGCTTCAACCTTAAAAAGGTGCCATATAGAGAATGGAATTCATAGCTTAAACTTACGAGGCTTGAACCTTGAATTTATTCATCTAACTCCGGACCGTGGACCTAATGACGGGTTTAATTTACCTATCAACAAGCGCTTCTCTGCAGAGCTCGGGTAATCGTGGTCATCATTGTCAGCAAAAGCCTCCCAATCTGCCCAAGAAGAAGGGACGAAGTTAAACCCGCGAATTTGGTCATCATAATAAATCACGGCGGACCCCCGGGGATATCGTTAAAGAATCCGCCAGTCGCGTGATCTCCGATTTGTGAGCTTTGAGAACATGAGCTTTGAGAATATCCCTCTTCCTCGTCGTTTAGCCTTTCCCATGGTGTGACATGTCTTGTTAAGTATAACAATTGGCAGTTCTTTCACCTCGTCATTGCGCTCCTTGCATAGGGGACCTAAAACGGCGGAACCTAGACAAAATGGGTTGTTAAAATTGCTTGCCTCTGTAACGAAAGACCTGGCGTACATTGACAAACTGTTATCGTTGTCAGCGCCCATTTTATCTGCGATAACCCCATATCCGATCGACTGAAGCTTCTCGAGTTGTGTGCTAACCATAGAAATAGTATTATTTTACCCTAAGATCAAATATTATAATGGAACTATCTCGGGTTTTTATGCCGCTTTTCCCTCTCTACAGATTCGTCGTGCTCGAGCTTGAAGAGGGTGGTAGGTAGTCATGATTTATGTTGAGCCGTCATGTCGCCCCTTTTCTCCTGAGCCCGAGTCTTTACATCGAATCAAGTAGAATCTCTTAGTTACATACTGCACTTAACGTGAATATTATATATTATTTGCCCACTAGGCATGCATATAAGCGAGGTCGAACGTGACGCGCCTTCACGTAGTGGGGCCGAAGCTTAAGGTTCTTGAATTTATTAAGAGCGCCAGGTCCAACACTTTCATCTTTCACCTTCTACCTACAAATTGGATGCCTTAGCAAACGGCTAATCTACGAAACAATGTCGGCTGCTTTGCAAACTCCTGGTAGCCTATTCCAGGTCCCAGAAGTATCTCAGGTATGCTATTTTTCTGCTAATCCATCCTCCTTCGTGTTGGCTAATGCTGACTGTCTAGGCAGGCAGAAATCGACTCATTTCACGACGCGCATTTCTCTCACACAGCAGTCCAATTTTTCCATGCTCAATTCTTCCGTCCGGAAAACGCTCAAGATGATAATCAACACTACGAGGAATATGAAGAATATTTCGAAGAGGATGATGGCCTCGGCTACTATCCAGACGGTGTTAAACGAACCCTAACCGACGAGCAAATCGCCATCTTCCGACACTCTGAACTCGAGTCTCTACGTCGTGCCCAGGCCAAAGCTTCTAAGATCAAACAGAAATCCGCAGCGTTACTGCAGGAAGCCAAGGAAGAAGACGCCAAGGAGGAGGAGGAGGAGGATGCTAAGCTCGGCACAGACCCAAAATCCACGTCGCCGCCCCCTATTCACGATGAGGGTGTTATAAATAACGACAAAGATGATGGGGAGGTGGAGGACGGCAGCGAGGATGGAGAAATCGAGGCAGAAGCGCCACAACTTACAAAAGCCGAAGAAAAACGCATCAAGAGACAGCGTGCTCGACGAAAGAAGCAGGAGCAGCGCAAGTTCAACCCCGAGAAGAAGCCCGACTTACGCAAGAGAACGTGGGATGTGGTCGAAGCTGGTATGGACAGCTTGGATTACGACGAGCTCGAGAAGGCTCAAGAGGCGGCTGCCACCCCTGCGGCACAGAGACGACGGATTTCGTACGACGACTGAGGTTTCTCTTTCTAAAGAGTGGTTGACAGCTCTACGATGAATGCATTATTCATGCTACTGATGGATCGCACGTCCTGAAATCCACGTGGTTTTCGTGGTGTCTGAGTAGGTTCGTATTACAATCCTTGCCATTCTTTGTATACATTGTTTCCGTGATGAGAACCTTTGTATCGTCATCCTTAGTCGGAAGTCTGCAACCGCTGGAAGTTGGCCCACAGCTGATGGATAGTTGGTTATTACGCGGATGTATGTCGAATCTTTTAATCTTCTCTCTGAATGCGTCAAGTTCCATTCGTGTATAATTTAGTCCTGCAGCTGTTGGAATTTACCGCTAATTTTTCGGGTTTTAGATTTTCGAACCAGATAATGCTAACCGATAAATGGAACAAAGAACACTTCTCGAGACCAGGCCTACGCATCCAGTTTCGGATTAAGCGATGACATCAAACTAGCCCGGTCACGAAAACATTGTTCAGCAGATGGGGCGGGCTAGACTTATTACTTATATATATGTACCTCTTACGGTGTCATCGCCGTCCTCTTTGTCCCTCATGATACCTAGTAGGGAGACTGGTAGGAGTAGCACTGCATCCGAAGCAAACTCTAGGCTGTTGCAGAATTCTCATGACAAAGGAAGCAATTAATCTTCGCTTGATTGCTCGGCACGTGATAGAAGAGGAATCGGCCAAAATAATAATACATTCTTAAAACCTACTTGTATCTTCAAAAAGCTTCTTGTTCTTTTGAATGCCGTCATGTCATGAGCTTATGCGTTTGCATACATGCATGCATTTATATGTGATATTAAGTAATTCACATATCCTGTGAGTTGCCGTAGTTTGACCGGGATAGAAGGTACGTATTAACGTTTGGAACTCCACACCTTATCCGTTATCCAGAAGACCTACCAGGCTGCACAGGGCTGCCCAGACTGCCAGACCAGCAGACCAGACGCCACTCTCCACCGTTACTCCACCGCAAGCCTCTCTGCTTTGGACCGGGTTCCCGACATCCCACTTTCACAATCCCACCATCACAACGATTTTGGCAACATCGTCAACCCGCGCCCATTGCGTGCCACGTTCCCACCGAGGCCGCGACCAAGGTTCAGCGACCGCATTATCCGCGCCGTCGTTACAGTATCCCATACCTGCGCTGAGCCTCGGCTCGACAACATTCGCCCATCATGGCCCGCGTTTATGCCGATGTCAACCAGAACATGCCCCGGAGCTATTGGGATTACGACTCCGTGAATATCAGTAGGTTGAAATCTAAGTTGGCTCCGATCAGGCTGAATGAAGTTGCACTTCATTCCCGCTTGTTCCAGTTCTTCCCGTCATCCCCATGCTGGGCTGGATGCTCCCGTCCCTTACGCCTGTATAGCCATCTTTACTGGTAAACTGCCAATACTGACACATTTTGTGCTACGTAGGCTGGGGTGTTCTGGAAAACTACGAGGTTGTTCGCAAGATCGGTACGTCACCACTTGTCCCAAGCGCTGCCTAACCAGTCATTAATCCTGTACCGTACAAATAGGCCGGGGAAAATATTCGGAGGTTTTCGAAGGAATCAATGTCATCAATTACCAGAAATGCGTCATCAAAGTCCTTAAGCCGGTCAAGAAGAAGAAGATCAAGCGAGAGATCAAGATTCTTCAGAATCTTTCTGGTGGTCCCAACATTGTCGCTCTTCTCGATGTCGTTAGAGACAATCAAGTCAGTGGCAACCTTTTCCTCTCCTCTTCTCCCAGTCGTATTGGAGTCGGGTACTATTTTCTAGTCTCGGGGATATTCTATCTATTTCTACTATGAGGACGAAAATTTGATGCTAACCAGAACTGTGTCGGGTAGAGTAAGACTCCGTCTCTCATATTCGAGTACGTGAACAACACCGACTTCCGAAGCCTCTATCCCAAGTTCAACGACATCGATGTACGATACTACATCTACGAGCTCCTCAAGGCCCTTGACTACTGCCACAGCAAGGGAATCATGCACCGGGATGTGAAGCCTCATAACGTTATGATCGATCATGAGAACAGGAAGGTATGCTTGCTACACCTATTCAAGGAGGCTCTATTCTAGGAGAATGCTGCTCACGTGTCCACCAGTTACGTCTTATCGACTGGGGTTTAGCCGAGTTCTATCACCCTGGGACCGAGTACAATGTGCGGGTATGTTCATCAGACCCCTTAGCGCGCGTTTCCCTCTCCTAAAGA
Organism: Hypoxylon rubiginosum; assembly: GCA_902806565.1. NCBI lineage: Eukaryota > Fungi > Ascomycota > Sordariomycetes > Xylariales > Hypoxylaceae > Hypoxylon > Hypoxylon rubiginosum. The sequence continues at coordinate 1,525,433 of CADCXA010000021.1, read as the reverse complement.
CTAGCAGTCTATTTGTCGTTATGCCTATATGTGCACGTCCATGATTTTATTACCAAACCACGATTCTAGGTGCTATGGACTTAGATGACACTAACGTGTTTCTTTAGGTTGCATCTCGTTACTTTAAGGGACCAGAGCTTCTGGTTGATTTTCAGGAGTACGATTACAGCTTAGATATGTGGAGTCTTGGTGCTATGTTCGCATCTATGATCTTTCGCAAGGAACCATTCTTCCACGGAAACAGCAACTCGGACCAGCTTGTCAAGATCGCCAAGGTCTTAGGTACCGATGATCTTTTCGACTATCTAGACAAGTACGAGATCGAGCTAGACCCTCAATACGACGATATCCTTGGCCGTTTCGCGAAGAAGCCTTGGCATAGTTTCGTCAACACTGAGAACCAACGATTCGTCAGCAATGAGGCTATCGATTTCCTCGACAAGTTACTCCGATACGACCATCAGGTTTGTGGCATTCCTATTTTTTAAACAACTCCGTCCACTAATAACTATTCTAGGAGCGTCTCACTGCCAAGGAGGCGATGGCTCACCCTTACTTTGCCCCAATTCGGGACCCGGAAACGCTCACGGAGTACCTTGGCGGCGCGACTGTGAGCTCCGAGTCTTGATAGTGCAGTCCAGCCGACGGACCGCGTACTTCTAGCTATTCTTCTACGATCTTGAGATACCCGGGCCTTCCCTTACTCTATTGCATCAACGACGTCAGTCTCCCTCATCATAGGCGCCAGTATATCCGGTCGCGGCGTTCTATGATACAGTCTTGCGTGCCTCGTCTTGTGAATTCGGCCTACCCGTTTCCATCAGGATCGATTTTAGGTAGTCTACTAGGTAGCCTACTCCGAAGCCTTACCTCTTAATGCCGTACACGGTTTAATCTGCGCCGTGGCGGATTAGGAGCGAAGTGCTAGAGGCGAGATGAATGCGAGAAAATTTCCCCAACCACGACACCGTAAACCAGTAAACTCCAACCGTTGTCGCTACGCGACGATTGTTGTTTCCGAGATCTAGCTAGGACTTAATGATGATCAGGGTATAGAAGGGGGGGTATGAGGGGGAGGGGATTATGCAAATTAAGCGTGACTGGGCGGGCTGGGTATCTTCTGGTGGCGTTACTGGTCTCTTTTTTCATTCAAAGCGATGAATCAGGTACTGGAAGCATCGCATAATTGGCATGGGCTTTTTTCGATTCTTTTTTTTATTCTTCTCTTTTCCACCCCACACACTATTGTAACGGAATACGCGGCAAGACTTACTATAGGGCTAGGCCAGCATGGGACGTTAGCGAGTAGCTACATAATCAGATGAAGTTGACGAGTTTTGCCTATGATATCGGAGACACCGGTCTTTAAAGGATCAGTTCTGTTCAAGTCTTGAAGTAACGTAAATGAAGGTGATGTAGTGCCAACTGCGATAAGTCCTCCTTTTCTATTCAACTGTCTGCTTAACTTAGACTCCGTCTTCTTAAAGTATAACAAAGAGCAAATACTGTATGCGACATAAGACACTCTTTGACAACAAGAGTAGTAAGTGGTGGGGATACAACAATGTGGGTTAGGTAGTTAGAATTGCTATTACCTGAGATACCTACGCCGATTTTGACAAGCCAGATTCTACTGTGCTCGCTCACTATGAATTACACCTAGCCTGGAGGCTGATATACTCGGTAAGTAACAAGCAACGAATCGTGTATTGGGTCTAAAGGCAAGCAATGATGTCGAGTTCGCTCCTTTCTACGTAACTATTGAACCATCTAACTATGTACCTATCTAACTATCTACCACCAAGCTTGGTATTTCCACGAGTCCTGTCTTCGTATCCTCCCACTCTATCCCTTATCTCTAACCGTATTCCTTTCCCAGTCGGGGGGTGTCGTCTTTCGGTATACTCGGAGGGGTTTGTGCGTGTAAAGAAGTTAGCATCGCTGCGAAAAAGTTGATAGGGGGATGGGGGGTGGTATTGTTACTTACGGGGCGGACCCCCTTTGCTGGGAGCTCGAAGTGGGCTCGGGGACGGAATGGTAGTTTAGCTAAGGTCGTCAGTTCCTAATCTCTATGCTAGGTCAGTTTCATATCTTGCGAGCTGGGAGATGTAGACTTAGAAAAGGGGCGCCCTGGTTACCTTGAGTATGTAGTAGTGTAAGAAAGGATGTGGCAGTCTTTTATAGAGGTGCCTTGCCTGCTGGCACTGCAGCATCCTCTTCGTGAGGTTTTTTTTTTGAGTCATGCCCGCTTCGGGGGCTTCGAGGGCCTTCGATATTCGATTGGTTTTTGTAGGGTTTCTTATATTTGTTTGGTCCGACGGTTGGCCATGAGGCAGTGTAGGTTCTTGTATTTCTTGGGGCGCGACGCCCGACTCGGCTGGCGGGTGGTTATCGGCCGTCTTGGAAGAGTCGCCCGCACCTAAACTGAAGGTTAGCATATGCGAGTCTTGGTAAGAAGCGAAGCCAAGATGGTCTTACCTCTCCTGGAGCTCTCTCCGTCCATAGCCAAGATCAGAGAGCCGAACAGCTCCTGGGTTCGCGGGGCCCAGTTCATGGTTCTGAGTAGCTGGTGCTTTCTTGAAGTCCCCCTCGGCGGGTGTGGAAGAAGCTGTGCGTAGATAGATGTCCGAGTTTCGCCAGTCGGTAACTCTCGGGTGGCACTTCCCACGCAGCCCGCTCATGCAGGGCGTCTGGAAGCCCTCTACATGAGAGTCTGCAAGTGCCAAAGGTGGTGGCACGCGGCCCGTCTTTAGGGGGTTCCCCCGACCCCAGCACTTGTTGATTGAAAAGTACTGGGGTCCCGCGGCCTTGGTTGTCTGCAGGTCCCGCAGGGCGGACGTGGGTGTCGCAGCGTCCGAGTTTGTTCTGTTGCTTTGAGAAGGCAAAAGAGCCGTAGTTATCGGTCATCCATTGCACTTCAGGGTAGGCAGGTGGCTCTACGACCTTGCCCCAAGCTTAGAGCAAAGTAAGCTTAGAGCAAGGTCGGTATTACCAGTGAGCCACGGGTAAGGCACTTCCCCCTGAACTGGGACAGCGTGGTCTTGTTGGCTGGCTGTAGTAGCCAAACTAGGCCTGCCTCGATCTTAATTTCGATCTTTTGAGGCATTATGCCGGGACCTTGTGTCGCATCGCCGTATATTCTGTGCCGGCTTGTCGAGCGTCGAAGCCAATTAATGAAGGGCGTGGCGAGTCTCTGGTACTGGCCGAAGCCTAGCTCTTGGGCAATCGGGCTCCCATCTTGGAGGGGCTATGGGCTCGTAGGTAGAAGTAGAACCACCACCTTCTTTCGGTCTCGACCACAACTCATCAAAGAGTGCCGGGCGGCGCCCTTTAGCCTACAACTTCGTTAGATCGGTTTGGTTCAATAGTTCTGTGAAGGGATGCAGATGATTACTCACCATTGGCAGTGGATGTGTACTGAGACTTGCCTTCAACGGCTAGAAGGGAGGATTGGCTTCTGCAGAATATATTAGTTGAAGTTCTGTCTTCCCATCCCGAAGAAAAACTCACTTTGTTTTCATAGTATTGGCGTTTCTACCCAGAGGGAATGAATCCTTAGCAGCAGGCTTATTTGTGACCTTAGGTCCTTGTTTGGTCCCTCGCAGAGTCGTCGAGGGCCCTCTCGTAACCAAGGCGATGTCCTTTTCGGGGACCACCACCGCGGCGGCCCCATCCGCCCTCTGGCTGGCCATGATATCTGCATTTGGAGTAGTCTGGTGGCCCGCCTAGCGGAGTTGGTTGGGCCGGAGCTCGTGGCGCTTGTTGCATATGGCCTTTGGCCTGGACCATGTGAGCTCTTGGTCCAGTTGGCTGTGGTGGCTAGCCACTCGAGTAACTAGTAGAGGCATTGCCGCGCCTCTATCGAGGTTGTTCTTGTGTTTCTGAAATTTTGTCTTCAGAAGGTTGTTTTTTCAGTGGTGGTTTGAGACGGAATGACAAGGCTCTTGCTCATGATGGTGTAGGATTTCTCAGCCCCTAAGTTAGGGGCTGGATTGGAGGTTCTTGAGTGTAGAGAAACCTCCCCTACCTTTTTCTGATGGTGGTTTCTTTTTCTTTTTTCTTTTTTTTCTGTTTTCTTTTTTTGTTGGATGAATGAATGAGTGTGTGTGTGTGTATTGGTTTTTTTTCTTGGTTTTTTTTCTTGTTTTTTTTCTGGTTTTGGTTTTTGATCAATGCCACCAGCACCTCGGCGGGATGTTAATGTTATTGGGTCCTAGTCGATGGTGCTGGCTGACAGAGGCTCCCCCTTCTTTGTTCTTCATAAGAAGGGGTGCCTATAGCCTCCCACAGGCACCGAATGTTTTGGTATGGGAGTTTTCGGTGCCGCGGGGAGGCTAGGCGGAAGGCTTCTGCTACCCCTGCCCCCCTACCCCCCTGAGCCAACATGATGACCGGAGACGATCCATGAATGACTCGGAGGGCAGTGCCACTAGATTTCCTATCGTATGATGATGTTTAGGTATGTAGTGACAGACAATAGCCTGGAAGTGCCGAGGGAGGGGTATGCAGAAGTCTTGCCACCGCCACCATTGGATATAGTTGTGATCCTCTGGCTTTGATGTTGACCGAAGTCAAGGTTTCCTCTTGTTTCTTTAGAGCCTCCTCAAGCTCATGTTAGGTTGATGTGGATTGGGTGTGATTGTTGGTGTACGTCCAAGTTGGATTGATCTTGGACAGTACCTTGGCCAAGTGCTGTCGGATGCTCTCCCATCCTCGAGCCTGGCTTTTTGTAGATGCTTTCGTAGTTGCAACAGCGAGATTTTGTGCTGTACCTCAGTTGGTAGATGAGGGAAAAGGTGAAAGTTTTCTTTGAACGGCGCTTCCATGATAGCTCAGCTAGTAGGTGCTCTCTTCACCTTCTAGCTTCGGGCCTTTCTAAGTCTGTAAGTGTGGTGCATCATTTGGTTTGGAAGCGCCAGCGCATCTGAAGGACGCGTGATTGGCCGACTTGCGAATTTCGGCATTAAATCTCTTGAGCTGGTCAGAGAGCTGTTGGATGCTCTCTTCATCCAACAGTCTCAGCCTAGCCCTTGAGAATGTTGGAGTTCTAGTGCTGTTGTGGAATTGAAAACAACACGATGTTTCTTAACAAAGCTTTTTATGCTTTGTAGGTGTTTGAAGCATTCAAAAATCTATGAGCTTAGTTAGTATGAGCAAAGGAAGCGAGTTGAATAAATGAGACTTACTATCTGCATAGGCATATAGCCGCCTTACTTCAGATGGTGACCGACCGTTCGACACTTGAGGTTATGTTGGTTGTTTGTTGGTGAAGATGAGGTTGTTTTGATCAAGACTTTGGAATTGTGTGTGTTTTGGTAGTAAGATGAAAGATCTCCAGGTGACGATGATATATCCTGGACTTAGTCTTGAGTGTCAAGTGAACGGCCGGCACCATCTCTGTCGATACGTCGACACATGCTCCCAATGTCGGGCTTTCGTGGGTGCCTTGAGGCGCTCTCAGCTGTGGTGGTAGCGAGAGCTGCCTTGGCCCCCCTCCCGGTTCTGTTTGGACGCTCTCTACCATGGTTTTGATGGAAGAGCGCCCCTGAGTTGACCGGGACAGCCGCGACAAACAACTACCCCCGATTGAGTCCCTGAGTTCCTGAGTTCTTGAGTCCGAGTCCATGTGAATGCGACCAAGCATTCGGGCCTATATATATGTGAGCATATGAACGGTAGTGTAAGTTGAGGTAATGAATAGGAGATACTTACGAGCGATGATGCGCTAGCCCGACCGTGCTCCTTGTCTGCGTTGATGTAGACACTCTCAACCTCTGTCTCTTTTTTTCTCAAAATGATGATGATGATGAGAAAGAGAGTTGTTTACCGCCTGGTGACCGGACTGCTGCAGTACCGCGGTAGGCTCTGCAGCCCACATACTACGATAGAGGACGACAGGCACAGTACTTTCACGAGGGTTGGATTATTGTATGATTAGCACACAACAATAGAAGAAGGAGGAGGAGGGCGGGATGTGTGCTAATCATACAATCTCCACCTCGATTGGTACCGCACCTACCGACACCCTATGTAGCACGTGGTGTCCGGGTGAGGCGAGAGTGTCTCCATCGTGGTTGCAGCGATTGGTGTTGGTATTGGTGTAGTGGTGTGCTCTCGACCTTGCTAAGGGAGAATGCCGTCGGGTTTGGGTTTTTTCTGGTAGTTGAGGTTGATGGTTGATGGTTGGTAGTAGACGGCGAAAACAGTGGCGGCGGTGTTGTTTTGGTTGTTGTAATGGCCTTGGTGGGTTTTTCTTTTGGTTGAATACGTCCAGGGGCTCTGCTCTTTGGTGTGTGGTGTATAAGAGACCCCTCTCACTAATTATTTTGGCCATCGTTGTCGTTGAGACTGGTGACGGTCGTGACTTGATGGTCAGTATGACCGTGGTGGACGTAGTAGTTGTTCTTTGAACGGGATGAAGGGCTCTCCACCTTGGTGTTTTTTTTTTTTTTTTTTTTTTGGTGGTTTCTTTTCTTTTTTATTTTTAATTTTTTTTTTAATTTTTTTTTTATTTTATTTTATTTTTTTTTTCTGTGATGGTGGTGTTTTTATGGTGGTGTATAGGGGAGAGCACCTTCATCCGTTGTTGGTCGTTCTTCACATGGCTGGACTCGTTGACTCGGAACTCCTGGGACAGTTAGTTGTTGGGGTAGTTGTTTTGGGGGCATGGTCGCATGTGAGAGAGACAAGGTCGAGATCGTGGACGTAGTTGTTTATGGTAGTGTGTTGTAGTTGTAGGTGTAAAGTCCACGATCCCGACAGGTGACCGCGAGGCCCTAGCCCGACAGAGGCGAACTTCTTGTGTGTTGGTGTATTGGTGTTTTTTTGTGTGTATGGTTGAAGTTCTGCCTCCTGTCTGGGCGAGTGGGTGAAGGGGCCCCGCGGTGGCCATGAGGCTTTGCTGGTGCCATCATGACTTGGTGTCTCTCTCACATGTGTATCGACAGGTGTGGTTCCCTGTCTCGAGTCCCCCTAAGACTCGAGACAGGGCTCCCATGCGCTCTCCCGTACCGCACACAGGCGAGCAGGCCGCGCCCCGTCATGGACTGGGGCTGAGTGGTAGCAGCCGCTCCGCCCTGTACCGGGTCCGAGAGAGCGTAGGGTGATCCTCATTGTGCACCCGCACAATGTACTCCCTCAAGTACACTGGCGGGAGACAACTCGACCCGAATTGTAGGCCGAAATCTCAACAGACTCCCACTGACGCTGGCAGTTGCCAGTGGCTCAAAGGCCGGCGCGAACAAGACCGGATGAGCATTGTCGGGGGTGGGGTGGCACTCGAGAGGCGGCGAGAACAAGACCGCAACGAGGCATTGTCGAGATGCTCGGTGGATGGCGAGGAACAAGTCCATCCGAGCGTTGTCGAGAAGGGTGCTCGAAGGCGCGGCGCGAAAGCAAGACCGCGGCTGAGCGTTGTCCAGGGGCTCGAGTTGTGGCGCGAACAAGACCACAACGAGCATTGTCGAAGGTTGGGTGCTCGAAGGACGGCAAGAACACGAGGCCGTAACCGAGCGGTTGTCGATGGGATACTCGTAGGACAGCGCGAACAAGACTGTTACGAGATATTGTCGACATGAGTCTTGCAGGCCGGCGAGGACAAGACCGGGCAAGAGTTGCCGGATGCTCGAAGGGCAGCCGAGAACGGGGCTGCGACGAGACATTGGCGAGATGGATGCTCGACGGTGCGGCGTGGACAAGACCGCAGTCGAGACCTTGTCGAAAATATGTATAAGCTCGAAGGCCGGCGCGAACCAGGACCGGGACGAGACATTGTCGAGACTACACGGAGTAGTTCGGTACATAGATTCGTAACATACTAGCACTGTGACTAGTCCTCGCAACCTCCTGATCTAGGATCACTCAGAATACTCAGAACCAGCCATTCGCCGAACCGGAATCATTGTCTCGAGGGTACTATGCCCAAGAGATCTCATCCGACACCGCCTCCCGTCTCCCCACAAGGGGGTTCCTAGGGGTTGGCTCTCCTCCCTTCACCCGAAGGTTCCTCAGGATTCCTCGAGCGGAAAAGGTCTTTCGCTCGGGCGACTTGCCGGCCAATCCTTCCCAGACATCCGGTCAACTTCCCCTAGAGCGGTTCCGTTCACACACCGGCGCTGGGTCGAAACTGGACGCGGCGAAGAAGCGACTAATGAGCTACTCGACAGCGGTGGGCGGCCAAACGTTGCGTTGCCTTCACCCGTCATCCGCTCGCGCAGAATGAGGGATCGGTACAACGAATGGCGACCGGCCGACCCGCACCCGTCACCCCGAAGGATTCCTAGGGTTTGGTTTGAGCTGTATAAAAGCTTTCCGCCTCCGTCACCCCACAAAGGAGGTTCCTAGGATTTGGTAACTGAGCGATCATGTGAGCATCGGCCGGTCCAGTGCTAGAATGTTAATAAGGCGGGAGAAGGGGGGGTGAGGGATAGGGAGGGAGGTTAGGTTCTAGCTTAAGAGCAAGCTGTGTTCTTCCAAGGAACCACTAGAGAGCGCACTGACAGGCCAGTTTGGTCCAAACCCAGGAGACACGAATCGGGGCCAGAGAGCAAGAAGATCGGGACTGGCGAAAGGCGGAGACCGGATAAAAATCACGATCAACCAGCCGATCACCAACCCATCTGCTTAGATGCCATGACTCTGGCACCCTCATCAGTCTCGCCTTTTGCTATGAAGCGGGCGACGAGTTCTTCGAAGGCGTCTTCCTCGTCGAGGACTGGATTGCTTTGGGGCGGGACGGGAGGTGCCTGTACAGGGGCGGGAGGCGCCTGCACAGGGGACGGTCGAGCGGCGGACGGCAGAGGCCGACTAGCACCCGCGTTGAGGTTGATGGTCATCGACCGTCCCACGATTGGATTCCCGTTCCGATCCAGCAAGGGAGTGCCGTCAGCGTTGCGCAGCAGCTCACCTTGAGACGACTGGGGTTGGACTGGCTTGCCAGTTTGCTTTGGAGCAGACTCCCAAGAAGCAGGTGCCTTCTTAGGAGCTGGTAGTGGCTCTTGTGCTTGCTCTTTCTTGTAATTGCCGACCTGTGTCGACACCTCAAGCACTTGGTTCGATCGTGGCTCTGCTGCCTGCGTCGGCAGTGTCTGCCACTTGGCCGCGTCATCGACGTCGAGCATCTCCACCTCTGGGGCCCAGCCAAGGGAAGCAGGCGGGCCGCAGTAGACGGGCTGGGGTTGCTCGACGCCAACTGCGAACTCGGGCTCGTTGAGCGACAGCGCCGCGAACTGCTGCTGAACGCCCTGGTACACAGGCGCAGCGACGGGCAGGTAAGCAGTCGCGGGCTGGGGCTCACACGGGAGTTCTACAGCCTGCTCGGGAACGTAGACGAGAGCAGTATCTTGCCCAAGTCCTTGTCCGGGAGCAGCTGGCGCGGGGATCCAAGGGTAGACGGGGACTGCCGGGGCAAAAGGCACAACAGCAGAGACCACAGGCTCAATGGGCGTGCCAAGCGACGGACCAATGAAGACAAGCGACGGGTGTGGAAGCGGACCCTGGCGAAAAGCTGGACGTGGGACTGGCTGGGGCGGTGGGAACTCCCCACGAGACGGTAACACCCACGTCGACATCGCCGAGTAGCTCGGCGAGTTCAACGGCTTCATCCGAGGTGCCTTGCGCCAGGCATTCAACTCGTCTACCGCCAGCCTTTGCGCCGGGTGCTGCTTCCAGTACTCGCGCCATCGCTTGGCTTCTTGACGGCGTTGGTCCGCCGCTTCTTCTTCGGCTTGCGCATCCCGTTCGGCGGCTCGGAGTTTGCTGTAATACACCGAGCCGTCGCCTCCGAGAAACCCGGGCAAGTCCTCTCCGGTATGCAACCAGTGCTGAGCGAAGCGGCTTCTCTTGGCGCGCTGTTCGCCGCGGCACCGGAGCTGAAGGGCTGCATAACCGGTGAGAGGAGCGGGGGGGACAGGTTTCCCGGAGAGCTTGTCTATGAGCTGACTCTTGACCACACGAGCGGTGGTCGCGAGTCGATCGAACCAAAGGAGGGACAGGTCGTTAAGGGGGCCGACGTCGAGGTCCCAGTCAAGCTTCCGAAGCTCTGAGGCCACGAAGGACCAGCCATCGGTGCTCTGGCGATAGCCAGGCGTCCGAATAGCATAGTACTCGTAGGGATCAGTCAACGTCCTAGTAAGTCATAGCAGTTAGCATTCACTCTTCACAAGAGATGTGAGGTTTGAATGAGAGGAGAGTAAAAAGCAAGCAAGTGAGAAGTGCGAAAGTAGCCAAGAGGTAAGAAAAGCAATAGTGAGTGAAGTAGAGAGTGAAGTAGAGAGTGAAGTGAAGAGTAGCAAGGTGTTGTAAAAAGGGGAGAGACCATAGCGATGATGTTGCGAAAACAATACAACAAGACAACAGCCAATACATATTGAAGACAGATATAAACGAAGATATAACTTACCACTTGACCCAGTCAAAAACTGGGTAGTACAGGACATGCCAGAGGATATGGGTCAGGCCATGGTTGATGTATCCCACGAGGCAGCATGCCCCCCAAAACACGCACCAACCATATGAGGTGAACCCCCATAGGAAGGATTGTGCGATGAGGTATGGGATTACATACCAGACCGACAGGTTTGCCTCACTGGCAATGCCCTGGACCGCGACGCCGGCCAAAAAGACGAGACCGAGGAAGACGAAGCCGAGGATCGGGCGCACCTTGAACAGGTACGCGGAGACGGACAGGACGACGGCGATCGTTTCCAGGAGAGAGGAATCAGGGCCGAGGAATGACCCGATTGCGAAGAGGAGGAGAGAGAGGAGGAAGGTAAGGAAGACGTTCTGGCTCGTAAGAGAGAACATCTTTGCGGTCAGGTCGTGATGGAGAGAGATAGAGGGTATGTGCGCGTGCGAGATAGTATGCAGAGAGTACTAATAATCGCAGAGAGAGAGAGAGTTCTGAGAGTTCGCTGAGAGTGCAGAGTGCAAAGTGCAGAGTGCAAAGCTGAATGCTGAAAGCTGGGCTGGGAAACTGTCAGAACGATGTGGGAAAGAAAAAAAAGAGAAGAGAGGAAGAAATTGGGAAAACTTACAAGTCTCTTATGCTTGGTGGGCAGTAACCGGGCGGTGGCAGAATCACTCAGTTTTGCTAGGCGACGGCGACGGCAGTCGAATAATCAGTTGGTCTTGCAGGGCAACCGCGCAAATTTTTTTTCCAAATCAGACCAATAATAGCAAAATACAAGAGTACACCTAAAGTAAAATCAGAGATACCAGTTACAGTACAACTGCTCTACGATTCTGCAGGCTCGTTGCCCCCCTAATATTGCCCTGTGCAACGCAGACGCGCTTCGTGGTAGTGGTTTTTTATATATAAACATCATGTACACAAATACGTACCACCTCTGCAGGCCATTAGCCAACCATACCTATGTAATAAGAAATATAATAATTAATATTTATTTCAGTGTACCTGCACAGCGGTAATGATTTTCAATAGCTACAGCATCATTGTGATATTTCTCACCCCCTATCCCATCCCCTATCCAGAGTTTTGGAGTGAATAATCTAGGTACCCCTTTTTCTTAACTCAGCCGCATCTATGAGAATAAAATACGGGCATGTAGACGAATTAATTCACGAGATTTAGATTATATTTTCAGTGTAATTGTAAAATAAGTAAATGCATTATGGCATTCCTGATATATATATACCTGCATGCACCAAGTTGAGAAAATTCCCCTAAAGTACAAATATGATCAATCAAACTAGTGGTGCAAACTGCCAGATACTAAGGGCTAGTACGTGTACCTGTGATCTTTAAATCAGGTATGTGTATTATTGACTGTTGCTGTGTACCTAAGGTAGGTAGGTCGGTAGGATATACGTATCTCGAGGTACATGCAGTGTTGCTTCGATTTTGATCTTCGTAATTCCGTGACAACGCGGAAGTACCTTTAGGATCAATGATCTTGAATAAACGGCTAGCCTCACTTTACCCGTTTAGGGCACATTTGTGATTTCGCTGCGAAACCGTAGCCGGCAACTACCCTAACCCAGTGACGAGCCGCGCATCCGGCAAGCTTGCCATTTGTACCTATGTAGTTACTGAGCGTACGTACCTGAAGCACGGGGCAGGTAGATATTGTAAACTTAAGGAAAATTACTGCTGCTTGAGTGTGCTGTACGCGTTATGTGTCATGATCTGGCCCAATTTGGTGCTATGACTAGCAAGATGTTTTAAACACTCCCAATCTATATTTGCCCCAGTGGCAAAAACAACATAATCAAAGCTCCAAACTGTTGGACAGTCCTTTGTACCTAATTAGAGATATGCACCTAGCTATGACTATGTACCTAGGTAATAGACAAACTATTTCAGGACGATAATCAGAGGCTCAGTAGCACATGTAGAGACAGGATCAAGTTAGGTAAACAAAATCATACGAATAGGCATTGGTATCTAGACTGACAGTACACTACAAAACGCCTTCTGCTCATTAGGGGCCTCCTCAAAATGCTTCAACCGGGGTCATAACTCATGATAGTATAGCAAGACGGGCCAAGAGTAAAAAAGTCGGCATTATAGGGACAATCCGCTTCCCCCCCCCCCCCCCTATTTCTTGCCCCTTGCAAGTAACCTCTCCTTGAGTTCGACAACAGTGTCACTCCAGGTCATGAGGTTGCTGCGCTCTCCATTCCCATATGCATGCTCCGAATCAACACGCGTGCCAATCTTCGTAACAAGGAACTCGACAATCTTGTCCACCTTGAACTGCTCTCCGTAGACAACTCGAGCCTCCGGCTTGATGGTGAATTCAATGCCATTCGGAGCGTTCTGGCCTTGTATGGCGAGCGTGAGCTCTACCTTGGTCTTCAGCGGGGCAAGTAGCACAATTGCGCGGACCGCCATCGACGAAGTCGACGTCCTGGTGACTTTGGTTATGAACGTGCTGTTGAGGATTCGCATGTTCTCCGAAATGTACTTGGCCTTTTTCCAGGCGCTGCTGACCATGTCCAGAAGGTCTTTGGGTGTTGTCTGCGCTTGGACCAACCCCTTCAGATGATCCCTGATGCAGTCGACGAAATATTCCTTTTCGGGCGTGGCAGGCTGCGGGTTTCGATCCCGATTGGCTGCAATGTACCACACGTCGATTGGTCCATTGCCGGGCGTCAGACCCGCAAATGCAGGGGTGTTAAAAAGAACTTCAATGTCTCTTTGGTATGACAATATAAGTGAGCAGTCTTTGGTGCTGCTACTGAGAGCCCAGCCAGTTTGTTTCTCAATATCCTCGACCTTGGCTATTTTCTTGTTAGTCCCTAGAATAGCGAAGTAGAGATGTTGAGAAATACTAACCTTTCAGAGCATTGACATCGCTAGCAGTCCACCCTTTACATTCCTCCCGGACTTTCTCTGCCTCCTGTATATCGGAAACGTAATCCTTTTTCTTCTGCGATAATTCGCTGATGCCAGATTCAGTCTCATCAAGTTGCTGGCGCAGCTGCTCGATCTGTTGCATCTTTGCTTGGATATCTTCGTCAACATCCGTAAGCTCGGCCCGAGCAGCTTGTAACTCTTCAGGGTCGCAATCTGCCAACTCCTCAGCAGCAGACTGTAGGTTCTCGTGATCTACACTCAACGACTCAAATTGCTTCAGCAGCTTGGGTAGAATTGAATCGAGCAACTCCTGCTCTTTGCGTAATAGCTGCTCATCTGCTGTCATGCCCTCAGCAATTTTGACCAGACCCTCCTTGAGTCCATCTTGAAGCTTCATGCGCCATTCGTACCACATAGCCTTGCTAAGCAATCGCGCGTGCGTCTTGACGTTCTTGAACTGGTTGTCCATGAATAACTTGTACTCGGGTGTTGCAGAGATGTATTCTTTGAAGAGCGGCGGGTTCTCTTCTAGAGTCTCCGTCTCAATTTCGCGGACGATTCTCCTGCCCTCTGAGATATACTTCTTCAATTCGCGGCAAGACTAGGTAGATAGAGTTAGTAAAGATGCTAGTCTTCAAGGCGGCAGACATTCTTACATGTTGATATAATTCCAACATAGGAACGGTACAAGCACCTGCGACAACGCATCGTTCTAGGGACATGTCCTCCTTTCCAAGCGTAGCGTCATCCTTCATGGTCGGTGCAGCCTGGGTGTGCCGTCGCTTTGTTGTAGTCAATTCCATAAAGCGGATATTTGTCAGGTTCAAGAAGTCTTGAAGATGGATACGCTCTCCGTCATCATTTTCTAGAGCTTCGGGGTAGGTCACAACATGCGATTCATCAAAGTTGATTGTGCTGGTAGGTTGGTCAGACTCGACGTCCTTGAAGCGCCCTTTGCCCCGAGGAGATGACACTACTGTAGGCGTCTTCTTTGGTGAAAGTCTCAGCGTCGGGGTGGATACACTATTGCTGGCACCCTCTGTGTTTCGGGTTGTAGAACGAGTCACCCTTCCCGTTGTTTCTGCTTTAGAAGGTGGTGCGTGCAGATGCACATTCTTGACGGGGCTACTCTGATGATTCTTGAGTCGCTTAATTCCGTCCCTTTCTTCGGCTTCATCGTCCGAGTCCAACTCAGCAGGACGCTTCCCAAGAAGACCTTTGGCACTGCCCACATGCAAGCTCTTCCGGCCCTTAAAGAGGTTCTTCTTAGGCGTCATACTAGAGATCATGTCCTTCAGGCTTGCATTGGTATTCTCGTCCGCACCGTCGGCCTCTCTCTCGAGTATCTTGCGGCTATTTTCCTTGTCCGCTTCACGTTGACGTTCCTGATCAATTTCATGCTCCATAATCTGGGGATCAGCAAAGGCGACGCTTCGGACGGTTTCACGCGGGACGAAATCCTCTGCTGTATCGCCGATAGAACCACGTCGGTCGAATATCGCGGCCACCTTAGGAGATCCGAGACCAGGTTTATCGGCACCAACGCCAGAATGGCGCCTAGTCTGAGGAGTCAAGATGACTCGCGGCGTCGACATGCCGGTTGATGGGTCTTGTCGGAAAATTGAGAGTGCCTGGCCAGTCTTGGAAGCAGATCTAGGCGTGGAAACAGATTGCTCAGCATCATGCCGGACGGGAGACTTCGATTTTCTTGAAGGCGGACCCCTCAATGGAGTTCTAGGTCCTTTCGAGTTGGGAGTACCCGACGTGACCGATTTGGCGGATTTCGGTGTCGATACTGCTCGAACAGGAGAGCTGCTCTTCGGCGTAGCAGATCTTCGCCAATCGCCAGTGCGACGGAGCCCCTTGCCCCGGAATGCAGAGAAGCCAGGGCTTCCCGTCTCAGATGTATTTGTACCGGCAATAGCTGCGGACAGGCGTCGTTTCGAAGACGAATTCAGTGCTGGCAGGCCATCATCTTCGTCAACTTCCTGCTCCATGATGTGCCTTGCCTCAGCCCGGTCCTTAACGGAAGGTGGCCCCTTGATGATTCCACCCATTGCCATAGTCATATCCATACCCATTGTAGCATCCTCCTCACCGTCTTCGTTATCTTGTGTAGTAGGAAGAATACGACCCAGCCCGACTGTCATATCCATTGTCGCTTCGTCATCGCGAGCTGCGATGGTGCGGCGCCGAGTTTGTGGGGCTTTTCTTGTCGCAGCATTAGCTTTGTTTCCAGCCAGAACTCCACCCATAACAGTAGTAAGTTCCATAGACATATCCTCATTCTCGTCGCTATCTTCGGTATCGGGAGGACCATTCTCAGACTGTGGGCCTTTTCGAATACCACCAACCGCCGTAGTGAACTCCATAGTAGCTTCATCCATAAATGACTCCTCTCCGGCTTTGTCTGGACTAGCTGGTTGCAAAATCTGCGTTCTGTTGCGCTGGGGGAGAATACCACCGAGTGCTCGAGTTACGTCCATTGACATATCTTCCTCCTGAGCAGTACCTGGCGAATCATTGTACGATCTAATGATACCACCGACAGCATTTGTCATATCCATGTCCATATCCATTTCCATTTCCATTTCCATAGCGCCGGTATCTTCCTGATCATCATTGTTTTGGGCGGAATATGACCTCGAGGAGATTGGTACATTCTCCTGATCTTGGACGGGGCTTGTAGGTTTTGGTACAGGCTTCTTAGCCCATCCAAAAGACGGGATTATCTCCTCTTCTTCGTCAAACTTCTGAGTTTCAGCCCTACGAGAGGCAAGTCTAAGAGCAGAATCCAGCGTGTCGTTCGAGTCTGTCGTGGAAGGCGAGCGAGCGGAGACGGCAGATACACCGGACATAGCAGACATGGCGGATACGCCAGTCATTTCATCAACATCAAGGTCCATAGTTACACCATCAGCCGAATCGCTTCCAGAATCGGACCCCATATCTTCCTGCGCCTCCATTACTCCGTCCGTTGCCTCGGAGTCAGAGCTATAGACACTCGAGGCCATGGTGTCATCATTCGGGCTGGCGAAGTTAGGTAGCGGAGCACCAGAGCTTCGGCGCCGTCTCTTCTGATGTAGACCGCGTTGATCATCCGGAGAATCAGGAACAACGTCCTCCACTTGCTCAGGAGGCGTAGATGGCGGATCTGAGGGCTCGGTACTTGGAAGAGTAGGAGCAGGGGACTGGGCAGCATGCGAGGATGCGCGTCTCGTATAGTCAGTTGAGGTGGTCGAGTCTTGCATGTACTCAATCTCGTGAAATGTATGAAGTGTCGCCTCGGCGGCGAAGGACACTCTTCGGTTCGCAAGAGATTTTCGTCGAGCTTCTCGTCGATCGTTAATCTCCTTCTCTAATTGAGCCCGTTCTCGCTCCTCTCGTTCGCGAGCAGCAGCCTGTTGCTCCTCTTCGGTGCGTACTGCGATTCTCGTCCCTGACGAATTGGAATCGTCATTCTGGAAAGGATTTGGCAGTTTATCGGCTCCTTGAACGGTCAAGGTGGGGGGCGATTTGCGAGCGGGCATTTTGGAATTATGGTATGAAGGTATCTCGGGCAGTAATGGTATCGTTGGTTTGAGAATTGATCTTGGAGCCGGTCGAGGAGGGGCTGCTAAGGACTGTTTGGTTGAGAGTGAGCAATGCGCTTCAGTATCGTCAGGAGCACTGTCGCCTACCACGCGTCTATTTCCAGATCCAGGCTTCAGAGCGTCCAGTCCACCAGGGCCCATACTCTTGCTTCGTGACTTCTTTCGGCCTCCATTACCAGCCAAAGAGCTAGCCACGTCCACTGTGATGTTTTCTTTCTCCATCCGCTTTCGCACGGGTGAGTGCCCTGTCGACTTTCTAGGTCGTCGCGTAGACGGGAGAGTTGTGTCGCCACGGGTAGACATATTGGCGACAAAGGAAGGACTTGGTATTTCTTAGAAGTTGGAAACGCAGCGACGTTCCATAGCACAGAGCGTTCCTACTTGGGTTACTGTGCGGCGTGCGACTTCAACTTCAAGGCTGTCGCATAACGATTCGATTCACGTTCTGACTTTAACGATTCAATTTTTCCAATGTATGAGGCTACGTTTAGCAGGAACGAGAGACAGAAGCCTACGATTGGATTTATGCAGAAGTGGAAGCTGGTAGGAAACGTCGAATGAAATCCAATCTCCAAGTATCTCGAGGTCTGATTTGACGATCGCGTCAGTGAGATCCTTGTTTGTAAACATTGAATTTCTGGTGGGGGCGTTACTACGCTGCTAGGCATGCTTTAGCGCCAAGCTATTCTTGTTATCGCCATCGTCGTGCATTATCTCATGTGGTCCGGGCACCTTGCTTACATAGTACCTAGGTACATCCTCGACGCTAGCCCGCCACAAAGACGTACCCTGAATTCTGAGCGCCACAAGGGGCTGTATTTGAAGTGGACCCCTCCCACACACAAGCGAGCCCACACAAACTAAAAGAATTTGAGATTTTCTCATTTTCAATCTTGTACCTTTTTTCGCAAATCGCAACCACCAACCACCAACAACAACCCACGATTCCCGATCCCAACCACATTTGCGACCTCGACAACACATCGCAAACATGGCTACGGAATTAACTGTTCAGTCGGAGCGTGCTTTCCAGAAGCAGCCCCATATCTTCCAGAACGCTAAGATCAAGGCCAAGTCGACGAGACCCGGCAAGGTGAGGATGGACGACACCATTGTATCATTCACCCTCATTTGCTGATACCTTTCTCTTTAGGGTGGCCGCAGATGGTTCAAGGACGTTGGTCTGGGTTTCCGAACCCCCAAGACCGCCATTGACGGCAGCTACATCGGTACGTAAATACGCGAAGTTTTTATGGGTGGGAGATTAGAAGAAGTTGGAGGCGACCGGAGTTTTGCGAGTAGATTATCAGCACAGCCATGGAAGGTGTTTGGAATCCCGCGACGGTTGTGGATTGAGGCAATGAAATACTAGAAGCGGTCGAGGACGCGATGCTAATTTTGCTACCAACACAGACAAGAAGTGCCCCTTCACCGGTCTCGTCTCTATCCGTGGCCGTATCCTGACCGGCACCGTCGTCTCCACGAAGATGCACCGAACCATCATCATCCGCCGCGAGTAC
The DNA here is from genome assembly GCA_902806565.1 of Hypoxylon rubiginosum. Taxonomy (NCBI): domain Eukaryota; kingdom Fungi; phylum Ascomycota; class Sordariomycetes; order Xylariales; family Hypoxylaceae; genus Hypoxylon; species Hypoxylon rubiginosum. The sequence continues at coordinate 1,507,002 of CADCXA010000021.1, read as the reverse complement.
CTTAAGTTCGTCCCCAAGTACGCCCGATACGAGAAGCGACACAAGAACCTTGCCGCACACGTCTCGCCGGCTTTCCGTGTTGAGGAGGGTGACCAGGTTACCGTTGGCCAATGCAGACCTCTCAGCAAGACTGTACGTTATCTCGAATTTACCACGCGACTTTGTTCGCGCGCCATGCTTCAGCTAGAGCTGGAGATGGTTGCAACTGAATCAAGGCCAAATACTAACTACGATGTCATAGGTCCGATTCAACGTCCTCCGTGTACTTCCCCGAACCGGCAAGTCCGTGAAGAAGTTCAGCAAATTCTAAGTTGGGGATCTTTACTGGGCATCGATGGCGTTGTTACTTCATGGTTCTTCACGATCTCAGATATGGAACGGGTGATTCATAGGTTTTCTGCCAGGGCACATAGATGCACCATAGGCAGTTCTGAGAAATAAAAAGGATTTCATACCAGATCAGCAGCTTCTTCTACTTTGGGTTGGCTGTGACTTGATACCCATTAGCTTGTAGTAAGGGAAACTTGTGGTAGCTGTCTACTGGTCTCTAAATTCCTAGCAACTATCTGACCTAACTTCTCAATGGTTAGAGCAACACCTTGCACGACGATTGTGTAAAGCAGCCACTTATTGCTAATAGGTGATCTTCCAAGCACACCTTTCTAGTTTTAGTCCTAAGGGGAGTTTGACAATTACCTCTTGAATCCTTGATGTTAATGTCCAACACAATATAACGAACGCAACTTAAGACTTATGAAATTGGTGACATGTACACATTGATGTGACATACATGAATGGAACGCAATGTATTAGGATGCTCTGCATTTGGCATGGGGTTAGGGAACCAGGTAAATCTAACCCAGGACGAGAAAGCAGTTATTCTGGGCCACGTATCTAACTGTCAGCTTTAAATAGACTGGAACTTAAGAGTAACATTGGAATTCAACGTGAAATCGTGGACTCGTACAAAGGAATGTACTATCCCTGGCCAGTAGGCTCAGCCACAGGCTGTCGTAGGATCATCTATCGGTCGAGTATGAGCTCGAGCTCGACCACGTACCGGGGCCATGTACTAATGAATTCAACCATTCGCTACCCTCTGGATCTTCTTCCATATCCATATCGGTCTCGACGCACGGCTCGTAGGAATAATTCTCGTCAGCACCTGTTGCCGTTCCTTGGGCCGTGGAAGCTACGTCGTTCTCCTCCGTGCCCGTGAACCAAGGGTCCGACGGCAGGGCGGGGAGCTTTTCGAGTTTTCGGTGCGCCCAGTTCCTCACGGGCTGGTGGTTCGTGCATGCGACGAAGATCCGGTATCCCACCCAGTCCTCCACGAAATGCTCCAGCTCGGACCCTCGGAAGATGGCACAGCCGCCAGGCTTGTAATCGATCTTGAGCCCTAGTTGCGGGAAGCACATGTCACCACCTATAGAGACAAGTTGTCAGCAACATCTGCGAAGCTAAGTTCTCCCTGAAGTATGTAAGCCAAGCACTCACCTTGGTAGTCACCCAAGGGAAGAAGGCATACGATCCCGTACTTGATGTCGTTTTGATCTGAATGACGCTCGGTGAAAGTGTTAAAGAGGGACGCCCAGCCATCCCCTACAGACACTACCGTTTTGTATACAGGCAGCGCTCTGAATGCTTCGACGCATTCTTCATATGTATGTTAAAGAGCTGTGCTGTTTAAAGAGTGTAAAGTTCTCTTATTTGAAGAGTGTTCGCAGAGTGTTTTTTGTACCCACTGGGCCAGCTGGCAATATTGGCCTGTATACCTGAAATACTTACAGCTATTCGTAATATTTTGAACCTATTCGCAACGCCTCTATCGCATACCTACCTAGATAGGTATGCTACCCATATAGCCGTCAGAGTCTTAGCCCTTGCCATCCAGGTAAGGTTACGGTCATATTAGCCACCCTATCGCTTGGATAAAGGTCACAGGCTTACTGGTATAAGGAAAGAGATAGCATAAAAGATAAGCCCCTTAATTCCTAGGCCTTTTAATCCTGGTCTCTTATATATACCTGGAGCTTCATAATGAGGGATTTAGATTATAGCAAAACAAGTAGAAATACTGAGGCTATATGAAGCAAACGGCTTCCTAAAGTGATAGCTGGGTAGCTGGATTACTAGCTGACCAAAAAAAACACTCTGCGAACACTCTAAACAACACAGCTCATGTGAAATACCTAGGTACATATATACGAGTTACATGTTGTCAGATACCTAAGTAAGAACATTATTTTACCCATTATTCAATCTTATCTCTTTTAGCCTATGTAGTGGTGTATCTAACACGAATGGTCTTCCTTGATCGAGATATAATAAGAGACAGATGTTGCATGGCCTAGTTCTTAGTGACAAAACGTTCACCTTCAACATCATGTACTTCCCCTTTCCGAGGCTCCTTTTCCAGCAGCGCCGGCACTCCAGACGATATAATCAGGGTTGACCTCGTCGATCACGGCTTGAGCCTGAGGTTCGCTCTTGACATCGTCAATGCTACGGACTAGAACGTTCAGCTTGCCGGCGCCGCCCGAGCTGGCTCCAAGCTGCTCCAGATGTGCGACCTGATCCGGATTGCGGATGATGCTTGTGACGTTCCATGACTTTTGCAGCAGAATCGGTGTCAATAGCTGGGCTGCTTTTCCGTAGCCGCCAAGCAGAAGCACATGTTTAACTGCCATGGCTGCGATAATTGTAAAGGGGGAAAATGATCAAGCAAACGTTCAAATGGGCTAGAAATCGAAGAGGGGAAATTGCCGAAACGAAGAAAGGGAGACACATCAAATGCTTTGAGGCTTGTGTTATGAGAGCCTTCGAGGTGTTGTGTAACATAAAATTAGCCCCTGACCGTCCTAACAGAGGTTGTATCAAGGGGTATCACGTGACACCATTTGGCCGCGATCTTTGGAGATGACAACCATTAAACTGGGATATCTCAACAGCTACGGCATGAATCCGGTCAATACCTATACCATTGAAAAGCCCCAGATTGAGCAAAAAATATAATATAGGCTGCACATCTTAGATATGGAGGATGTCCTAGATATGTTGAGTTAAGTGTTTAATAGTTAGACAATTTGTGGGCCTATGACTTCAATGATTGCAATTACTGTATAGATGCATATCGGACCTTGATAACGAGCTTTTCGGCATTATGCACTCTGCCCTAATACAAAGATTATCCTCGAGAACTTTATGAGATCGACCTAACGACCCTTTTATTCCGGGCCTTGCGATTCTGCCATGGGCTGGTGGGACAGTCTTTGGGCCTCGAGCTCCAGCGGCGACGACCCGCTGCGCAAGCTCGACCCCAAGCTCCGAGAATTTCTCGAGCGGGAGTCGCCCGTAAAGTACAGCGCCGCGCAAGCACCGAAGGAACCTACTGCGGAGGAGAAGAAGAAAGCAGCATTAGCGACGAAAGAGGACGAGGAAAGAAGACAGCAACAGCAGCAACCGCTCGTGCCGAGACAGAGCCAGTACCAGGACGGACGCTATGCGCACCTGTGGAAGACGTACCGGCCGCTGGCCGAGATCGAGGCCGAGACCAAGAGTGACCACGAGAGGCTGATGGACGTGCTGGAGGGCTACAAGGACCGGAAGAATCAGATCGGAAAGGCGGCGCTGGAGAACTGCGCCATCGAGCAGGTCGACTGGCGCCAGTGCATGGCGGATCCGTCCTTCACAGAGCGTATGACGCTGTGTCGCGACCATATTAAGAAGTTCGAGAAATGTTACATGATGCAGACTGTAAGCTCCCTAGCCAGTCAAATTCACTTCTACACCTCCATTTGCGAACGCGATGGGAAGGCTAATTGCGCATATCTGCTGCGTTGCAGAGGCTATTAAAAGCCCTAGGTTACCTATCCACCCTCGACCGATCCCCCGAAGTCGAAGAAGACATCCAGCTGCACGCCGACGCGCTATACCACCGCATGCTCTCGCAAGAAGCTGAGGTCGCCGCCGCGAAGCAGGAAGGCCGACCGATCCCGAAATTCCCGCCGTTAATAGGCAGGCTTCCCACCACAACTCCACTACATAAACAACAGCAGCAGCAAGACGAGGACCTGACGCAGGAGCAGCGGGAAATGCTGAAGGAGAGGTTAAAAAAGGTAGCCGAGGAAGAACGAGCCACGGAGGAGGAAGCTATCAAGGCGGAGTGGCGCGCAAAGGCCGAGGTCGGGTCGAGGCTGGAGGATCTGTGGAAGCAGCAAGAACGAGATAGGCAAACACGAAAAGAGAGGGGCGAGGAGACGTTATGGGATAAAGTTAGTGGAACTTTCGCCGGCGGCAATGGGAAGAAGTGATATATCCCATCACTTTACAATCCTAGGTACCTATGGTAGTTGGCTTGGGAATGCTACCGGCTATAGAATGAAGCTCCGAACGCGATTTTGAAGTTCGAGGCAAGAGACACAGGTCTAGGCAGACGAAGTCTATGAGGATTCCAAAACACGGTACATAAGGTAGTTCCGGTTCGAGGGTATCATTCACGCACTCAGTTGCAACTACCGATTATGCTAGACACAATTGTATTATACTTAGACCTCATATCACTCTTGTGTACCTAGGTACATATATCACGATTCATATAAGATAATGCGACTCAACAACTCCTGTCAATCTGCATGTTCTATGCACAGGTCTCGTGACAGCTACCTAGGCGTGAACCCAATAAAAACTATAAATGATTTCCTAGTCTTCCCGCATCATGACATAGATTTCAATGGTAGGAGACAAGTTATGACGTCTATAGTGAAAAATGTAATTGCGCAACAGTTAAAAGGAACGAGAGACGGGAATTGAAGAAAAAGAAAGGTCTCCCTGGGAATCGAACCCAGATTGGCGGAATCAGAATCCGCAGTGCTAGCCATTACACCAGGAAACCGTTTGATTGGTGCGTATTGAAAACTCTGCAATATTAGTATAAGTATGAGCTTAGCCATTTGAGCCTAAGCCGGAGCTTGCTGATAACTCCGTTGCTGTTTTCATGTTTTCATGTCAATAAGATATAGAATTATTGGACCGTATGTCAATAACCATACGTAGGTACTTTATTTATACTTGCTTGCTATACGATAAATGGCAATAAGATGCATGTATCTTTGAATTGAGATAGCCTCGTAAGACTCCCTTGACTGACATCGACAGGGAGGACAATAGTTAAAAGATGTTGGGGTTAAGATGATGGCGGAGTTACAGTTGGAGAGAGGCGGTGTAGTCAGTAGTTCGCAGCGCTGGGCGAATGAACCGCGCCAATTCAATTTCCGCAACCTCCTCGTCTTGGAGGATCAGCGATGTCCTTACATGACGGGACGATGGCGAAATCAGGTAGCCCATGCCCGTTTGACAAGCAAGTCGGAGGGATGCGCTCGCCAAGAGATCGCCAAGAATTGGGGCAAATGCTTAATTCAACAAGTTCGAGCCCGAAATAGAACAGGACGAACCTTCAACAACCTCACTTATATCTTGGCTGTTCCCCGGTTGCCATCCATGACCTCCCTCGGGAAGGGAAAGGGTTGCGAGAAGCCTATTCTCTGCCGGCGGAGTCTGGTAGACAACATGGCACATGTGTTCGGGCTCGATATCAGCTCGGCAGTGTTATATCACAATTCAGCATCGAAAGGTCACGAAGAGATCATAACCCACTTCGGCCCCTAACCATCGGTTGGTGATAGATATGGTATTTTTTTGCTCAAAACTTTCTATTAACAAATGACGTCCCCCACTACCACTACCAACTATCCCATCGAACGCTGGTGCCGAATCGCTACAGTATCACCAACGGTCCTCCCTGCGCTCATGCACCCGTGCATGAGCAGACATGACACAAGCACAGTAACATCCGACTGGTACAATGTTATGCCTGCGGTGTGTTCGTGTACCGTGGCGCTCGATTGCCGACGACGCAGGGACTCGGTCTACCTAGCCCGAGGTGATAGGATCGACTACTGCTCTAGCAGCAGCCTTCGTCGCAGGCGCAGAGGCCGCAGCAGATTTCGCAGCCGGCCTCCTCACCACCACGCATGTTGCCAAAGTCGGGCTGGGGCTCGGAAGTCTATCATCGAAGGGAAAGAATCATGTCAATTGGGCTTCTACTACTGGCTTTGATCTGGGGATACGACTCTTTATGGAATGGGGAGAGGGGGGGAAGAAGTATAGAGGACACCTACGGGCTGCTGTGTGACGACGCCGTCCGTGGAGGTCATCTCCATCGGAGCTTGCTGCTGGGGTTCTTGGGGAGCAGGCATTTTGACTGGGTGTCTCTTGAAAAAGGGACTGGTTTTCGTGGTAAGATAAAGATTGACTGAGCTAGTTTCTTAGAATGGGCGACTACTATGACGAGAGAAAAACGATGGCGGAGGACGTGAGCGGTGAGATTAGAAACCTTTTCCTAAGCGAAGATGAGGGGAGAGAACCCCTTTATCTATTCGGCGGATATAACGGCAAGGATTCTATTATCATCCTGCCCAATAATCCCACGTCCAGCCCAGCGCACATTCATGATTTCCCCTGCTGATGTATGTACTTCCGTACAATCATCTATTCGTAAAACGGGACTAGACCCTCCACGGTCCCCCTCCCCGGGATTCATTAGGGGAGCTTGTATGGGACCCTTGCCTTGATTGGCAGCAGCACGGGCGCCAGCGCCATCTCTAAGCCACAAAGCTTGACGATGTTGGCCCAGACCCATTGGACGATCGAGAGTTATTGAGTCCTAACTCTGGATTTTTATGTCGAGTTACCACACACGCATGCGTGCACAAACAAGCCAGTCAGTAGTGACAATGGCAGTGGTCAGTCAGTCGTAAGCACCTACGCACCTCTTAATCCAATGGGTGTCATGCCATAAGTGATAGCGCCGTCTATGCGTTTGTACTGTACATGCTATTATGCATGGAACCCCAACTGGACCCCCTTCCAACGTAACACGCGACGCAGCCAATCATCCCTCCAAGATGCCGACTGCGAGGCCTGATACGGGGAAGCTCCGCTTACATAGTACAAGAAGCTAACCTGAGACTTTCCATCCAAGCTGAAAAAAGGTGATCACTTATCAAGCGGTCAGCCCGACTAGGTAGCAAGTTGCTCATGCGTTATGTATGCTTTCGGGAGATGGGAGACTTGTCAGATTGGCATAGAATACCATCCTGTACGTGTAATTCGTGTAACTTTTCAGCACACAGCCTATCTTACATGGGCACTCAACTATGAGGACGACGGGATTGTGGCTGTGGCTATGTTCCAAGGGAATATCATTGGCCATCGGTAGCCAATTGGTAAAACAGAAAAATATATAGGCTTATTCCCTGTTGTTTCCTGCCGCCATGTTTCGTGCGACTACAATCTGTAAAATGACCGAGTGGCCAATGGAGCCCTCCCCCGCGCCGACGTACATACGCAAGCTTGGTACGCAAGCCGAGCTCCGCAGCGGAATGCCGGACATTAGCTAACCACCCCAAGTATATAAAGCTTCGAATTCCCCGTCGGATGTTTTATCGATTTAATGATATGATCTTAGACAACAGAAAACACAACTCCAAGAGCTCGGAAAGCTCTGCCGGACTACTTCATACTTCATCCCGAATACCGGCGGCTTCTAAGATGGCATATAATATGCATATGCTAACACACCCGAGGGCACTTACTCAGCCTACACATATCGATTATAAACCGACCGATGAGACGTCGATATGGCCGTCCACGTACATCAGCCAAGAAATGCGCGTGAGCAGTATCTTCTCGTATCTCTATATTGCGTATTTCGCCCCGAGTAGCCCTTTGGACGAACACGAAGCAAACACATTGGGTAGGGTGAGCGTGAAAAAGGCATCATGTAAGGCCAAGGTAACTGTATGTTTCATGTATTCGTGTCTACTGATATTGACAATTCCATCATTACCATCGCATCCGCGCAAAAAAAAAAAGGAGCTCTCATGTGCGGGTATCATAATGTACAAAAAGCAAGCGCCAGGTCGTATGCATTTTTAGGGTCGGTCCGGTCGCACGTGCTCGTTACACGAAACAGCAAACATGTACTTCGACACGATGCGATCCTTAACCCGCCAGTCCCCTCCTCCCAAAAAAAACCCAGCCCAATCAACCCATCACACAAAGCCGACGCCGTCCCACTAGGAATGGTGGACCCGGCTGTCCAATTCATACGACCCCCCGTGAGCCTGCGGCGCGTAGGTATCCTGCGCGGAGAACCCGTACGGCGGGGCCGGCGACGACGTGATGTCCGTGGTCGGCTTGTACTCGGTGCTGGCGTTCGGGGGCGGGTAGTAGTACCCGGGCTGCGGCGGCGCGCCTCCGTAGCCGCCGGCCTCGAGCGAGCCCTGCGGGTTGGCGGCAGGCGCGTAGTTGCCGCCGCGCAGGGTGCCCTTCCGCTTGCGGTGGACGAGGATGGCGCCGTAGATGAGCTGCATTAGGGACGTGGCGCTGTTTTTGCGCATGTTAGTTTTTTCCCTTCTCTCTACATCGTGTGGCTAGTCGCTTGCAGCTAGCTTTAGGTAGGTTGGTCGATGGGAAGGGGAATAGGGGGTTCACGTACAGCAGGATCAGAGACAGGATGATGGAGATGACGGATAGCGAGATCAGGTTCAGGATGAAGATGACACCCCAGATCGTGGTCTTGATGCAGGCGAACGACAGGTACAGCGCCGGCGGCATCGACTTGCGGGAGATGAGGACGATCTCGACGATGTTGAAGATGATGTTCAGGAGCGTGATGGCGATCTGGAGGCCGGCCGCAGCACTGCAGAGATTTGGTCCAGCGTTAGCTCATTCTACCCGGCTTCTCTCTCTCTCTCTCCTGACCGAAATAGGGGGGAAACACATACGTGAAGAGACCCTCATAGTCGCTCAGTGAGCTGTCGTAATCCGACTGGTCTACGAGCCACAACAGCCATGCCGACGCGCCTAGGAGGATAATGCAGACGAGGAACTGGAGTACCCAAGCGGTGATGTTAACCCCCTTTTTATACGGGTAATCGAACTTGGCAACCATCGCGACGGCTTTTTGCTTTTTTGCCTCTTGGAGATTGAACTGATTTCTAGTTGTTATCGATAATATAGGGCTGATAATAGCTACCTATGTACCTGCAGGTAAAGTTGCCCCTGTAACTTAGTTACCGGTGGATTGGGCGAAAGGGTTAAAAAGAAGATGGAGGGGGGGAAAGAAAAGTAAAAGAGCAGACAGAAATTGATTTAATACAAGACAAAAGAACAAAGTAAAAGCTGAAAGGACTTGTAATTTAATATGTTATGCAGTCGCGCCTTAAAATCCACATACAATGTCTGGATGTTGGCTGTGCTTTGTTGGCTGAGCCTAGTCGCCAAGAGGGACGGCGCGCTTTTAAGGTAAGATGCTCAGCTGGCAGCATGGCCGCGATTGGACTTTGGAACCTTTGGATGTCTCCACGTGTGGATGTGCCATGGAATAAACACGACCTGGGATTTAATTTTAGTAGAAGACGGGGAAACAAAAGGACTCCCCTCAATCATTCCATGACATCTTTGTAGAATAATAGAAACATGATTTTTCCCCCTATAGCTTCAGACAGCGTTGTGAAACTACGGAGTCAATACTGATAGGACTCTGAATGCGATTTTCCTTTCGCTCAGTTGCCCTCTTTAGGCTCATATTTCGAGCATGCATTTGTATTGGAATGATACTTGCACGGCTAAGTTTCAAGTATTTACATGTGTTTTTATTAGGATAACCAGGTTAGGCAGGTCGGGGCTAATTTGCGATGCCGCCAGGGGGCTTAAAAGATGGATCACGATAGTCTAAGTGGTTCGCCAAGACTCAGGGCTGAAAAAGGACCCCTTACGTTACATGCGTTCCCGGTTCCCAATAATAAATTTCGTCACATCTTACTCTCGTTAGACTTCTTTAGAAGGCTATTGACGCCAACGGTATCGAAGCGAAGACTTGGCATCCAAGCTCCGCCGCCTATAACACAGGGGCAAGTCTTCTAACCATCTGATCAAAGTCGCAGTATATCATGCAACGCGACTAATTCTGTACTTATCCATCGAACTATTTTCACTATAGCTTCAGAGCCTAGGCATGTTTTCATATACGACATCTAGAAGCTATACTACTATCGCCATCTAGGACGAATACAATGTGTAACAAGAAGCGAAACACGAGGCGTTAGCTACGAAAGATACTCCCGTACGCGTTCTCTTGCTCCTGTATCACCGTCGCTCGAGAGCAGCGGCCGCGCGCTCGAGGAAGGCATTGAAATCCTTGATCTGTTTGAGGCTTCCGCCGCCATCTCCGTCTGTACTGGCCTGGCTAGCCACTCTAGAGATGAGCAGCTCTAGATTTGCTAGCTCGGCTTTCTTCTGCTCCTTGGGGTTGAGGTCCGGCGCCGACCTCCCATTCTCCATAGCCAACTCGATGTCGTCCATCGTAGAAGATAGTCCTAGTTGGTGCTAGTACTCGTTAGTAAAACAATATGGCTGCTATGAATCGCTTCGGAGGGCGAACGCACCAGTGTTTCTCTATTTGCGGTCTCATGTCGCATCCTCACTGCATCCATCTTGAGGGCTACCTGCTCCTTCTCGGCACGAATGCGCATTATCTCGGCACGAAGTGTAAGCTTCTCTTTCTGGACCGACCGCACCCGCTTCTTAAGCGCATGCATCGTGTCGAGGGCTATAGTCTAAAATGGAATTAAACAGGGCGCACGTTTCGACATGATCATGATAACTTACATGCTCCAGGAGTCGTGTTCGTAGCTCCTCCTGAAATGCTTCCAGAGCTCGAAGCTTGGTCCTAAACTCCCTCTTCGTAGCTGCGTCCTTGGCGTTGACTCCGGCCTCATGTAGCGTCTCTAGACTGGAGTCGATTACTTCGTCGCATATCTGGGATAGCACGTCGATCACGTTAACGCCGCCGCGGTTGGCAAATGGAATCTCGGCATTGAGGATATCTGCCTCCGTGTCATCCTCATTCAAGTGCATGCGTTTCGTGTATCTTTGTACGGTAATGGGAATCGCCTCGCCATCACTCCGTCTTCTTATACTAGGCGTCTTATTCTTGGTCTTTGGTGCTTTGGGTTGTGATTGCTTGGCCGGGCTTGTCTGCACCTGTTTCTTTTTGCTCTTCTTAGCTGGGCGGGCACTGTCGACTACTTTAGAACCTAACTCGGGAGATTCCTCTTGTGGTGAGCTAACTCGTGGGCGCTTTTGGCCAATTCGTCGGGCAGCTGTTTGCACGTCGACCTCCTCGGCTTCCTCGGCTTCTTCTCTATCAGCCTCTACCTCCTGAGCTTCCTCTTCGACCTCCTCAAGCTGACCCTTCGATTTGGGTAGCTCAGTCGTGGGCTTGGCCTTCACCCTTAGCTTGGGTTTCCTAGCACTACTAGTACCCGCGGCCTCTGGGGGCGAGGACAGCGCATCCACCGTACTGGGAGTAGCTGGTCCGTTTTGACTCCGCGTAGATCGCGCAGACCCGGTAGTTGAAGTACCATTACTCCTTCGCGGTGGCCGAGCTGTCGGCGTCGACTCATCGATATCCCTGCTTACCAAGTCCAGTGATGCCCTCGTGTCTGCTCGCGTAGACCGGGTTGATCGTACCGAAGTCGCGCCGCTTATCCTACTCTTCCGTGCTAGAGGCGAAGATAAGGTGATTTCACCCGTAGCGCCAGCATCGTCGTCAGCCACATCCCTCAACAATTTCGCACTTCGGGTAAGGCTCTCGGGAACCCGAATCGAACGCCTATGCCCACTTCCCGGAGCATTGGCCGGGCTTTCTGTGACTTCTTCAACCGTAGGCCCAGCAGACAACCGAGAAGCTACGGATCCGCGTGACGAAGGGCGTTGTATAACTGCTGGTATAGACTCTAACGTTTCCTCTTCATTCTGTGGATCTTGCGGTGGTGGACTTGGAGTGGCTGGAGATTCTTGTATATTCTCGGGACTATCATCTTGGACCGCATTGTATGGGTCTGCTCTAGATCCGCTGAGCCGGGCAGAGCTCCTTCTTGATGAGCTAGGTGCGCTTGACGGTGGCTGTGTGTTTTCTGGACCGGGCTCGGGGTCCAACCGGCGTCGTTTCGCGGAGGTATTCGGCTCTGAGCGTGGAATAGACTGAGGAGCGGGCGGATCCGGAGATGTCTCGGCGCCTGGGAGAACGAACCCGAAAGAGTCGTCGGCAACTTCGTGGCGTCTATATTCTAGACTGTTAGAATAGGTACCATGAAATGGATTGGTAGAAAGATAAATAGGCACATACCCAGCTCCACGCATGCGCTGTTGCATGCGCTCCTCACGACCTGATATTTGGTGTTAGCTTAACTTCGCCGTATTTACGACCTTTCCTTACTAGTAGCCATGATATTGTCTAAATCAATCTCGATCGTACGCCTTTTACAAGATAATGATTGAGGAACCAACACCCAATGCCAACAAAACTATACCGCTGACTGGCTGACTGGAGATCGAATATGATGGGACGCGTCGTGACGCGCCTAATCGATAAGATTCAGGCTGATTATGTATCCATGTAATTGGTTCGAGGTCACTGTACCCAAGTATCGGCTTAGCTAATGCCACCAACAACTTCATCTTTCGTCATAGCGAAAAAGTCATTCGCTCCCAAGTTCTTTACAACGAGTCTATAAAAAGGAACAGATACACGTATTGATCATACCAAGTCAGCACATATTATTCAATTTTATAAGTTAAACTACTTCGTACCATTGCGAACTTACCTAAGTGTTTTAAGTAAAGCATACACCATTAAAAAGTGGAGATTCCTTTCACAAGACTGTGAAAACGTAATTGAATCAATCAAAATCCACGCACATAACAATTCCCGCAACGAAAAAGAAAATAAAAAGAGAAAAAGAGAAAAGATTAAATGATGAGAGTGGGATTTGAACCCACGCGGATTGCTCCATGAGGAATTAGATGCTAAGGTGACCTTAACCTCACGCCATAACCAACTCGGCCATCTCACCTTTCACCGCATGGGTGCTTCTGGAAGCGAGCCCATTTTCATATCTTTTTCTCTTGATATTTTAACCTATATACCTAGGTACCCATTGCGGTCTACTTCGGTCGTCCTAGGTAAGGAATAGCAATAGCACCAACGCTGTTTTCATTAATTGATAGACTATCTGATGCTTTGCAAGGTTAGACAGGAGCTATCTACGAGGAGTTATCTACGAGTCCGCATCAAGCCCAAGCCATCAATATGTCAATACGGTCGAAGCTAACATGCACCTCTTGCGTCCTAATGATTCCTTCCGAACCCGTCTAGCTCAAAGTGATATTATCGCTCTCTCGATCATCCGAAAACGAGACGCCTTTGGTTCATGGTCGGGATCGTCAATCTGGTCGCTTCCTCTCCTTGGCTTGCGTCTGAATGATCTCGGCGCATCTCTGAATGACCTCGAATGGCGACAGAATGCGACTGACTACCTAATGTCACGTAAACATACGCGAAGCACAGGGATGGAAGCTGTCATGATGGTTGTAGCAACTTCGGCACTGCCCTAAATGACTAGATTGCCCCCTTCGTCTATTTGATATGGCGGTTAATAAGTAATTCAGGGCCTTCGCTACCAGTATCGCTTGTCACGTCTAACTTTGGCGACACCCCCTCCGTCCTCTATTATCTCACCAATCCCCAGCTCACCGGCGTATTCATCTCCAGCCTTGATATCGCCAAACCTAACCATCCGATCCTTCAGGAGTCTCGACCTATCACTATCGTCCAAGGCCGAGCCTCCATATGGTATCCCAGTATAGCGTGACATGCTGCCCCGTAGCATCGTCGAGACGTTCATAAGCAAGTCGGGTATCCAAATTTTGAGATCGATGGATAATTTGACGACGCAGCTCACGAACATCGCGGAGGTCGAGAGAACGAGTACGGTCATCCAACCCCGATTGTAGACAAAACGAGACTCGAGATGCGTGTTGGTTCCGGCCACATCTGTAAATGGGTCTGGACTTTGGTAATATCCGCTGGCAAAAGAAGTACCTTGCGGGTGGTTTGCGTAGGTAAGGTTGAAGTTGTAAACTGCCGACCAATATGTGTTGAGTAGCTGCGAGAACCTCAATGCAAACGTCTCATTTCCAATATTTGTGAGATCGATTCGCTGGCTCTCGCCGAGCCCTGTGGGAAATGGCCTGTCTGGGCTGGCAATGTAACCTTGCAACAGCGTATAGACTCGTTTGAGCTGGTGATCGGCTGTGTCTATAAAATAGTTCAAAAAGCTGTTGACGCTTCCGGTCCAGTCTAAATCGGTGCAGAAGTCGAAGATGGTATAAGCGGACGACGGTCGAGTCTGGCGTTTTTGCGACCTTCTCAGTCGGTCAACTTTGCAATCCCAGCCATTGCAATTTAGCTGGGCCTCGACATAGGTCGTCCTAATGGTACAATTTGCTGCTGTTATTTCATGTTCTGCTGAACCGGAATTGTAACTTCGGTAGAACAATTGTCTCTCGGGGACCTCGTCCGTGGCTTCAGCACGGCAGCGCCTTGTCACGTCATCGTCGCTCGTACGGGATAAAATCCAGCCCCATTTGGTCACCACCCCGTTTCCACTCGAACCGTCGGGTAGCAGTAAGTCGGATATAAGACATGGAGCTTGCGAAAAGTCGCAACTTTCAGCTTTAGCAGCTGATATCTTTTCCCACCAATAATCATCGTCGTATTGCTCGGGTTGGCCAAAGTCGAGGCAGCGGAGATCCCAGTAAGCTGTTTCCAAGCTAAATTCGGTCGTACCTGTGCTTGGAATGTTCGAGATTGGTATCCCGATTAGTGACGCATAGGGAGTTGCTTCTGAGTATCCTGGGTAAGGGATCCATTCATTCTCTCGTGTGGAAATGTACCATGGCAAGCTTTCAATGGCTGGTATCTTGATATTTCCCCAGGAATCCGAAAATGATTGCTGAATGGATAAGGGGGAAACAATTGTTGCTAAGAAAGCAGGGTCGATGGCATCAAGTAAGGACCCGAGGTCTCCCGAGGAAAGTCCTGGAGGGTAGGTCGCATTAGAGAAATCTAGAAACTTCAGCGTTTGGTTCTGGACTACGGGAACATCTTGATAGTTGATGATCCTAAACGATGCCTGGCCCCCAAGAGGCGATAGAGCCCACAAAATCAAGAGGCAGGCTGTGGCAAAATCGACGCGCCTAAGACTTCGCTCAAACTGCGTTGCAATTGTGTTGCCGACTGAGGTACTGCCTAGGAGCAGGTCTAAGAAGCCAACCGATTCTCCGGTTTGCAGTCTCGACAGAGCCAATGAACGCACAGCACCGCCCACGACAAGTGCGTAGAGGACTGGAAATATTGTAGGTCCCTTTATTAGCACATTTAGTTAGTGTATGTCGTAGTGAGAGTATTGGAGGGAAGATTCATTCTGTCGTACATAGCGGGATGCCTGGTCTAACTTTTGAACCAAGTCGGAATTTTTTGGCAGCCCGTCGCTGCGGCCGACGAGACCGGCGAAGATGAAGAAGCATATCGTTAAGATGAGTAGAAAACAGTTGTAAAAGATCTGACCTGGACGCGAAGTCCCGCTCCTTAACAAGAGTGGTTGAGTAGGCCATCCTTGGATTTGATCATAGGGAGGCGCCATGGCGACTGGATTAAAACCGAATGAAAAACAGTGAACGAGTTGTTAGCTAGTAGATAATCATCGCATCCGTCGGAATTCTACATGTAAGGTATAGCACAAATCTCCCTTCGGTCCAATAGCCCCTTAAATGCTCTTGATTTGTTTTGTGGCGTCGCAACAATGCCAAGAATTATATTCTTATATGGTTTCGGTTAAATGCTGCACAGCCCCTAGACGAGTAACGTGTGTTACATTTGCTATGACGATTTGGATGATGTTGGGGGCGGCCTTATATCGAGAGCTGTGATACCCTCCGATGTGTTGAATGTGGTAGTACGAGAGCTCCTCTTAAGGGGGGGGTATGATTGGCCGCAGAAGATCTTCATATAACCTCAAGCTATTATGAATTGCCCCCAATGGCGCCTGAATTGGGTTGCATGAAGCAGCGACAGCTCCTACCGATATTGGGGGCCAAGGCCGAATCGTCACATCACATAAACTTGAACAAGCAAATTTCTCTTAGCTGTCGACGTTGTATCCTTCAGCACAAAGTCTTTTTTTACACAAGCCTCGATGTCACATTGTAAATCTTAAGATGGGAAAGCAACGATGTTGTTGCGCGACGAGCTTGTAGTCTACCTGCTAGACGATAAGTGGTACCATTGCGGCGACGGAGAGTTGGACAAGGACCTCATCGCCGTAAACGATCCACTCCAGCTGCGATTTAATAATGGAGGACGTACTCATGTATGCTGTGGATAAATCGGTCCCGATTCGCCATGAAGCATATACCTCTCTAGTTCTTTATCATGAATCCTCCTAGCAGTCCATCTATCCTCGCGCTCCAATAAAAAATCGAAACGAACGGACTCCAGGACTAGCCACCGACGTGTTTCTGCTACCACCTCCACCCAAGTTCCGTCACGCAGCTTAATCGCCTCTAAGCAAAGAGCTTTAAGGGTTTTGCGATGCCGGCGCAGTAGATCCACGAGTTCGTCTCGAGATATTTCCTTCTGAAGGAGCCTTATAGAGCGTAGGCAACACCAAGTATACGTTCCTAGAGACCTTTCCAGCGGTATGTTTTTCGTGAGCCCAGTACTTGATTGGGACATAGTAAAGTTGAACGTCAATTCCTCCAGTTCGGTAGCTGAAGCCAGAACCTTCGCAACTGACGGCCCTACTAGAACCATATGTTCTATCTCAAACTTAGGAACGCCGGACTCCAAGAGACTGAATGAAATCGTGCGGAGGTGCCGAAAGGCATTACAATAATGTAACGTTGATCCAGATATGCAGAACGTGAAAGGGGAGAGACCTGTTGTCGGACCGGGGGAGCGGGGAAATCGTTGCGCACGGTAGTCGATCGAAAATTCCCGCACCGGTAGGTTAGCAATCGATATTGCACGACACATGACGTTGAAGCCATGGTCGACGTTGACGCCATCGACTTCGAGATGTATTGGGGCCCCGGAGGGTTCCTTCGCAAACGTAGGATAATCTCTTGAGAATGGTCCGCCAAACCTGTTATCCTCGCGATCGTTGGAAGAAGGAATGGCCTCAAGACGCCTGATACCATAGTCCCAATCGCCTAAAAGGTCTCTCGCCAAACGCCAGTGATTGGCAAGGATAACCGTTCGGACGTTTGGCATTCTAGCCAGAGCTCTGGATATGATAGCCACGTCTTCCTCATTCGACATCATAGTGTTGTCTTGCTTGAGATGTGCATGATAGTACAGACGGCCACGTTCGAATCTATGCTCTGATTCCTCGCAATTTCGGCCCGAGTGAAAGAAAACTCCGGAGTAGACTATTTCCTCAACAGCTAAGCGTAAAGTCGGATGTCTAGATATCGCGGAAAGAACATCGAGGTCTCTGAGGTGGGCGGAAGCGTATGCTCGGTTGAATAGGAGATTGGTCGATACAGAATTGAAGTTCTTGCAGACAAGCCGCAGAGACTTAAGGTCGGCTTTGGGTAGGTTCTCAGATATCTGGAAGCCGAGCTCTAGAGGTACCTTCTCCATGTTGGCTGCAACCTGTGAATAGGCAATGGGGATTAGAAAAGTGGAAGAGAAGGTTATCGAGGTTGAAATATATCATACCTGGTGAAGAACCGGTTATTTATTTGGTGGTGGAATGACCGACCTTGCCTAGGTATGTACCTAAGGTAGGGGTTTTATGTAGTTTTTGTGTTTGCGTTTGTTTGTGTTTGGGGGACGGGCTCTAGGTACCTAGTAAAGAGCAGGGCCGGGCGCCTGCCGGACGCGAGCCGGGCGGGACTTCGTTACCCCACAAAATAATTTACTCCTCCGCCTGTTTATGTACCCACTTTGACCCGACCGGCTTTAGCCTGCGTGTGCGGAACCCTACCTAGCGCCCGCCCATGCTGTTTGCCTACAGGCCTCTACAAATATATGCAGGTATATACCTACATGTAGGTAGGTATATTCCAATATTTGAGCCAGCAACTAATGGGACAGAACTATACGGGTACTAACGATTAAACTACGGCCCCTTTTATTCTTCTAATAGACCTGCCTGTAAGAGTTCTTGCGTATCTTGTTATACAAAAACCTATTTGCCAAGTTTCAAAGAACTTGCCTTTGAATCTATACCCTCGGGCGAGTACTTACGAGTTTTAGAGCACAGGCAAATGAGGCAGAGTTTTCTACCAGAGTACCGGTTTTAGGCAAGAAATTGTGGCTTTGATATGTTTATTTCCCCGAGGTTAATCGCTGCCTCGGGATTCTTAAAAGAGAAAGAACAATGACTGAATGCCAATGGACGACACAGCATTAGAAGCTGGTGAACTTGGGCCCGAAGTACAAGGTGGTTGATAGGTAGGTACCTAAGCTACATCCGAAGATGATGGACTTGATACCTTGCGCAAGCTAGGTACTGGCTACTCGTTGTACCTAGCCACATAGAAAACTACCTGACAATGTCTGGACGTGAGCTAGCTAAGTCTACTAATCCCCAAATCTCGATTAATAGCTGTATCTAAGATATAGAAGCGATGACATCTGAGGCGCGCTTTCCTTCTGGGTTGGTGTTCGTTTCCACGTTCACAACAAGTACAACGTGGCCTGTGATTTGAGGGAGCTGTCAGAGCCGCATAATAGGTGCGTAAGTATTTGTCTTAACCTTAAGGCAGGTACATGTTGTCCTATATTGTATCCGAACAGCCTAGAATTCGTTGCTGAGGCAGTATGTACTTCGGGATACCCTCTGTGCTATCATAGAACTTAGATACCTCTGCTGGTCTGAACGTGTGCCGTGTGCCGAGCAACCAGACACTCACCATTTGCAAGTCATGTACACCTTTCAGCGTATTTCAGGGGGCAACGGCAGCAGCGCACCTCAGTAGAAACAATATTATACCTAGCACCCGAAGTGTTAAGGCTTGAATGTGACCTCACTCCTTCCTAGCTGGCAAGTGAAATAAAGTCGCATGTTCTCTTGACGCCTGGGGAGAAAATTATATAATAATCATTCCTGACGCTCATAAATTTGCTTAAAGCACCTAGACACACCTACTACCGATATTTCTACGACCCAACTCTACGAACCACCATTTTCTTCAATAGCTGACTCACCCCTCAGCAACCTACCTCCCACCAACTTGTGAATATCTCCCTTCAATCCGAGCAGAGCAAACGCGAATCAACAACGGCAACCAACGTATCCCTACTGATTCATATACCGAATCGTTCATCCCAAACGCGATTATCGAAAGCATGAGTCACCACCAGTCTCAACACACTTAATTGCATACACCGTCATACTAAACACGACTCCCCAAGGTGAATATGACCTGTCTCCCAGAGCCACATCACGGCCGTAGAGGAGAGCAAATTGGCTGCTTTCATCGCACCTCAAGTCATTATGCTAACCATGTATATTAGTCCGCCTCCGCACGACTTTGTGTCTTTCCCTTCTCCTCTGACATCATGTGTGTCATATCGCAAACCATCTGCCCCAATTGTGGACGCAAGCCTCAGGGCTACATATTTAGACCGTGCGAGCCGTTTATCAGTCAAGTCTCCGACCAGCCGGGTAGTACGCTCTTTGGCCGCCGACTCTGCTGCCCCGACTTTATCTGGCCGTCCCCCGGTCCCATCCCCGTGAAGGTGCAGCATTGCGAGAATTGCATCCATAGTCGCGAATCCTCAAACCCGGTGCGCAGCGATAACAAGGATGATGCCGGCAATACGGCAGCCGTCGTGTCCAAGACCATCCTCGCCTACCTGTCGGGGTTTGACATGGTGCTAGACGCGAAGCAGGACGACCGACGACACCGCCATCTCACCCTGCGCATTCCTTACTGCGACTTGTGCAGAAAACCTTACTTTTGCCTTCGCGACAACGACGACGAGACCTTTCTCCATGGCGACTATGGAGATTCGCAGAAGCCCACCATCGAAGGGATAGAGTTCGAGTTCAGCTCTATCCTGTGGACGTGGACGCAGCTGGCCCTGTTGTGGAAGATCGACGGACACGATGGAATCGAGACTAATATTCTGACGGGGTTCGTACATAGACCATGCAACACGTGCATAAACCGCGAGACAATCTTACGCGGGAGGATGGTTCTCTACATACAGCAATGCGACGGATCCGAAGCCTGGGCCGTGTGGATGTGGCTGATGATGCGAGGCTCGGGACAAGTGAACTTCTGGTGGCACGAGCTAAGAAACACAGGCCTCCCGGATTCCTCACCTCCCAACGCAATGGAATTTCGTGCCTTGATGGCAGCCGGCTGGAAGGCTAGAACCGGAGTAGCCTGGGAGGACATGTACGACGTCGAGCTCGGGGAGCACCCGCTCCTCTTCACGCCTCATAGCGAGGTTTTCACCAGCCTGTCGCAGTGGAACGCCCTCGCTAGAATTTACCGTCAACCTGATCCAGTTCCAATGCTTCCACCTCGCTTGCTGGACATCAGCGATGTCATGCTCGAGTATGAGCCTGCGGTAGAACGGCCACGCCGCTATCGAACCCCCCAACACGGACATCATCCGGAGCATGCCACCAGCGGCGCGGTCAATAATAATAGGCCAACCCTCCCCGTGAGCACCCCTCCACGGCCTGCACAACCGGTCTCTGCACTGCACAGACCGGGCGCCAAGATCAACCTGCGCTCGGACGACGAACACAACGACCGGCCGGCTAAGCGACTTCGCTTCGCGGATGAGGTGGACGTACTCGGAGAAAACTACCAGCTCCCAGCGCACGTCGGTGCCCAGCCTGAGACGTCTAGTCCTGCCGATTCCGACCACACACTTGTGGACAGCGACGACAGCAACGAAGACCTCACCAACGACACCATCGCCGTCCTGGTGCCGTGCCAGTTTGGCTTCTACCACGTCCGGTACATGGACCCGAACTGTGCGTGGCAGCTGCCGCTCGGCGTTGATATCGAGGAGGGATCGCCGATCGAACCACCTCGCAGACAACAACCTAACGTTGCAGAGGAGGCTCAAGACAAGGGGAAGGGGCCCGAAATTGCAGAGACGAAGGCTGAAGTCGAGGTGAAGGGAAAGGCGCCTGAACTTTCAGAGGCCGAAGGCAAGGAGAAGGGAAAGGAGCCCGTCGCCGCAGGGATCGAATACGATGGGCGGAATAAGAACCAGCAAGGCCGGGTGGGAACTGGGCGGAGCAAACGAGATGCTTTGGTACTATCCTCGGACGAATCGTCGACCTACTCCGACTCCGACTAAACATCCTTCGATATCATGGCCATGGTTGACGTACTGACGTACCATGGGGACGGATGAAACACCATGCTTCGTGATGAGCTCGATCTCATCATTTTCCTGCTGGGATTTCTATAGATAAAAAAAAGCCTGAGAGGCTGATACGCACGAGTCTACGATTTCCTGGGGTTTCTTCTGTCTGTTTGGAATGGTCTGTACTTGGGTTTTCGGTTAGGATTTGACTTGATCATCGGGATGATGATCCTTTTTTCGGGCTGCGTACTCTATACCCCAGGCAAGATAGCCGTATAGGAAAATAATACAGGAGAGAGACTCAAACATTAATGTTGAAGGTTTGCCTGTAGTTCTCGTGATTACTTAATGGAATCTTTGTCTTGTGGCGTCAGCTGCAAAGAATGTGGCAAGTGAATAAGAGGATCGGATCGGATATCAGCCACAGTTAACGTCAGACTGCGTAGTATCGCTGTAACGGGAGAGAGAGAGGCCCACTTCCAGATACACGTAATGGTCTTCGGCGCCGCGCATGAGACCTTGTTCGCGGACAACTCTCCTAGTTAATCAGCTTACAACGAAACTATTGATTTGAATGCCTACATAATTAGATCCTCTTCCCCCTCTTACTCCTGCCAGGATTCCCTACCGGTGTTGCCTCACGGTCCAATATTTGAACTACCACAACGTAGGTTTGCTTTCTGCGGCTCTGAGCTGTTGAATCAGGGCCGCTGGATACATACTTCAAACCGTCGTCACTCCGCCGTCGAAGAGCTAGGATAGCTCGAAGCGGAGATCCGATCTTCCCTATTCCAAGATGACGGCGTGGAACGTTCGTGATGCCTAACCTCCCCATCTCTGTAGCTTCTTGCTAAAACAGACTACTCGCAGATATTTCGGATACTGGGAGACTGCTCCCATCTCCTCTCGAAATGCATCCTGATCTTCGCGATCCACCGCAATAGGAGCGCAGAAGGTACGCACATCTTCCTGAGCACAGCTCCCCGTACTACATACTCTTCGTCTAACACGTTATCTCTACAGGTGTCTCCATGATCACCCAAGTCTTCTACGCGGTCGTCTTCTGCACGAGATACACGGATTTCTTCACCGAGACGTCGAACTGGAACTACTTCTTCAAACTATTCTACATCCTGTCATCCTTCTACATTGTCGCCGTCATGCGATGGCTATTCCCGCGGACGAGAGAGCGGGAGATCTCCTGGAAGCTCGGCGCGGCCGTTTTGATGGGATCACTATTCATTTCGCCTTTTACCATGCTGCTGTTTGAGGGCAAAGACCGCTGGGGTTTCTTCACGGTTAGTCCAATTGCCCAATACCCTATCCTCTTCCTCTGCGACGATACAGACAAATAGTCAACTTGCGCGCCTAGAGTCTAGCTAACAAATAACTCCTCAACAAACAGTGGATGTACGACTTCTCCCTGATCCTCGAGTCCGTATGCGTCCTACCACAACTCCTGCTCCTGCGACAGACGACGGTGCCGACGGTGATCGACTCGTTCTACCTGCTGACGCTGGGGTCGTACCGGGGCCTGTACATCCTCAACTGGATCTGGCGGGAGCTCGACGTCAACGACCGCAAGCCCAACGCCGTCTCCATCGTCTTCGGCGTCGTCCAGACGGCCCTCTACGTCGACTTCTTCTGGGTCTACTACTCGCGCCAGCGCGTCAAGCTCCGCGCCGGCGGCATCGTCGACGCCGACGACATCCGCCGCGGCTGGCTGCTCAACCGCATCTTCGGGAACAAGCGCTTCGCGGCCGCCCACGACCCCGACGACGAGGAGAGCGCGCCGGCCCTCGGCGGCGGCGGCGCCAACGGCAACGGAGGTAGCAATGGCGCCTCCCAGCCCCGCCGCTCTAAGTGGGGTGCTAGGGGCATTTCTATTAGTGCCGACGAGGGCGTCCGCGAGCACGAGGCTGCTGCTGCTGATGGTCGTCACAGTCCCGACGATTTCAACGACGAGCCAGTCGATCCCGACGCCAAGATGAGAGACCCCGACGAGCTGGCGCGGGCCCTTGATGACGACGATGACGACGACGGGTTGCCGTCTCCCGCGACGGGGCCTTCCCGCGTGGGGTCGACTCAAAATCAGGGCGGGATCAGCAACGGGAGCGAGTGGCGGGATAACTAGGCGCGCGTACTGTCGCGACTGTAACTAGTAGGAGACGAGGCTGAGAACTAGGATGGATGGATGGATGGATGGATCAATCGGGTCTCATTGGTTTGGGAAACACCTCGACGGGTATACCCCCCTACTGTACGGTAGCATCACGGAGGGACATTGATTAGGCGTACATGCAAAGGGAGTCCAGGTCTTTTCGAATCATTTTCCTCCTTTCCGAACGAGCGTGATTCTTACATTTCTCAGGGAGTGTTGAGGCCTTGAAGATGGATGGTTCAGCTACGAAATCTGAGCTACGTGAGCTAGAATGGGATAAGCTAGCATTCCGTGTACTGCTAGTATGCGTCTACCGCTTCGAATAGTTGCTTTGGGAAGCAGGGATATAATTATATATCTGACTACCTACAAGTTCCGTCTTTTCAATATTTCTTTTCTGTAGATATCCATTGGGCGGTGCTGATGACCTCGATTATGTATATCTAGAACGGGGAAGGCCAGATAGTAAACATAGGGGTAGTCTCGCAAAATGAGTTGGATTGAATCGCGTCAGCAAGACCTGAACAAGTCTTCTGTTTTGTCATGTTCTATTTATTGAATCCAATGGCTCGATAGAACGCTGCTCAGCTAGAACTAGCTTATGTATCTTCTCGTTATATACCTCCCAGACATGCATCATGTTCGTCACTCATCAACCGCCAATGCCCTCTTACTCTGCACACTCTTGTTCTCTCGATTCATATACGTGAAGCAATGGAGAGAAAAAGGACCACCGTATTTGATTCGCCGGCCCGCTCTTATACATCATGAATATATCAATAAATGGGGTTATATAAGCTGACCGAAGGCGCTCTAGTGAATATCTGACTCATCCCGACGACAAATGGAACGCTGACGGCGCATTCGTGATGACTGGATCAGGGTGCGTGCGCGATCTTCCAATACGCCCGCAGGAGAGCGAGCCCACCACCTTGGGTCTCGACCGTCCTGCCGCGCCCGCGCGCGTTGGGGTCCCGCGCATCTGCACCGTCTACCCCGGCCTGGCGTTTCCTCTTGAGCTCGCCCATCGGCGCCCGCGCCCGGCTATCCGCGCGTGCCGCTGGGGCCTCGATCGGACGCTGGGCCTTTGCGTTCCCCTTCTCGGACGGCGCGGCGCGCCAGGGCGGGCGGTTCGGCACGCCGTAGTTGCGGTAGTCGGTGCCGCTCGTCTCGTGCGGTATCCCGTCGTCCGCCATCGTGGGCCAGGGCCCGGCCCAGCTGGCGCTCAGCAGACCGGCCGTCCACCACTGCCCAAACTTGCCGTCTCTGTCGCGCGTGCCTAGTGCCGCTCGGGCGTTGTGCTGTAGCCAGGCACTGTAGGAAGAGCAAGCCTGGCTGTGCGAGTCACTGGCCGCGGCAAAGGCACGAGCGTCGACTTTGGTGCCGGACTCGGGCGCCGGCGCGGCAAGCGGTGCGCAGAAGGCCGTGAGGTGGTGGAAGAAGATGCCTTTGAAGGTCTGCCCGTCTTGGCTGCAAGTCCCGCTGGCGTCGCATGGGTCTTCCATCACACCCGCGCGGCCGAGCCCATGCCATCGTGGAAGTTGGCCGGGCCGCAGCGTCGAGATATCATCAATCGCTGTACCTAAAATAAGATCGTAGCCGCTCGCTTTGATCACATTCTGGATGAGCCGGTGTCCGTCTGAAAGATAGGACAGTGCACCCGTGGCTTCCCAAAGTCCGCGAAGCCCGGTGAGAAGAACGCCTTGGTTGTATGATAGGACTACGTTATCTCGCTGATCACACTTGGTATTGTTGTTCCCAGCATCGGCATAGCCGCTGATATGAAAGCCGTCGGTGTATAAGCCCTGCCTGTCGGTCATATTAGAATTGGCAAGCCATCTGTATCCCTCCACGGCGGCTTTGAGGTACTTGGCATGTCTAGGTCCACCCTGTGCGTCAAGATTGGGCCTGTCGGTGCTGCTGTCTTGGTAAAATGGGGAAGCGTTCTCATCGCCAGGAAAGTATAGATACATCGATATAGAGGCCGCGATGAATAATTCATTTGTGATGGCATTTTTGTATGGCAGAAGGCGTGGGTTCCAAATCATGCCGCCGCCGCAGAGCTTCGTATCCCACCCGTGCTCCGCAAGGTCCCAGAAGATACGGGCTCGATGAGAGAATGCAGGAATCCAGGTATTACCATGGTACGTCTGATTCGAAAAGAAGTCTGCAATACCCTGAACAGTGTTCGCCTGGGGCTCAGCGACATCCTGTTCAACATTGACGCTGAAATGTAAGTCCGTGTGCACGTTCACAAGCTGAATAGTCTCGAGCCAGCCGAGTACCACCCAAAGAATGTCATCGTAAGCCTCATTCCGAATCGCGAACGCATCCTGGCCGAAGTAGTACGCCGTGACCTGAGTGAAGTACCTCTCGATCAGGTTCGACTTCAATTTCCAGTCTACGGTGCTCTTCCGGTCGGGGTTGATATGGATCAAAGCCTCGGAAAGACTCCGGGTTGCGCCCGACACGTGCGTCCCCATGACGGCGGCTGTCCAGTCAATAGCGTCAGGCCATGTTCCGAGCCACGGCGCGAAATATGCCGTCTGCATGACATGCATTGCATCCAGGACATCCACCAGAACACCGAGATCTGGCGAATGCGACCCTTTGCTCCCCTGGACCGCCGCGACATCGGCCGGCAGGAAACTTTTAGGGGCGATTGGATCGCATCGTTTGGCCGCACTAAAGAATATTGGACATTCTTGAAGGTCGGACAGCCCGCGGGCAGCGCTAGCGACGGCTAAGACGCAAACGAGGGATAGAACCATCTTGACCGAAAGCGATGCGGGTAGGAGACGCAAATAAGAAATAAGAAATAAGAATATAGAAATACTCGGTATCCAATCTGATATTCAAACCATGACCGTCGAGGATGTCGATTTCTAACACAACATTCAGGCAGGTCGTTTATGGGTGCTCACGACATCGAGGCCTCGAGGCGAGAGTAAGCAGCGGCAATTTACGGCTTTTTCGCCTCTGCGCAGATCCTCCAACTTGTGCGACGCCAAGTGAAGGAGAGAGGCGGCGCAACTAGGAACGGATAAGATGGGCAAGCACCCTAAGCCACCATCGCGTTTACTTGCGAAGTCCCAGCTTCGAAGATCCGATGTCATGAAACGGTGATTATGGGGGTTTGTTTTCAGGCGGTTAATGTCTTCTGTCTTCGGGTTTCGAGTTTCGAGTTTCGAGTTTCGAGTTTCTTTGCTTCTTTCAGCTGAATGTGGTGCGAGTGTGGGGTAAAATGCACTAATCTGAATCTGCCCTAGGCTGGCTGGCTGGCTGGCTGGCTGGCTGGGTGCCTCCTATTCTTAGTAACATCGTCATCGGGCGTTGGAGGTGTAACCCCTGAAAAAAGGGGGTGTTCAATTTGTTATTGAAGAAGATTCTATCTTACGAATAAATATCCCGAATATACCTCGCAACCGAAATTCGATAATGGGTCTAAAAGACGGCAATTCGATAGTGTCTTCATATCCATCATGAAACCAGGGTATATACCGGACGCCAAGAATACCAGTAAGTAGCCAAATGAGACCACTCTCGCCTAGGCGGGTTTTCAAGTTTTATATATACTGTTCCTGGCTAGGATTTACATGTTCTGATAGTACCTGCTTACCTACCATACATCCTATGAAGTATTTAGGATGAAGATGTTTAGCATATTGCTTTTACCCGCCTCATGATATCGTTCTTCCCTTTTTTCCCGCAGTCCATCTGAATATATATTAAAACTGCTCTCTCGGATACGGGTAAGGAAATGTACCAAGTGTTACAGAACGCCGAGACTTGGACTGGCCAATCTGTCCCCCCCTTTCTAACATCAGGAGGGTGTGACTTGAGCCTAATACAAATATTACAACGTGCAACATATAAACTTCCTTCGAAGGAAACAATACTCCTTCAACCGCCCGATATCTGATGTTTACTTGGCGCTGCACTTCCGCCATAATAATCGTACCCTGTCTTACGCTTGCCTAGAGGCTAGCTACTGGATTCCTTGAACGCAGGCGTAGCTTCGCATCATTGCGCTGATACGGGTCACGGCTGGTCAATGTCTTCTACTGTCTGTAGCGTGCGCAAGTCGTCTACCTCTTGGAGAGCTCTTGTCATGGGGCCTTGCTTGACTCTCGAGTTCTTCGAATGCTCCAGCTGGTAGCCTTCGGATCCCTCCGGGTTGCTGGACGAGTTCTTGCACGAACCGTAACTGCCGCCGCCTCTTCTTCTGACCAACTTGAGTAACGGCCATAATGCTGGGATAGTGCCGACGATGATGATAACATCCATCTACAGGTTAGGGTTAGCCAGCCGAACATCATACGTAAGTCTGCCCGTGTTCGAGCATAACAATACGTACCTCTGCGCTATAATCTATTAGTATGGTTGCTATGTGAATAGAGCAATGAGAACTTACGTATACCATAGTGTTATAGGAGCCCAGAACCATGTAATATCTTGATGCTGATCTAGATCCTTGAGCAGGTAGACCTTAACAATGGTAGCGACGGCAGCACTAGAAAGGGTTTAGTGAATTCACCGAGAAAGTAAATTGAAGATACCTACAAGACGCTACCACCCATAAGGAAACATAATCCGACTTTCATCTTCCGAGAGATGTTGAGCTTAGTGATAAATGTCGTAGGGAATATGGCGAGGATTATATCCACGAGAGCAGTATAAGAGGCACCAACTATGCTTCCGTAATACCTATTTACAATTAATATTGCTAGAGGTTCGAACGAATTGTGACTCACTGAATGTTCGGATTCATGCATGTTCCATCCAGCGTCTTGTCCCATTGATACGCTGTAGGGCTGCAAAACCGGAGAATAAGCACTATCGCAAAGAGATTGAGCAAGCCCAGGAGGACACACAGTCCCCAAAGAAAGCAGAGGTGCCATCTCTTCGCAGTCACCCCCATAAGCCGGATAAGAAAGATGAAGATGGACACCTTACTACTAGTCGATGAGGTTAGGGACAGTACTGGCGCAATTATGGTGTATTTAATAGCTTCGGAGAGGAGATGAGGGGATTCGATATCGTGCTCATGTTTCCCTAGGCCGTGGGATGCTCCGACGGTAACGAGCGATGAACATATAATCGCAGATATCTACGCCGTTGTTAACAAGACTAGCCTCGATCTGATAAGTGGAGACTAACCGCCCCGAAAACCATGAAGAAGTCATCCCAGCCGATCTGGTGAGTCACAACTATGATATGATTAGCAATAGCGTTAGGGGAATACTGCATTCATTCTCCTGCCAAGGGACTTCAAAAAACGTTGGCTATTGCAGAGGCCTTGAGAAAGATTGCCGATATAAATGCAACTCACATGCTCTTCCATATACCCTCGCAGAACAGACTACGATAACCAAAGAACCAAGCCCCCATGAAACGGCGTAGAGAGTCCCGACATAGTTCGTCTCCGTGTCGGCCATGCTTCGATGGCTCGCCCTGAAGAGATAAGTGAGATGGGAGTAGGATGACCTGGATCGCGATTAACGAAGCTGAGGGACTACGAAGTTAATACGACCAGAGTATTAAAGTCAAACCATGAAGCTGCCTACCTAGATAGCCCTGGGGAAATAAACGAGGCCAGCGCGATCTATGCTGTATGAGCCTGATCGATTTACAGCATCCTGGACAATCCTATGATATTAGCTGTCGATAATGTCGTTTTCTGTGCGCTGGGCTTCGAGATTGTAGACGGACTTTATTTAGGTACACATCAATTCCAGTTATTGCCTCTCCAGAAACAATTTCGGTGACCGCGGGTTAAAGGAGATCTGAGTTGACGCACCTCATCCGTCAGAATACCGTCAAGACTCAAGATAGCTCGCGGACGTATGAACAACACTGTCATATACTGTATGAATTTAGGTTTGCCCTAACTACCTAGGCACACAGTTAAGGACGGTGTTATTGACACGTGCGCATGTTATTATGACGCTATTCTCTCAATATGATATATATGACGCTGTTATTCCACGAGTTGGGGAAAAAAGTCATGGCCCAGTCTACAAGATCAAGAAATGGAAACAGCAAGAAATCGAATTTTAGCATTGCCTCCAGCCATCTGGATTCAAGCTCGCCTCAGCCAGATTATACGACAAGTCAAAAGAACTAAGCGTCCTTATCCACAAGAGACATCTATGTTGGCCGTCTTCTAAGCCTCGCATGAAATCGGCACTCACCGCAATTGGGATGTCGTGGGGGTTGGCCCGCTGTTGTGTGCATCCGGCACCAACAAGCCTGCACTGTACATGCATGACATTGTCCCACAACTCTTGCTCACGCTGACCCCTTCATTATCGCTCCCGTTCAGATGAGCCGTCTGCCGCAGTTACCGTCCGACGAAATCGTAAATCTCAGGAGACAGAAGATTTGTCATGCTATCCGAAGCGGACAGAATCGAGGCCCTCGAGGCCGCTCAGAAGCTTGTAGCATGCTTATCGGAGAACTCCGAGTCGTCTCGCTCCGAGTCAACCAGAGTACAGGCCCTACGAATAACCAATCATGTTATCCGCTCCCTCGAGAAACCTGAAGATGGGTTAATGAAATTTGCGTATAGTGTGCGTTACCAACTTATTCTTCGGCTGTCTGGTTCTTTGATAGGTTAGCCAGGCTAATTATATCATAGCCGACGATATGGATGGCGATTCGGACTTGCGTTCAATTGAATGTTTTCAATATTCTTGTAGAGAAAGAGACAACCTCAGCGCGAGAGATTGCAGAAAGAAGTGGCGCTGATGAGGCTCTTCTTCGTATGCTCTATTTTCTATTTTATATGGCTGACAGAATGAAGAGACTAGGCACTAACTGTGCAAAAAGGCCGTCTCCTCCGTGTCCTCACATCCTATGGCTACGTTGCCGAAAAGGGGGACGGGCTCTACGGAGTTAACAAGTGGACGAAACACATGCAGAACCGGCTGACACAGGGTATGATCAAGTTCATGTACGAGACACTCCAATCAACTTCGCGTGACATCGCTTGACTGAGGTTCCTACAGATTTGACGAGTCGATGCCGGCCATCACAGCCGCTCCCGAGTTCTTCAAAGACAACGGCTTTCAGAACCCCGTTGATCCCCGAAACGGCCCCTATCAGAAAGGGCTCGGCATCGATGTCCCCATCTTTCCGTGGCTAGCTCTACCAGAGAACAAGGAGCGCTGGGACGCCGCGAACACATTCTTCGAGGGCGACAGGGGCAGCCGCCCCTCTTGGGTAACTTGGTTTCCCGTCAAGGACGAGCTTCTGAGCGGAAAGATCGACGACCTGGCTCCGCTGCTCGTTGATGTCGCCGGAGGCCGGGGACACGATCTTATGGAGTTCCTCGATCAATTTCCGATCGTGACAGGCAAGTATGTCCTCCAAGATCAGCAGCAGGTGCTGGATAGCGCCATCAGTCTCCCACCTGCTGTAGAGAAACGCGCCTTTGATTTCTTCAACGAGGCTCCTGTAGAGGGTAAGTTCTGGATGTTCTATACAAGGCAGATAACCTTCGCCCGAGTTGGCTGATGACTGATTTTTCTCGCAAGGTGCCAAGATCTATTTCATGAAGTTCATCATGCACGACTACGCCGATCCAGAAGCTCTTCGTATCCTCAAGCACATCAGATCTTCTATGAAGAAAGGATATTCATACCTTGTAATCAATGATTTTATCCTCCCGGACACCGGATGTTCTTTAATTGCTGCTGAATGGGACTTGATGATGCTCACCTTGATGTCTTCGATGGAGAGAACAGAGTCTCAATGGCGAAACCTGCTTGGTGCTGCTGGCTTGTCTATTAAGGGATTATACCAACCTCCTGGTGATGGACAAGGCATTATACTTGCTACCTTGTAACGATAATTATTCCGTCGCAGTGAGGTAGATGGAAACAAGAGTTTAAACCAGAGCTAAGACATCAGATAGAAAACTCATTACAACACCTAGGCAACGCTGAAACCCAGTCATCTCACTATCCAGTGTGAGAACAATATCCTAGTACTGAAATCGGAAATGGGGATCTGGTGCACTGAACCCCTTCGACATCGCCCTCTGCACAGATTACCCTACTGAGTCCTCCAAAAGAGGAGTTAAAAAAGCTCCGGACACGAGACTTGATGCCACCATGCGCCCATGGCTCGGTCCATGACTCGGGCATCCTCGGATGAGCGAGTAGTGCGTCCCGACTCTCCCCCAAGAAATTCCCCCAGACCAGAAACTAATTCGCAGCCCTTATCTCTTCGTGGGTCGCACCAACACTGTCCTAGCCGAGTTCCTCGCCAATTCTGGATCTAGAAATTGGCCAGCGGCCTATTCGGCGGCCTATTCGCGAAGGTGCATGAGGCTTAATCTTGAGCAATAACAGGGGTTTGCAGGTGATGAAAGGCGCCGAAGGACGAGGCTACGAGATGAGCTGGGGTGTTGCCGCCGATGTAGTGGAGTTGGTCCCCGCTCATATCGACCAAATGAAAATAAGCATGTGAAATTTATAATAAACAGGTTCACTCACTAGCTCAGCGCTGTCAGCCTCCTTGCTTCCACGGGGAGGCGGAGTTAGTGAGAATACCTTGGCGAACCACCTATCAGACAACTCGACAAGTCCGAGAAAAAAGGGGTATCACCAGATAGCGCTGATAGGAATTGAACCTATCCCTCCTAATAGCCAAGTGTCCGGTTCCGTTTTCAACGGATCCTTCCGCAAAAGACTAATGCAAGAATGGCAGCTGAGATGGGACCAAAAGTTACGGCGGTTGTTCGTTTGTGTTCATTGGGGAAAACTGGGTTATCGTCAGTGGCTTTGCGCCCAATGCATAAAACGTGGCGTATCAACGTGTTTTTGCGAGGTGCTTCCAAAATTGAATTATTGCAACTGTCGGAGAGTGTAGCCTTTTTGAGCACCGAGGACATATCTGGGAGGCGGGTATGTATGTCTCCTAACAATGCAGCAACCTCGAAGCTATTCGTGGATTCTTACTGCATGGCATTCTCGAGGAAATGAAACAGCTCGCCCGTATGTAGCCAACGCTAAACTAAGGTTAATATGTATCATATTTGGAGCGAGTCCTAGGTGTTAATATTGTCATATAATTCTAACTACATGAAAGAAAGGAATCGTCTCACCTGCCACGGAACTCCTCCATATCTAGTCGATTCTATTCGCCTGCAAATGTGCACTTTCGCTATCAATATACGGCCGCCAAGCCGTGCTAGTCGAAGGGGTCGAGAGCGACGTTACACAGCATGACTACCGCTCTATACAAGATTGGTAATACGTCGGTTAGGCTAGGGTTAGGCATGCAAGCCGAATGGGGGCTGAGACTAAAGGGCGAAGGAGAGAGACGAACGACGTCTTATGTGGGTCATGCGGCTGCGAATGATGAATCCGCAATGGGCGATATTATTCCTGGGGTAAGGACACACTATTGCTAGCGCTTACGCTGTTTAAGGGTACCTAGGTACCTACCTACCTCTTAGTGTGTTGAATGTTGGTCTTTCGAGAGGAACCAAGAGTAGTATGTTAAGAGAAGTGGCTATAGGTTGTAGCCGAAACAATAAATAAAAACTATAACTACCCAGGTAGGTACATAATAATACATTAATCAGAATGTAATGGAATAATGGAATTGCCAGCTCTGGCAAAGGAAGCATTCAAGTACCTGCTAATACCCCTGGTCAGCTGAACCTGGCCCCCTTTTCCCATATACACCCGACCTCGCGATGGTGCTCTAAAATTTAAACCTGCGCAGCATCGTAATCGCATGACTTCCAACGCTTTCTGGAAGACTTGAGTCCACCTTTTAGGGATTTAAAACATTAGGGAAATATTCCCAGTTCCTCCGGGCTACCTTCTCGCGTAGAGTATACCCATACAGACGTAGAACAGTGCTGTGGAGGCTGCGAGACCTGCCTGGACTTGGTCCAACAAGCTAGCGCGTGAAATGTAAATTCCATCGCCAAGTGTCTGCTCTTCTTGAGATTTGGCACCGCCTAGCACAGCATTCAAACCTTGGAGTGATCCAATTGCCACCACAAGTGCCAAGGCTAGTGAGAAGGCGCCCAGAATTGTAGCAATGACCAATACAGTTTTGTAACGCCTCTTGTGAGATGAGCTCATCAGGGCTACGAACAATATGATTCCACTGATAACGAAAAATGGGATGTAGAGGACAGGAGGCTCCCAGAAAAACACGTCTTGCTGGAGGTGCTTGGCCTGAGCCACCGTGACGTTGAGAGATTTTTGGACAAAGTCTTGAGCATCTGGAACCAAGTCAAGGTTCTTCGAGAACTGTTCGCTTAAGTCTTCTGGGTCATCATCGCGCATATTCGGAATGCAATATGTTTGCTGATTAGAAGATGAGTTGTCCGATTGTGCCCCAGTCGTGTCGGCAAAAGAAACGCAACCGCCTGCAAGAATGTTAGTTGATTGCTCTACTAAACATGCCTCAGTGACTTACCGAGGTATCCAACTCGGAGCGAGATATTGTACGATGTAGTATTGGCGTGCATGTCGGCGAGGTTGAGATGTTCGAGGCCAGCATTGCTTGAAACACAGCCGCATATAACGAAGACTAAATATGACCAGTTAGAAGGCACCTAAACAACTGTACAGCTTGTTTACCATTCAAGGTAGATAGCTGTTATAACTTACCTCCCAATATAATACCAGCGAGGTACGATAAGACTACTAGACACGCCATCACAGCACTGAAGTAACGTCCCCCTTTTCCCACTATAATAATACTAACGTTAGTTTCGATTATCAATGTTAACTCAGATATTGGCCATGCCCCCCACCACTGCGACTATGGCCAGCCCGAGGATATACTTTTAACTCACTCTTTTTAAACCCCCGTCGGGAGAGTGGCCCATAGTTGTGTCCATATTCACTAGCTGCGCAACCCGGCCGTGTAAGCATGGCCAGGAGGGAAGCTGTGGGTTTTTTTTTTAGATTATATAAGCATTTTATTATCGTATTATATTAACTTCGCGTAATTTAAATTAATTAGAATTTATCTATAAAAATATAAAATAAAAATTATAAAATTAATATTTAATTATTAAATTTATTATTTTTTATTAAAACTTTTTATTAATTTATATTACTTTTTTTTAATTAATATATTTATATTAACTATTTTATTTATATTTTATATTTTATATTTATATTTATATTTATATTTATTTTTTTTAAACTTTTATTTAAATTTCATTATTTTTTTTTTTAAAAATTCTTTAATTAGTGATTATTATTTTTTTTAATTATTAAAATATTATTACGTTTATATTTATTAAAATTTTATTTATTATTAATTTAAATGTTATTATTATTATTAATAAAACTATTAAATAATAAAACTAAATTAATATTTAGTATAAATATAATATCGTTAAATATAAACTTAAATTATTTAATTTTAATATAAATTAAAATTAATATTAATTTTATATGTTTTATTTTTAGTTTTTTATTAGTTTTAGATTTTTTTTTATAATTATTATTATTAATTATTAGCTTTAGTTTATTTTATTTTTATATAATAAGGGCCTTTTTATAATACTAGCGGTAAATATTAAAACCATTATTATTAAATTTTAAATTTAAATTTAAAAAGTTTTTTTTTAAAGTTAAAAAATAATATTTATAATTATTTTTTAATTGTTAACTTTTTAATTTTAAGCTTTTTAATTATTAGTTTTTACCTTATTTTTTTCTTTTTTTTTAATTATTTATTTTTAATATTTTTATTTATAGTTTATATATTTTAACTAAGGTTTTTAATAGCTTTTATTTATAATATTTATTTTTTTAAAGTTTTATTAATAATAAATTAAACTTTTAATTTTTTATTACTTTTTTATTTTTAAATAATAAAGCTATTTTATTATATATTAAACTTTAAATAAAATATATAAATATATATTAAAAAAGCGTTTTTAAAATAAAATAACATTTAATATTATAATAAAGATTTAAATATAATAAATTTTTATTAATAAAAAATTTTAATAAATTTAATATATAAATTTATAATATATATAATTTATTTAATTTATTATTTTTATTTTTATTTTTTTTTAACATTATAATTATATAATTATAATTAAATAAATAATAGATATTATTTTAAATTATTATTTAATTTTTATTATTATTAAAAAAATTATTTATATTTAAAAATAAGGTTGTAAAATTTTATATATAATAATTATTAAACCAAGTTAAATATGTTTTTAATATAATATAAGTTATTTTAATTTTAATTAACGCTTTTATAAAATAATAAGTTTTAATTAAAAAGTTATAATTATTTATTAATTTTTTTAAATTTATTATAATTTTAATAGTTAAAACCTATAAAAATGTTTTTTTATTATTTAAGGTTAGTTTATTTAAAGTTAATTTATTTAAAGTTAACTTATTTAAAATTAGTTTATTTAAGGTTAATTTATTTACAATTAATTTATTATATTTATATTTTAAGTTTATTGTTTTTTTTTATAATAAAAATAAAATAATAAATATTACTTATTAATTAAAATTTAAATAAAAAACATAGTTATTTATTAATATTATTTTATTAATAAATTTAAATAATTATTATAATATTATAATAAAAAAATATTTAATATTATTTATTAGTTAGATTTATTAATAATTATTAAACGGTAAGATTTTATAGTTAAATATAATAAATAATTTGTTTTTAAAGGTTTTTAAGATATAAAAATTATATTTATTTTTATATATTTATAATATATTAATGTTTTTCCTTATTACTAAATATTAATAATTACTAATAATAGTAATATAAATAATATAAACTATTTTATAATTAATATTAAAGGTTATATTAAAATAATTTAAAAAATTAAAACTAAGTAATGGTTTTATTTTTAGGTATTTTAAATAATATATATTAAGTTTATATTATAATTATATATATAAATTACGTGGCGGTAACCTATAAATTAAATAATATAATTTATCGATATTATTTATTTTTAAATATATAAATATAATATATATAAATTTAAATATATATAAATAATAAAAAATTATATTTATTATAATATAAATAAAATTATAAAAATCTATTTATATAAACTATTTAAACATTTAAATAATAAGTTACTTTAAAACTTAAAATATTAATAATTTGTTATTTACTTATATATATAAGTAAATTATATAATATATAAATATTTTTTAACGTTATTTTAATTTTTTATTTTTTATTTTAATATTTATTTTTTATTAATATATTTTCTATTAAAATAAAATATAAAATAAATTTAAAAGAAAAATTTATAGTTACCGCACTTTTTAATAATAATAATAACATGTTTAATTAAATTTAAAAAATTATTTATATTTTTTATTTTAAATATAATTTATTATATATATTAATTATTTTATATATTATTAATAATAATAAACTTTATTATTTATTATTTTATAAAGTTTATATAATTATTATTAAGAATATTTAAAATGATATTAAAGGTATATAAGGATTGTATTTTTTTTTATTTATTAATTAAATTATTTTTTATTTGCTAGTATTTTAAAATAATTTAATTAATATTAGGATTTATTATTTTTACATTTTTTATAAAAACCATATAAATATAAATTATATATTTAAATATTATAATTAATTTTAAATATTATATATATATATTTATATTAATTATTTTTATTATAATTAATATATTATATTTAATGATTTTTTTTTAAAAGTATTAGTTTTTCTTTTATAAAAATATATTTAAATAATAGAAAAATATATATATTAATAACTTATTTAATTATATTAATTTTAAATTTAATTTTAATTATAATTATTACATTTTTATATTATAATTAATAAAATTAAAAAATAATTATATTATATTTAAAACTATAAATCTTTAGTTATTAACTAATTAAATATATATATATTTTATAAAAAATTCACTAAATGTTATTTATATTTTTTTTTTAATTATATGTTTTTTTACCGAGATTTTTATTATGTTTAAAATAAAAATTATATTATTATTTATTTAAAGTTAAACCTTAAATAAAAGAATAAATTTTATTTAATATCGTATATTTTTTAATTGTTAACTAAGTATTATAATATAAATATTAAAATATATATATTATTTTATAATTATTTTTTTTATTTAATTTTTTATATTTTAATTAAACTTTTATTTATTTGTTTTATTTAGGTTTTATTTATTAAAAAAATAATTAAAATATTTAATAATAATATTTTTTATTAAAAAAATTTTTTTTTTTTTTTTAAATATAAAGGTTTTTATAATAAATAATTCGTATAATAAATAATAATAGTAAAATAACTTTTTAATTTTAAAATAAAAACTATTAATATTAAAAAAGTTAATTAAAAACGTAATATTAATAAAGTTTTATAAGGTGTAAATAAAATTAAAAAAGAGGATATAAATAAAGCTAAAAAAAAAAATACAAGTGAAATTAAAAAAGAAAACGCGAGTGAAACTAAAAAAAAAAATAATATTAAGTATTTAAATAAACATTTAATTTATTTAACATATATTAAATAAATAAAACCTAGTAATAATAATAATCTTAAATATTTTTTTTAAAAATATCGTTATAAAAAATTAATGTTTTTAATATATATTAAATAATTTAAACTTATTAATAATAATAATAATAATAATAATAAAAATAGTAATAATAATAATAATAATAATAATAATAATAATTTTAACTCTTTTTTTTTTTAATAACTTAAATAATGACTTTTAGTTTAGTTAAAAAAAAAAAGTTAAATTTAATTTTTTATATTTAAATATTAAAATTAAACTTATATTATTTTATTTATTTATTAATTTTAATTTTATTTTAAAGTTATTTATATTTATATTTAGTTTAATAAATAATAATAATTAAAATTTAAATTATTATAAAAATTATTTTATTTTAATTATTTTTTATATAACTTTTATTAATATAAGGTTTTTTATTAATATTAAATTTTTTATTAATATTAATTTTAAAATTAATTATAAAGTCGCTTTTAAACACGTTTATAATAATTATATTTATTAAAAAATTTAATTTTTTTTAATGTTTTATTTATAAAAAATTAGGTTTTTTTAATATATTATAATTAAAAAAATTAGATTTTTTTATATATATTATTTTTTTATATATATAATTTATAATATTTTTTAAATAAGTATTTTTATAAAAATAATATTTTATAAAATATATATATATAAATAAAAGGAAAACAATTTAATAAATTAGTTTATTATTTTATATATTATTTAATAAAAATTCCAAGTTAATATTTTTTTATTTTTTTAAAATATAAGATTTTTTTTTATATTATAACTTTATAATATAAAGTTAAAAACATTTAATTAAATAATCCTTATTTATTTAAAGTTTATTTTTAACGTTAATTAATTTTATAATTATAACTTATTTAAAACTTTTATTTTTTTTATTATTTTATATATATTTTAAATTGGTTTATTTTTAATATACAACGTATATTTAATTATTATATATTTTTTTAAACTGTTATTAAAACGTAATTTATATAATATTAATCTTAAATTATTTAATATTTTTTTTACTTATTTAATTTAAATAACTATTTAATTTAAACTTTTAAATTTTATAAACTTTTATAATTATTTTTAATTAATATTATTTAAGTTTATATAGTTTATAAAATCTTTTTTTAATTTATAAGAAATATTTTTTAAAGGATTTTATTAATTTTAAAAAACCTTTTAATTTTATTTTAACTTTTTTATATTATAAAAACAATATTTATAATAATTATTATTATTAAATTAAAAAAGCGGTTTTATAGTTTTATAAGTTAAAATAGCGATAACTAATATATTAACTTTTATTTATTAAGTTTATTATTTTATAATATAAACTATTTTAACTTTTTTAAACTTAATTAAAAATAAATACTAGTTTTAAACTAAAATAAATTAAATTATCTTTTAGTTTTATTTTATACGTTTAAGATTTTTTATTATATTAATAAAAATAATAATTATCTTATATTAAAAAATAATAAAGATTTAGTTAAATATATATAATAAATTTTAATTAAAATTAAAAAAATAAAAATAAATAATATTATAGTTTTAATATTTAATAATCTATATATATATTAAGTTTTATTACTTTTTTAAATAAGTATTTTACTAATAATTTAATAGTTTATTATTAAATAAATTTTTTCGTTAAATATATAATATAAGAATTAGGTTTATTATTATAAAAAAATTAAGTTAAATAAAACGTTAATTATTAATTATAAAAATAAATTTATATCGTTTTTTTTAATTAATTTAAAAATTCTAATTATTATTAGTTGTTTATATATAAATATATAATATTGTTTTACCTTTAAAATAAAATTATATTAATTATAAAACGAATAATAATAAATTTTAATATTATATTATTTTATTTAATTATTTTAATAATATATATATTAGTTATTATTATAATAATACTGGAAATAAATACTTTTATCGATTTAATATATAATATATAAATATTAATAAATTTAAATAATAATAATTAACTTTTTTAATAGCTATTAATAAATACGTTAAAATAAATAATATATTAATTAATATTTTTATATTAATTTTAATTTCTTTTTAACGTAACTTTTTATTATTAACAACTAAAAAAAATATAAAGTTTATAATAAAATAAAAGTTAATTAACACTCGCTTATTTAAAATAATTAAAGTAATTTATAGTTTATTATTTTAATTACTTAATATAATAAAAAAAATAAAACAATTAAAACGTAATAAAATTTTTTATTTTAAAAAGTAAAAATAAGTTAAATAATTAATTAAAAACGTTTTATATATATATTAAATATAATATTATTTATAGTATTTTTTTTTTAATTATTTATTAATTTTTATAAAATTTTAAAATATATAATATTTAATAATTTATTAAATTTTACTTTTAATATTTTCAGGATTTTTAACTTTTAAATAAATTTAACCTTTGATATAACTATATAAAACTATTTATATATAAATATAAAAATCTTTTAATTAATATTAATTATATTAAAAAATTATTTTTATAACTTATTTATAGTTATAATAAAATAAATTAATATTAAAAACTGTTATTTAAATTATATAAACAACTAATTTTTATTATTTTAAATTAATTTAATTTTTAATAAAACGTATTTTATTTTATTAAACAATTTGTTAAAAATCTTAGTTTTTATATTATATTTATTAAACTAAATTATAATTATTTAAATATTATTATAAAAATTTTAATTAAAATCTAAGTTATATAATATTATAATAAAAAAACCAACTTTTAATTTTAATTTAACTAGTAACATCTTTTTTAATTATAAAACTTAAATTATTTTAATTAATATTTTTTTAACTTATTAATTATTTATTTTAATAAACTTATTTATTAAAAAGTATTTTTATTTTTTTTTAAAAATATTAAATAATAAATTATTATTAATCTTTTATATAAATATATTATATATAAATAAAATAAATTTAAAGGTAAAAACGTTTAAATTATATAATATA
Source organism: Hypoxylon rubiginosum (assembly GCA_902806565.1). Taxonomy (NCBI): domain Eukaryota; kingdom Fungi; phylum Ascomycota; class Sordariomycetes; order Xylariales; family Hypoxylaceae; genus Hypoxylon; species Hypoxylon rubiginosum. Next base: position 1,465,926 of record CADCXA010000021.1, on the reverse strand, counting down.
TTATTTAAGATTTTTTTTAAGTAAATATAATTATAAAAATCCTTAATATTATTAAACGTTTTTATTATATTAAATAATAATATTAGTTTATTAGTTTTAAAGTTATAAAAAATTATTTAAAGTTATTATAAAAACTTTATATTTTCCACGTTATTTTATTAAACCTTTATATTTTTTATTAAATATAATTTTTAAAACTTAAATTATAAAAATAAATTTTATAAATAAATGTTAATAATTTACAATTTTAATTCTTTTTTAATTATAAGTAGAATTTATATAAAATCTTTTTTAAATAAAATAAATATTTTATTAAATAAAAATTAATCTTTTTATATATTATATAATATTTTATAAACTATTTTAAACATATATTTATATTATATAATAACTTTATTTTAAATAATTAGTAATATTTATTAAAAAAGATTTATTTTTATTAATTTTTTTTAAATATTATATATTAAATTACTATTTAAAGTAATAAAAATTTTAAACTATAAATAAATAGTTTTTTTATTAGATAATAAAAACGCTGTAATATTAAACGAAGTTATATATAATATAACTTTTTTTTTTAATTAATAGTAATAATAAAATGTTAAATATAAAAAAGTTTTTTTAATTTTAACTAGGTTTTATAAATAAAAATATATAAAAGAAAAAATTTATTTAATAATTATTATAATAATATTATATATAATATATTAATTATTATTTAACATTAAAAACGTTTTATTATATAAGTTTATTTTAATATTATAATTATAATTTAACTTTTTTTTAAATAAGTGATTAATATAAACTTTTTTTTAATTAAATTAAAATAAAAGAAAACTTATTTCGCTTTAGTTTTTTAAGCTTATAATAGCCATTTTAATTAAATATAAATTATAATCTAAATAAATAATTTTAATTAAATTAAATAAATTTTATATTTTATTAAATACTTATATTAAATTATTATATATAAACTTTTAAAACTTATTTTAAATATAAATTAAATTCTAAATATTGTTTTTTTATAAAATATATATAAAAACAACTTTTAATTAACTGTTAGTTAAAAATATTTACATTTTTTTAAAAAAATTCTTTTAATAATTATTATCCTTTAAAAAACTTTAAACTTAATAAATATCTTAAAATATTAAATATTAAATATTATTATATTTTATTAAATTAAGTTAATTTTTAATTTTAAAAATTAAAATAAAAAGTATTTATAAATAAAATCTTTTATTAGTTTTTAAATAAATAAAATATATTTAATTAAGCTTTTTTATTACTTTTTACTTATATTTTATTTTATTTTTTTTTATATGTTATTAAAATAAACATAGAAAATCCTAGTATAAAATATTCTAATTATTTTTATAAACCTTATTATATTTAAACTATATTATAAGGGTTATATAATTTTACTCCAAGGCTTTTATTATTAATTTAAAACTATTTTTAATATAGTATTTTACTTTATTTTTTTTTTTTAAATAAATAACTAAAGGTTAAATAAATAAATATATATTATAAATTAAAAATTTTAAAAAATAATATATTAATTTATATAATTTAATAAAACGGCTATATAAATATTTATTAATTTTATTATAAGGTTAATTTTAATCTTAATTTTATTATAATAACGTTTTCTTTTAATATAAACGGGTTATAATTTAATTATTACTTTTATAAATATACTTATAAATATATTTAATTGTTTTTATAATAATATAAATTTTAATATTAATATACGTTTAATATTTTTAATTAAAAAAAAGGTTATATAATATTATTTAGTTATTATTTTATTTTATTAATTTTAAATAACCTGGGATTTTAATATATAATTTTTATTTATATATTAAATATTTATTTAATTTAATTATAATTTTAAAGTAAAACAGCTTCAGAAAATTCTTAGAATAATAATTTTTAACTATATAAAATGATTTTAAATTCGTTACATTATAAAATTTATATATTATATTAAATAATATTATTTATTATAAGATGTTATTTAAATTAATATTAATCCTTAAAATTTTAACTTATATAATGTAATTAATATTCGTAGGTTTTATAAATTAATTATAGTTTAATAATAATAAAAAAACTAAATAATATATATAAAATAAGTTTTTTTTTTAATATTTAATTATTTAAACTATACCACGGTATTTATTAAAATAATTTATTTTTATAATATTATTTAGAAATATTTCTCATTTTTAATTAAAGATATAAATATTAATATTAAATCGATTATTTATAGTTTAATTTAAAAGAAGCTTATTTTTTATTTTTAATTAGTTTAAATTAATAATAAAAGTAATAAAAAGAATTAGTTAATTTAAATAATAAATAATAATTATTAAACTTTAATAATAATAAAATATAAATTTTTTATTATTAATAAATAAAAACAACAAATATATACCACGGCTAATATTAATTAAATTAATATTTTCAGTTAAAATAATATTATAAAAATTATTTTAAAAGGTTTTTTATAAGTTATTTTATTTATATTTTAATTGTTTTAAAGTAACTTATTTTATAATAATTTAAATATTAATTAAATATTACTAAAAAAATTAACTAAATATAAATAAAACTAATATTTTTTATTTATAATTATATAAATAATATTAAAAATATTACTATAAAAATAAATTCCTTTTTTTATAACTTTCGTTGTAAAATTATATATTTAAATTATAACTAGTTTTTTTATATAATTATATTAATATATAAATAAATAATATATATATTAAATGGTTTATAAAAATATATATATAAAAGAATAATATTTTTTTTATAATAGTTTATTTAATTAAAATAATTTTTTTTTATTATTAGTTTTTTTTTATAATGTCCGGGATAATATTAGTAATATTTTTAATCCTTAAAAGGTTTTTATATTATTAATTTACATTTTTTTTAAGAATTATATTTAAGTTAAATTTTAATATAAATTAAATTATAAAATTATTTATATTTAAGTTTTTTAAATTATCCGTAGCTTTTTATATTTATTTTTAAACTATAATATACTTTTTAACATATAAATTATTTATATAGATTTTTTTAAAAAGTTATATTAAAATATCTAAGTTTAAATTATTATTATTAATAATAAATTAATATTAAATAATTAACTATAAATTATAAAAATATAATTAAATATATTTAAGCCGCTTATTTTACGTTATTTTTAAAAAACCAGTTATATAATATAAAACTTTTTAAATTTAAAAATAATTAAAATCTAAGTTATTAATATTATAATTAATAAATTTATATAAAATAAATATAAAAAAAAAAGTAAAATTAAACTATTAAATATCCTTTTAAAATTTTTAAACTTTTAAGTTAAAGTTAATTAGTAATAATTATAAGAACTTAAAAAGTTTATAGATTTTTATTAATCGTATATTTTTATTTTTATAATAAAATATAAAAATTTTATTTTCTTTTATTTTTTTTTAAAGTGTTTATTAAACTAATAAAATATATTATAAAAGTTATATTATTTATTTATAACGTTAATATTATAAATATCTATCTATAAAAGTTTATCGCTATATAGTTAAATTTTATAATATTTAATAAAATTTAATTACTTTTTATAATAAAAGTGTAAAAAATATAATAAATAGTTTTATTTTAAAAACTATTAATTTAAAGTTTAAAATAATTATAAAAAATTTTAAAACTTAAATTATTACTGTTTAATTATTTTATTTCTTTTAATTTTAAACTTTTAAAAACACTTAAATTAATAAAATATATTTAAATTAATTTTACTTAATAATTAACGTTGTTTTAAAATATAATATAAATAATAGGTACGATAAAAATCTTTTATATAAGGATTAAAAGTTATTTTAAATAACGTATAAACCTTTTTACATTTAATATAAATTTTAATAAATTTATATATATTTATTATATAAAAGTAAAAAAGAAATAAATAATATATAATTATAATAAACTAGTTTTAAATAATAATAAACTTTAAAAAAACTTAGTTATATATTAAAATATAATAATATTTATATGTTAAAAATAAATAAAATAATAATAATTAAAAGAAATATTTAATATTAATTAAAGTTAAAAAATATAAATAAAAATTTTAAATAAAAAGTAAAAAAATTTATAAATAAAAAGAAATATATATAAGATTTATCTTTTTTTAGGTTAATGTTTTTAGGATATGTTTAATATATTTTATTATAATATACTTTATTATATAAAAAACAAATAAAATAAGAAGTTTTAAAAAAATAAATATATATTAAAACTATTTAAATATTTAAATTATATATTAATATATTATTAATTTCTTTTAAATTTTATTAAAAGTAGTTAAATATTATTAAAATATAATAACTAAAATTAAATATAAATATATTTTATTTTAACTTTTATTTTAATATATTTAATATTATTAACTTTTATTTAATTTTATATTTAATATTTTTAAACCTTAAAAAAAAGTTGGATATTTTATTAAATTTTAATAAAATAAACGTTAATATAAGTTTTAATAAAAAGTTTAAATTATTATTTATTATAATTAAATTAGTTAATATTAATAACAGTAAAAAGTTATTTTTTTAAAAATTATAAATAAAAGGGGCAGATTATTTAACGAATTTATAAAAATAAAAGTTTTTTTATTTATAAATATAACTAGAAATAATATTAGTTTATAAAAATTATTTTTTTAATAAAACTATTTTTAATATAACTTATTAAAGTTTTAAAAAAAATTAAAAAATAAACTTTGTTTTTATAATAATAAGTTTTTATTAACTAAAAAAAAGGAAAAAAATTATAATATAAAGCGGTTTTTTATAAAAAAAGTATTAAAAAATCTATTAAAAAAGTTATTAATATTATAAAAAACTTATATATATAACTAAAAACATTTATTATTAATAAAAATTTTAAAATATTATAATTTTATAAAATAATTATTTATATTATTTAATAAATAATTATTAAAACCTTGATTTAAAAAATAATAATTAAAAATAATTCTTATAAAAGATTTATATAAAAAAAATAAGAAAAAATCTAGGATTAAATAATAAAAAAATAATTTTATAGTTTTAAAAAATATAAGTTAATAAATTAACTTTATTTGTTTAAAATCGGTTTTATTATTACTATTATTATTATTTTTAGTTTAATATTACTAATAAATAATTATTTTTTATTAATTTAAAATATAAAATTATTTAGCGAACTTAGTTTTTAAATAAATTTAATAAATATATATATACTTTTAAAGAAATAAATTACAATAAATAAAAAAGTTATAGTAATAATATATTAACTATTAAAATAAAAAGTAACTATAATATTAAAAATAAAAAAGAATATTTATATATTTTAAATTTAAAAAATTTTTATAATTAGGCTTTAATATTAAAAAATACTTATTTTATTATATAGTTTAATAAGTTAAATAAATGTTTATTATAAGTGTTAAAAGTTAAGTTATAATTAAGTAAAAATAAAAAAAAAAACCTAAGTGTAATAAAAATAAAAAAATAAAAAAATAAAAGAAAAGAAAAGAAATATATAAAAATAAAAGGATAAATTTAACTTTTTATTATATGTAAATATAAATATAAGTTAACATTTTATTATTAATATAACACAGGATATTTAAAGGATATTTATAATTAAAAACTTAAATTAATATAAGTAATTTATTTTTAAATTAATATATTTTATTTTTAAAAGTTTAATTAGTTATAAACTGTTTATTTTTTAAATATAATTAACTAAGTTTCATTAAGTATATTTATTATTTTTAAAGGTTTTAATAATTATAAGTTATTTATTTTTTAAATATATTTAATTAAGTTTAATTAAATATATTTAAATTAAAATTAAAATTTAAATGTTTTTTTATAAGTTTTATAAACATAATAAAAAAAGATTTAAATTAATTAAATAATAAAAATAATAGTTATTTATTTATTTTTTAATTATAATTAGTTAAACTTAATTAATTATATTTAAAATTAATTAAAAAATTAATACTTTTTTATAAGATTTATAAATATAATTAAAAAAATAATAAATTAATTAAATAACTAAAAATTAAATGAATAAAAGTTATATATTTTTTAATTATATTTAGTTAAACTTAATTAATTATATTTAAAGTTAATTAAAAAATTAATATTTTTTTATAAAATTTATAAATATAATATAAAAACTATAAACTAATTAAATAACTAAAAATTTAGTTATTTATTTTATAAATATATTTAATTAAGTTTAATTAAATTTATTTAAAAATATTTTAAATATATTAAGATTTTATTTTATATATTTATATATTTTTTAAATATATTTAATTAAATTTAATTAAATATATTTAAAAATAACAATTAAAATATATTAAAATATTTTTTTATAAGTTTATATATTTTTTAAACGTGTTTAATTAAGTTTAATTAAGTTTATTTATATTGTGATTAAAAAACCAAACCACTTTTTTATAAATTTTATAAATATAATAATTTTTAAATATATTTAATTAAAATTAAATAAATAATTTTAAATAATTTAAATATTTTTTTATAAGTTTTATTAATAATATAAACTAATTAAATATTATAAATAAGTAATTATAAAAACAATAACTAATAATATAATTTAAAATATTATAGATTTTATAAAACTTATTTAATTTTAATTAAAAAAAAAAAAGTTATATTATAAGTTTATATAATATTATATTTATTAAAATAAAAGTTATAATTAAAAGTTAAATTTATTATATTTTTTTATATTATATATAAAATTTATATTAATTAACTAACTATATTTTAACGTATATTTTTTAAAAAGAAAAATTATAATTAAAAATTAAATTTATTATGTTTTTTTATATTATATTAACATTTATATTAATTAGTTAATTATATTTTAACACACGTTTAATAAATTCTTTATAAAATTAATTAATTTATTTTATTATAATTTAAAAAAATTAATAATTAATATAATTTAATAAAACTTATTTTATATAATTTTTCTATATTATTTACATTTTTATAAACTTTATTATAATAGAACTATAAAAGAAAACATTAAAAAGTGCGGGGCAATTTTAAATATATAATTAATTGGTGAAATTGTGGCAGTACTAATAAAATAAAAAAAAGTTGATATGGCATTAGTGATAGATAGGCGTAGGGTTAAGCTTTGACTTTGGGCTTGGTACTGCTCTTTTTCTTATTTTTTTTATGGCTCTTTCCTGCCGCGGCCCGAATGCGAGTAGTACCCATAGTAGTGGTGTTCGTGAGTCGAGCAATCTTCAGGAGCAAAGAAGAGTGTTTAATAGAAGAAGAACAAAAACTAGTTTCTCACAAATGGTGTGTAGACCTTGACTTGTACCTACACCCTAAGATGAGGGGGCTTCTAATGATTATATCGGACGCCAGAACTTCACTTTAACGCCTCATCTCATCATCCTCAGGTACTGGCCGTATTGAACCCGGTCCACAGTCAGCTGGGTGAGCATAAAGTGAAGCTTTAAAGATAGCTTGCATGAAAATAGACCTTGATTTCGGGCTTGGCGCGATTCGCACTCTCATCGCCGACCACAGCCCCTATGCTAGCCTCTTCAAAATAGCAGAGCCTTGCCATGTCTTATCACGCTTCTGAAACAACCTACAGCCGTGGCGAAGTTAGGAGAATTAGATTGGGCAATTCAGGGAGGGGTGGGGAAGGTAGTCTGAATCCTTCGGTGCGCCTTCAGTAAAGCTGACCCGAAATATGCAAGGCTTTCCTGTGGAGGGTGGTAGCAAATAGTCAGCTGTCTTAGGTAAGCAGCGCCAATCCAGCTACACTACCTACCTAGGCACATACTACTAAGAATATCGACCAATACTTCATAACCTTTTTTCAAAATTTTCAATACTTTTTCCTCGGCGCATCATACGAACAGATTCACGTCCGGATATAGAGCAACAATGGATTGTATCAGGTAGGCGTGATAATGCAGGGGCCAAGAATACGCCTGAGTAGAGGCATGATTGATGCAACGTAGAGAGTAGCATACGGCTCGTAGCCACCAAGTGCTCGCAGAATGAAGCATTGAGATTAGCTGCCAAGGTATCATCTGAAAATTTGAGCATATAAAGGCAAAATGCCATGTTAGTATCTTTGTTGATTGTTGAAGCACATAAGACTCACAGACGTTTTCATTAAGAACTACATTTCCTCAACAACCATGTCTACTTCATCTTACCTTAACCTCCAAGTCGGCTCTCAAAGCCAAAATACTTATTCCTCGTCATATCCATATCCTTCGGTCCCTTCAGCTCATCGTATGAATGCTACGGCAGCTGTTCCAAGGCCCGGGAAGATCCCTCCGGTTGCCAGATTGATATGTTTGACCAAGGCACCCAGCACTGGTAAACATGTTGAAGCGAAGGCTATCGACATCGTTGCTGTTCACGGTCTTCGCGGGAAAACCAGCGCTACGGGTTCGCAAGTCGGCATTCAGTGGTTGCGAGACTTGGCCCCGAAGGACATCCGTGGCGCCCGAGTCTTTGCTTTTGAATATGACGTTCAAGCGCTCTTCACTGGATCTCGAGAGGACTTGAGGGGTATCGCCAACTGCTTGCTTGAGGAAATCTTAGCATCTCGGGCTCAGACTCCTCCTGCCCGGCCGCTGGTCTTCGTATGTCACGGGTTCGGTGGCCTGGTTGTTGAGGAGGTAAGCCTTGTTTTACTTATTCTCCTTGTCCCACAAATTCGAAACAGCATATTAACACCTACACATAGACCATAACTCTAGCCAAGGTCCATAAATCGCCACACTGTAGCTTAGGGGAGTGTGTCAAAGCAATTGTCTTTCTAGGCACACCCCAAAGAGAGTCGCTAGAGATGCCTTGGCCAACTCTGCTCTACAACTTAGCTAGAGATAGCTTTGTTCCCGAGACAGACATGCCACAGGGCTCACAACTTGATCTCCTCCGACGAGTAGAAAAGAATGCGGAGGTCCTACGCAACGTTCCATCTAGTTTCTTAAAGGTTGCTTCAGGTATCAAAATCGTGTCATGTTACGAACAGATGCCAATCCCACCACATAGAGAATGTGTAAGTGAATCTCAAATCTACGTGGAAGATAGGTGTCTTACAGATCGGCAGAGTTTGAACAAATCTCGCGCAACCTTTGGGATCCAAGCAGAAAAGCGAATGGTAATGTCCGGATGCACCCACCAGTCCCTTGCGATGTTCTCAAGCAGAGACGATGAAAACTACAAGTCTATTATTCATGAAATCAAAAAGGTGGTCAAGGAAGGGGAAGTAACTGCCTCTGAACTTGGTAGGCTGGCCGGACAGAACACATCCCCTCAGGCTTCATTACAAAGCAGCACTATAAATATAAAACAAATCTCGGAAACGAGTGCTCCTAGAGCGCCGCAGGTATACCATACTCCCGGTCGACCATTACAGCAGACCATGAATCCATCATTCCGCATAAACGCATCTTCGATATCACAAGTTCAAGTTAATCCCAATGGTACTACACAAAAGGGACTGCAAGGAAACCGTGCCGTTTCTGAAGAAAAGCCCGGATTTCTCAAGAAACTATTCGGATCTTCATCGGGGTCACATCCACAACCTCCGCAAAGGAATATCCAGCAGAATTCATGGCCGGCCCACGGATCTGCATCCACGCAGGCTTCTCGCAGTCAGCCATCTCCTCCATCTCAGGGGTTCCGGTATCCGAACCCGAAGTCACAGCCACGGCCACAACCACAACCACACTACGGTGCTCCTGGAAGAGAATTTGGTGCCAACAGTCATCAGCATTGGACGCCTCCCCACGTCAATCACGCCCAGGGACAACATAATGGTTCCGGTGAAGGCGGCTATCATGTTAACTACCAGGAAAACCATAATTACCACGCCGAATATCATGCACACCAGGAGATGTACTCGGCTCATGAAGACAATCATTATTACGTCTCACAGTCAAGTCTACCCATCTGATAGTCCAGTCCATTCGGACCCCAACGAAACTCATCCGGGAACTACTTCAGGCTCCGGTGGAAAGATAGCAGCCGGCATGCTGGGTGGTCTGCTGCTGGGCGGTTTAGCAGGCGCTGGGATTGCTACAGCTATGTCTCACGACAGTGGAGACAGCAATGTTGACGTCCATGAGCAAGATAGTGGACATGATTCATCCGTGCATGAAGACAGCGAGGAAGAGAGTAGCGAAGAAGGAGATAGTGAGGATGGTGATAGTGAAGAAGATGATGATAGTGAGGAAGATGATGATAGTGAGGATGGTGATAGTGAGGATGATGAAGATAGTGTGGATGGAAATGGCTCTGACGAAGATAGCGAGGATGGAGACGATGATGATGGGGACGGCAGTGAATACGAAGACAGCCAGTATTACGGAAGCGACCATGAGACCAGAGGTAAGTATTATTAGGATATATCATAAAAGGGCGGCAAGGCTGTCTTCTCTTTCCTTTCCTTTCCTTTTCTTTTCTTTTCTTCTCCTTTAACAAAGCAACGATCTACCGAGGTACTTTTAGTTTGCGATAGTCTTTTTCCCATGAGGCTACTTAATAACATATCAGCTATTAGAAATGTTGTCGTTCCCGGTGCGAGTAGCAGTTAACCCTCATGAGGGTAAAGTCTCAGTTTTAGAACTGAGATTTCGATGGGCTACATTGGCATGGAAGCCTATCTGCAATAAAAATATACCTTCGCTGTAGAAGGTCGTTGAATTGCTCTTAGCCCAACCTCGTCTCCTAAATATTACATATTCGGCGTAGAGACGAATGAAGTTACCGTTATACTCTGCCCTCGCAACAGAGGAGAACTCGCAGGTGGAAAATTTGGGATGAACATTAATAAAATTTGGCCCTCGGAGGGTAATGAATTCTTAATCCAGCTACAACGTCTCTCAGCGGTGGTTCTTCCAATACTCGTGAAGATAATAACTGGGGAGAAAATTACGATGCTTGGAATTGAGGAACATGTAAAGTTGCCCTTAGCCAAATTGTTCAAAGCAACCAGCTTGATAAAAGGAGGTGGGTGGCAGCGTTAGGAGACGCGTGACAGCACTAGGATACGGCCACACGGTTAAGTGGCAGTACAAGAGTAAATGTTTAAAATTAAGGAGATTTGTGCTATGTTTAGTGTCATCATAGCTGCGCTGCGACCTTGAATTGTAACATTGCGCTTTTGTAATACCCCCCTTTTCCAAGCTATTTATAGCAAGATGATTCCGATGAATTTTATATGAAGTATAAAAGGAGCTGACATACAGTATAGATTCTATACATATATCCATCGACTGGCTCTTATGGTCTTGATTTTGCCAGTCTCTGGATCAGTTCCTTTCTTCATGGGTCTCTCGTATATCATCGCACCTTTTCGCTTGGAAGGTGGTAATATCACGTTCTCAGAATGGATTTCGATAATCACATTGTGTCTCGCACCGATTCTGGCCCATATTGTCGGTGGCGCTCCTGAGCCTACGATGTTATGGCATGATGAGCCGAAATGGCACGATCGAATCTGCCACTACAATCCGACATCTATTCTATGGCGTTATGTTGCGATTACAGATCGACGTATAAGAGCTCGTACCTGGGATGAGAAAGCTCTAGCGGCGACTAATGCGTTGTTCTGGACGGAGCGAGGATGGAATGGGTCTGAGGAGATGGTCAGTCTTGCGTCGCCTTACTGGGTTCGTCTACCGCAACACGCTCGATTGAGACTGCTGTCGTGGGAAACAGTCAAAACCATCATAATTTCGCTACAAGGAGTTCAAGCTGTTGTAATGGCCCTAAGTAACTTCTACGGTCTGAATGACCTCGCCATTGGTTTTGGTATGGATACCATATTCGTCTCCGTATCTAGCCTTGGGCTATTACGACTGTCTGCGGCTATATGGCTTATAGGTCAGAATGAATTTGCGGTGCTTCCGAATGCATCTATGAAGATATACCTTCTCCGCGGATCACAAATTCGAATGAGCAGCCATCATAGCGTCGACAACTCAAGCGCAATCAACTTCCGACTTGTCTCATGTTGGACCAGCCGGCTGTTTCTTACCTTGTACATCTTACTTCTCCAAGGTTCATTAGCGGTTCTCATTCTATATTCGCTTCCAGGACATCATACAGCCACAACTTTGGTGTTCTTCGGACTTAACGGCACAGTCTTAACAATGACCATCGCCCTCTTCACATGCTACTTCATTCGGGGATTCACAACAACGACTATTATTCCCTGCATTTCGTCGCTATGGTATAAGGTGTATACCTTTATTATCATAGGGTTTACGGTGCTGTTCATCGTTGTCGCTGGCCTCCAGACACGTAGAACTCCTTGTGGCAAATACACAAGCTGGCCTAGCGCCTATGGCGACCAATTACTGTGTGAAACTGCGAACTCGCTACTCATTCCCGTCGGTACAGAACCTGATACCTATATATTCGGTCTCGCTTCATGGGCCGCGAACAACACTGCGGGCATAATCCCAGGCAGGGATGAGATTTGGGTTGACAATTTCACCGGTTCATGTATGGGGCATTGGTCTAACAGCTCCCGACTGCATGTATCGATTATTGAAGTTTAGGCCTGAAGGGAGAGAAGAGTGATCTACCTCAGGAATCCAAGGTTTAGCAACTGTCAATACAAATGGGACTATAGATGGGAGGTTCTGCTCGAGCGCGTCGAAATTTATCTCCTCTCCATCTTCAATCGCCTACGATTGGGCGTAGAGATCTCTCCTTGAGTCAGCTCTCTTTATACAGTGGGCGGGATTGAATATCTTAGGTACCGAACTCCGAATCTGATTTACTATTTATAAGCACCAAAGATTCGCTAGTTTACAATTCTTCAGTAGCCATTCGCATCATAATATTCGCACAACATGTCGGCTATTAAGAAGGTCGCTATCTTTGGTGTAAGTGATAGACATCTCTTGTAAAGATACCTAGAGTCTGAGGTGCTATTCTCACGGCCTGGGATCTGGTTGCAATCTCTACTAATACTCGTTCTAGGCAGCGGGCAACTTTGGCACGCCTATCACGGCCGCTCTTGTGAAGGCTGGACTTGAAGTGACCATCATTACTCGTGTCGAGTCCGCGTCAACTTTTCCGCCTGGAATCCCAGTTATCAGGACCGAGTACACAGTCGAGAAACTGACCGGCGTGCTGACCGGCCAAGATGCGGTAGTCTGTGTCGTTGGCCCCGCTGGTATCTCGACGCAAGTTGCGATGCTTGACGCCGCCGAAGCTGCGGGCGTCAAGCGGTTCATTGTGGACGATTTCGGATGGGGTCCCGGCTTCCGCAGCGAGCCCGAGTTTCAACCGATCGGCGTCCAGAGACGGGTCGCGTGGGACCACGCAAAGAAACTATCCGAAGCTAACCCGCAATTTACCTGGACTGGGGTCTCTATTGGCAATTCGATCGATTGGGTAAGAATTCCCCGGACATGAGTAGGGCGGACCTGGAAAGCTGAACGTCATCAACAGGCAATCAAACGGTTCCCCCTAATGGGATTCGACGCGGAACAGCTCTCTGCAATCATATACGACGACGGCACTGAGGAATTTACGGGCACCACGCTGGATGGAATCGGACAGGCTGTCGTCGGCGTTCTGAAGCACCCGAACGAGACTAAAAACCGCTTCGTAAAAGCACGATCCATCCAGACATGTCAAAATCAGTTGCTGGATGCTTTTCAACGAGCTACAGGGCAAGCTTGGCAGGTACAGCGTAGCAGTACGAAGGAACTCCTAGAAAGCGGAAGAAAGAAACACCAAGCAGGAATTGGTGGCTGGGTTCTAGAGCTCGTGGCGTATCAACTATATGCGCCAGGCGAGGCGCGCTGCATCGTAGCATCGAGGGAAGATTCAGATGTGGAGCTCCTCGAGATGACGGAGGAAACTCCTGATGATATTGTGAAGAAGGTTTTGAGCTCGATTACGAACTGAGAATTAGTTATCATTTATCGACACCGAAAGGGGGTTCGAGAAATAAGAATTGAGTCAGTCTAGGTACATACCTGGTAACTATACCCCTATTGTCATATTTGAAAAGTGTTGCTGTTGTTACCTTTGCTTCATTTCGGAAACAAGACCTCCCATTTATTATCAGAGGTCAACTTGATACCGTCATGCCGCTAGATTCGAACTAACCAAGTAGTTTTCCATATTTCGTATGAAAAATCCCGTGCGTGCTTAACAGCTGCCCTTACTGGGCTAGGTCTCCGTCTGAAGACCGATTAATCGCACTCTTCATGTATTTTTGCCCCTGGGGCAGGAAAAGGAGTGAATGAGTGCACAGATACAGTCGGCGTTGGAGTAGCACGTGTAGATATCTGGAAACCCAGTAGCTCTTGGAGTTCGCGTAATTTGGGTGGCCTTCTATTGTGATGTTTGCATTTTTGAGCCCAAAACTAGAAAAATCGATGGTTAGCACTATGGCGCATGAAATGCTAAGTCATCCTTTTGAATTATGTCATCAGCTTGAATTATGTCAGCAATTTGAGTTATGTCATCTTGAATTATGTCATCAATTTTCAGTGCCAGATTCGGGAAGTGTCACGTGCCCCCCTGGGAGCCGCCATACCTACCTCCTTACTATTTGGACCGGTAGCTGTCTAGTTTGGAGAGACTCATCGCGGAAATACTGTGCCTGGTCTCTCCAGAGCACCGGATTTAATCCTAGATATGTAATGCGACTCGAAAATAGCTGTTTGGTCTATTGGCGTTATGCTATGTTACGGCGGAGTCCAAATTGCCGCCTGTTGATTAAATATGATATTGATATGCGGTTTATTATTTGAATTTGGTTAGATATTGCACACTTTGGAAGACGACAACTTTAATGATAAGTATCATCTTGTTGCAACAAGATAGTCTCTTTAATAGGATCAATTCCTCAAAGCTTCCTTAAACAAATTCCAAAAACTAAATAGTACTAGGATCTCTAACATATCAGCTTTAAAGCCAATTAAATAAATCGTGGCCCTCTAAGTTGACAAGAGAGAGGTAGTTTGTACGCTGCGATACCTACCCCTAGCCAGTCCTTCGAGACCCGCAAGAGTCATCTTCGGGATACAGATCATGACTTACTGCCTAGCCTTATTCATAATATCTTGCGCTGGGTTCCGGGAGAATGATCATAGTAGAAGATCTCTTCAAGGATGACCTGAGTAACTAACAGAATAAAAAAAGATTATTTACCCAGAATTACTAGAATTTTTGATTTATTTTTGCATTATTACGTTGAACACCATAAAGGGGGCTTGACCAACGCTGTGTGAGCTTCGGCAGTGCCTCGGTTATAATCACGGATGCTATTAAATTGGCATTTCTATCGCATTCTCGCTCTTTCGGCACCTAGGACAGTCCGACGAAATTTTTTTATTCTTTTCAGGAAGTTAGGCGCCACTCCATACGATTGTCACAGATTAGTCTCTGCTCGTATTCTATAAAGTCCCCCCTAGCCGAAACAACAGCATAGAAGCAACGAACACATCAATCACTCGGTCCATTAGTTAGGTACCCAGGTAATTATTTATAGGTATGGCCGAGGTTAATCCATCCTTTCAAGATCTGGCTAATACAACTGAATTGACGCTCCATATCTCCTAAATCCTATTATTCGACGATAACCGGGGTCTAGGGACGGGAAGATCGCTCTAAGAGGTACGGGTTGATTTGGAATTCTCGAGCAAACCACTTAGAACGCTTCAGTTTGCTGACAGCATATGCCCACATATAGAAAAGACCAATAATTACGGATTATGATTGGTAAGAGGCGAATTTTGAAAAGCCTAGGATTCGAGGAGGGCCTAGGCCACATATGATTCGTCGAACCGACGTGGCATCTACCGCCGCCTAAATCTGTTAATCTACAGGCAATTTGAGATTAAACGATCGAGATAGTACCGACCGGCACATAGAAGTCTATGTGGCGGCAGGGCCATGTATTGGCCATTTTGCCATGTATTTAGAACTTATGACCCGGATTATCGCACGAGTCGCTTGGGATCTTCCACCACAAGCCTTTGCTCCTCACGAACCATAGCAGCCAGCCAGTTCGCCCAAGATGCAGTGGACAACACTCGCCCTTGCGCTCCTCGTGGGCCAGACCTCCGGCCAGGGGATGTTGGAGATGATGCGGTTCCAGTGCTCACAGCTGGTCGTGGACCGTTTGGACCCCCTGGTGAACCCGGGTTTAATCCCGTCGCCTCATCTTCACCAGATCGTCGGGGGCAACTCCTTCAACGCATCTATGGACCCGGCGGATCATGATCTCGTAGCGGGCTCCACGTGCACCAGCTGCACGTTCTCCGAAGACTTCTCGAACTACTGGACGGCGGTCCTGTACTTCAAAGCCCGCAACGGCACGTACAAGCGCGTCCCTCAGTTCGTCAGCGAGGGCCTCCGGGCCGACGGCGGCATCACGGTGTACTATATCCCGGCCCCCGACGCGTCGACCAAGGTCACCGCCTTCAAGCCCGGCTTCCGCATGCTGGTCGGAGACGCCGCGGCGCGCGCGAAGACCGACGTGCGCAAGGTGTGCCACCGCTGCATGCCCAAGACGGGAGACAACAGCAACGTGAACTGCGGGGCGCCGGACAGCCAGGAGCTGCCCACGGGCTTCTGCGACGGCGGCATCCGTTCCGTCATCACGTTCCCTACCTGCTGGGATGGCAAGAATACCGACAGCGTCGACCACCAGAGCCACGTTTCCTACCCGGCCTCGGGAGATACGTCGGTTGGTGCGTCTGGTACCTGCCCTACGACCCACCCCGTGAAGATCCCCCAGGTCATGCTGGAGGTCATGTGGGACGTAAGTACCATCATTCTCTTTGCCAGTCTCTCTTCCCGCCCCTCTTGTGGGCTGGGTTCAACACCACCAAGGCACCTACCTAATCAATTCCATTTACTGACCACCGTGCACTACAGACACGAGTCTTCAACGATCCCGAGCTATGGCCTGAGGATGGCTCGCAGCCGTTTGTCTGGAGTACTGGTGACTCGTAAGTATTTCTGGCTGTATTCGTAATTAGACCGCAGCTAATAGTGATGCACAGGAGCGGATTTTCGCAACACGGAGACTACGTTTTCGGATGGAAGGATGACTCGCTACAGCGTGCGATGGAAAGCAGATGCAACGGTGCCGTGTGCTCTGCCCTCAAGGTCCAGTCAGCAGAGGACGCTATGAAGTGTACTAAGGCGCGAGTTGTCGAAGAGGATTACGACGGATGTAAGTCACATACGCTTGACTACACGCTTTAGTCAGTTATTTGCTAACCACCTTCCAGGGGTGACTGAAATCCCGGGTACGGCCATGTCTGCTTAATTGATTCCTGAGATTTTGGCCGTACGCAGTCAGGAGCGCGCAGTATCGGAATAAAGTATTTGCAAACAAGCAATTGTTAAATTCCCATACAAGAGCTAGCCTGAGTCGTTAGGACCTTGGGGTACTTACCTTATCCGTAATCCGTGTATATGGGCTGGAATAGAGAATATAGAAGTGTCGATAGCTTCATTGAGCGGTCTACATTGATATCCCCACTGAAAGCTTGAACCATGTGAAAGACCCATCTCTATCCTTCTAAGCACAAGTAGTAAAATGATAGTTCTCGGTATGATTGCATCAACCTTTCTTATTGCTCTTTAGTATCTTCAAATACCTTCGGTAGGTAAGAGGTATCTATGGTTCCCCCGTTCGACATACTCTACCCCTTTTAGGCTTCGGGCTTCCTTCCAACAACACTACGGCGTGCTATATCATAGCAGGCGCCGGCCACGGTCTCCTTGTGAACCAGGGGCAACAAGCGCTCTACCTCGTTTCTCACTTTCTCATTACGAGTCTGGCGTGTGATTATCTCGTGGATGACCAATTGGCATTGATGCATCATGAAAGCGAGGTGAGGCAGCGGGTCATGATAGTCTTCCTCAACATCCCCGAACCCGGCCTCCGAAAAGAGCTGGACCATGTTCGAGACCCACGTGGATTGCAGCCGTAAGTCTTGGCCCAGGGTCAAGCTCATCAGCTGATTGTGGGCGCTGACTTCGCTTTCGGGATGCAACTTCATAACGCCCCATTTATGGATTTCTGATTCCCCCCATTGTAGATAACCACCTGGCTCTGATGGAACATAATTATTAATAAACGTTTGTCGTATATATATGCCAATATCTGGAACAGCGAGTCCGAGAGGAGGCATAAGGTTGCTTACTGAGTAGTTTCATCATGTTTGCCAGAATGTGCTTTATTTCGTCATTCTTTACGACGAAGACAAAGTTGCGCGCATGGACGATGTCATAAACCCCGACGAGGTCGTCTGGCACCTCCCCCTTGATGTCCCATTGTCGAAGGGTTATGTTCGGAGGGAGCCATTCCTTAGGTGGCACGGCATGAAGCGAAACATCCAAGCCGTCTAGCTGTACGAAGAATGGGAGACGGGCAGCAAGATCAGTAAGCCAGACTCTACCACTTTCGTTAGACCGACACGCCGTTTAATGTATGGATGGTTCATTGCTTACCCCGTGCCTGTGCCAACATCCGCTATTCTCAAACTCGGGCCATCGGTCGGGATCTTGGGATGCGTGCGATAGCCAAATACCTCAACCCACTGATAATGATATAGATTGAGGCTGATGATCGAAGATGACATGGGTTAGTCTCATATCTCAATATTACAATGTCACAGCTTGGTTGACGAACCGACTGTTTTCAAGATAGTCGCGCGATAGAACGTAGTCGTCGTTCTTAGAAGACATGGTTTAGCCGCAAACCTTACCAATTGGGGGGTTGTTATGAGGAATTAAGTGTTCGGTTTATTCAATGAGAGATATTCGCGGGGCTATAAGCTAGGTATTTCTATGGTTGGTAAGAAGCGAGGCAAGGGAAAGATGCTGTCGGATCCAACGGCATTCACAGAGGACAAAGAAACATGCAAGGGCACGCAAAAACCAACGCTGCTTTTAGGGCTTTTCCTCTGCAGGTTGGTCGACAAAAGTACCTCCTATGTTAATATGTACCCACCTGCGTAACTACTACCTAAGTTCCAACCTACATACCTACCTATGGAGTTACACTACTTTCAACTACTATGTTACACAGCCTTAATATTTAAAGCTAAGGTTTCTAACTACCATAACCCCGAGGGCCCTGCCTTAGCCCTGTTTAATACAAAGCACGTACTGCCGTAGTGCGAATAGTTTGCTCAGCTTTTCGTATTGTGCGAGTTTATGACGTGAACTTGACTCAACCAAACGCCATCAGAAAAGGAGTTGATCGGTGCTATTGTGACAACCATCCATGGGAATAGGATATGCACCTCGCAGACATCTGGGATATTGGTTGCTGAAATGTATTTTTAATATAGATAGGAGAATGTAAAAGATGACAATATACAAATTAATAATATTTAAGTTAGGCCAGCAATAGGAATGGTAGTTAATGGAAGGGTGGAAGGCAAAAGAAAAAAAGAAAAAGGTCGACAACGGGGAGTTATGCTGACACAGTGGTTTATAAAAGATGAATTGTTCTTTAGCAATATCACATAATCCCAACACAGCTGCGAGAACAATCCCCTTTTCCTTCCCCCTTTTTCGTCGTCCAACCCACTATCCCATAAGCCATTAGGCCCCTGACCTCTTGGACAGGGAGTTGGCGGACAGTATAGCTGGGGCCAGAGAACAAAGAGCCTTTGTGCCCATGCATATGCGTGGTTCCTTGCTATTAGCTTCATAGTCGATTTGAGTCGTGACAATGCGGCTGGTCTGAACGTGTATACCAAGGATATGCGTAATTAAAAAGGCACCAGAGGGATCTTTCGATCTAGGTTGACCAATTTTGTGCATGAATGGAGGACTTTCAATTTTCATTTAGTTGATAGCCATATCGGGATGATACCAATTGGGAAAACAATAAAACAAGTGAGGTTTGCTTCAGCCGTAGTTATTATTCCTGCTTCAACGAGGGCAATTATCCTTCACCCAACGTTGTCAGAATTGGGACGAAGATGTCAACTCAGAAGCATTTTGCTAACTTGGTGCCCATGGCTTGCATCATACAAAGGATTGCCTAGCATATATAGATTCGCGATCATAGGTGAATTAACAGTGCCAATTTCTAAAGCTGACGATAGGTTGGAGCCTGTGCCGATTTAGTCCTTGTGGCTACGGCAATAGACGGCGAGGTTAATAAAAAGTGCCAAATAACTGAAAAGATAAGGGGGAAATTTAAACCCCAAAACAGATTCAGAGGATATATACAACGAGTTAAATGATTAAGAAAGGAGAAAACAAAAAGAGGGGATTACGGAGAGTCAAGTTTATTGTCTCTCAGGCCTTGGACCGAGCCCGGCTCACAAAGGGATCGAGCTACCACTTACGATTAGTGACAGACGTAAAGAAGTACTAGAATACTACTTCGAGTCAGATAGTACCCGCGGCGCATACGCCAAAGCTGACCGTATGGATTACGCTTCTGTGATTTTGAATGTGGTGTTAATTGACATAATAGCCATCGAAATGGCTAAGTGGATCGGAAACAAGCTATCTGGCGTATTAGGAGTTTCTAACGACGATATCGATACATTGAAACCAGTCAATTCATATGGAGTGGACTCTCGCGTCAGCATAGAGCTCCGGAATTGGGTTGAAAAGGAGTTAGGGGTCAGGATCTCCATATTCGAGCTTCTTGGTACCTCTAATATTGCTGATATCTCTCAAATTGCGGCAACCCGCACAAGATTCCACGAGGAGGAGTGAGACGGCGAGTTGTTGGCGGTGAAAGAAAGAGTGTGCATTATGGTTAATATATACGAAGTGATGAACCTTAATGTTATTTGACGGTGTTGGCTCAGGAGGGTAAATTGATGTTGTAGCTCCGCTAACTTTTCCGCTAACTTTTCCTGCTACACTTTGGAATCGGCTAATATCCCCGCTGATTAGGTAACCATCCCACAACGGCTGGCCATATCACCCAAAACCTTAAAAATTGATGACATAATCTTGAGTTATAGGAGGTATGCACTGTAGCTCACTATAATTATAGCGGGGCTTGGCACTAAACTCCCTGTATTGTTGAGCCGTTGTTGAGGCTAATCGGTGACCTCCAGCACTTAGGTCCCTGTATTATAGGGCAGTTATAGGGCATATGGAAGATTATGTCATCTATTTTTTTTTGGAGCTTTGACCGACTTGGCGGTTTTGGTAGTATGGCCCACCGTAAGACCCCGCCCCCTTTTACCGTTTTCACCCCTTCTGCCCTTTTATCTGTCTACCTGACCTCTCGGACACCTGCCTGGCAGTCTGTTTTGATGTTTTAGAGCGCGTATATAATTCCCTTGTGCATTACGGGCTAGAAACTAGTGTTACTGTACTGCACTTTTAAGTGTATCGCCTGCCCCCACCTGGTTTATATCTAGGTATTTTATAAATCTGTTTATTTATTCCTTTATTTAGCACGTGTAAGAAACGCTAGATAAATATTACCACTTTTATTATATTAATATTTATATTATTATTAAATAATATATATATTTAATTAAAAAATTAATTATATATATTAAATATATATTTTTTAATTATATATATTTTTACGATTTTTTAAAATAATTTTATAATAAAATTATTATAATTTTAATTATTAATTTATACGTAAAATTTAAATAAATTTTTTAAAATAACCTTTTATTATTTAATATATTTTTTTAAACTTATTTATTTTTAATAAAAAAACCTAAATAATTAAAACTTATTTTTTAATATTTTTTAATTATTAATTATATATATATTATTTTTTTTATTAAATAAAAAGTTTTTTATTTTATTAAAGTTTTTTTTTATAAGTTTATAAATTTATTTAAATTTAATTTTTTTTTATATATTTATTAAATTTAATTATTAAATAAATATAACGAATTTTTTTATAATAAATATTTTAATAAAATTATTTATTATTATATTTTTCGTAAAAATATAAATAATTTTAATTTAATTTATAAATGTTTTTTATTATAATTAATAATTATAAATATTTATATATTATAATTTAATTTAAAATAATATAATATTTATATATATTAATTTAATTATTTATTTATTATTATAATATATTATAATTTTTAAATTATTTAAACTTATATTAAGTTTTATAATTAAACGTAATATAAATATAACTTTTTTTATAATTTATATAAAAAATAATAACTTTGTTTTTATTATAAAAATAATTATTATATTTTATTTATTTATATGTTATTTAATTATTTTTTTAAATAACTTTATTATATATATTTATAAATTTTTTTAATTAAAAATATTATTAATAAATAAAATATTACTAGTTATTTTAAATATATTAATATATTTATATTATAAAAATAAATATTAAATAATTAAAAAATATTAAATTAATTAGTTGGTTTTAAAATAATATTTATTATTAAGATTTATATTAAATCTAGCTAGTTAAAAAATTATAAAAATAATATTAAAATATATAATTATTATTATATATAATATTAAATTGATTTTTTATTAATATTATTAAATAAATTATTAAAAAGTTAATTTTAATAAAGGTAGTAATTTTTTATTTTTTATAAAAATTAAAAAGATAATTTTTAGTTTTTTATTTATTAATAGTTTATTTAATTTATTTATATATAAAAATTAAAAAAGTTAAATTAATTTTTTATTTTAATTTTTAATTATTTTAATTTTAAGAAATTACTATAAATTATTTTTATTTATAAATTAGTATTTTTTTTATAATTATAATATTATTACGTTTATTATTTATTATTTATAATTTTAATATATAAAAATAATATTATTAATATAAAAAAAAATTAATATTTTATTTTTAAAAAAGTAGTAAAATTTATAAAAAATAACTAAAAAGTTTAATTTTATAAATGTTTTAATTAACTTTTTTTATTAAAATAAAAAAGATTTTTTTAATTTATATAATATTTTTAATAAATATAAAATAATTTAATGTTTTTAATATATTAAAAATATTTTTATATAAATTTTTTTATTTAAATTTATATTTATAAATATGTTAATTATATTATATTAAATTAATTTAAGGTTAAATTTTATTATAATTATAATAAAAGTTTAAAATAATTTTTTAATTAATATTAAAATATAAATATTTAGATATTTATTTTTAATTTATTAGTTTTTTTAAATTATTAATTTTATTTTATATTTTATAAATTATTTATATTTATTAAATTTATATATATATATTTATATATAGTTTAAAATTTATTTATTATTAATAATTTATTATTTATATTTAATTTAAAAGTTTATTTTTTTATAATTATTTAAATATAATTTTTTAGTTTTTTTTAAATCTTTATTTTAAAATATAGTTTTATAACTTTTTATAAATTTTTAAAAGAAATAATAAATTTTTTTTATAAATTTTTTATTTTTTTTATAAAAGTTTTTATAGTTTTTTAAGTTTATATAATTTTAAATGTAATATTATTAAATCTAAGAATTAACCGGTGGTTAAAAATAAATAAACCTTTATTAAATAAGCTTTTAAATTAAGATTTTATATATAATAATAATATAAAAATTATACGCTTCTTAATTAAAAAATTTAAATTTAATTTAATTAATTTTTAAATTTAATAATTAAAAGTTTTATTACCGTTTTTTTAACGTTATTTATATATAAAAAAAATATTAAAATTATTTACTTAAAATATTTATATAATTAAATAATAATAAAAGTAACCTTTTTAAAACCTTAATTAATTTAAAAAATTAATATAATTAAAAAAACGAATTTAAATTAAAAACTAAATTATTAAAACTTTTTAATTATTTAATTAATAAAACTTTATTATTTAAAAAATTAAAGTTTCTTAATATAACTTTAAAAAAATATAATAAGAAAATTAATATTATTACTACTTTTATAAAATTAAATAAATTTATAGAATTTATTATAATAAAATTAAAAGAATTAGATTTATTTTAAATTAAAAAAAAAAGGTAAAAATTAGTTTATTTTAAATTTAATAAAAGATAAAAAAGTTAATTATAAAATAAATATAAATTATTATAATTAATATAAAAAGTTATATATAAAATAAATTATAACAGTAAAAAAATTTAATAATTATATACATTAAATTATAATAAATTATTATAAAATTATATATTATATTATTAAAAGATTAATATAAAAATAATATTAAAAATTAAGTGTTTAATATAATAAAATTAAACTAAATGAAAAAAATAATGTTAAAAAAAAATATAAAAAAATAATAATACTTTTTAAGAATCTTAAAAATATAAGTTAATAATTATAAACTTAAAAAATAACTATATTTAAAATTAAATTTTATAAAATACTTAAAGTATAATATTTAAACTTATAAATAAAAGATTTTTTAAATATAATAAAAGGATTTTATAAAAGTTAAATTATTATTTATAAAATAATTAAAAAATTATAATTTATTAATAATATTTTATAATATAAAAACCTTATAAATAATTTTTATAGTTATATAGTTAAAATAATATATAAAATAAAAAAAGTATTTAAAAAAGTTTTTAAATTTATTTATAATAAAAAAAGCTTTAATAAAAAAAAATTAACTAATTTTTTTTCTAATTAACTAAAAAATAAAAATATAAATAAAAGAAAATTATAAAAAAAAAATTAAAATACCACGTTAACTAATAACTATTTGGCATATAACTAATATTATTAATTTATAAAATATTATTATATTTTCTTAAAAAAGGTATATAATAATTTTAAATTAAAAAATTAATTAATTTTTAAAATTAAGAAAATTTTAAAAAACTTAAAGTTTTAAATATAAATATAATTATTTAAAAAAAATAAATTAAAATTTAAAACTTCTTAATTTAAAAAAAAATCTAAAAAACTATAAAAATAATTATATAATTAACCTATAAAAAAAATACCAGTTATATTTTTTATTTTAATAACAAATAAATACTTTTTAATTTACTTAATTATTTTAAATAATAAATTAATTATTATTATAATAAATTAAATATACCGCTTAACTAATTAAAAATAAACGTTATTTAATAATTATTTTTAATTAAAAAATTAAACCTTATTAATTTAAATATATAAAATAATAAACATATTAATTAAAAACATATTAATATTATTATTAAATATAACTTATTATTTTTTATTATTAACTATTTTAATTTTATTATAAAAACTAAAATATAAAAAGTTTTAATAAAATAATAAAATAAATTTAACTTATATATAAAAAAAAAATAATATCTTTATAAAAAAAATTAAAAATATATATAAATAATATATAATAACTTATTAAATTAATATATAAATAAAGAAAAATATATTTAATATTATTATAAAAAAATATAAATATAATATATAAATTAAATAAGTTTTTTTAATTAAAAATATTTAAATATAATATTATAAATTAAAATATTTAAAACTTTAAACCTTAAAATATTTTATAAACTTATTTTAAAAAATGGTTATTTAAAGATTAATAAAAGTTAAATATAAAGTTTATAATATATTTAAAATAAAATAATAAATTTAATATATTTTTAAATTAAATTATTAGATATTAAAAAAATAAATTACTTTTAACTTTTATAATTATAAAAAAGTATTTACTGGAGAAAATTTATATTTTATTTTTATATATTAAATGTTAAAAATAACTTAAAATTACACACTTAAAAATTACAAAATAAAAACAATTCTTAATATAATAAATAGTTATTTAAAATAGTTAAAACGTTAATATAAAATCACTATAAAAGTAATAAAAACTAATAATAAAATAATTATTAATAAACTAACTATTAAAAAAAGCTTAAAAACACATAAAATAAAAATTAAACCTTTAACACTAAATATATAAACTTAAAATAATAAAACTAAACATTTAAAAAATGTAATAAAAATAAAAATATATATAATATAAATTAAAATAAAATTATTAACGTATTTATAATTAAAAATATTTAAAGTTATTATTTATTTATATAATTATATATTAAAAACTAAAAATAATTAAAAAACTTTATTTAATATATTTTTTAAAACAATTAAATAAAAGTAAAAATCTTTTATATTAAAAAATAAAAAATTAAATTAAATATATTTATAAATATATAAATATAAAATATATATTATAATAAAAAATTAAAAACTTTATTTAAATAAATTAAATAAATTAAATTTAAAAACTTAAATTAAATATTTAATTAATTATTAATCCTTAAATATATATTATATATAAATATTTTATTTAAATAAAATAATTAATATAAAAAATATTATTTTTAATAAAAATCAAATATTTAATAAAAATTTAAACATTTTTTAAAATAATTTAAAAATTACTAGTATAAAAAAAATAACAACCTTAGTTAAAAAATACGTTTTATTAAATTTTAAAAATTATACTTTAAATAAAAAATTTAAAAAAATAAAAAAAATTAATAATATATTATTTATTTTAAAAATAGTAAATATAATAAATAAAAAAAAACTAAACGCTAATATTAAAATAAAACACTTATATATTATAATTAAATTTAAATTATTATTTATATTATTATTAAGTTTATTATTTATTTTATTATGTTATATAATTTAAAATAAAAATATAAACCTTATATAAAATTTATTTTAAAATTTAAAACTTTATAAATTTAAACTATAAAAAACCGTATTTTTAGTAAATTTTAAAACCTTTTTTATATAAAAAATAAAATTAAAAATTTTAAACTAAGTTAATATAAAAAAAACACTACGAAAAAAATAAAAACTATATTAAAAGTTTATTAAAAAAACGCCTTACTAATATAAAAAACTTATAAATTATTTAATAAAATATTTTTTTAAATAAATAAAGAAAAATTATTTTAAAAACTATATTTAAATAAAATCTTAATTAAAAATTAAAAGAATAAATCTAATTATAAAAAAATATTAAATTTTAAATTATATATAAATATATATTTATAAATTTAATAAATATAAACGCTTTTTAAAATATAAAACTAAATTTATTATATAAAAAAACTAATAAAAAAAACTATAATTAAATAAAATATATATTATTATTTTTATTAATAAATTATTTAAAATATTACTAATAATAACTACTTATTTTAATTTTAAAATAATATAATATAATATAATAAATACTTTTATATACGTTATTATAATAAATAAGATTTTTATATATATATTATTAAAATACTAAAAAAAAAATATAATATTATAACTATATAAGGCTTTTTATAAGTTAAAAATCTTATTATTACTTTAATAAAAAGAATTTTTAAAAACTTTATTAAAATTAAGTTTTAAAAATATACCATATAAGTTATATTATTACATTAAAAAAAAAATATTAATATTTTTCTATATAAATAATATAATTATAATATATTAAAAAAATAATAAAATAATAATAACTAAAATAATCTTACAGTTAAAAAAAAAATATTAAATAATTAAAAGAAATAAAATCTAATAATTTTTAAAAACTAAAATTATTTATAACTAATCTTAAAAAAGAATTTAATTATCTTAAATCTTATATATTAAAAAAATAATTAAATTAATTATTTTATTTAATAGATTATTAAATACATCTATAATTTTATAAGAATTACTTTTATAAAAAAATTACGTTATAAAATAAGAAATTTATTAATATTAATATAAAATTAATTTAATATTATTTATAATTATATCTATTAAATTTAATATATTATTTATAGTTTTATAATTAGTTTAATTCCTTATAAATTTAAATAATATTTATTAAAAAATAATAAATTAAATTATATAATATTTATATAAAATAAAATAATATACCTTATAAATAAAAAATAAAAATAATTTAATAATAACTAGTAATGTTTTTTTTATTAATAATATAATAAATTATAAAAATTTATAAGTTTATATTATAATTTTATTTAATAAATTAATTAGTTAAAAAGTAAATAAATAAAATATTATTATTATGTTTATTATAAAAATTAAATTATTAGTATTAATATAAACTATAAAAAAAATAATATATATTAAATAATTAATTAAAAAATTAAAAATTAAATTTAATTATAAAAAAATTAAAATAAAATATAATAATACGTAGATTATTAAACTGGTGATTTTAAAAATTATTTAACTTAAAACCAAACTAAAATATATAAATATTTATAATTACTAGCTTTATTAAAAAATTAAAAATAATTTAATTATAATTAAATATATATTATCGGTAAAAATAAAAACAAATAAACTAATTAAAACATTATTAACTTAAAAATAATTAAACTTATTAAACCAGTTAAATATTATAAATATTTAATATTTAGTTAAAAAAAAAAAATTTAAAAAAATCTAATTAAAACTTAAAAAAGTATATTAAATATAAATATTTTAACTTTATATTAATAATATCTAGATTTAAGTTTTTAATATAAATAATTATAAACTTAAAAAAGTGTGTTAAATCTAAAAATTAACCGGTAATTAAAAATAAATAAACCCTTATTAAATAAGCTTTTAAATTAGGATTTTATATATAATAATAATATAAAAATTACACGCTTTTTAATTAAAAAATTCAAATTTAATTTAATTAACCTTTAAATTTAATAAATATTAAATTTAGATTTATTTAATTTATAAAATAACGTTATAAATAATATATTATTTATATTATTTATATTTTATTTATTAGTTTTTTATATATTAATTTTATTATTAAAATTAAGTATTTTATATTAAATATAACTTTTTAATTTATTATATAATCTGTAATTTTAAAATAAAAAATAAATAAATTTTTTTTAATTTATTTTAAAAATATATTAAAAGTTATAATTTAATTTATTAAAATAATATTTTTTATATTTTTATTTTAAAAAACGTAATTTATAACGTTTAACTTTATTTTTTTTATTTTATTATAAAAAAAGTAATTTATAACGTTTAATTTTAGTTTTTTAATTATATTTAAAAAAATATAATTTATAACATTTAATTTTTTTTTTATATTAATATTTTAAAAAATATAATTTATAACGTTTAATTTTTTTTTTCCTATTATAATAAATAATAAAGTAGCTAGTAAAAAAATAACATTAAAAATAAAATATAATATAAATATAATTTTAATATAAAAGTAATTAAATTTTTTAATTTTTTTATTATTATATTTTTTATTATTATTATTTATTTTATAGTTTTATTTATTTTTATTTTTTATTAATATTTTTATTTTTATTTTATTTTTTTTAAAAACTAATAGTTTTAAATTAACCTTTTTTTTTATATTTTATAAAATAATAACCTGGTTAATTAAATTTCGAATATTTTTTTTTATTATATATAATAAATTATTTT
This sequence comes from Hypoxylon rubiginosum, assembly GCA_902806565.1. NCBI lineage: Eukaryota > Fungi > Ascomycota > Sordariomycetes > Xylariales > Hypoxylaceae > Hypoxylon > Hypoxylon rubiginosum. Next base: position 1,436,421 of record CADCXA010000021.1, on the reverse strand, counting down.
TTAAAAATAAAATATTTTTATTAAATATAATATTTTTATTAAATATAACGTTTTATATTTTAATAATTTATTTTAACGTAAAAATCTAAATATTATAAATATTTATAAAATTATAATTTATTAAATAGTTTATTTATATTTTTAAATTAAAATATTAATGTTAATTTTATTTTTACTTTGTTTTTATAATAAATATAAATACCTTATATTTATATATTTTTAAATAAACTTAATATAATTCTTTTTTAATAATTATATTATTTTTAAATATTAAATAAATATAAAAACGTTTATATAAAAATTATTAGTTAAAGTTATATTTAAAAGTGTAATTATAAAAGTAAATAATAGTTTTAAAAACTTTTATTTATAAGAAACTTAAAAGTTTTAATTTTATTTTTATTATTTAAGTTTTTTATTTAATTATATTTTTTAAATATTTAACGTTTTTATTTTAATTTTATATATTTAATATTAAAGGTTTAAGTTTAATATAATATATTTATTAAATATAATTTTATATGATGTGTTTTTTTATTATTAGTTTATTATTATATTTAATAATTTTAATATTAAATTAGTATTATTTTTAAATAATTTTAAATATTTAATTTAAGATTTTAATAATTAAGTTTAAAATACGATTTTTAAAATAAAAGTTTTAAGTTTATCTTATATATTTATTAATAATTAATATTATATATTAATATTTTTAAAAGTTTATTTTTAAATTATAAAAATTAATAATTAAACGTTTATTTAGTTTATTTAGTTATTTATAACATTTATAATAATTAAGCTTTTTAATTTTTTTATAATTATATATATTATATTTTATTATAATAATTTAATTAGTTTTTTTAATTAAATTAAACTTTTTATTTTTTATTTTTTAAAAGTAATTAATTATATAATTAAAAACTTTTAATTTTAAATAATTAAATTGTAAATATTATAATTTATTAGTTATTATATTTAAAGGTTATTTTATTTAATTGTTAAATTTAACGTTTTTTATATAAAATAAATAATTGGTAAAATTCTTAAAAAAATCTTTTAAAATATATTAATTTTATTAATATCTTATTTTTTTTAAGAGTTTTAATAATATTATATTATATATAAATTTTTTATAATATATTATATTATATAATTATAAAAGTTTTATTTTTTTTAGATTTTTTAAATATATATTTATTTTTTTATATTTTTATATAAATATAACTAAGTTTTTTATAAAAATTATATTTTTAATATATATTATTTAATATAATAAAAATTGGTTAAATTAATTAAAAATATAAATAATAGTTTTTAAATTTAAAATTATTAAGTTTTTTAAAGGATAAGTATTAACTTTAAATGTAATTTATAAAGTTAAAAATATTTTTTTTATTTTTTTAATTACTTAAACTAGTTAATTTTTATTTTATATAAATAATTTTTTTTTTGTTTTTTTAATTAGTTTAATAAATATATTATTTTTAATTATTTTATGTTTAATTATTTTTTTTATAATAAAATTTAAAGTTTAATCTTTTAAAGTTTTATTTTTTATAATATATTAATAGTTAAAAATCTTATAGTAATTATAATAAACTAAGTATAAAATATTAATTTTTTATAAATAATTAATAAATATATTAGTTTGTTTTTTTTTAGTTAATTTAATTTATTTATTTAAATTATTTTAATTTTATAATTTATCGCGGCTTTTATTATTTTTATTTTATTTTAATTAATTAAAGAATTTAAAAATAACGTTTTTTTTTTTTTTTAACTTAATATTTAAATTTTTATTATAATTAGATTTTATATTATTAAATTAAATAATAAATACTTTTTTTATAAAGTAGGGTTATATAAAAGTTAATTATAAAAATATATATTTATATAAAATAACTATTATATTTAAATAATTAAATATATTATTTTTAATTTTATTAATATTTAATAATTTATAATTAATTATTTAGTTATTTAAAATATTATTAAATATAATTTTAAAGTTTTTTATTAATAATTAATTATTAGTAATATTTATAAGGTTTTTTATTTTTATATTTATAATAATTAAGTTTTATTTAATTATTTATATTTTAAAGTTTTTAAATATTTTTATTAATTATTATATTATTTTTTTATATTGTTTTTAAGTTTATAATTTTAATTAATTATTATATATTTTATTAGTAATAAATAATTTTTTATATTATTTATATAAAATGTTTATTAAATTAAAATATATATTTTAATAATTTAAAAATATAAAATTAATAATTTAATTTTTTAATTTTTTAATTATTTATTAATAAGTTTAATAAATCTTATAATTATAATTATAAAAAGTTTAATTTTTTTTATAAATAGCTTTATTTTTTTTTATTATTTTTATTAAACTTATAAATTTTTTATTTATTTTAATTTATTTTTTTTAATTTTTATTTATCGTAGTTTAAAAATTATTATTCGATAAATTTCGTATTATTTATTAAGCTTTTTTTAGATAATTACCAACGTTTAATTAAAATAGTTTTTTTAGTTATTTTAATATTTTTATAAAATTAATATACTTTTAAAATTTTAAGTTAATAATTTTTATTTAGAATTTTTTATTTTATTATTTTTAATTAATTAAGCTGTTATAAAAAACCTTTTTTTTTATTGTTTTTAATATGTTGTTTTTTTTATTATTAGTTAAATTTAAATTATAAAAAGTTTTATTAATATAACCGTTTTATAATTTTATGGTTTTTAATCAATTAAAAATTACGTATTATTATTTATATATAATTTTTTAATTTTTAAGTAAATAAAACTTTTAATTATTAAATAATATATATATTTAATTAAAAAGTTAATTATATATATTAAATATATGTTTTTTAATTATATATGTTTTTATAATTTTTTAAAATAATTTTATAATAAGGTTATTATAACTTTGGTTATTAATTTATATATAAAATTTAAATAAATCCTTTAAAATAATTTTTTATTATTTAATAATTACTTTTATTTAAATTATTAATAACTAGGAAAAATGTTAAATCTTAGTTAAATTTAAAAAAAAATATAACTTATTTAATTATTAATTTATTTTAAATTTAATTATAATTTTATTTATTTATATATAATAAAGTATTAATTATTAACTATTAAAATTTAATTTAACTATAATTTTATAATTAAATAAAATCTTTTATTAATAACTTTTTATTTAATTTATTATTTTTAATTTAATTTTAAAATATAAATTTTAAAAATAATATATAAATATAAATATTTATAATATAAAAATAAAAAATTTAATTATATTAAAATTTAATAAATAGTTATAATTTAATTATAATTAAAAAATAAAACTTTAAATAAAATTATTTAAATATAAAATTTAAAAATATTATATAAAGTTTTTTATAATATTTTTTATAATATTTTTTATATTTAATTTATATATTAAAATATTTTAATAATTAAAATTTATATTAATTTAAACCTTATAATATTTAAAAGTTTTTTATAAAATAAAACTTTTAATATGTAAGTTATATTATTTATATTTATTTAAAAATTATTAAATAAAATATATAAATATTTTTTAAAATTTAATTAAATTTTATAAATATTAATTAATTTATTAATTTAAATATTAACTTAAGATATAACTATAAATATTTAATAAATATTTATTAAATAGTTATTATATATTATTATTATATTTTTTATTAAATAAATTATTATATTTATTAATAAATAATTGTATATAATATAAATATTTTTATAAAATTTTATTTAATTTTATTTTAATTATTAAAAACCTTAAAATATATATTAAATATTTATTAAATATATATTAAATATTTATAATTTTTATTTTTTATTTTTTTTATATAATTAAATTTATATTTAAAGTTTTAATTAAATTAAATTTTAATTAAAATGTTTAAAATTATAAAATAAATATTTAAAGCTATAAAGTTTTTTATTTATTAAATTTAATATAATAAAATAATATAAATATTTAATTTATAATATATAATTTATTTAAAAATTTATATTTTTATTAATATATAATAAAAATTTTAAAAATTTTTAAAAGTTTTATAATTATTAAATATTATTATAAATATATTTAATAATTACTTATTATTTATTAATAATAATATTAATTTTAATAATTTCTTATTTAATTTAAAACTTAATTAATTTTTAAAATATATTAATTAAATCGTTAAATTTTATATTAATAACTTTATTAATAATTTTTTAATTATTTTAAAAAATAAAATATAAATTATTAAAAAAGCTATATAATTTAATATAATAAACGTTATTAAGTTTATTAGTTTTATTAATTTTATTATATTAATATTATATTTTAAAAACTATATAAAAAAACTTAAAAATTTTATTTATATAATTTATAAATATTATTAAATAATTTAAAAATTATAAATATAATAAATAATTATATAAATAATAATAATATAAATAATTTTAAAAAATAATAAAAAAAACTTATATATAAAATTAATTATTAAATTAATACTACGAATATTAGTTATTTTATAAAAATAGTATATAATATTTTATAAATATTTTATATTTAAAGGAAAATCCTTATAAGATTTTTTTTAAGATATTATTTTTTTTTTTTTCAGTATAATTAACATATAATCAAAATATTAAAAATATAGTTTTATTAAATATTTTCTTTTTATAAGATATTTTAAGAGTTTTTATAATTATTTAATAAAAAGTAATTAAAATTAAATAAGTTATATTTATTTATTTTTTATATTTATTTTATATTTAGATATTTTTTTAATGTTTAATTTAATAGTGATTATTATAAAACTTAAATTTATAACTTTAGTTTTAAAAGAATTATTATTTTATTAATATAACTAGAAAAATAATCTTTTTTATTAATATAAATAAAAATTAGTAATTTTAAAAAGTGTTAACTTTTTAAAATAAATAATAATAAAGATTTTAATTATTTTAAACCATTTTTTAAATGATATTATAATTAATAATAAAATATTTAAACTTAGTTTATTTATATAAAATAAACTTAATATATAACTTAACTTATATTAATATTAATTATATTAAAAAAAATTTAATTTAAATAAAACTTTAAATATAATTATAATAATTATTAAGATTTAAAAAAGATTAATAAAGTAAGAATTAAAAGTATATTAAATAAAAGTTTAATAAAAAAAAATTTATTAAAATATAGAATTAATAATTAAACTTATAATAATTAAAAAATATTAAGAATATAATGGTATATAAAATTAATATAAATAAAAAACGTTTATTAAACTTTATAATTATTAGTTTTATTTTTTTTATAAGATTAAAAAAAAAACCTAGATATAAAAAACCAATTATTTTTATAATAATTATTTTAATAAAAAAGTTAAAATGGATTTTAATAATAAAGATAATTATTAATTTTCTTTTAATTATATTATAAATTTTATAACTAGCTTGGGTTAAATTAAAATTAATAATTAAAAAATTTAAAAAATTAATTTAAATTAAATTAGTTATTTTTTAAAGCTTTTTTTTAAAAAAAGTATAAAATTTTAATAAGATTTATAAGTTAAAAAAATTAAAACCTAAAAATATTTATATTAAATTAATTATAAATTTATACCTTAAAATAAAACTTATTATATTATTTAAATAACTTTTATTAATTTTAAAATTAATAAGAAAAGTTTTTAAACCTTTATTTATATTTAATTATAAATTTTAAAAACTATTAAAAATAATATTTTAAATATTTATTATGTTTATTTTTATAGTATTTAAAAATAAAAACCTAAAAATTATAATTAATAATAATTATAAAAATAATATTAATATAATTATTAATTTTAATATTTAGTTAATTTTAAATATTTATTAAAGTTACGTACCTTTAATAAATAATTTAAATAATAATTTTAAAAAGAATTACCGGTTTTTTATTATATTTTATATATTTAAAAAATATATATTTATAAAATATTAAAGCTTAGTTTAAACTATGTTATTTATATTAGTTTTTTTTAAACTTATTAATTATTTATAGTATTTATTTATTAAAAAATACGTTTTTTATTAGCTTAATAATATTAATTATTTTTTTAATTAATAAAAGGTTAATAATTTATTTAAAGTTAAAATATTTTTTTAATAAATAATAAGTTAATTTTTAAAAAAAAAGGTTAAAAATATTATTAAAAAAACCTATACCTAAAAAAAAATTATAAAAATAATTAAATATAAGTTTAAAATAAGTGATTTTTATTAATATATTAATTATTAGATAAAATTTCTTAACCTTAACATTGAATTTATTTTAAGTAATTTTAAAAAAATTATTAAAATATTTTAAAAATATAGTTTATTAATTATAAAATTTACTACGCTTATAAAAAATAATATTATAAAAAAAACATATATATAACCTGTTTTTAAATAATTAAAGAAGTTTATAATTAAAAATATTATTAATAACATTATTTATTTTATAAAAAACTTAAAAACCCTCTTTTTTTTTAAGTTAAAAAAAATAATTTAGGAATAAATAATTTTAAAAGTGTTATTAAAAATGATAAAAAGTTATAAAATTACTAACCAGGTTAAAATTAATAAGGATAATAATTAGTTAAAATTTAATATAAAAAGAATATTTTTTAATATATAATTTAAAGTTTTTATTATAATTTTAATTAAAAGTTTTATAAAAATAAATAAAAAGATTATAAAGTTAATTAAAATAGTTATAAACTTTTATATTAATATATAAAAAAATATAAACTTATAAAAAACTAAGTTTAAAACGATTAAAAGTATTTAATTTAGTTTATTTTACGTGGAAAAAAAACATAAAAACCTTAAAATTAACATTATTTAATAAAAACAAACTAATTAATAACTTTATAATTATAATAATAATATATATATTAATATATAAAAACTATAAAATAATAAATAATATAATAATAATTATTTTTTTTATAAAAAAAACAATTATTATATAAACTATTACTTATTATTTATTAAAATATTTTAAAATAAATTTATTTTTTATAACTACTAAAAATAAACATATAATATTAATAAGTAAAACCTAATAAATAACTTAAATATAATATTTAATATTTTAATTTTATAGAGAGTTATTAATATTATTAAATTAAAAGAAAAAATAATTAGTTTTAAGGTTTATTATTTTATATTTAATTAAAACTTAAATAATAACCAAATAAAAAAATAAATAAAATATTATTTTTATAAAATATAATTAAATAATAATTTAACTTATTAATTATTAACTTAGTAATTAATATTATTAATAACTAAGCGATTTTAAATAAAAAAAATATTAAACTTATTTATATTTAAAATTAACGTTATTATAAAATATAAAATAAAATTATTTAATAATAATTTTAATTATAATTAATTTATAAATATTATAAGTTTAAATAACTTATATTATATTAAAATAATAATTAAAAAAAAAGCTTTAAAATAACATTTTAATTAAGTTATTAAAATAAACGCTATAAAATATAAATAAGGCTTAAATAAAAAAATATATAACGTTAATAATTATAACGTTATTTTTATATTAAAAGCTAAAAATATAAAGAAAATTATATTTATAAATTAATATTTTTTAAATATCACGAAGTTTTAAATTAAAAAAATTATAATTAATACCTAAAGAAATTTTAATATTATATAAAATAAAATATTTTAATATATACTAAGGTTTTTAAATATAATCTAAAAGTTTTTTATTAATTTTATATTAAAAATAAAGATTTTTAATTAAATTATTAAATTAAGCTTTAAAAAAATAACTAGGTAAGTTATAAAAAATATAAAAATTAATAGTTATTTTAAAAATATATTTTAAATACCTAATATTTAAATATTTAATATAATAATAATAAGTTTAATATAAAATTATAATACTTTTATATTTTTATTTAAAATAATTAAATTAAATAATTTTAAAACTTATTATTAGTTTTATTTATATTTAATTATATATATTAAATATATAAGTAATAAAAGCTTAATTATTATAATAATAAATTTAAATATTAAATTATTAATTATTATTTATTTTTATATAATAAAATATAAGATTTTTATATATTATATTATAATAATTTAATTTAGTTTTAATTTTATTATTAAAGTATTTTATATAAGTATAATAAATAAATTTATATAATTAATAAAATAATACTTGCTATTTTTATTATTTATTATTAATAATTATATTTTTAATATTAAATTATTATTAGGGTTAAATTTTATTTTCTAAAGTAAACTAAAAATAAAATTCCGGAAATTAAACAATTTAATTAAAATTATAATATTTAAATTTATAAAAATTAAAATACTTTTAATTTATAATAATATTCTGGTTTATATTATAAAAGATTTTATTAAGTTTTATATTAATTTAAAAAATTAAATATTATTAATAATATAAATTAAATTAATAATATAAATAGGTTTTTTTTACTAAGTTATTTTAAAAGTTATAATTATTATAAAACGTTAATTAAATATAATTTAAGTTATATATTTAATATAAAAAAAATATTAAAACTTATTATTTTATATAAAATAGCTTTTAATATAATTATAATAAATATTAATATTATAAAAATATAAAAAGATAATTACTATAAGGAAAATAAAAACCTTAAGGAAAATAACCTTTTTAATTTAAAAAATAATAATAAGGTCTTTATATTTTTAATTAATAATTAATTTATAAATGTTTTTTTTAAAGCTTTTAAAACTGTTTTTTATAAAATATATAAAAAAAAAAACTATTAAAATTAAATTATAGTTATAGTTACTATAATCTTAATAAATATAATATATAAATTTAAAGTTAAAAAAGTTTATTTTATTAATATTATTTTATTAAATAAAAGTGTTTTATTTAAATTAATTTATTGGAAAAATATAACGTTAAAAAAAGTATAAAAAACTTTAAAAAGTTTTAATAAATTAAAAATAAATAATTTTTTTTAAAATATCTTTTTATAATTTTCTTAAAAACTTAAAAATATAAGATTTATTTTAAAATGTTTTATTAAAATAAAAAAAAAACTTAATTTAATAAAACTTTTTAATATTAAAAAAAATATTTTAATTAAGGTTTTTTTTTAATAAAAAATAACTTTTATATAAGATTTTAATAAGTTAGGAAAAATTAAAAACAAACTTTTTTTTAATTATATAATTAAGATAATTTCTTATAAAACCTAGTAAATAAAAAGGATTTTTATTTTAGTTTTATTTAAAAATAAAATAATAAAAATCTTTTAAGATTATTTTAAAAATAATATTTTAAAAAAAGGGTATAAGTTTTATAAAAACTTGTAATTTATTATTAAAAAAAAAATAAGAAATTATAATTAATTAACTTTTATATAAAATTAAATATAAATATTATTAAAAATGTTTTCCTTTTTTAAAATTATAATAACTTTTTTTAAAAGTTTATTATATATAAAATCTTATTTTATATTAACTTATTTTTAAGATATAATTAAATTACTTTTTTTATATTTAATAAAAACCTTATAACTTTTATAACTTTAATTAATTTAATTTATATAATAATAATATTATAAAACGTTATTAATTTTATAACTTATTTTTTATATATAATAAGTTGTTTTTTTTATAATTTTATATTTTAAATATATAAACCTTTTTTTAATAATATAAATATTAAAAAACTTTATATTTAATATAATAATAAAAAGGTTTATTTTAAAGTTTAATATTTTATTTTTAAATATATAAAAAATATTACGGTAATTTTATTAAATTTTAAATTAAAGAAAATAATAATTAACACTAAAAAATTAAAGTTTTATAAATTAATTATAAAAATTATTAAATTTTTATATAAAATTAATAATTATAAATTAAATTAAGTAAAAATCCTTAAAATTATTAAATAAATAAAATATAAAAATATTTTTAAGGTATAATTATTTTTAGGATTTATAATATATTTTAAAATATAAATTAAAAAGTACGTAATAATAACTTTTATTTTAATTACGTTATTTTAAAAAAAAGAAAAATTCTATTAAAATAAATTATAATAAATTATTATAATTAACTTATAATATATATTAATTATAGTTTTTTATTTAATTAACTTTAATTATAAATTTAGTTTTTAAATAATAACTAAAATTAATATTTTAAAATTAAATTAAAAAGTTATACTTAATTAATTTAATAATTAAAAAATTTTCAAGCTTATTAAATATAAATTAAAAGCTTAAAAAAGTATTAAGTTAAATTATAATATTATAAAGTTTAAATATTTTATAATTATAAAAGCTTTTTAAAAATTTTATAATTATATATATAAAATATATTTTCTATTAAAAATAAATATAAAAATACTAATTTTATAATTTAATAATAACTTTATAAACTTGTTTAAAACCATCTTATTATAATAAATAACTTTTATTAAATTATTTAATTTTAAGATTAAATATTTATTTAAAAAAAAAAAATATTATTATTAATATTTTTTTTAAAAAACTAAGTGGATTATCCGATTAAAAAAATAACCATTAAAAAAGTAACTTAAATAAATTTATTAATATATAACTTAATATTATAATAGCGAAATTTATTTTAATAATAATTTTATAAAAGTAAAATCTTAATTATATTTTTATTTTTTTAAAAAAGTAAAATAATAAATCCTATAAAATTATAAACTTTTTAATAGTATTTAAAACTTTTAAAAAATTTAAAAATATTAATAACTTTTTAATTAAAATTGTTTTTAATTATTTTAAAATTAAAGTTTTAAAGTATTTAGTTTTTTAAAAAATACTTTTTTATAACTTTAAAAAAGGCTATATAATTTATAAAATAATTAATATAATTAGTTAAAAAAATTAAATTATTTAAAAAATATATATTTTATATAACTATTAAAGGTTTAAATTAATATATAATTAGATTATTACTTTTTATTATTAGAAAAAAATATATAAATATATAATAAAAATACTTAACTTATATTTTTAATATTAAAAAACAAATAATAAAAAGTTATTTAATTTTATAAAATATATGTTTTTTATAATTATATTTATTTATTAAATATTAAACGTTTAATATATATTTAATTATAATAATATAATTAAAATTATAAAAGTTTAAGAATAATTAATAAACTTTATTAAAATTATTAAGTTAAAAAATATAAATTTAAAAAATATTAAAAGGTTTATAATAAAAAATATTATTTATTAATATAATAATCCGATTATAATTAAGTTTAATAATAAATTTAAAAATAAAAAAATAATTAATATTATTTATAAAAAACTTAATATTATTTAATAAATTAACTTTATTTATTTTTTTTAAATATAAAAATAAGTTAAAATAAAATATAAGTTAATTACGTTTATATTTAAAAAATATATTAATAATGGTAAAAAGCTTTAAAAATTATTATTAGATTTAATATTATAAACTAATTATATTTTAATTAAAAAAAAAGATTTAATTTATATAAAATAATATATAAATAAAGAGTTTTTTTTTTAATTAAAATAACGCTTTTTATTTAAAAAGTATTAAATTAACGTGGCGTAAAAAACTTAAAAAACCTTTTTTTTATTTATATTTAAATATTTTTTTAATTTAATAAAAATATATATAAAATATTAAAAATTATTATTAATTATAAGCTTAAAATAACAAATAAAAATAATAAAAAAAACGCTTTTAAATTTTATAAAATTAAAATAATAATTAATAACTTTATATTATTTTATAATATTTTTAAATATATTAATATATTATAATTATATAAATTATAATATAATTAAATTAATTTATTTTTAATTATAAATATTTTTATAAAAAATTAATATATTTTAAAAAACCTAAGAAAATTATTATTTTAAAATATTTATATAAAAAAAAAATTAAAGGTTTTTATTTAAAATAAAAAAAAATATTAAAAGTTAAATAATTTTATAAAAAATATATAGATATTTAGGTTAAAAAAATTTAATATTAATTTTAATAATAATAAAAAAATTAGTGAATTTTAACTTAAAAGAAATAATAAAAAAATAAAAAAGTTACTAAGGAAAATTATAAAAAAATTAAAAAATAAACATTTAAAATCTTTATATTTAATAAATTATAACGTAAAACATCGGCTTAAACAGTGTATAATAACCCTTGTTTACGTAACTTTAATAGCAGTTTAAAGCCTAGTAGATTTTTTTTTTATTTTTTTTAAAAGAAAAAAAGGCCTTAAAGCCCCCCTTTTTCTCGCTTTTTTATTTTTTTTTTAATTAGCTCTTGTTTTTTTTTTATAAAGTGCGCACGGGCCAGTATATAATCGAGGTTTTATTTTCTTATTTAAGCGGCGGGTTTTTATAAAAAAAAACACGATATAATAACCTTTATAAATTTAAATATAAAGTTTTAAAATTATTAATAAAAAAAATATTAATAAATATAAACTATAAAAAAAATCGTAATATTATAAGTTATATAACTAATAATTTATTTATAATAAATATAATAAGGTTTTTTTTTTATTTATTATATTTTTTATATTATTACTTATTATTAATTATTTTTATAATTTATATAAAATATATTTTTATATATAACTTTTTTATATATTATATTCTTTTTTTTTTATAACTATTTTATAAAACTAATTAATATTATATTAAACTTTTAATAAAATTTATAAATCTTATTTTTTTATATATTATAATAATAAAAAAGTTATTAATAATTAAGTTTTTTTTAAAAGAAAAATTATAATTATTTTTTATTTATAACTAATTATATATAATATTTTTAAAAAAATAGTTATAGTTTTTAATATAATAAAAATAATTATTATATATTTTATTAAAAAAACTAAAAAGTGATTAATATTTAAAAAAAAAATATATTTTTATATATTTTAAAAAGTTTTTTTTAGTAATTAATTTTTTATAACTCCGGTAAAATACTTTATTAAAAAACCTATATAACTATATAAATAAACTTTTTATTTAATGTTTATTTTTAATTATTTTACTTAGGTATTTTTTTATAAAACTATTTTATTATATTTTTATAAAAAAAAACTATATTATAATTAAAAAAATATTAACTATATAAATAATATATAAATTTTATAATTATAAATACCATTAAATATTTTAATTAATTAACTTTTAATAAATATATTTACTTTAAACCTTATTTTTAAATATTAATATTTTTATTAAAATAAAAACTTAATAAAAACAATTAATAAAATATAATTATAATAAAACTAAAAAAAAAAATATATCTTAATATATTTACTAATAAAAACCCTTTTTATAAAATAATTCTTTTTTTATATTATTATAATTTTTTAATTTAAAATATTATAAACTAATTTTATTATAAATTAAAAAAAATATAACTTAAATATAAAAACTAAAAATAAGTTAAATTAAATTATATTTATTATAAAATTAATTAATTAAAACTTTATTATTATAATTAATAAGTTATTTTTTTAAGGTATTTTTTTAAGTTAAAAAAAAAATATATTATTTTTAAATAACGTAATTTTAAGATTATAAAAAAGTAATAATTAAAAATAACTATAAAAAAATAATTTATAATAACGTTTAAATTAAAAAAAATAATATAAATATTTACACTTTTTATAATTATAATTAAAAACTAAAATTAATTTTAATAATAATATATTTTAACATTTTTTATTAAATATCTTATTATTATAATTTTTAAAAAAAAAATTATAAAAGAAATTAAAATAAATAAAAAAAAATCACTTTTATAAAACCTTATAAAAAAATATATAAAACCTTAATTTATATATATATAATAATATAAACATTAAAACTTTTAATAAGTTAATTTATTTAACGTTAATATTTTATTAACTAAATATTATAAAAATTAATTAATTTAAATTATAGTTATTTATAACTTTGTTAATTTTTTTATTATTAAATTAATTAAATTTACTTTTATATATTTTTATATTATTTTTTCTTAACTTTTTATTTTATTTTATTTATAATTAACTTTTAATAATTAAAATAAAATATAATTATTAAAATATCTAATAATTAAAAATTTATTTTAATAAAATTATTATAATAAGTTAATAAAAAATCTTTTAAAAATTATAAAATTTATAATAATAATAATACCGTTTTAATGTTATTTTTTAATATTAACTTTAATTTTTTTATTAAATTTAATAAAGTTAATACTTTTTTAATTAATTATAACATTTTTTTAAAACAAAATAATAATTTATAGAAAATAATTATTAAATTATAATAAGTTATTATATTATAAAAATACCACAAGTTTAAATATTTTAAATTTAAATATATTTAAATATTATAAAAAATTAAATTTAATAATATTTAATATAATTAAATAATATATAAAATTAAAAGCTTTTAAATATTTACTTATATTATAAAAAAAAGGTTTAATTATATAATAAAAGCTTTTTTAAATTATTATAAACTAATAAATTTAATTTTAATTTATTATATAAATTTTAATAATTTTTAATATAAAAAAAACAGTAATTATATTACTTTTTATTTTATATTAATAATTTATAACTTTATAATTAAAATTATTTATATTTTTAATATTTTAATTAATTTAAAAAAAGAATAAAAAATTTAAGTTATTAAAAAATTAAAATTTATAATTAATAAATATAAAAAATATACTTTTAATTTTATAATAAATAAATTATTTTAATAGTTTAACTTTTTTAAATAAAAAAATAAATAAAGTTATTGTTATTAGATTATAATAATAATAATTATAATTTTAAAGTTTTTTACTAGATTTTTAAATATTATTTTAAAAGTTTTATATAATAAAAAATAAAAAAATCTTTTATTTAAGTTTTTTATTATAACCATTTTTATTTATATAAATATTATAATTATTTATTAACTTTTTTTTTTATAACTTTAAATTAAATATTAAAAAAATAATTTTAAAATAAATATAAATAAAAACTTTAATTTAAATAAAATTAAAATTATAATATTAAATAATATAAATAATAATAATTAAATACTAAAAATATTTAATAATTTTATATTAAAAATATTTAGTGATAATTTTATAACCGGCCTTAAAACTATAAATAATCACAGATAAAATTTTTTTTTTTTATTAAATATCATTTTTATTAATTTTATAAATATTATTATAAAAAAATACTATTTTTTAAAAAAATTAAAAACATTCTAAAAATTTTATTTATTAAAAAAAAAAAAGCTATTTAAATTACTAATATATTTAACTTATTATATTATAATAAATAAAAATATAATTATATAATTAAAATAATTATATTTTATTAATAATTAAAAGATATTATTAAGGATTTTATATAATATTTTATTTTTTTTTATTTTATATAATAAGAAAATTAAACTAATTTTAATTGTTAAATTATAAACCTTTAAATATAATATAACATTAGTTTTATTATTTAAAAAAAAAATAAAAAAACTAGGTATATATAATAATTATAAATAAAAAAATAATAAATTCGAATTTAAATAATAAATAATAATAATAATTTTAATTTTTTATATAAAAATTAAAACACTAGTAATTTATTTAATATAAATAGTTAAAAATAGTTATATTATATTTAAAAAGGATTAAATTAATATTATAAATATTAATTATTTTATAAAAATAATATATAATATTTTATAAATACTTTATATTTAAAAAAAAATTTTTATAAGATTTTTTTTAAAATATTATTTATTTTTTTTTTAATATAATTAACATATAATTAAAATATCAAAAATATAATTTTATTAAACGTTTTTTTCTTATAAAATATTTTAAAAGTTTTTATAATTATTTAATAAAAAATAATTAAAATTAAATAAATTATATTTATTTATTTTTTATATTTATTTTATATTTAAATATTTTTTTAATATTTAGTTTATTATTTAATTTAATTTTTATTTATTTTATTATTTAAATATATTTAAATAAAAAAAATTAATATTTTTATATAATTATATAATTAAATTTTATTTAATTAATTTATTTATATTAATATTTTAAAATACTTTTAAATACTTTTAAATATTATTTTAAGGATATTTAAAATTTTTATTATATATTAATAAAGGTATAAATTTTTAAGTGGGCTATGTACTATAAATCAGGTACCTATATTACTTTATTATATTAGGCCTAGTGGGCAAAAAACTCCGTGGCTTTAGGCACTTACTCCGTGACTTTAGGCATTCCGATCCCAATGGTCAGTGGTTGGCACCCCGCCACATACAAATAAATGGGGCTATGGTCAGGTCCAAAGCGGGTCAATGGTCGGATGAGCTGTATCCCCGGCTCAGAGGTTCTGGAAGAGTCGGACTGACTAAGCAAGAGGATGGGACTACCTGCAGAATCAGGCGACGAGCTCATCGTCAGCTCAGGAGTCTCCACCTTGACAACGGCAATCTCATCCGGAACTAGTATGACCTCCTTTTGCTTCAGGCTGGGCATCTTGTCGAGCGCCGTTTTGACCAGGTCGGCAATAGTGCCTCCTCCCAAAATTTTGAGCGTAGGCACGTCGACCTCCAGTTCCTTGAGGAACCACGAGCGAATGTCCACGGCCACGAGCGAATCCACTCCGTGCTCCATAAGGGTAAGCGAGTCCGAAACCTTCTCTTCCTGATGGGTACGAAGCATGCGTTTCAGATGCGACAGGAATGCATCGCGGCTGATGATGTAGGCCTCTTCATCGCTTTTGGCACTCTGAAGCTGTGCCTTGACGCGCATGCCGGACTTGCCTCCCTGCACCTTGACCTCGCCGTTGGTGCCCTCGCGCAGAACGAAATGGCTCAGCCTGACGTCACGCCTGTGTGCTTTTCGAACATTTAAATCCGCGGGGACGTAGTTGACACCCATGGCAACCTGCGCCTTCACGTTAGGAGGCTGCCCAGGGCGGCCTGAGAGTACAGCCTCCGCGAAGAGGGCGTGCAAATCTTCCTCGCCGATGTTGATGTAGCCGATCGATTTGATGTAGTCGAAATCGAAGGTGTCAGAGTGCGCCGCATAACCTACGCCCTACACGGCGGGGATACTGATGGTCGAGCCAGCCACTCCACGTTTGCGCCGGTTGCACATCAGCGAGCTCATGTAGTCGTTAGCAGCTGCATAATTGCTTTGGCCACTCCATCCAATGATGGATGAGATACTTGAGCAGCAGATGAAAAATTCAAACGAGGTATCGTCATGAAAGAGTTCGTCAAGAAGTTGGGCACCAAGCACCTTCGGCTTGGCTACCCGGGCGAACTGGTCGTGTGTCATATTGGGAAAGATCTCGTCGTCTAGTATCATAGCGCCGTGAATAACACCCCCAATACCTGGTAGGGTGGCTGTGATGGTGCGACAGACGGACTGAAGAGACTCGCGCGATGTAATGTCAAGTGTCATGGTCTTGACAACTGCGCGGTATCGCCTTTCCATGTCCTCAATGAACCTTGGGTCCACCTTTGGCGTACGGCTCGTGAGGACCACATAACCGGCTCCATGCGCAATCATCCATTCGGCAAGCGACTGCCCTAGCTCTCCTGCCATGCCGACAAAGAGATACGTCCTGTCGGCACGGAACAAAGTTCCGGAGTCGATAGGTTGTACCTTGACTGTGACAATACTATCAGCAGTCCAGTCCAAGACGGCCAACGGCTCTCCAATGGCCGTGTGATCTGATGCATTCTTAAGTGCAATGATCTCGACTGCAGACGAGCTACACGCAAGAGCGTCGTCCCAGGCTTTCTCCAGGGTCCGGCAACACTGTAGAGGTCTGGCTTTCTGTCGAAGAGGTCACTTGCAGCCCAGATGGATATGAACGCCCTTGTATGACTTTCAATGGCACCGTTCCAGGCCCGCTCATCATCGCCGACTGGGGAGACAGTCTCGTCATTCATGTGACCAATAACATGAAATCGAATGGCACCTCCGTCCATTGGCATGGCATCCGAATGCTTAACAATACCCAGAATGACGGAGTTCCCGGAATCTCGCAATGTCCTATCGCGCCTGGAGAGACGTACACGTACAAATTCAAGGCTACACAATACGGCACGACCTGGTATCACAGCCACTTCTCCCTACAATATGCCGAGGGTCTGTGGGGTCCTATGATATTGAGAGGACCAGCTACAGCAAACTATGACGAGGACCTAGGCACGCTTGTCCTTCAAGACTGGCCACATGCGCCTATTTTCGGAGCATGGAGCAACAAGCAAGCATGGGGTATCACCCACGAGCTTGATAGTAAGTTTTGCCGACACAGCCCTGCCTTTGACACCGAGAATAGACACAGTACGAAACACTGGGATTGAAAGCAGCTCTACCATGTCTTATTTGACACCGTAACCCTGTTGAATTTGGCTAACACCATATATGGCAGACCTATTAATTAATGGTACCAACACATTCGACTGCTCTGGTGTGCCGGACTCAGGCTGCGTGGGCGGAGGCAAGAAATTTGAGGTCGTGTTCCAGCCTGACACGAAATACCTAATCCGGGTGTTCAACGTCGCCATCGACAGCTACTTTCATTTCAGCATCGACGGACACACGCTTAAAGTCATCGCTGCTGATTTTGTCCCTATCGAACCGTACGAGACCGACAGCATCATGATCGGGTCCGGTCAGCGGTATGATGTCATTGTCGAAGCGAATGCCACAGCCGGAGATTACTGGTTACGGGGTGGCTGGGTGCCAGCTCATACTTGCAAAGGCGTAGCCAACAGCAACCCAGACGGCATGACGGGCATAATTAGATATGATCGCAAGCTGATGGGCGTCAGTGATCCGACTAGCACCAGCACCGTCGAGCCCCCAAAGGCTTGCCTCGATGAGCCCCGTCATAGCCTAGTCCCTTACGTGAAACGCAATGCTGGCACTGTTGTCGGCACGACAGTTGAGGACATCAATGTGCGATTTACCCATGCGGGAATGTTTAAGTGGACTATCAACAGCAGCAGTTTGGAAATTGACTGGACTGAGCCGACGCTGAAGACTGTAGACGATACGTCCATCTTTCCCCCGGGATACAATGTCTTGCCCCTTGATGTAAGAAGCATCGAGATTCAGTCTAAAGTCTATTTCATCACTGACAGTTCTGGATACTAATTATTTTCCAAGAGAACTACCGATGCCGTTATCGACCAGTGGGTTATCCTTATAATTGAGAATGCTGCTGTGGCCCTGTACGGGGGGTAGGTCCCTTGTTTCCTTTAGCTCATCCACCCCTTTTTGATTTGTTACTAGCCTTGAAAGTTTATGATATAACAAGAATAAGATTGCTAATAGGACCTAAATAGAATCTCGCACCCCATCCATTTTCACGGCCATGACTTTTATATCTTGGCACAGGAAAGGCACAAATGGGACGGGAAGACGGACATATTCCAGATGGAGAACCCGCCACGGCGTGATACCGCCATGCTTCCCGCCCATGGCTACCTCGCTGTCGCAATCCAGCTGGATAACCCCGGAGCGTGGCTTGTTCACTGTCATATCGCGTGGCATGGTTCCATGGGCTTGGCGCTGCTGGTCCTCGAAAGCGCCGAGTTGATAACGGTTGGTGGCACTGAAAGAAATATTCTCGATGAAACCTGCTCGACGTGGTCAAATTGGTGGAATGGAATTTCGCCATGGCCCAAGGAGGACTCCGGTATCTAGGCCGGTTTATGGCCGACTAGCCTATGAACTATGTGCTCGTCTAACCTTATGTGATCGCGCTTTTATAGTAAGAAAATAAAGGTCTTAACTGGCTGAAGGGGATGTCTGGATTATATATGGTACATATTTCGGGTTTAAAAAAGGAAAGTAAAACTTATATATTATCATACCACCTGGAGAAGTCAGTCAAAAAGATCTTGGATGCTGCCACCTCGCTAATAATGCTATGCGAATTAGCCAAGGTGCTTTCGCTCATCCCATCGAGGACTATCCGGCCGACATGCTCAGAAAATAACTCCGCGTTCTTAGGGTGGCTGATCTGCGTGAGAAGGCCTGTCATGCGCGCGCATCTTTCTACCAAGGTCTGAAAACTCTCGTTATCAAATGCGAGCTGCCTGGCAGGTTTATTGTAGAGTTCCTTGTCGCAAGACGTGTTATAACCGCCATAAGGAGCATCTAGAGAAGGAGCGCCATTCTCTTTCGTTTTATAATGGCGAAACCGGATCATCGCCGCGTGAAACTTTACACAACAAGCCGCTAGTTCTAATTTGGTGTCTGGCTGCATAGAAAGAATAGCGAAAGTATTGGGCTCGATGCCCCCTTGGTTGTTCACTTCGTGAGCAGGGTTACTAAGAATTATCCTAGGATATCTGCTCACCTACCCTAGCGGCTCTACTGCCCAATCGAATGGCAAAATTGTATTGCGAATTCAGACCTAGCGTTAACGTTTTGATCGTAGCTGAGGCATATTCAGTAGTCTGGGGAAACACGATGCATGCAATGCCTCCTGTTGTTCTCGGAAATACGATGCTACCTACTGACCTATCATATACTGGACTTCCAAGGAATTAGATTATTTTCTCACCAAGAACTAGGAACATGCTCATTATCGTGGTGCTCGCGTCTCCTGAAATAATCTGCATCTCGGAGTCAAATTCGTTCGGTACGCATTCCATACCTTTTAGGTAGGACTTTTCCTATGAAAAAATAGGGGGTTTGGAATTCGTATTTTAAATGATAGAAATAGTATATTATTTAAGATCTTTTTTTCCTTCTTCTTTTTAATTCTCCTCAATCATCATACTAGCTATCTGCTCAGCCATGGCATAGAGAGTGGCCTGAGGATGCCCACTTAAAGGGATCGGAATGATACTTGCATCGGCTACCCTAAGCCCCTTGGCACCTAGCACTTTGCCCTCCGCATCGACTACCTTGCCCATAGATGCCGTCCCCCCAGAGTGATGGTGCTGGGTTCCAGTGCGTCGGATTCTCTCTTCGATCTGTTCGTCGGTAGCGTCGGCCGTCAGTGCTATCAAGCCTTCCAGGCCTTCTCCGGAGGGCGGGGCTTCGCTTTCGACGATCGGTTTCATAGAATCGGTTGCTAGAAGGGCCTTGAGGGTCTGGCGTGTGGCGTGGACGAGAACATCACGGTCCAGAGGGGTGGAGAAATAGTTTGGCTGCACGCGCGGGGGGTCGTTTGGGGCGCTGGACCGGATGGAAACGTTGCCGCGAGAGGTAGGACAGAGCACCATGGTCGAGGTGGCGATGTGGGTTCCGTCGATGGGAATGCCCGGGATGCCGGGAGGGACGTAGAGAGTGATCACCTCCCAGAGGCCGCGCTTCTGATTCTCCGTCTCGGAGCCGTGCTTCTCGGCGATGTCTCTCGGGAGCGGTTCGGTGACGGCCCAGTCCCACGGCAGGCTCTTGAACAAGGCGGGATTCTGCCAAGATGCGCTTCCGAGAGCGTACCCGAGAGAAGGGTCGCGCAGGCGGAAGGCCAGGTATATGACGAAGTGGTCGTGGAGGTTCTGGCCCACTTGTGGGGACTCGTGGACTACAGGAATGCCATGCTCAGTGAGAGCAGCAGACGGACCCACACCTGAGAGCATGAGGAGTTGAGGAGTGCGGTAAGCGCCGGCGCAGAGGATGACCTCCTTTCGCGTAGTGATTTTACGACCGTCGGCCAGCTCTACTCCGGTAGCTGTTTTGCCGGAGAAGATGACCCTGCGTACCATGGTATCGGTAAAGACTTGCACGTTGTCCAGAGGATACACCTTGTAGGAAGGCTGCCGCATGCCATCGCGGGAGTTCTGGTACATCTCGGCCAAGCCGGTGACGGTGCCATTCTTCCGTTGAGGGTTAAGGCGGACGCCAAGCTCGGCCCATGACTTCCGCAAGGGTTCGCGAAGTAGGTACTTGCGTTCTCCCGATTCGTCCGCCGATACGGAAATAACGTGCATGGGTCCGTCGAACCCATGCTGGCCAGCGTCTGCGCCAGAGTCGTAGAAGTGTTCCGACTTCCGCAGCCATGGCTTAACTCCCTCGTAAGTCCAGCGTCTGTCCCCGACTACCTCACCCCATTCGTCGTAATCCGGAGCATCCGCACGTAGCCAGCCGCCATAGTTCAGGACGCTGCCTCCGCCGAGAGCCTTGCCGGCGTTAAGGGTATGCACGCGGTTAGCCGTGTTGGCGACCGGTTCGCTTTGATAAGCGTAGTCGAATTCGCCGCCCTGGAGCGAAAGGCCGCTCAAGAACTGAGCAGCGGCCGTGTTACCGGATGGATCAGAGCCCGCTTCTATGAGGATGACTTTGGGTTTCTTGTCGCTCCGACTGAGACGCGATGCTATAACGCATCCGGTCAAACCACCGCCGACGACCACGTAGTCTGCTGCCAGATCGGCCATGTTGGGAATCGGCTGTAGGTGTGATATGAAGCTCTGCTTAATAGGTCTACGATAACTTTTTTTTAGCTCAGGATGATGATTCCAACGATCGTTAAGGGAAAGGACCAACGTGATTGATCACGTGTTATCGAGGGTGAGATGCAAAGGAGCAAAGGGAGCCTGTGAGTGCGCGTAAGGAAGGCTTTGAAATTTATTGACGTGGTTATACAGTCCTTCGCACTATGTATCGTTTCGCAACCAACACCCTACGTACATACGTACTGCTGCGCCCCCCTCTGAACATGAACAGTTGGCTTCATACACACATCCTATCCACCTCGCTAGTCACTTTTTACAATGGGTGCTACGGAGAAAGACGATCCTTGATTTTGGAAGCTACAAGGTATCGAAGATACCTATTGGGGCGAGCACATTGCTACACGCCCGGTCTACGGTGGACAAATATTCCAGCGCATCGAAGACTACCAGGCCTCGTGCTCTCTCGTTGCACCGTGGATATATATCCAACCATTAGTAATTTAATATAACCTCGTAGGTCAAGATTAACTTGGCCAAAGACGAAGTTGACAGAGCTCTCAATTGGTACGAACACTTGCTCGTATCCAAAGTGGCGTGCTACCTGTAAGTCCCATGTCCGTTTGCATAAACCTCGAGTGGGCGTTAGCAAGAGCTGTGCAATTTCATAAAAGGGTGGGCGCTTTACCCAAGATCCACGACGATAGCTATCAGTCCCGGGCTTTCGCAGTGGACTTTCCTCGTGAGATAGTGCGCGGTAGTTTTACGGGCGCCCTCGGGATGTGCGTATTCTCCATTACGCCCATTCTGGCTATTGGTGTTCCAATCAGTACAAAGCGAGGCCGGCGACCTGCTTCAAGGAGCGGCCGGGCGGCTTGAAAGAGACGTAACAGGCCTAGAAAATCACCTCAGCACCAGGTATGCCATACGAATCATGATCTTACCAAGGGCATTGATGTCAACAAGATCCCAAACCTCGTGCGGCTTCACCTGTGATAGATCTCCATGCACCGTACCGTAGCCTGCATTGGCTACGACGATATCTAGCCTATCGATTCGATGCTCGGCCTGGATAAGCTTGACAACGTTTTGCGCATCTGTGTCCGACCTAATATTAGGATCAGTCTTAACGACGACTACCTTACTGCCTGCAGCATGAGGAAGTTCGGATATGAAGTTTTGCTCAAGGTCTCGCACAGCATCCACAACGGTAGTGTTGGGTTGAAGTAGAACCAGAGCAGTTATCTCATCTCCCTAGGCCTAGATCGGCAAAGCACACAACCATTTAGTCAGAGATGAGCAGCAACCACTAGGAAGAAGTAATAAAATAGTAAACCAACACAACTCGATATTGGTACCTGTAACAAGGATGAGCGTGCAATTATCAGTCCGTAGTTGAAGTCATGCTGATGTTCTCCGGGTCAGTTTCGGTAGTAAAGAAAGAGCTTAACCAGCAAAAGTCAGAAAAGTCAGAAACGGTTTCAAGTTATTATATAGATGTAGGTAGGTCGCTTTCATTGTTGTACGGTACCTCCCTTACATGGTTGGTGCCAATTCTGATCAAACGCCTCATCGAACGCGTATCATATCTAATTTCTAGTTATCCTTGCTACACATCGATTAAGGGCTACCGATGAAATAAATACCTTTGGCCGCAGCCTGGCTACTTTCTGCTGCGAGACTCCAGGATACTGTCTACGGTGTTGTCAATCTTTTGCGTGATGAGGCTCACCACTGTCTTTTCGTTCTCTTCTTTGGTTGGCTTCACGTTACCCGCAGCCGTCGATAACCACTCAGTCGTACAGCAGTTGGAGGCTGAATTAGAGCCGTACCTGTCACGCAGGAACATCATTTCTGTAGAACCGCCGACTCGATGGAGTTTTTTCAATGCGCCCAATCCAGCTGTTGTTGTGAACGTTGAGACCGAATTAGACGTGGCAGCCATAGTGAGCAACTTCTTTCCACTTAGGTACCTAGAGAAACAAGACTAACAAGCTTCCTGCGACGAATAGGTTAAATATTGCGCAACGAAAGATATCCCTTTTCTAGCCCAAAATGGGGGTGGTGGATGGGCAAAGACCTTTGACCTAGGTATAAATGGTGTGCTGATCAATCTGGCCCGCCTGAATCAGGTTGCCTTCAATGCCGATAAAACCCTAGCTACCATTGGAGGAGGCTCCAACATCAGCAATACGATTGCTCATGCATATGCCGCAGGTGCTCTTATTGAGACAGGTAACTGCAACTGTGTAGGCACACTTGGAGCTATCTTGGGCGGTGGTTATGGTAACCTTGTGGGACTGTATGGGCTCGGTGTCGATAACGTTGTCTCACTACGCGTGGTCAATGCCGATGGTCAACTTCGCGATGTGAATGCTTTGTCCGATCCGGATTTATTATGGGGCTTTCGGGGTGCTGGGCCAAACTTCGGCATTGTAACCTCTGCGGTAGTGAGATCTTACCCTGCTACGGAGAGCGACATGCAAGCCTGGACGGGCTCCTTAGTATTTAGCCCCGACAAGTTGGAACAGGTCGTACAAGCTATCCAAGGCCTTATCCTCCAGCCAGACATGAACCTCTTCCTCTACTTCATTTCAGGAGGGCCACCTACGAACGAGCCAATCGTCCTCGTAACTCCATACTTATACAAAGGGAATGCGACATCAGGACGCTCTGCATTCGCCAGTCTTTACGCTATCGGTCCTGAGAGCGATACTACCACAGTCCTCTCATACAACCGGTGGAACTTGGGAGGCGACGGGTTCTGTACGCCTGGGGGACGCAAGCCATCTTTCGGCGTGGGGTTCCAGGAAATGGTTCCCGCCACCTGGCGTCAAATTTGGGATATGTACGTCGAGTTCCAGCAGAAGCCCACAGCGGAAAACAGCGTTGTGCTACTCGAGGCATATTCCCTCACCAAGGCCAGATCGGAGGATCCCGATTCGACGGCTTTCCCTCATCGAAATGTCAACTTTAACGCCGTGGCTATCCCTTGGTACAATGACACGTCGCTGGATGATGAAGCTGAGGCATTTGGACTGGCAGCACGAAATTTATGGAGAGCTACAGACAACCTGGCCCAAAATTCAACGTAAGTATTTCCTTTTGCTTGTTACACGTAATGCCGCCAACGTTTATGTTAATTTACCTAGATACATCAATTTTGCTTATGGCGATGAGGCGTTGGAGGTGGTATATGGAGATAATGTCCCCAAACTCCGTGCTCTCAAACACCGCGTCGACCCCCACGACCGTTTCAACCAGTGGTTTAACATCCGTTAAACGAAGTATCGTCGGATACTGTACACGATAGCTTAGGGGAATAGCTCTGTTAGTTGAATATTATATAGGTATTTATGAAGACCTTTATAAGACATTAACTTTTAATTAGCAAGCGAGCAGTGTGAGGTGGGTTTATTCAATTCCTTTGGTACTGTTCACCGGTAAGGAGTCATCCGAGATAATAAGCGCGTAGGTGACTTTGAGTTTGTGTAACACACGTAGAGCAGAGATTTTATATTGCAAGCCGATGATAGGAAGCCTCGTAGGCCGTGCGGATACTGCTTTGCTTTTGACTTGGCACAAGTTGTGTAACAGTCAAGAAGCCTTGTAAGCCTATTACATTCAGTGGCCGGCATAAATCCGAGATCAAGCTCTGTCCCGGGCGCTAAACTGCATATTCCAACAAATAAGCAATAATAATTGATCGGCCTAGAAGTAAAGCCTGCTGCGACAGAGGCGGCTCAAGATAATCTCTTAGTTTACTTGAGTTGCCTATTCCTAACATAGTTTACAAGCTATTAATCATCTATTGTCCATATAGAGGGCCTCCAACGGTCAAGACAACTAATTTCAAAGGGGTAGTGATTCTCACTACCTATCCCTCTTATTTTCTCTCTTCTTTTTGAGTCAATAAGCTCATAACTCTATAGACCATTCGTCGTACGTCTTTCAACGCCTTGGGGGTTTCCATACTGTGTTCGTCGATAAGAACGCCGGAAATCGGGCCCAGGCCCTCTAGACAAAGTACCTGACCAGTACAACCTCCCCCCCCCGCCACGAGGTAGTATCTGAGCAAGGTCGTAAAAACGCCAATGTGTAGAGGCTAGTAGGACAGAGATACCTAAACGTAACTTTTCTTACCGCTGTATGGACGGTACAACTTGATGCATCTTTTCGGGGCATCTAAAATAGTATGGTGAGTCCTATTCAAAAAACCAGGAGAAGGGCTGAAGATGAGATTAATGTCCTCCTTAGCTTAATGCTACTGTCGATATGTACTACGAAGGACAAGGGGTTATTGGAATAAATTGTGAAATCAACCCAATAGCCTTCGTCGATACTACCTACCTGGTAGGTATTGCCGATTCAATCAGCAATCAGATCGTTGCGGCCCCCAATCCCAATCGTAGCTCTGGCTCAAGGCAAATTTACCTACCTAAGGTACCTATAACTTCTACCCGGGTTAGCCCCAGGTCAGTAAGACGGGTGACGTGCATATATTATACCGACCTATCGAGTAGACCGGCAAAGATGAACTTGGAGGGTGGCCTTACAGTTCTATTGGGGTTGCACGGATAGTAATCATCCACTAGCGACCCATTAAGAGGTATGTATGTTGAGCGGCTCATCTGCAGGAGAAGCTGGGTATCGGGCACTTAGTATATACAGCGCGAGACAGGCGCCCACACTTTATTTTCCTCGTAGATATTGCTTCTGCAAAGCGCTTTGGCTCGGTTCTTAAAGCGCAGTTCCTATGCTATGGAACATTCTAAAAAGCTCCCCGAGGAGAATAGTGATGAGTTCCAGTCACTTATCAAGCGTAAGTATATGCTCTTATGCTTAGCTTCAGATATTTATAGAAAATTACAGGTAGTAGCAGTAGCTCCGATGGCCCAAGGGAGCGGTTCCAGCCCAAAGACTCTCACTGCCGCACATGGGAGGAGTCGCCAAACCCAGAGACGTACTCTTCTTTTGGGGATAGGGGTACGACAGCATGTGTCAACATGTTTGGAGATATCATGCAATTCGGAACGTACCTCGGCATCCGTAATTGTGGTATGTTCTCTGCGGATCATGGAAATACAGATGAGCCATGTTATATATGGACAAGGGCCGACAACCTGGAGGATCTAAAACGAACAAGGCTAGGCAGCATGAGTGAATCTAAAGCCTACGGACTTCAATTTGAGGATGTGATATTTAAGCAGCCTCCGTGCTTGAAGTATCTATACTATCGTTGGCCAAGATACGAATACAGAACAGAAGAGAAAGAGCTCACAATTCAGTGGGTTGTTCACGACGGAGTAGTCTTGCAGCAATGCATTCTGACAAACTTGAAAGAGACCGAAGTGCAGATCTCTTTTAACTTTCGGAACCGTAAGGGATCAATGTGGATTCGGGACCTGGATTACTTGGACTCACACAACCGTTTCAATGACAAGTACCAAGGTTATTCCGAGGAAATGGGGCCTTACGACTATTCCTGGAGGCTCACACACAAACTAAGATACGAGGGCATTGGAATAGCAGAAATCGACTTGGAGGGAGAACTTGACATTTCAACTCGGAACAATGTGTCAACTGTGAAATTGGAAGATGGTCCGAATTCCGTAGCTGTGGTCGTGTCGGTATTCCTGAATGGTGAAACTCTACCATGGACGGGCACGAACAACCACGGCTGGAAAAAGACCTTGAAAGGCGCCAAAAGTATGGGGAATACCATGGAAGTCATCACAGCATATCGCATGATACCTGTAAAGGATTCAGAAGTCAATTGGAAAGACTTCATAGTCCCTGCCGCATCGGCGGATGTTGACTGCATCCTACGAAACACTCCGTTTTCTACCGTCTCCCTTTCTAGGACCAAGGGATTCGCTGACAGCCATACACAGGCTCCAGACGACAACGATAAGGCACAGGAAGTACCAGAGGAAGATGACAATAATCCGTTCGGAACACCAGACAATGAGTCATCACCTAGCCGTCACATCGAGTTTATTGTTAGGCGAAATCTTGAGCATATCTTATCCGTATGCTCGATTCCTTTGAGACGAACACGATTAGAGCGCGATGGCCCTTCAATTGAACCGCTACGGATTGCCCTAACATGTGGAGACATAGCATGTCACCGTATCTGCACGTCAGCCAGCTTGTGAGGAAACTTTTATGCATTTTCATAGATGGCATTTCCTCATACATGAAGACTAACAGAGACTCATTTAGCTTTGCATTCCGATTTCTTATTGATATCGCAAGTCGACTAAGGACGGTAAAACAAGCAAGGCCCGATGATGAGTACATCGGTTCTCTCTCAGGGAGAATATCAGAGGTTTGTAAGGGCCATTTGAACTGGTTGTCATCTGTGGAAGTGAATGAAGGTCCGGGCTATGTGGCCAACTATTGGGTCACAGCGAAGGCCATGACGCGTATTGGTTCTCGCTCTCAAGGCAGCCGGACGACTCTTTGACTGATACGGCATACCACGTCCTCAAAACTTTGGAATTTACCAGTTTGTGTAATGAGGAGGACGACTTCAACATCGCGAAGAATGCGATTAAAACTGCCTGCAGGCCATGGATCAAACATTTGGAGAAGTTGGATGTCCGTGCTTGCTCCGCTTGGCCTCATGCCCATCGAGTAGGCACAAATGTATTCCGCCTGGATGATCATATCTGGATTTGGAAAGCTCTGAAGACGATCGAGGATCTTGCCCTGTTGCCACGCGGCAAGGACGACAAATTTCTCCTAGGGTCCTCTCGAGAAGTTCAGCAACAAATTCTTCGACGGTTTACGACTGAGAACGAAACGTTAAAGAAGCGAATGCTAGCTGTGACCCGATCCTCGCGGGAGACAAGATTTTTATTTCATGCGCATGATACAGCTTTATTTTACGGGTACGATTGGGGTTTCCTGTTGCAACAAACGTCTTTTCGCGAGATGTGGGAGAACACTCTCGAAGCCCAAACATTACATGTTGATAATCAAAACACATTCTGGAGCAGCACCCTCCGCTATGGCCTGGCAGTCATCATGGGCTCGCGTGGATGGAGTATAAACAAGCAATCGCCATCTGATTTAACGAAATCCTGTTTACGCTCTATTCTTCAAGGCACCCCTCTCAATGGAATTTGCGCTGGGCAACTTAACGAGATTACCAAAGAGCCTATCCCATTCAGCGGAGAGGACGACTCAGTTGACTATTTCAATGTCAGTTTCGAGGTTTCGTATATCCTCCTTGCTAATGCAATCAGTATCGGTACGATATATGATGGACAATCTGGCCTGTCTCATGTCGAGGCGAACCAAACCTCAAAACGCCAATCGGTTCCTCTACATCTACGAGGTGGCGATAGTCGCAAGCAATCGGAAGGGCGAAAAGCCCAGCCAAAACGCCAGAAAGTACTAAGTGAAGAGGCTGAATCCGGGTTTATGAAGAAAACTATTCCCTTCGGCCGACTTTTTGATTTAACCAGTGTAGTCGAGATTGATGAAGAATGGCTCTATAATTATCCGTCATTCCTATTGAACGAAGCAATAGTAACAGATAAGGACATCACTAAAATGCTGAGTAGCTTGATAGACCAGGCAGCCGATAGAGATACCGGCGAACGAGTCATCGTAAAAGGAGCAAAGGAAGCAAGAGAGCGCCTCGACAATGGAGGCAAATGGTTTGAGGAAGACGACGTCTTGAGATCAGTCCTAGCTGATGTGCCGAAGTCTAAGAAGCATGAAAAGCAACAAAGACTAGAGAGACTTCGGTACGGATTTCAATCCGGGCCTCCGATTTATGAACGTGACAACCACACATTGTCTACCTCGCTATTGCGCCCTCGCAATGCCGCGAATGCCAAGAAACGCTTTCTCTGGCACCCAAACGCGAATACGAACACTGCACTTATTTGCTACTTTGGAAGCAGCGAAGTTGAGAAGCCAGGAATATCTCAATTTTTTGATCGTCACTGGCATAACGATATCTATTTCTTCGATGAGGCGACCATGACAATGAATACATGGGAGACTGAGCTCCACTTGAGCTTCTACCGCTTACTGGGAGCCCAGGAATTTCCCTTCAGAAATACACCGATATCAAGCAAGAATCCATTCCCTAATGAACCTGGACGAATTACAAAGACGTCGATGGGGTTTCGTTTCTTTGGAGATTTCTTCGATCGTTATTGGACATGTCACTTCATAGAGGATATCCAGTCCTTGCGTTCTGATATGCGCGATAAAAAGGAACCTAGGGGGTATGAGTTCTTACGCGAGCCCCGGCTCCCAGACTCGGACCAAGAACAAAGTTGGAGGCAGAGAAAAGTTACTGAACTTTACCTGTTCGAACGTATTTTGAATACGCTAGTCAAATGTACCCAGGAGATCCTCGATAAGATCAGAGAGGACCTTGGAGTACAGCGGGGACGAGGCCACTCTACATTTGCCAATCTAAGCAGTGAAGATTATTTTCTCTCTAGGATTCAGTGGAACGAGTTGCAGAGCGTCTTACAAGAAGTAGATGAGAATCTAGAAGATGTGAAATTGGAGATCTCCAAGTGGGAAACTCGCGAGAAGGACCGCGGACAGGAACGGCCTCGTTGGACACGTAACGACG
The DNA here is from genome assembly GCA_902806565.1 of Hypoxylon rubiginosum. Taxonomy (NCBI): domain Eukaryota; kingdom Fungi; phylum Ascomycota; class Sordariomycetes; order Xylariales; family Hypoxylaceae; genus Hypoxylon; species Hypoxylon rubiginosum. The sequence goes on along the minus strand of CADCXA010000021.1, from coordinate 1,405,269 downwards.
AGCGAAAATACGGAGGGATTATCACGAAGGTCCTTGGACTAACAAAAAAGGAGATTCAAAATTTCCACGGCATACATGCCAGCGTAAGATCCTTGAAAGAAAATCTCATACGAAGACAGGAGCAGACGCGCCAGGACTTGTCCCTTCGTGGATCAGAAGACATTCGGCACATCACCTACGTAACTGTCGTCTTCTTACCCCTTGGGTTCGTGTCTAGTATCCTCAGTATGAATGGGAACCCAGGGTCGGAACTCGTCGGCAGTCTAGTAGTCTGCGCTACTGCCGCCCTCTTAATTACGATATTTGCCCTATTCAACGCCAAAACACTCGGGCATATTGCTTACAAGGGTTTTGCTATTATCGAAAGCTATTCCAGCTCGAAGATGGAGCGAAGCGTTCTCGTCCAAGGAAACGAAGGCGCTAAGAAGCCAACTGATGAAGAGGCTCCAAAAGAAGAACCATCCAATCTACCTGTACAGCGGTTCCCTAATCCTACCAAGGACTTCAGCTACGTACCTCGGACCCCGGGAACTGTAATATCCCCACGATTCTGGTTCTTGGTAGTGTATACTATCCTCGAACTTCCAGCACGACGAGTTGCTATGGCGTATCATGTCTTGGTAAATGGTAAACTTTATACATTCACCGGCTGCTTACATGCTATATTAGGGGTTTTCTGCGTACCCTTTTGCTTTATCATGTGGGCGGTCCAAGTTGTGGGTTGTAACGCGGTGGACCTTTTAGGGGTTTTATTCGGTTAGTGCTTGCTCTTACTTGCCAGTATCTTTGGAGTGTGCTGATTCTAGTACTCCCGAAGACCTAGCTACCTTGCTCATTACGCTTATATCGCTTGAAGCTGATGTAGGAAACTATATGAGATGGCTTGTCTTACCTTTTGATGCCTTGCGGCCGATGAGAGATCTACGCTCATTACTGAAGGCGACGCGAGAATCGAAAGAAAGGGAACTGAAGGAAGAGGTCGGGAACAGGGACAACCCCATGGTTGAAGAGCGGCAGGCCTTGCGAATGTCCACATCCTCTCCAACCCTCCCGAATTCCCCCTCTTCACCTACCACCCACGCAAACACATTTCTCATCAGTGGCCATCGGGAGGTTATGAATGGAGAAGATGAGGCAAGCAATGTGCGAACTGGCAGTTTGTGAACCAGCGGCTGAAGACATTTCCCCTACTTAATTACATTAGGTACATAACTGAGAGAAAATAGGGGACATACGATCAATAACCCATTCCATGCTCACTCAAGTTTATATTTGTTAGTCAATACGTAGTCCGACCAACTGTCATGAGGTTCTTAAGTCGCAGCACTGCCGCCATTGCACTTGCTACGTCCACACCGCGATAGTGGCAACAAGCAAGTCGGGTGAGTAGTTTGGCCGAACGCAGCGTGAAACCCCAGTCGATATATCAGTATAAACAAGGCCTACAGGAAGTACTGCCAGCCTCGGCAGCTTGACAGCAGCGCCAACCAACCCCATCTACGAATAACTGACAGATACTAAACACCGATTCCCCTAAACCCCATCCGCCATGGCCGACTCCTCGCTGCACGACAAGCTCGACGTCCTCTACTCAGTGTGGTTGACCCCGACGCCGTCCTCGCCGCCCTCCGCGTTCGAGGTGTTCGCGGTCTTCTTCGCGCGGGACTTGCATGGCGTGTCTGCTGAGCACGCACCCCGCAGCACGCGCCGGCCGGTGTGGGCGCGCGCAGTGGTGCGCCGCAAGCAAGGTCCGCGCGATTTCGTGGGCCGAAATCCGCGATCCGCGAGCAACCACGTCACGGACAGGTTCAGTCAGCGCCGCGCAAGCTCGCGGCGCGTCGCCGTCGAGATTGCGCAACCCGCCTCTTCCTCTGCAGCACGGCGACGATGAAGGCCGCGCCGCACGGCCAATGCTGAGCTTAGCCCGAGACCGTCGTCGCCAGCTTCGACGACGATAGGGCTCAATCGCCGAGTTCAAAGCTGTACCGCCGCTGTTGTTCCGTCGTCGGGAGGTCAGGTAGGTATGTGAGACTGGCTTTAGACGTAGACTGCATCACCGCATGTGTAAATTTTCAGCTGCATATTCTATCGGTCAGATAACACCGAGTCAGTCTTAATCAGACGGGGCTGAGTGTCTCACTACCCGGATTTCTTACCTACTATGATACCTTAGGGTACATTATTCACACGTCGATCACCAACATCAGCGGGGGGTCGTCAGAAGATCATTCGTTAAGGAATCGAATTGAAGATATGTTGAAAAAGCCATCTCCAGAAGCCTGTTCAATTCGCCCTGGTAGGCGTATACCGTAGGTCTACATCGTAATGCAAACGCCAAAAGCAGAAGCGACAGCCATTTCGACCGTTCGCGTGATCCAGTTTCTCCTAAACTCCGATGGACATTTAAGTCGTCCACTTGTTCAAAATCCCGACCTGACGATATACAGCGAATTCATTTTTGGTAACCATCCCCAAAGCCAGTTTTGCCCTCCCCCCTAGCCGGCTCATAAAAAGCGGCGCTCAAACTCTTGGTACAACTTTGGAGTGATCTCATCACTGCTCATGCCCTCCACCTCCCACAGAACGCCCTTCTTCGCGTAATGTTCTAAGAGGGGCTCGCTCGTCTCCTGGAACTTCTGAAACCGCGTCCTATACACCTCTTCTTTGTCGTCGGCCCGTTGTACGAGCCGGTCCCCCGTGATGTCATCGAAGCCCGGTACTTTGGGCGCATTGAATGAGGTATTGTAGACTCGGCCGGACGGCTCGTGGACCCAGCGAGACGAGATGCGCTGCATGATGACGTCGAATGGCGTCTGCAGTGAGACTACCCAGTTTATGGGCACGATGCCATCTAATCGCTCGGCTTGCGTCGCAGTCCGAGGGAAGCCGTCGAGCAGAAAGGAGGCGGCGGGGTCCTCGGATGCCTGCTGCGACAAGCTCGCTCCTGCGAGAGGGTCAACTTCGAGCGCCGACCCGAACGCATCCGCGCCCTCCAGCGCACCGCCGTCCCCCATCGCGGCCGACGAGGCCGAAAGCGTCATAAGCGTCGGCCGTCCCCCGAAGAGCCAGCCGCGGCGGCCCAGCTCGTTGGTGATCAATCGGAGTATAAGGTCGTCGGAGACGAGCTCGCCTGTCTTCATCGTCCGCTCGACCTTGATGCCGAGGGGCGTCCGGTTCTTGACATTGTGGCGGAGCAGGTCGCCGGAGGAGATGGCGGACAGCTGGGGGAAGCGGGTCAGGAGTCGGTCGGACTGGGTGCCCTTGCCTACACCTGGTGCGCCGACGAGGATCACGCGGGCCGCTCGGCGGAGGCGCATAGTACGGCGGCGCAAGGGCAATTATACGGGGAGGGTCGGAGATGCGAAAAGCGATGGTATATATAGATACCTATGTATGTATATATGTGGGATCGAGCTACGGGAGTATTCGGACGTCGCGGATTTTGTTACGGTGTAACGCTGGATGTTGGAAACCAGGTTGTAGATAGCCGCAGGCTTCGAGAAGCGATGCGGGATGGTTTCGGCGCAGGATGCTACTTTGATGTCGCATACGAGGGGTGGGCGCGTGTTTGTATTGCGAAGAAGTGTGAATGCGAGGGAAAAAGGGAGGGGGAAAAGAGGGTACAAATCAGAATAAATCCATCATGACAATAGTAAATACTGATTTCTCCGAAGGACAATTAAAGAAGGATTAGGTTGATTGACGAGGACGTGGGGGAAGGTAGTTTTAATGAACCCTTTTTCCAACTCAACGGCACCTCAGGCAAGACGGAGACGTGTGAATGCGAATGCGCATGCGCTACGAAGTACGCGGGGAAGCCAAGGTAATAAAGACGGGTTGCTATATGGCAGGGTCGGCCAACGAAAGCTTCTTAGAAACTCAGCAGAAGATCCACATATCCTAAAGCTAAGGCAAGGTTCTAAGGTTGTTGAGGGGTAGGATTTTGATGAGCTTGCCAGTTGCGTGCCTGCGTGCTTGGGTCGAGTTTAGTGGACCAGTTGGACTTGGTGAATAAAACCCGAAGACCGGACTTCCCCCAGAGTCCAAAGGGGGAGCTCGGGCCAGGGTAGCTGAGGGTGCCAGGTGCCATTCGATCCGCTCGGCCCGCGGTGACCGTCAACTCGGGTCAGATACTTCTACATGTGGTTAGATGAGGTAGGTAGCCGTCATCTCTGATAGAAACTCCGCGTGAATTATTAACTCCAGTTGCAATAAGTTTTTGCTGTTTTACACAATCTTACTAGTATTGAGTTCGGAACTTGTACTGACAAGTGTTTCATACGGCCAGTATTAGATTAGTATTCAATGTTTGGTTTAAGAGACTCGAAGCTACGCTAAAGTGAATGATCCAACTTGGGTCATGTCAGCTTAACATGTCAACTTGAACTCTCCGAGGCGGCCTGCTTAGGCGACCTGCATCTTAAGGGTCGCACACATGGAATATACCCCATTCAGCCCATTCCCGCCTCGTAGGGCTATTTCCCCACAAACTCGAGAGCTATTACGCTAGAGCATAAGACATTCCGCACGGGACAATCAACGTTGATCTACCTCCATCGACAGTCCCGGTTTATTCCGTCAAACATGTGAAGTCGTTCGACTACCGTTTCTATACCGGGGCCGGTACAAAGATCATGGCCCAAGTTTGACCATCTAGCACCGGCCGTTCGGCCTGAACCCTCTAATTCATGGATTCGGCAACATGGCACATGTCAAACAAGTCAACGTCGAATAGCCGCGGTCTGCCATGGTACACTCAAACTTCATTGCATCCTGTGAATTATCCCTATTATCCCTATTTCCGAAACGAGTAAGCTTAGTACGTAGTCTTGGTGGTCCATACCTAACTAACCAGTTCTGCTTTGCCAATGGTGTGTGCTGTAGCACAACCACCAAACTAGAGATAAGAACAAGAAGAGTGAAGAATCGATGTTCCCCAAAGCTTCACTATAGCATTCACGAAGCTAGGTTGATAGGCTAGGTACATCTTAGGAAACGTCGAGATGTGAATTTAGTTATATTCGTGAGAGGAATATTCGTTTCTTCGGCCAAGCCAATAGCCAGGTTATTCCATCGTACCAAGTATCGCATTCGGTCGGCCAGGCCCGTCCCAAGCCACCAGCATTCGTATCGTACATTTGCTCTGAACGGGTCGTGGTAACGAATCCATCTGAACCAGGCATAACGCAGCCCCTTTTCTTCCCATTAACCACCAAAACCAAATGAGCCGCCGCCGGCACCTTTTTGTTGCATTTCCTGTTGCAATAACTCTGAAACTTTCATATGGACGTCGAAGAATTTGGCAGCGCACCGGTCGAGGCAGACGCTCTCGCCCTTATTGAGCTCGGATTCTCGGTATTCATTGGGAACACACTTCTTCGCGCACGCCTTGGTGAGTCTAGTAGATAGCAATAGTGTTAGAGCATAAAACTTTGTCAAGAATAGTCTTCTGGGTTCGGATTGTGACGGTTGAAAAACTATGTCCTGGAATCTCTTACCGATCATGCATCTGTGTCAAGAGCTTCATCTCTGCCTGAACAGCAGAGATTTTCTCCTCCGAAGTGGGTTGCGGTCTACCGAAGCCGAGGAACGACATGTTTGGCTGAGGATAATGGATGTCTTGAGGGGAATTGAAATGATCTTGATTGAGGATACTCGTAACGAAGACTTCGAAATAAATCCTTGGGCGGGCTCAAGCTGCAGATGTCCACTAAAAAATCGATAAGCTCAGCAGGCTCAAAGGTCCTGATTGTCGAATTCGGAAGGCGGTATCCGGATTAACAGCCGTCCCGCACAAATATCGGCAGAAAAAGGTTCGTAATAAAACTAATAAAATTCGAAATACAAACACGAAACATGCATAGAAAAAGACTCAAGGCGTCACTTAAAGTCTCATAGCTCTGGCGTATGCCTGATTTGGATGTAAGTTATAATCATTTATTCCCACACTATCATCCTAACATGATGAGATTGCTTTTAAGAACCGTTGCGACTGACACCATTTACGTGGTGCTTGATCTCAATTAGCCAGCCTATCTGACCTTCACCTTGATACATCCTCCAATCTTACGAAATTCTTAGTTTTATGGAATTGAAACTAACAAACTCAAGTCTAGAGATGGAAAGCAGATATACTCTTGCGGTCCTGCGTCCATATCTATTCCAATCGTCGCCAGTTAGAACAGCTGTGTATTCGCGGTTCTTCTCTGTTAGGCATCATAGTCCAGTCCGCGCTAGATGTTTGCAGGACTCTAGGTTGCGATGTGCATCATGGAGCAGGAATTTTCACGATTCAGCGCCCAGGAGATCCACAAGTGATGTTTCTAACGTGCCGAAGGATGAGGCGGTAGTGGTGTCAAGTCGACAGATTACCGTAGACAATCGGGTTCAGAAACTTGTTGATTACAATGCCCTTCACTATCCTAGACTCGATCATCAGCCTCATCGACTAAGCATTCCCAAGTTCACGGAAAGGTACAAAAATGTAGCCACTGAGCCGGCCCTTGAAGAAGTTGTTCTGGAGGGCCGGATTATGTCGGTCAGGCGGTCTGGGTCTAAGCTGGTCTTTTTCACCATCATGGGAGGGTATCAACAAGTTCAAGTCATGATCAGTCTAAACCAACTCTCAGAACCGAGACCCGAACCTAAGCAATTCAGAGAAGCTCTCCATCCATTCCTTCGTGGTGACATTGTTTCGGTCAAAGGCACAGCAATGCAGACGGACACGGGTGAATTGACTTTAAAAGCAACCGGGCTTCCTAGTCTGCTGAGTCCTAGCCTAGCACCGCTTCCTAAGCAGTTGATTGACCAAGAAACCATAGTCTTAAACAGACACGTTGATATGCTAGTCAACCGACGGGCCTCCGACACATTCCGACTTCGGTCGCATATCATCAAAGGCATGCGAGATTTCTTCCATGAGAAGGATTTCCTCGAGGTTCAAACACCCATCTTAGCAGACTACGCGAGTGGAGCAGTTGCACGTCCATTCCTTACATCGGCTACCGAGTTCCCGCAGAAAGAGCTTGCACTTCGAATTGCTCCTGAGCTGTGGCTTAAGCGCTTGGTCGTCGGAGGTAACGATAAGGTCTTCGAGATTGGTCCATCATTCCGCAATGAAGGCATTGACACCACGCATAACCCAGAGTTCACCATGTGCGAGTTTTATTCTGCGTATTCGAATTTGCCCGACTTGATTCGGATGACTGAGGATTTGATCATGGGCCTTTTCAAACAGACCGAACGGCTTATGGAAACCCAGCTCGAGTCTTTGGAGAAGCCCAAGATCGCACTGCGGAATAAAAACTGGAAGCAGGTTGAATTCATTCCGGCGTTAGAAGAGATCCTTAGTATCCGATTTCCGGATCTCTCAGAACCCGATGCATTCTTCATACTCATAGAGCTGCTAGATGGCCGAGCAAACTTCGTCCGGGGACCAGAACTAACGTTGGCCAAGCTCTTAGATGAACTGGCTAGCGAGTTTCTAGAGCCAACATCTCACGAACAGCCTTTATTCATTATCCACCATCCGGCTTGCATGACTCCGCTTTCCAAGTCCTTTACCTGTCCCAAAACAGGTCAGCTCGTATCAGCACGTGCTGAGTTATTTATAGAAGGCCGCGAGATTGCGAATATGTACGAAGAAGAGAACAATCCCTTCGAGCAACGCCGCAAATTTAAGCTACAGCTTGACTCGCAGAAGGGCAAACCAGGAACGGACGACGAGGGTCCATACGAAGTAGACGAGAGCTACGTTCAGGCCCTAGAGTATGGGTTACCTCCGACGGGAGGTTGGGGCTGTGGCGTGGACAGATTAGTTATGCTATTCTCCGGAGCGCAGAGAATCAGCGATGTCCTTAGCTTCGGGAACCTGAAGAACGTCGTGTCGCTACGCCAGGCGGCGAAAGATGCCTGATGTCCCCACATACGCGTCAAAGCTTTTAATCTGGGATAATATAGAGATGATACCCCTTGCGTAAGGTACGATCGTGACCTCTCCCTCTCCCAATAGCTCGTTAAAGAAACCCACTTTGCTATGCCAGATCGGTTGTTTGCCGAAGGGAGTTCGGAGATGATAGAATACGCCCTACAATCCTGCGGATGAGCCTCATAATTTGGTGCATGCAGCATCCAGTAGCCTTGTGCGACTCGATCTGGTCGTTGATTGTCCATTGGTAATCAGTGTAAGTGACCGCAGCAGCTCAGCTCACAAGACTTGATAGGCGGATGCAATCCGAACCGACGAAAAATGTAACATCATCAGCAGTGGTAGGGCTGTAGGTACATTTCTATTTTAGGAATGGATCGCGGCAAATTGGCCAGTAAGGACGTCGAGTCCAACTGATCCTTTGACAAGGGTGGCTGAGCTCTACCGGAGAGCTGTACACCGACTATCAGAGTGCTCAAAGAAGTGCACGTCTGTATAGACAAGTGTAATCATCAGGCCAGCCTGCTTGCTTCGTATCCAAAAACATTGAGCCAAATGGCAAAGCAGCTATTTTTATCAGATTGGGGATCTAAAGTAAGTCACACCGGCACGCAGTATGCCGCTCATGATCAACATGCTATCTAGAAGACAGTATATATAGATGCATCCCGCGAAGCAGTCAGGTTAGTCGATCAGAAGCATTCACCATCAAGTCTTTCACTGCAACAGTCATAAGTCACGTCTCAGCTTCATCTACATACCAGCTACCTACATAAACATCCAACATGCTCTCGTCCATTGCCATCTCTTTCCTCCTCGGCCTCGCCAGCCTAACCCACGCGGCGCCTACCCTCGGCGCCCGCGCATCCATCAGCGACATCGCCGGCGCGCAGAACGCGTGGGCGTCAGACACGAGCCACGTCTCGCAGTTCCTGTCCGCGGCGCCGACCCTCAGCGGCGCGAGCCTGACCTCGCAGGCGCAGGCCGCGCTCGACGCCGAGCTCGACGAGCTGACGCGCAAGGCCGTGCTGGACAAGCAGTTCGCCGCCGACCCCTCGGTCCAGGCCGCCGGCGCCACGCTCGCGCGGCCCGACACCTTCCAGTTCGTCGTCGACGGGCTGCGGCAGTTCGCGACGCAGGGCGCGAGCATGTCGGCGACGGAGGTCAACGCGCTCGTGAGCCGGATCAATAATACAAGGTGCAAGAACGTGCTCCCGGCCATCGACGCGTACTTCCGGGCCGCGAGCTCGCTGCTGGATAACGGGCTCACGGCGCTGGCTAACAGGCCTAATAACTGCCCCGCGTGAGCGAGGGCGGGGTGGTCGTGAAGAGAGGAGTTTGGAGGGTTTAGAGGGACAGGGTTTTTTTTACTAGACTTGGTGGCTACATGGCGTACTGAGGGAGGGTTATTGATTTCGGGGATTGTCAGGGGGATATGTATGCATGATTCTAGCGGTGAGGGGAGGCGCAACGGTTCGACTTGGCTTTAGCATCCTTTAGGCTGCAAAGGTTGAAGAGCTATGCATGATATTAATTCTAGATTCGTACATAACCTTCATTACATGATTACCTACCTATGAAAAAAAGGGAGCAACCTTTTTATGGAATCAAAGCCTGTGTAGACCAAATTGCATATGAGGATAAGAATGTGAGATAAATCTACCTAGGTAAATAAGCACACCCTCCACGGTGAGAAGGGTCAGCAATACGGCATCGGCATCATCAGAAGCATAGACTTACGTATCAAAGAATGGCCAGTGTTACTTCTTTCTTGAAGCCGGTTCGCATTTTCTACGTAATACAAGATGAATATTACGTACCTGACATTTGCGACGACGCCTCTAACATTGTGGAATGGCGGGTGAATTCGAGGGCCTTATATAGGTCAAGCAAGTAGGGACTTACGTAGTCCATGAGTTCGAGAAGCGTACACAGAATAGAATAAAGCCACCTTCAAGTGGATCTCACTCGCTTCCATGTCAAGTTGGCACCTAGTTGGTTAAAAATGGGCAGCAAGAACATGTAGGACGCCACACCTTCATCGAAGTGTATGTCATCCATTAGAGATGAGAAGTCTAGGCTTCTCAAAGGCGTATTAGAACTACTGAGCTATATCCTCGCAGGACAATGTCACAATTCAATGCTTGCTATGCTCGAAAGGGGGCCAATTATAAGAGACGATTTCAATTCAACGCCGATGAAGTGGAGGAAGGAAACAAGATCAACGAAAGTGTTGATCTTGACATCTCCCTCCGTCTTCGTATGCCAGGGTATGCAGCTTTCCTATTATACAATATCCTACAACCTCTCCAGCCGGAGACGACCATCCAGACGAGCATTGTAATCCAGCCATTTCGTTGATGAAAATAGCCTTGGTTGGTAGCTTGACCTTTAGTAAAGAAGCGTGTACCTTTGCAACGAGGAGGTGGAGTCGGTCCGTCCCGTAAAGTGAAGAGCAGAGCTGAAAACAGCGAAAAGAAAAAGAGAAATCCGTATTATTGCAGCTTCATGCTGCCTCTCTGCGAAAGCATCTCCCTTTTAGAACATTCGTATATGTCTTAGGACTATATGAGAGTAGCCATATGTCCGGAAACGAGTCGCAGCAGTGTCGATGCCAGAAGTTATCGAAGAATTAGTTCAGCGAAGAACGAAGAGTTTGGTGAAGAGCGAAGAGAAGGAGTTATAAGAGCCTATTCCGAAAAGAAGTTCAGGTGTGTAGGCTGAGTCGGTCCATTGGTGTTCATCCTTGAGGATTCCGGGACCTAGAGCGTCGGAGTTCAAATTTCGTAAAGAAATAGAACGTTGGAAAAGAAAACAGTAGAGTGAGACGATTGAATCGAGAAGAAGGGGTTCGTGAGCGTAAAGGGTATATAGTAGGTGTGTAGGTACCCGAGTAGGATAGGCTGGTACTACGACTCCGTGGCTTTGTAGGCGTACGTCGGTTCATGCGACCACGTAGCTAGAACTATAAGTTCGGCGGAGAAAATAGGTCTACCAGAAACCCGTCGGGCAGTCGTCCGATATGGGGTAGGGGCCGTTGTTCACAAGCGTCCCGGCTTTCACTCCTGCGAGCTGGTGATACCTTACCACCTCTCGGTTCCAGTTCGCGGCCGCGTTGGTGCCGTGCTTGCCTCCCATCTGTGCCTCGCCACATTTAGCCATCTTCAGGTCTATGCCACGGTCGATATTGTCTGCGGCATCCCTGTTGGCTATAGCCTCGCCTGTTGACCTGGCCCTCAAGCTGGTCAGCTCTCTGATATCCTCCCGGTCAGCAGCGATTTCCTTGAGAATCCGCTCCCGGCCGTTGTCGATATTATCATGCGTGTGTGCAGCCGCCTTTAGGGTCTGGTCTTGCCACAGAACGACCCTCTTGTACCGGTTCGGGAACCCGGGTCCCGGCCTCTCATCAAGAATAGGGATTCCGGGCAAGCCTCCTATGGTGCCCGTCCTCAGATCGTGAAGGAAATCCTCCTTTGAGATCGCAGTAATGCTCCAGAAAGGAAATCCGGAGTCTCCGATCTCCTCGTTGGTCGCAACTCTCGTCAGGTTTAGGTATTGGTCCATCCCTGTGAACCGTTCATCGTCGAATAGTATGCGTAGTGTCTCCTTCTTCTCTTGGAAGAAATTGTCTACTTGGTTTTCGAGATGGAGGCAGAGTTGGCACCCGCTACACTGGATCTGGTCGGGTTGTCGGCCACACGACTCGGTCGTGTAGAAATAGGACGGCAAGCGGGCAGCGCAGAACCCACACGTCACCAGATGGAAATCCTCTCCGCGCGTCATGGTCGCATTCAGGGTATAGGTACCCATGGACTTGCCTTCAACGGCCAGGACAAGGTCGCAGTTCAGCGTACGACGCATCGCGTCACGCAACAGATTGAATAGATGTGAGGGAAGCTTCTTTCTTTGCAAGTCGCGCATGGTAGCCGTCTCGAAGCGGTATATGCTATATATAGCCTCAAGGATGTACCGGACTGTTCCCAGCGCGAAGGGGATCCTCTCCAGGAACTGTCTCATCCCGGTTCCGGGAGAGAACCAATCGATGTTATTTTCGATCGCCATAGGTACAACCGTAAATAGAACTGCAGCTATCGCTCTGCGCGTTTCTATCATTTCATGATCCGAAGGAACGACACCGAACTCGCCTTTGTGGCCCTTGTGGTCACGGGGAAGACCAGTGTAATAATACGGCGAGAAGTCCGACCGGACGCGCTTGAAGCCCGGCTCCTTATTATGATAGATGATTAAGTCGAGAACTTCCCTGGCCGTCCCGAAGTGTAGGAGTTCGCAGTTATGTACGCCGAGAACCTCCAAGTTCGGAAGCCCTCCGAGGCATCTCCTAAGGACAGCGGTGTCCAAGTTAGGAACCGAATGAAGGTGTAAGAATCTCATTTGGGTCCCACGGAGGTGAATGCTTTTCACTAAAAGATCTGTTAGCTATGGGGCTAAAGTACAATCACGTATGAAAAGCTTACGCAGTAGGTACGTGTGCACGACTCTCTGTGTGGCCGAGGGGCGGTCGTACGTGCCCCTTGGGCAGCTAGGGTCTCCGGACCGATTGGGGTCACCTTCACCAACTTCGGCCTCCCGATATTCTCCTCGGATGTCGGAAAGTATAAGGAAAACAGCTGAGGCAGATATCGTATCATGGCCCTGTGCTCGATCTGCCTGGATTTGCGCATCCGTTTTGTCGAGATTTAAAAAATTCGACTTTGTAAGATCTACCCGAGTCTACTCGTTTGTTAAGTACAACTCTATTATAACATCAAATTAGATTAACTTACGGAGATTTTGTTCATTGCGAAGAGGACGGTTTGGCACGTTCGGGTAAAGTTAGACAGGTCGCCCCAGCGGTGTCCTATCTCCAGCATCAACTTCTGGCAAAGTTCGGTCGTCTCGAGTACGCGGGTGAATGCTGAGGGCTGCTGCGCCTTGACTGTTCGGAACTGGCCATCCTTGCGGTCGGTAGGCTCAGATAGGGGCCCATATCGGGGAAGCAGGGGTGCCTTTCAAAATTTAGCAGAGATTGTGAGGAGAGGTGCCGGGGCAATACTTACACTCATTACGGTACCCGGTATGTTCGGATAGTTCACGAGCTTTAAGTAAGCATCGTTTAATCCCGTTACTGGACTCGAGTCTGTTGAGTAATTCGGGTTGTCATCGTCCTTCGGGTGGGGATGACGCAGGACGTTAAACTTGGCACATTCGTATTCATCCTCACTGTTGCGGCCAAGGCCATGATCGATAGTGCCACGGTCCTCTCGGAAGAAAGTGAGCCGTAGTGTCCTGTTTTTCACCTCCTTCTCGTACACAGGTGACAGGGAACCGAAAGTCGGCGTGTACTCTTTCACCAACTCGTCGATCGGTTCTTCCGGAACTTTGCGGAGAGTATTTGTGCTTCGTGGGCCAACTGGTTCCCTAAAGAACGCTTGATGATCCCCACTGGCGTACTCCTTGATCAGGTTAGGATAGGGGAGACCAGAGCTTGAGCTGCCCATGTAGTCCATCTTCAAGATTATAGCTTCGGTAAGTTAAAGCTTCTATGAAAAAGGTCATAGACGTTAGCTCCGCTATTCTCGAATCTTGATGTGAAAGAAATTTAAGCCAAATACAACAGGTGGCTCTCGGTTAATGGAGTAATGAAAGGATATTGTGTCTAGGACAGGATAGACGAGGGGAGAGCATGTAGTCTTACGAGATTGAAAGACAAGTAGCTAGTGATGGAGACTATGTCAAGAACTTCGAGAAGCGTCAGAAAGTCTGCAAGGCAAATATCGTAGAGAGTAAATGGCTTGAGCGGGAGAGAAGCTGTCACCAAGTAAAGAGGTAGACATGCCAGGTATTGACAGGTGGATGAAGGCTTGTAGGAGTCCACCAAAGAAAGTCGGGCAGGGCGGTGAGACTTCGCGAATACCAACTCGAAGGATACGCGAGATTATGAAACAGTTTAGAGAAAGGAGCGATGATGAAAACAAAGATCGACTTGAGGAGGATGGATGATCTAGCGAACCTTTATAGATGCCACTCTGCTTGGAGGAATATTGAAAGGCCAGGTCAAGCATAGATAGACCTTCCTAGAGATAGAAGTTGAAGGTGACTAAGGTGTAGGTGGTTGGGAGGAAGAGATTTATCGTAAAATTGCGATGTGTGTACGTGTAGAGCATAGGAAGGAGTCCTTTCCCAGAGATACTTGAAGGACAATGCTGCGTAGGGCGGGTAGGGTATGAAAGATAGGTTTCAAGGGATAAAGAGCAACGACGAGTGACTTAGGATAGACGGTAGGAATAGATGATGTGGTAGAAGAAGCGTAGCTGAGACTGATAATAAATAAAACATACCTCGAGATTTGAATTCCCAGTAAAGACGTCGTAGTGACGCCGATTGACGACCTTGTAGAGTTCTATAATGTCAGGCTACAAGGTGTAAAATGCGAGGCGCGAGATTTGTGCGAGATACGAAGAGTAAAGTAGGAGTAAAGTAAGAGGAGTAAAGTAGGAGGGGTGAAGTAGGAAGCGCAATCGAGGTACGAGACATGAAATATATACTGTTGGAAATCAGCAGATATGATTATTGGTAGGTAGGAGGCACCTAGGGACGTAGTAATGGGGGGTGCTGGGTAGAATAGTGTGATTTGAGAGGGTTGAAAGGACGAAAGCTCTGGAAACGGGGCAAACGGGACAAGCGAGGGGATTTATAAAGTGGGCAGGTCTAGGGTTGGCTGGTAGGAGGAAACGAAGAAGCGAAAAAGCACAGCCAGTGTTATTACTCTTATCTACCTAGGTACTTACTTACCAGGGTCCCCAAGGCGTGGATTGTCGACTGAAGGCAGGGAACTAAGAGAACAGCACTGGATTAACCTTGTAAAGTCAGGAAACAATGGTGCCAACGAATGTGTTGCGTTGTAATGCCGTCCACTTAGATTTGTAGTACGATCCTTAAGATTAGCTAATTCACAACTGACTACCTGGCACTACTGATCGACTGGATTAATTACGGGTACTATTCAGGTGTTCTACTACGCTGTATGAAAGCATTTATTGGTATTGATCGCTGGGCGATGGGCGATGGGTGAAAGGATATTTATATTATGAGTGTTTAGGGCATGTACCCCTATTCATAACTAGGACGACATACGAAATAACACTACGTAAATATTAACAGATAATTCTATCGATGAGGCAAAAAAACATCTTTAATATTTAGAAGACTATTTAGGTATCTTAGCATAGAATATAGAGCTCTTAGACACGTCCGCGATACTATACAGCACAGCGCTTTCATCATTACCCAAACAATGTTCCGTTGAAATCATATCGTATTAAAATATACCACCATCTCGTCCATGTTGCTAAAAACATACGTCGTCTACACCGTTGGCTCCAGCCAACGCCCTCAGAAGACAACTATTGTACCATCATCTGATATAGTTGACTACTAGTAAGAATCCCTGTAGCTAAGGCTGCCCAGAAAATTGTATTTTGCCAGCTAGTTAATAAAGCAAACAACTACAAGCTAGAGGCAGTAAAAAAGACAAACGAACAAGGAATAAGACACCCAGGGATCTACTTGTACGGGGGGCTTTATCTGCTTAAGCAGGGTCTTCCTCGGTACCGGGCTTTGGTTTACGAAAGTACAAGGAAAAGTGAATTCAAAGTTCAAATTACGGAAGTGTGAGCCACGTATCTATTGTAGTGATTTGAAGTACTGAATTGTGATTTGGGAGATCCCCGTCACGTATAACGACGGGCATTGCAACGACCATGTTAGGCGATACCTAGGTGTTTCCTCTAGTTTGGCAGTTTGGCAATTCAGATACACTATCATTAAGCAAACGAGTCTTCAAACAAGCGTCAATCATGAAAACCTTGCAACCATCGAGGATAGGGGTTCGTTGTGCCTGTCACGTGATACCCTGAACCGAGGACAAGGTCAGGAGACTACGGGAAAGAACAAAGGCACGTGACTAGGAGAGAAGGAGTGATATGCTCATCATACACTGCAAGGCAATGGGGGAAAAGCTATGTAAAAGGCTAAGATATGAATGCTGCTGGCTATCTAAGTAATGATAGAAAGAGTCCGGAGATGCGGGTCCGCGCGCGTGGGGCCGAGATACAGACCGGCGTGCTCCACCGGCCGGGCTTACGGCGGGCTCGCTGAGTGAGACAGGTCCACCGGCCGAAGCTACCCTATCGCAGCCCATCCACCGTTATCAAGGTCACGCGCTGCGCCCTTCGGGACACCACTCGCCTCTTAAGTCATGTAGGGTAGAATTGAAAATGCGCAGGGGCCGTCGGAAGAGAGCGATGGTCGGAGTTCGCTTGCCGGATATGCCACGAATTGTGAGCCTACATCTATACCGCCATTTGACCTATAAACCTGGTAGGTAGTCTGGAATGTCTGGGCATCCTGCAAGCACGGCTGACGATCAAGAAGGGGACCCTGGATACATAATACATGGTGCCTACATGATACGAGCAGTCATACGCATCTAGCAGATAGCTTTCGATAATGACATCTGCAGTCGACGAGCACATGTTAGGCTGACTCAAACATACATATACCTAATCATGGAGAAGGGATGGGAAGGGTGGAGGGGGGAAAATCAAGAGGGCGCAGCCACAGTGCCTTTTGGTTGGTGATAGCAGCGGTTTCTTCTATTTCCAGGTTGCCGGCACGGCAGACTGAACGGAAACGGGAACTACTAGTAGAATACGCAATGCGATCGACTTGTCGTGTGCTCTGTCACGCGCGAAAAGAAATGGTGTCGACAAAAAGGTCGAGGAGAGTTCCGGTGGGAATACGCCTGGCTGATATATCGTACCAGCGAGACACGCAAGCCACCACCTTACGTATGCCACCTACACTATTTATTACAAGGAGCTTTCCGTCCAGACTGTGCGCCAGGCAACCAACCTACCTACCACAGCATGGCACAGCTTAGCTGCAGGCCAGAAAGGGTGTGGGGATGCATGAACGTCCACACTCGTGCTGCTGCAGGGCGTCAGAAAGGGGGAGAGAGGGGGGTAATGCAACTACAGTCGCATACACCAATGCGCCGTGGGTGTGTGGTGTGTGGGATGAGGTGATGATGCTAGGTAGGTAGATATGCGCTAGTCCTATATCGCCATATCGGGGAACGAGTTAGCTGTGCCGTCCTCGGGGGTGGTAGTAGGCGGTAGGTAAGATAAGTCGACAGGTAAGCTCTGATAACGAACTGGATGTCCGTCGAGTAGTCACTGGTCACCGCTTCTTGTAAAACTGGCAGAGAAGGCGAGAGAAAAAAAAGGGGGGAGGCAAAAAATGGAACCCTTGCGACGATTCCGTCAGTAGGAGAACGAGCTTTTCCATCAGATGCCTCTTATGGAATTTTGTAAATGTTTGCTGCGACACGAATGGAGGGGATGACCCATTTTGATCTGATGATGATGATGATATCGATGTTTCGCTTACATACGAGTTCGAGTCGAAGTTTTTGTACAATAGGATCGGAGATTTCGACATTCGCGGCTAACGGGTTTTGCCTCTCGAACAGGGATGGGGAATTTTTTTTCTCTTTCTTTTTTCTTTAAGGGAATAATATGCAAGCAAGGATCACGAGCTCTCGAACCAGAACTCGGCAAGGGGCAACCACCAGGCCCGAATCTTGGCCTGTAAGAATGCAACACTGTTCGATACTACACGGAGATCGTCCTACCCCAGACCGCATGGAAAGCTGTTCTCGCTGTGTGGCTGTTGCGTGTGTATCCTGTCTTAGCTCTCTGGAGATCAGAGACACGGGAGAAGACTTAAAAAGGGTTATCACCAAGAATCTCGTGACAGTGATGAATTATATGAGTTGCCCATCGATATGTGACATACCGTGAACAAGGACGTTGGAAGCGAGAGTCGCCCATCTCGAAATAATTTGCCAAGAGGGCGTGCTAGAATCCCTGTCGGCTCCAACTATTCGATGGCAGTCAAAGCGAACACCGCCTCTCCCTCTCGTTTCGAGAACGAGATGCGGGATGAGGGACACGGGTTAGAGATGTATGTATAGCTGGAATTATCAGGATATAAAATTCGAAAGAGGAAGAGATAACCATTCATAGCATCGAATATCACCAGGGAAAAAATCCATGCGAAGGGTAGAAAGCTGTTGTTTTATTAGCTTGAAGGATCATCGGTAGGTAAACTTGTTCGTTTTCGCCAATCGCTAAATATTTTTAACGACGGAGGATTTTCAATGCTATAACCCGTCATTTTAGTCATATTGTGTCTAGCTGGCGATCATCAATCACCGCCACTGTACCGCTATTGATTGGTATCACGAACATTAGAGCAGCGTCAAAGCTTCGAGGTTGTGCACGCGCTAGGAAAGGAATGGGTTCCTCGGCGCTCCTAGTGTCCGCATGAGCACCTAGGCTTACACCGGCCTTTGAAGACTGAAGTCATAGCGAAGGGATAGGCAGGCAAGGCAGGACAATGTACAACTATTCTGGCGTCATTCAATATTCCCTTATCTTTACATAGTAGAGACGTCTTCGGGTCAGCTCGACATTCTGAACTACCGTGAGACAGTCAGCAATCCCATCCTTGACCATGGTGAATCCTATCACAGCAGGACGGAAGGAATCGAGACCCGGGAAATCGATCTCGGTCTCGGGGGATCCTGATATGTGCATAAAGGTCGTACTCGTAAGGTGGTAGGAACTGAAACATTTTATAGACTGGCTACC
This sequence comes from Hypoxylon rubiginosum, assembly GCA_902806565.1. Taxonomy (NCBI): domain Eukaryota; kingdom Fungi; phylum Ascomycota; class Sordariomycetes; order Xylariales; family Hypoxylaceae; genus Hypoxylon; species Hypoxylon rubiginosum. The sequence continues at coordinate 1,386,627 of CADCXA010000021.1, read as the reverse complement.
TAGGAAGATATGCTACGTGATGGGTCTCTCATCCAAACGGTCTCTAGGAAACCTCTAAGCGCGCCGCGTCAGGCCGACAAGGCCTATGTGGAAAAGGAACTCTCCGTGATGGTCGTTACAGCGCATAATGCCTAGAAGGTCCAAAAGATGCAGCAGCAAGCAGGAGGCATGCATGGGATCCAAACTAGTGATCCGAGTTCAAGCAACCAGAGCTCAGTGTTAGCCACTGGCCAACGATGGTGCAGACGATCGAAAGGGAATGTAATGCACTTCAAACCAACAGACCCACAAACGACATCAGAGAAGTCATGCGCTTATTTTTAGGACTGTCCTTGGACCAAGGGGGACTCGGGACCTGGATAGCTGCACGACGAGAGAGTACTGCAGAATACTTGATAGGCGGGGAGCACCGCGATAAACGCAGTCGCAAGGTGGTTGGCAGGTAGAGTTACATATGTACGAACGAGAGAAGTATACACGGCGCGAGATACATGGCGCAAGATCAGATGCGACCCGACCCTGGCATTGGTACTGAAATCGCACAGCTAGATGCTACAGATAATTTGGAAATACCTACCTTCTCCGGCAAGTAATACTCGAAGGAGTAAATCAGTAGGAGCCATAGCATGCGCGATGATGCTGGGTCATGCTATGCACATAGCCGAAAGGTGGTAATTGTCGGATCTCGAAACTGCTTGATAGGTGTTAGACATGCATGTAATAAAAATAGCCGAGACAGCTATTCTTTTTTTGTAGGTCTCCTCTTCGTTCGTCTGCATAGGGATATAAGTTCGAAACATAGTATTGAGCTAGCCGTATGTTCGGACGGGCTGTTGGCAAACGCAAATGCTATTTGTAGGTATTCAAGGAGTTAGGTCGGCTCAAGTTACGGTCTGGATCGATGTCTCGTGCGGGCTGTGACACACGTGCGCCCACCAGTTATTAATCTAGCCGCCTTGGTATCGTTAAGGGTATTGGGTATCGAAGTCGAGAGGAAGGCTGAATTTTATGGTCTGGCGCTTGTTTGAAGCTGAGCGCTGAGCAATGAAAACGTATTGAGCTGTCCTATTAGAGCGCGCCATGATCCGTCCGAGCTAATGGCACGGTCGTGGAAGGCAGGTAACGACGGTAGGGTACATCGAGATCTGGTAAGTCAATGGCTAAAAGCCGGGTCTCGTCGAGTCTCGTCGAGATTAGTGGTAGGGTTTAGGTAATAGATACAATAAATTGCAGGCGTCAAGCCAGGAAACAAGACGATGAACAATTACTACAAGTTGTGAGTCAAAGGTGGCCGAAATAATTTGAAGCTCTGGTCCCTGCTTATGGGTAAATTCTTCTTGCGCCGAGACCATTCACTCTAGTACTAGTTTTACGTACCGGAATAGCCCAGGAGAGTAAGGCTTAGACGAGTCTAGAGAATAGCGCCCGCTGCTTAGTTAGGTGATTGGCGCTATTGTAGTTCGAGAGCCGTCCAGTGGATCTCAATCTCATGTGCTGCGAAAACGCCCAAGTTTCGTGGAGATGAAATCGGGTAGTTCGTATCTGATCATTCGACCGGAGGTGAAATATGGAGGTGTAAGGCCGCAAAAAATAGGCATCGCGCTCGTGGCACAGCGATATGAGTGTATATATTAGTCATGAGCGATTCCTATATGTAGCTGTTATTTGGCGCCGTGAAGAGTCTTGGATGCCACGAGAAGCGCAAAAGTCCGTATTTGATCGTCCCATACCAGTTTGTCACATGTAAATGAGTATACTGATGAGCGGGAGGCATAGCTTGCGGCGATGGGCGTGTTCGATAGGCGCCTGCCTTATATAGATTTGTGTTGCGAATCCCTATCACCTATGCGGGTAGACGGTAAGGTGCCGCTACAAGTGATGAGCCCGAGCCGGAGAGAAAGCCGTGAGAATCCAGGGTCGCAAGAATATCGGGGTCCACTTCTTGGAACTCGTCGGTGTCAAGGTCGCGACACAGTAGCAAATATCCCAACCAAGAAATATCGGGAGTAAGAGATTAATGAAGGCTTGAAACAGATATTAAGCCTATGCAAACGGATGAGAATCGAGAAATTATTCTAGCATGGCTCTTCACCCTCATGTAAATATAACGGAGCCTGCGACGTGGAAATTCGACAGGTCGCATCCTAGCCATGTCTCAGGAGTCAAGAGTTCCCCTCTTGTTGAAGGGTAGCTATTGATCGACAGAGCTCACATACTGGCAGACTGGGGGGGCGCCCACATCATTTTAGCATCTAATCTAGAGCTCCCTAAAATGTCACATGGGCGTGCGTGCACCGTCAGACCGTTTGCGCGGTGGTGCTGGTGCTGTGCCATGTCGAGATAAACGTGCTTTAGCGGCGAATTAGTAGGGGCTTGCAGGAGAAAAATAAGGGCGTGAGCAGTCAGATGTCGGTACTTCTTGGGCGAGTATTCCTACCTCTTAGCCATTCTGGCATTCCGCCTTGGAGATCTGCTCTCGCAATTCCATAATTCATCCGAGTCATGATCCAATAAGGGCAACCTGCCAACCCTCCTTGGAGGAGAGCTACCCACTCCCTGGCCCTATGACCGCCAGCTGCAGGACAAATATGCAGCAAGTGTGCAGCCAGTGTGCAGCAATGAGGGCATCTTGCATACCGGTTTCATTGGATGGATGTATTGGATATTTGTATTTGGAGTGGTATCGGCGCGATCACCACCGTCCTATCATCAGCAGCGTCGTCCGATTCCAGAACCGAACCGAACTTGTTCACTGCCAGGTTCGGCAAGCGGTGTCTCATCAGACCGTATGTTTATGGGATAGGTAGCGATTGGCCTTGCACCCTAGACCTAGACGAATTTCATAAGCAGACAAAAGGGGGTTCGGCTACTTGGCCCTCAGGCGCCGCAACAATCACCAGAGGGAGTCGCCCAATGGTCACGACTTGGCGACTAATTGCTGCAGGCTGGAGCCATATTGTCCATGCTACCATGCTACATAGCATCTAGAGGAAGAAAAAAAAGAGATCGATCTCCAATTTCCCACGCAACTCGATACTTTGAAGTCTCGAATGAAGTCGTGATTTTCAATAGTGACCTGGCCCAGCCGGGTCTGCCCCTGATGAAAGCGTCAACGAGAACTCAAAGCTTTCCTCTCAACGGGAAGGCTGGGCTGCTTGGTCCTGACAGCGACTGTCCATTGGTGAGGGAATCGAGACGACTGGGACAGAGTCTTGTAACCCCCTGTCGACAGCCCATGGCGAACTAACGCAGCAGTGCATGTCTAAACGACGTTGTAATTTCAGTTGAGCGAGCTAGACAGGGACTTCATTTCAGAAAAAAATATTGCTGCAGACATTGACCACGCTGCCCACAGCCGCAAGATTTGCACGACGACCCAGCAACGAGGAAGGTAAAGGATCGGGCTATCATGCAAAAAGGAATATGCACCGTACGATGAAAAAAAGCTCTGCTTCAACCCGACATGGTAAAATGATTCGATTTGCATTTGTTGTTTGAAATACTGACTGGGTTCGGGTTTGGCGTATCACAATGACGGGGTGTTTTCTGTTTCGATAGTATTGATTTCTATCCTACTCATCTCCTAAGCCAAAAGTCTAGATTAGATATTGTAAGCCGATATCGAAATGGTTCAATGTTCGGTGCTCAGTGTCTCTCCAAAATGGAATAATTGCAGGTGGCAGATTGGCAGACTGGAATAACAGAAATATTTGACAGCGGGTCATTCCCCTAGCTTCCAGGTTAGCTGGCTGGCTGGCTGGTTAGGTACATAAGGTAATATCCCTAATCGGTCCCTAATATCCACACGTTGTTATTCTTTGATGCTATTCAACCACCTGGTTTTTTAGCTTTTTTTTTTTTTGTCCTTGTCCCCTTTCTCCCTTCCCACAGGGGATAATGGGCAATCAGTGGATGTGGGTCACCTGTTTTCGCTCTCAACACACCCGCGACCCGCCTGGACCCACCAAGACATCCCTGCTCAACTGTTACTGTGCAACCTATGGGGAATGCATACTGTACAAGGTACCTCCTAAAAGTCCCTGCTTCGACAGGTACAAACTCATTTTTCAGTATTTGGCGCGCCTTGAGTGCCCTGTCCCTTCCTGGTCCTGAGGGCTTCTTGGCATCCACTACAGTAGCAGCCACTGTATCTCATTTTCGCGAGACTGTGCTCCCTTCCAATGTCACCCATGTCACTTTCCTTCCTGTTAATCACGAGACAATAAATAAGGACCGGCAGAAGCTGCTATCGTCCCATTCGACTTTTTCCCTCCCACCCTTTCTTGTCGTACTCGACTTAAATACAAGTTTTCTTGTTCTTCCGCTTCCCATCAGAAGTTCCCGCGTAGAACATTTCTCACGAGACAACGAAGTGTCCTTTAATACTACTCCATCCACAGAGTAGCCTGTCTATTTTAATTTCCCCTTTTTCTTTCAGTGATACCCATAGTCTTGATACCCTTTTCTTTACAACAAAAAAAACAACACGTCACAATGGCCGAAGTACAGAAGCCCGTCGAGGTCCCTGAGACCATCCCCGCTGTCGTCGAGCCCGTCCCTGAGACTGTCGAGGACAAGCCCGCCGAGGTCGCTCCCGCCGCTGAGCCCGCTACCACTGACGCGCCAGCCGAGACCACCGAAGCTGCCGCCGAGACTGCCGCGCCCGCAGAGGAAGCCAAGAAAGAAGAGGTCAAGCCGGTAGAGGCCGGTACCCTTGAGCACAAGGGCGCCCCCGCCAACTTCCCCAAGTAAGCTTGGTTTTATATTGTCCCTACATCGACACAGCTAACATAGCCAAGGAACCTCATCTACTCCAAGCAGCACTTCTGGTTCGGTACCGATGCTACCCCTAAGGACAAGCTCGCGACGTACCTGAAGAACGAGAAGGCCACCGAAGTTGCCCACCACGTCGCCTCTTGGGCCACAGAGACTGGAAAGGGTCTTCTGTTCTACGGCAAGGAGAGCGATAAGACCACGCCTACTGGCGCTATTCAATTGGTATGAAGGATACGATAAGGATCATGATGAGTATTTACTAATCCAGCACAGGCTGAAGCTTCTGAGCCCGCCACTGAGGGCGCCACTAAGTTCTCCTTCACTGCTAAGGGACACAAGCACACCTTCAAGGCCCCCACCGCTGCCGACCGTGATAACTGGGTTGAGCAACTCAAGCTGAAGATCACCGAGGCCAAGGAGCTTGCCACTACTATCACCGAGAGTGAAGCGTACAAGCAGACCCTGGAGAGCTTCAAGCCCACCCCTCCCCCCAAGGAGGAGAAGCCCGTCGAGGCCGAGGCTCCCAAGGAGGAAGCTAAGGAGGAGCCCAAAGAAGAGGATAAGACTGAGGAGCCCAAGGAGGAGAAGAAAGAAGAAGAGAAGAAGGACTCCAAGAGACGATCTGCTAGCCGCAAGCGTGCTTCAATCTTTGGCAATCTCCTCGGCAAGAAGGAGGAAGCCAAGAAGGAGACTCCTGCTGAGGACAAGCCCGCTGAGACCGAAGCTGCTCCTGAGACCGCTGCCGAGCCCGTCGTCGAGGCCCCTGAGACTGCCGCTGAGATCCCCGCCACTGAGCCCGCTGCTCCCGTTGAGGAAGCTAAGAAGGAGGAACCCACCAAGCCCACCCCCTCCAAACGTGCTAGCCTTTTCGGCAACCTTTCTTTCGGCAAGAAGAAGGCTGAGCCTGAGTCTGCCCCCACTACCCCCGCCAAGGAGACGTCGGCTGCTGAAGCTCCCGTCGCTGAGGCTGCCCCTGTGATCCCCGCTGTTGAGACGACAGAGCCTCTCTCGGCTGAGGTCGCTTCCCCCGCTACTGTCCCTACCGAGACCACTGAGGTTGCCCCCGCCACCAACGGTGAGACCAAGGAGGTCAAGACCGAGAAGCGGAAGTCCTCGCTGCCTTTCGGCTTCGGCAAGAAGGAGAAGTCTGCTACCTCTGACGAGGAGGGTGAGAAGGTCAAGTCTCCTCCCTTCTTCTCCAAGCTCCGCCAGACCGTGAAGGGTAAGGGCAAGACTGAGAAGCCCGCCGAGGAAGCCAAGACCGAGGACAAGCCTGCTGAGACTGAGGCTACCGAACCTGTCAAGGAGACTCTCCCCGAGGAGCCCGTCCCCGCCGTTGAGGAGACTCCTGCCGAGAAGCCCGCCGCGGCTGTCCCTGCTCCCGTCACCGCTGCCGCATAGAGTGCGCGTTGGTTTGGCGGGAAGGTCGTTCTATGATGTTTTCGTAAAGAGTATCCCCCACACTGGGTTTGGTCGGGAACGGATCTGCATTTCAAGATACCCTTTAAGACTGGTTCTGAACTGATACCCCCATCTGCTTTCGGTCGTTGGCAATCCATTCTCCGCCATTCAGGTTGAGAATTGGTTATGTCGATGGCGTGAAGAGGATGGCATACATGATCTTTAACGCTTTTTGCATGTCTCGTTTCAATTTGTGCGGAGAACTGCTTTTGTTTTCACATCTTTTCCTAATAACTCTGCTGATACCCAGTATACCCCCTGTCATTTGGTTGATGCGGATCAGAAAATGCCTGCGAAACAGCACACAAACGTTTCATTTACAGTGACGGTGGTGGAGGTTGGAATTTGGAGGTTGCTGAACGGTTTCGAATAAAACTCGAACCTTGTGAAGCCCTCAAACGGATCAGATGTCGTGTGTAGTGTATTGCCACTAGGGCGTGCGCTTACCGGCTGAAGCATTCTCTTAATAGCTAATAAATACTCATGTGTTTGGCATTATAACTTGTTCAGTACCTCCCTATCATGCACCCCATCGTGAAGACGGTTAAGCTCAGTTGTAGTTGTAGGTCCTCCCTTACCTTATTGAATCTTTGCTAGTTTCAATTAGTCTCTATTACGCATATGTTGTCAAAAATTGATTTAATTTTTATATCAAGAGCGTAATAATCATAAACCCAATGGCAGCTATGTATATACGTGGCTACTAAAGTCTGAGCTACTTGTTCTACAAGTTCCTGGCCCTGACCAGACGTGATCATTTTGCCATAGCTTCCAATGCCGCAGGTCATAAGTCGGTGTCTTGATCCAGTTTCAAAAACAACTCGGATTTCCATCGCAAAGAAATGACATGACAAGATGCAAGAAGCTCTTTCGTCTCGTCTAGTCATACTACTTGCAAGTTTGTCTCTCGAGTCATGGATCTTCAGGTTTGATATTCAGTTTCTATGTAATTCATTGCCCCTTAGGCGTTAAAAGGAACAGCTCACTCAGTAATAAATCTACTTATTCAGGATCATTATCTGGAATAATGTTAGATCCACGTCTGCCAAACGAGAAACCTTAGGAATATCTATATAAATTCCCTCCCTTCCCCATTCTCTTCCTCCCCTTTTTCGTTTCAATCGCCGTCAAACACCTCAACACCCCGACAGCATCGAGAAACGACATTTCAACATCAACAGATCCTGCCCTCGGCACAATGAAGCGCAACGACGAAAAAGCCTACGACAGTTGGTTATCGGAACAGTCTCGCTGGAGCCCTGACTCTCACAGCCAGGCATATCATCACAACGGAAGGGGGATCAGCTACCTCGGCATGATTATCAGGCTCCCTTATCCCACCCTCATACAGGTGGATGACCTGATCACCAAGAACTATCCGGCCAACTACCCGCGGACCGAGTTATACCACGGCAACTTCTTCGACGTAGTCGACCGGCTCGACCGCAAGTTAGCCCACGAGGTGCTCGACCTTATTAACGGGATCCACGTGTACGGCGAGATCAAGCCCGGAACTCCTAGCACTAACAATAGCAACAACCAGACTGCCGAGTCGTCTTCTTCTTCGTGTTCCTCCTCCTCCTCCTCCGCCTCCGCCTCCGCCTCCGCCTCCGCCGCCAAGTTCACAAGAACCGTCGAGACCAGCATCTCGCCGGACAGCAGCTTCCAGAGCACAAGCGAGCGGCCCACCTCCGTCACGTACACGGTCCGCAACTCAGGCGACGGCGGCCCGACGGCGGTCATCGCCGGCCTGCCTCCCCACGGCCACGTCGAGCCGGCGCGGATGGCGGAGGCGATGAGGGCGGCCTCGGAGATCCTCGCGGGGCTGCACAGGCTAGTCTCACTTATAATCGGGAAGTAGAGAGCAAGAGATACGTGGGAGAGGCGCGTTAGTTGGGGTGTGTCGGTCCTCCCTCTTACTCCAGGGGTCCGAAGGAAGCATGACGCTCATGAGAGTAAGGGTGGTGTACTCTTGATGATGGCATTGCTTTAAAGGGGGGTGAGTGTATGGAAGGAGATTCTTTTAGCATTAGAAGTCTTATGGTAGGCCGATTACTGTAGCACCACCCCCCTTTTTAATTCATATTGTGCTTTCTCTGAATACACCAAGTATCTCTGTGAGTAGTGAACGAAAACGCCATTTATTTCTTAGAAACGCCCCTTGAAGCTTTCGGTAAACCTCGTACCTCGCTACTAAATAAACTTAACTTAATTAAGGCTTCGTTGACTATGGGAAAACCCGTTGGGTACAAGTATATTGCTCATATGCCGGTGATACTAAACATACCTACCTGTAAGATTGGCGATATGAGATACCAATATCTGCAAGGCCCTACTCGAGAATTAATTATGTTACATTGATACTCACGGATATGCAATATTGTCGGGTCGGGGACATGTCGCTGTGAAACAACAGAAAAGTCCAGGCATTGGCTCGTATGTGCCTGCTAACGCATGAAAGTCGAAGCGAGCGCGCTCCGCCTCGATTGATGATTGATCAGAGCGACAATTTTGATTGGGTATCGGTCGCATCTCGAATTATATCTAGTTTTCGAGAGCTACATAGGTACGAGTAAACCAAAAATGGTCATTATATATGAGTCTTTCGTCCCTTGGACGCAAGACATACCCGAAAAGACATATAATCAATATCAGCAAAATCTAGACTCTAGAGTGAAACGACAAGAAGAATAGCTTGCCCGATCAGCAAATACCATTTGGTCCAATGGCATCTTCTAGCTCAGAGTACTGCTCTTCCGAACAACCTAGTGATTTCTCATTGCTTAGCAATGACGAACTAAGTGAGCTCTCTCTTCGGCCTGGTTCTACTCAAGGCATACGTGGAGAACAGTTAGAAAATGTAAGACATTAGCCTTTTCTTACTGTTATGTTCTTATGCGGTTAGTCCTTCAGTGAGCTAACATGGGAGTAGCCGATTATCCAGGGAGTCCAAGGCTCTCCAGTCGATAGTTTCCTATCAAGTCAATCCACGCAATTGACTAACTTCTCCTTCCCAAATCACCACCTGCCTCTGAGCTCTGGCATTTATGGAGGATTGCCTTGCGGTAACTTTGTTCAATATCCACAATACGCCTCTTTTGGCTCGCCATCAGACTGGCCTAAGGAACTTGAATCGGCTCAGGGGCTCGCACTACCTCACCTGAATGCTCAATTTCAACCAGGTGCCTTCACTCAGCCGGTATATACTCAATCAATGGTACACGGAAGCTCTAAGAACCAGAACAAAGCAAATCAATGGCCAGGTCCGTTTCAGACGCCTTCGATGAGCCTGTTATCTAGAAATCCTCAGGTGTCTACGTACACCCCTCACCCTTCGACGATGGCTACGAAGCTTGGAGTATGACTCCTAAACCTATTGGCTGACCCAACAGCTAATATTCTTTCTGTAGTATTCAAGGAGCAAGCCCGCGTATAGCTGTCTCGAATGCCACTTGTCTAAGAAATCGGTGAGGCTCCTCTTACCTTGTGTCTGCATGATACTTGGGCTAACTGACTGTAGTGTCCAGGGGCGCCGGGTAGAGATGCAGCAAAGGTCATGCAAAGACAGTCCCGAGAGGGCCCTCGATGGAGCTTTTTAGGCTCCCCGCTGTCTTGATATTTCACATATGTAAGAATACTAAACCTCGAAGGCTTTTTGTATTTAATATAATTCTTAATCTATTATAGCTCACACCCACAACCTACTCGTCAGCCTCCGTCAACAGGTTGATGAGATTTCTTTCCAGGATCCAAGCAAGAAACTAGAGCATCTTTTCGACGGTTCAATGGTTTGCGTCATCGACGACTCTCAGGGGTATTACAATGAATATTCGTTGTCTGGTGTCCCTGTTACAATTCGTCGGCTTGCAACCACGTCTACCGCTAAGACAGTAGCCGGCGACGATGAAGTAATTCCCGCTCTCAATAGCACCCAAATGAACTATTTCATTGAAGAAAGGTGTCCTTGGCAATTGATATCAGCACTTCCAAGCAACGACGTGAGTAATGGGTACATTGTCCATTGAGGGCCTGACAGAGCTAAAGATTCAATAGCAGCAAATAATAAAACAGGCCTGGAAGTGCGCCTATTGGCTCGGCGTTCTCTTCAACTGGAATGCCAACGAGATCTATTGTGACAAATTTTCCACTCTTGGTATCCGAAAACCGGCCGGTCTCAAGAATTTGGTCCTCGAGTTGATGTACTCGATTGTCTATCTGGTGCAGGAGCTCATGCAAACCCTTCTAGAAAACGTCGTTATGTCACTACAGTCTGGGGGTGATCGGCTGTACGACCCATGGACTACGTCTTATGCCCTGTTGATTGTCTACTATACCATCAAAAGATCAAGGGTGCTGAAATGGGATGCCAAAGACCTACGTGCCCTGGTACGTGAGCTGTGATATAATCCTTAGACGATAACTACTTGAACTAACTAGCATCAAGAAAACATTCTTGGGTGGTCTACATAGCAGCGCCGAAGGAGCGCTTCGAGCCCTCGAGCAGTATCGATGGAAAGCTGCAGTTCGTTGCTGTGGCCAAAGAAGCGAATATCAGAAAGTGTTCGATCAGTTACTGGATCAAACCAAATCCCCCAAATCCACCGTGGCATTTTCGTTTGAACAAGTCCCCGAATTTTGTAGCGGATTCACTTTGTAAGTGGGCCACCTCCTAGATATTCATCCAGCCGTTCTAACCAGCAGATCAACGATGTATCGCTCCACGTATACCGAGATCCTAGTAGCCGAAGTAGGATTCTTGACGGACGACGATCTCTTATACGGGCGGACAAGTCGACACAATCAGTCTACTACGACGAACAGCGCCGGATCGCTATCAGAATTTCTAGCCGAATTCGATAATAACTGGAAAGCGAGCACGTCCACAAGAATCCCGGAGCCGGACCTCGATTATCAGGAACACCTATCTATGAGCACTGCACAGCCAACGACAACAGAATCAGTTGTGCCACCGGAAACGACATTGGGGTTTGATGTGCTACAATCACATATAGGCCTTATGGACGATGCTAGTGATATGTTTGATGAAGCAATGTACGATAGTGAAAACCTGTTGGTCGACACGGGCGGCTGGGAGTGGTTGGAGGAAATGGATTGGCTAAACGACCTGAGCGGCTTAACTGGACGATAGACGATAGACGATCTGACACGATAATCATGGCCATCGAGAAGCAATGGAAAAGTGGGCTACTTCAAGTACGGTGTTGAATGGCTGAAGGAACCTTTACAGTCGTGGTATAGAAAGGGGACGGTGCATATCAAAGCTTGTCAGGCACTCTAGATTGGACAAATTCATGCGCGTATACTCACTACAATGTTCAAAGTGATTGCATGATGTTAAATGCTAAAACAAGTAGGTATTTCGACACAATATAGACCTTTAACTTTATGACTCAAGGAAGGCATACTGCGAGACGACTTAAGATGGAGCTATACCTTTTGCTAATTGGTGTGTCAAGTACCTCGAAACCAAACGCTCAAGTTGGGTGGAATAGGAGTGAGGCTATGCATACGAGCGAATTAGTAGCAGATTGAATTCCATTCGATTCACGTATACGTGTACAAGAATTTACCTCATACCTACCTCCTAAGTAGATGCCTTTATATAGAGACCGCCCCTATCCTGCGAAGAAAAACCATATACTGTATTAACAGCATCCTCATAAAATAGCCACGTACTTGTTCATTGAAAGCGACCCAAATACTAATTATGCGTATTAGATTATCATTACGTTAATTTGACTGCGTAGGTGTGATTATGCGTTGTCCATTACGGTTCTCGTGGTCTCATCGTCTCGCAATCGTTACGGAATCAACTCCAAAGGAGGCCCATGGCTACAAGGCCTAAACATAAACATATATGCCCCTTACTCCCACCAGCACGGGCCAAGGCAGCACCCGAAGGCGTCGACGTTGACGCTGCTGCCGCGCTCGACGTTTCGCTACTCCCTTGCGACGCAGTCTGTGACGAGGCCCCGGCCCCGGTAGCCGTACTCGAACTCGTGATCCCGCCCGACTCGGCCGTCGAAGTCGAAGTAACCAGCGATTCCGACGTCGTCTCGATAGGAAACCCGAACTCGTCTGTCGTCGCCGGCGGCAGCGTCGCGATTTCGGGCGCCGGGAGCGTGACCTCCTCCATCGCGGCGCCGACGGTGTACGCCCAGAAGCAGGTCGGCGTCTCGGTGGGGACGTAGTCGCCCACCGTCGTGCCGCCGCCGTAGCTCGCGCTCGTGTACGTGACGAGGAAGGGGGCCGCGTTGTCCGTGTTCGTCCCGGCCAGGCTCGCCAGCGGCGTCGGCGAGCCCTCCGAGCACGCCGTGTGGGCCGTCGGCAGCGGCTGTATGCCGCCCGCCTGCGCGCCGTCCAGCCCGCAGCAGACCATGTCGGACAGGTTCACCGAGCGGTCGCCGCCGTCCGACGAGGGGCGCCATATGTCCTTCGCCGTGTTGAGGATGTCGCCGTTGCAGCAGAACGTCTGGAAGTCGGCCTTCTTGTACCCCAGCGTCTCGTTCGCGCACTCGTGTCGGTAGCCTCCGTAGGAAGAGAGGGCGGCGAGGCACCACTTCTCTACCGGGCTAGTGGGGATCGCGGTCGTAATTGAAGACATGGCTGCGGGCTGTGATGAAATCCTCTACCCTAGGTAGTCAAACTAGGCGCGTTTCGAGGCGTTAGCTTAGGTTGTCAAGGGCGGTCGTTATGGCGCGGCGGACGCATGTGAGGTTGAACGATGGCGAGAAAGAGAATTCTGGGAAATCCATCTTTGAAAGAAAGGTCCGTCACAACCCTGTTATGTAGATACGGTATGTGAGCGGCGCAGGCAACATATGTTCCTTAGGCTAGCTCAGACAACGTGGTTTGAGATCCACCATAGTCTAGAACTTTAGCTCCTGGCAATTTCGGCCCGTCGTTGTAGCTGAGCCCCAAAACTGGTTCGCCGGGATCATTCACCGAGGGCATGACTCAATAGACGAGATATCTATGAACAGTTCTCTGCTAATTCTTACGCCCGCGAGAGAGAGAATGGGGCCCTTCTATTTGATCTGGCTCTGTGAATCCTGATAACCTTAGAGAATTCGACATCTATAGAGCTGAGTAGTGAATCCATAGCTGAAGGATCGCCGTCCATTCTAGTGGCCCCATGCAGAGTGCTTAGCCGAACAAAACGCTGCGCTAATCCGGGGTAAATAGATAGCACCTGCATAAGCGAAGGGCGAGTTTGTGATAACCTCTTCCAATCCGTTCACATTTTACGTTAACTTTGACGCATCGTCTCGAATCAGCTGTGAGATACCCGCCACTCAACCCTGAGTTTAGCTGCACCACGCTCTAGATCTGAATGGTCGTCAACATGGTCGAAAATGAAACTGTGGATCGCTCTCTCAGGCCTGAATTGAGACTTGAGATTATCTTGTTTTGTGTCGACGGATCCCTTTCCGATAGGCAAAATACCTGGCCCCCAACATATCGAGGCCAGTACCAGGACATTCTGCAATCCAACAGTGGATCAGGGGGCCAAAACATGATGAGTCTACGCAGGTATGAAGCTGAAAGAACGAATATCTTGAATGGCATAAAATCGTAACTTGTCACCAACACATCAGCGAGGAAATGCCTACGCACTCAACACACTTCTAGATTTCATTGATCTCCGCGTTTTCACGGATCTAGCCATATAAACACCGACTCTTGAGATAGGAGCCAAAGTCTGGTCCGTTGGGGATGGAATGAAATTTGTTAAGATAGCCCGAGAGTCTTTCCCGTCTTGCTCTGACAGTCACTTTTTCCATAATCTCTTAGCCCTTTCTACTCGCGACTTGACGTCTCATGATCTTTAGATATCCTATTTATATCAAACTCGCGGCCGCCAAATTCACTTTCTTATTGAGACATTCTACGGCCGTGAGGTCTCTCGCTCTATACCATAGGAGGCTAGCTGTGACCAACGTAGCGTGATCATGGCTATTATTTCTCGGCGGCTAGGACACATATCAAGACCTATCGTATTAGGATAGCCCTAAGTCTCAAGTATGACTCTTTATTAGATGTCTTAATAACGATGCTTTTGGTCAATTCTCTGGATTGTCCGTGTCTCCATCGTTGGAAGGGAGGGGGAGAGAAAATTTGACGCAGAACGCCGCAGCCGATATCATGAATTCTCCTGAGACTTGTTCTCTCTATGTCGCGAGTAATGACTGCACCCAGAATGAAAATGGCGCCGGCGTCTTTATCCCAATACCCGTGTGTATTTGAGAGATTTCTAGATATTCGACGTATAAGAACCTCGATCATCTTGCAGATCTCGATTAGCTGCTTCTACGTAACATAAGAGTGCAAATGGCTCATCCCATATTAAGCCATCCCATATCTGATTGCTCTCGTGAATAGCGTCATATTCCTCAATTTCCTATCCAAAGGACAGCTAGCAACCTCCATGCAACTACTACCGCCTACCTGAGCTGAGGTACAGTACCCAGAATACATGCACTCCAGGTGTTGTGACATGGGATACTTAAGACATAAATCCTACCCACGAAAACAAGAGCTGTAGAGTTACCTACAAGGTCTCAGTCGCAGGGGATGGATGCTATGTGACAAGGCGGCAGCTAATATTAAAAAAGGCAAGTCGATATATGAGGAGCCGGAACTCGCGTGACAATATTGTCTTAATATCATGTACTCAGCCGCTTGGTGAACCATATCTCTCTCACTTCGAAATTCCTGGGGTGAGGTCTAATAATAGCACTGCTGTTCGCGCGAACGGTTAATGTTACCACATCATGTTCCCGCATGATGATGGGGTTTCTGTTTCGCAGCCCGATCTGCTGCCTCATCGCACAACCAAACCTGATATGCGCGATTTGAGTAGTGATACCTTTTTCTTAACGTGACGCACAGGGCTCATGACTTCTGACAAATGTGCATTTTTTATTTTATGATCAGTAACTTTGGGCTGACCTGCGTGACCATTGCCTTTCGTACAAACCTGTTATGTGAAATGATAGGCAGCTAATAAGACTGGTCGGTACTCACGGCAGTTGGAGGCAAAAAGGAGAAGGCTAGTCAGAATGTAATGAATTACGGAATTATGACTCTCTATGAGCAAATCATGTAAGAGTAAAAAAGAAGAAGACATCAACTGTCACTACTGTTGTTCGTGTTCCATTAAAACGCCGTAACCATGCAACCTCCAACCAGCTTCGCAGGGACGTCCCCCACCACCCGTTACTACGGTCGTGCTGAAGCAATGTAGCATCCCGAACAACACTTCTAAAATCCGCCCAATTACCAGTAGTTCGAGAGAGACATCTATCATTAGGTTTAGAATAGTAGGGAAAGTTATGAATTATGTTGTCCTCTTTTTGTGTGTGTATTTGAGAAGCAAGACCTTTCAATGCGGAAAAAGGGGTCTGGAATAAGCGGGTTGTGTGATTTTAATCCTCTTCATCGTGCTCGATGAGGGTGATCATGGGCTTGTCGCCCAGCAGCGCTTTGCCCTTGAGATTCGTAATCTCAATCATGAAGAGGTAACCCATCAGCTTGGCATTGCTGATTTCCACAAGTTGGCCAGCAGCGGCAGCAGTTCCTCCTGAGACTTCAAGTCAGTCGGGGGACAAGGGGGAAAACGGCATCAGAGCAAAACGCGGAGGATAGATTCGCTTGTAAGACGCATGGTAAAATGAAACGTGCTAAATGTTGAGAGGGCGCCTCGTCTCCTCTGTTTTGAACTTTTATCTTGTTCGCGTGTATTGGGAGAGCTTGGTTTTTCGGTCTTTGATCTCGACGCGACTTCAACCGACTTCTCGTAAGTTGGTCGTACGACTTCCGCCAGGCCTAGTTATGAGCAGACGTCGAAGATGGTGGCGATCTTAAGCGCTACCGTTACCTTCGGGTCATACCCAAACTCAGGTCTAGACGGTACTTTAAAAGGCATGTAGAATTGTCTCCAGGTTCACTGGCAAACCAGAGGACCTGCATATCGAGTGACGGGTAGATCGTGGCAAGGGAGACAAGACGCAATCCAGGTCACCTCATGACTTGGTACCGAGCCCCCGAAAGATACCAATGGAGAAAAACACACAAAGTGGCTAGGAGACGCAAAAGGGGATCGGAAACTCACCAGTAGCAATGATATCGTCCACTATCAAGCATGTCTGTCCAGGCTGGATGGCACCTTCTTGTACCTGGAACTCGTCCACGCCGTATTCTTTCTTGTACTGCACAGTCTTGCACGCGCCGGGCATCTTGCCCTTTTTTCGGACGGGGACGAATGCGCGGTCGAGCCTCAATGCAAGTGTAGGCCCAAAGAGGAAACCGCGGGCTTCCAGACCCACAATGACATCTGGTAGCTGGCTGCCGAACCGTTCTCGTATCAGGAGGACGAGTACTTCGAGGAGAGATTCAAAGGCGACTGGGTTTTGGAAGATAGGGAGGATATCGATAAAGTTTATGCCGGGGATGGGGAAGTCAGGGACGAATCTTAGCGAGCCGATAACAAGTTGCTTAGCGATCTCCAGCTTCTTCTTCTCGTGATCGAGCAGGGCCGTTACCGATTGACCGGCGAGTTCGGTGGTACCGGAGGAGGAGGCGGCGGGCTCTCGTCGCGAGGCATCGGGTGTAGTAGCGAGCTGACTTGGGTTGGTGGCGACGGATCCAACGGGGATGTCTGAGGTAGTAGGATCGCTCATGCTGAGGAAGAAGAAAAGAAAGGAAGAAGGAAGGAGAGGAGAGGAGAGAAGAGAGAGGGAAAGGCTAGACGATATTTGGATCCTGGGAGAGATAATGCGAAAAATTTTTGGGGGTGTGGCACGGTGGAAGTGCCAGGAGGGGAGTAGAAAGACGAATGGGATAGGCAGACAAGGCCAAGTCAGACAAGCAAAAAAAAAAAAAGACAGAAGGCCGCCTTAGAAGTGACCGCGGAGCAACGCGCAGGGGGGCGGATGTGAGAGGAGGTGTAGGGAGCCTGCTTGCCGCCAACCCGGGAAGTAGAATAATAATAACTGCAGCCCTAGTAGCAAGGCCCTTGTGTTCCTTGTTGTTTCTGTCCTGTAGGATGTACGATGTAGGATGTACGTGTACGTGTACCGTGCAATACAGGGACGAAGTAACGAGGAGAATGGGAAATGGGAAATGATAGCGAGAGAGAGGTGTGACAGTGACAGTGATAGTTTCTGGATAGGCTGGCAGGCTAGATACGATACCTGATACCTGATACCTGATACCTAAGGGAAGATGGGATGGGAAACTAAGACAACGAGGTTGCTTAGAGAGTGGGATGGGAGTTTGGAATATTTTTTCTTCTTCTCTCTATTCGAAGGCGGGGCTGATTTGACTGATAGAGAGAGAGGATCACGTATCTCGGTATCTTTTCGTACCTTTGATACCTACAATTACTCGGTCATGCTGGTAAGCCGGAGCAATCCAGTGCAATCCAGCGCAATCAGCCATGTACCTGCAGAGTACTCTACGTGCGGAAACCCAGCGACCAGCTAGCTGGGGCCCTAAGGCAGGTCTTAAGCAAGCTTAAATAATCGCCCACTTACCAGGATAGGTAAAGTAAGGACTAATTGGGTTCGTCCGACGGTAGACGATGGGGTTACGGGATGGGTACGATGGGACTGGGAATGGGGACTGGGACTGGGACAGGGACGGCAGAAATGGTAGGACGGTAGGACGGTAGCAGGGTAGGACGGTCAGGACGGTAGAGAGGAACTGCAGATGCACAGTTCCAGTTTCCAAAAGTTGCCATCTGCAACGCGATATATCGGTGAGGTAAATGAAAAGAAGAAGAAAATTTCTGCTTTAAGGAGATTTAATTACATGCAATCAGGTACATACATATAAGGTAATAAGGTAATATCTAGGACGAATGATGAACCCTTCTTTTTCCTTAACCCCCTTCTTTTTTTTATTTATTTTTTAATCCCCCCTCTACCCCTCGGCCCCCTTCTTCTTTGCCCCTCTGCTATGCCCCCTGCCCCTCTGCCCCTCCAGCCCCTCTACTACTCTTCTGCCCCTCTCTTGTAGGCAGGTAGGATGTATGTATAAACTACCAGGTAGGTTAAGTGTATGCACCATGCACTATGCATCTGGTAGCAGGTAGCAGGTAGCAGGTAGCAGGTAGCAGGCAAGGTGGTAAGGTAGCAGGTGGGTAGTGCAGGTATCGTGCAGGGGTTATTTTGTCAAGTTACTCGGTGCTCTGTTGCTCTCTCGCTTTCTCACCACTCACCACAGAAACCCCACTGCTTCCCTGATGCCACCATACCAAACGAAGACAAAACCAAAGAGCTAGAACCTGTTGCGGTGACGGGCGTGTTATCAAGCATTGGTTTCTCTTCTCTCTCTCACACTCTCTTACCCGTGGGCTTGTCTGGTTCCGGCCAACGCCGTGTTCTTATTAGTACCCGCGTTTACATAATCGGAAGTCCTCGGAGTGCGGAGCACCTGGGAGTTACCTCTCTCTGCCTCTAGGAGTTAGCAGGAGTCGGAGAGTCGGTAAGGATCCAATAAGTGATATCCCACTCCAAGAAAGTGCCCGCAAAAAACCGTGAGCGGCCATGCATGTTTATGCGGTGTAAGGGCAACGTAGAGGCCGACGAGGCAGAGAGAGGTAAGCTTGACGGAGAAAATCAAGGATTTCGCAAGGCGGCACGGTTGGCATTAGGTGAGCTCCTGTGAGTTCTGTAAGAGTCTTTCTCGTCACAGAGTCACAGAGTACGGATGACAGATGACAGACGGCAGTAGTAAGTTCAACCCCGAAACAGAATTCCTTCTAGAAGCACTGGAACCCTGCGAACCCTGCGAATCCTGGCGCATCCATCCGAAAGGAATGGGATGATCAGGGGAAACTTGTTTACGGGGTTGCCAATCTGCCAATTTTATGACCACGCTCCAAATGTCGGTCGAACGGTCTACGAAAAGAGAAATTTGACACCTTCCTAAACAATTTGTTTTCGGTCGTTGAATAGGTTTACCGCAGGAACTTCTACAATCGACCAAAACTGCAGAAATAAAACTGGTCTACTTACTGGTCTACTGGTCTAGGTCCGTGAGATAGGGGGGGCCCGAATGGGACAGTATCTTGCTTAAGGGGTACCGATTCAACTGGATTCGAGCACATATCAGATCTCAGAAAAGACTAAAGTGAAATGGCAAACTCCATTTTTATTAATGACAACTATATTTATATATATGATTACGAGTTTCTATATACATAACGTATTAAATATACATCCAAGTACTTGGAGTCTTGTAGTCTTGGAGTTCTATCATTACGAGGTACTATTGCGGGTTGCGCTTGGTTTTAGCATGTACACGTCAAGACTTGAAGACTTCGCCATAGCCCATAGCCCATAGCCCGTAGCTCATATACAGATATTCAACCTTACCTATACGTTAAACAGGCATATATGTATTAAGGTCAAGGGTTATGTTAAGCAATTGTAGCCCCGCCTCGATGAATGTTCCATCGAAAATGTTTTTTTTGCTACCTTACATTCTTATATTCTTATGTACATACACGTACATATATACGTACATTCATGCCTCCTACCTCTCACAGCTACACCCAGACAGCTACATACATACATGCAGACGTTGTCATTAATGTACCTTACCTATAGAAATAGGCGTCAGCTCGTTTCCTGTACGACCCCACACTTTCCTCCATCGAGTTTCTAACTGTACATCTTCACGACGAGCCTCTCCTTGGCCTCCATCCTCAAGGCTTCCCGCCTCCCGTCTTTGACTCATTGACCCGTCTTCCCCCCCTGCAAGTAAAAAAAATTCGGTATCTTTTTCATTTTACATACTACTATGTACATACAACCCTCCCAAAATTCCCTCTTTGCGCCCCGAGCCCGCTCTCGATGCTATGGTGCCTCGCGCAATCCCAGCCAGTACCCGTTTCGAACGCGGTCCCTGGGGGTCTTGGCTATGTCCCTGAGGACGAGACGTCTAAAAAGAAAGCGGCCCCCAATCGCCACCTCGACGTTGTGTGGAGCAAGGATGAGGTGATCGAGGTGATCATTGACTAACAAGGTGTTATGGATGCTGCCCGAAAAGTCGTGTCGCTCAGGTCCGCTGTTGAACTTGCGCGTACCTACGACCGGGCCGGGATCCAGTCGACCCTTTCCAAGCTTGTTTAGAAGAAGATAAAAAAAGAAAAAAAGGACCCCCGTTCCTATCGCATCTTTCTCTCGGAGGGGAGAGCCACTAGAACTAATCCATATAAAAATGCAATTCGTCGCAAGGAGATACACACCAACTTCGCGACCCTTAATCCGCCTGTCCGCTAACCGATATGGGGCTCAAAAAGACGGTGTTGCGCCTCAATCGGCCGTCCGCTCCTCTATAGTCGAATCAGGCCTACCCGTTGGTTCCCCCGTTTCGATCCAAGGTGGTACAACGCACTCCGGCTCCTGCAACCATATCTCTTGCATGTCCAGCAACCGAGGCAGGGATTTCAGCTGCTGTGACCAACAGGTGTTTGATGCCTATGCTGTAACCACACCAACCTCGTCTGCTCGTTCAACTCACATGCTTGGGGAGCCTTTTGGACTACCAGTTACAGTTACGAAAGCTACCTAAGCTCCCGTAGGCGCTTATAGGTATGACTGTTCCATCCAGAGCTCTTTGCTGCCGCCGCTACTGCTGCTGCTGCTATCTGCCTGGTGTTCTAGCCGGGGAGGATGCCCGGATGATTGGACACCCAGTGTACGGGAATTGTGACTGGTAAAGTCCTGCTTGCCGGGTTTTAATTGTCGACGGTGCAGCGAGAATTTGGGTCGATACAGCCTCGCACATATTAACCCGCCGGTTTCGCCGAATCACCATCTCAAAAGCTCCCACTTACCATACCTGATACCTGCGCTAAATTGACTTGCCAGGTTTATCTGCTCTCCTTTGCGTAAGCCGGCCTTTCTCGATCTTGAAAATAGGCCGCTACACTCAGCTAAGAACTAATAAGCCATCGCTTCGTGTTCCTGCGCAAGGGATTCTTGGGAGATAACGAAAACGACTCCTTTGGACCTTTTATTTTCTTCTTCTTTCGTCAGCTCCCACACCACACATACACATACACTCTCTCTTTAGGCGATCTGACCCTATCCTTCCCTGCGCCTCGCCGAGAAATAGGTAAGCCGGATTCCCATGATCTACAAAGCTTTTTTTCAAGCCGCAAGTTATGCATGCTCTCTTCGAATCACAGCAACTCCTTCCACCCAGCTTATCCGATCCCATTACGGAAATCCGGTGTGTATCGAAAACGCTACAACGTCGCGGTCTGTTCGGTGATACTACAGCACAGCCTCTGAAGCCTTTCTTACCTATGTAGTTTTTGGGCCTTTGGTATCCGGCGTAGGTCATAAAACCCTCTCGTATATACGGTACTTTCAATATGCGATGGTATGCGAGCTGCATTCGTTTCGCTTCATGGCCCTTCATGGCCCTTCCCTATGCATGAGAGATCCTTTTATCTTTTCAGGCGTTTCAGGACATGTCTAGTTCCCTGCATGTCGAGGCATCTTGACTTGCCCTTTTTCTTATTGTCCTACTTTGTAAAGATATGCCAGGGAGATTCTGGACCAACGGGTTAGCCATTGCATGCTGGCTGCTTGCTCACCGCCAGTCTCCTGCCTAGACTAGTCAAGGAGAGTTCTCTGGTCGATCCACGGACTTATCTTGACTGGACTGCTGGATTGGATTCATTGGAAACCTGGAAAAAATGAATGCCCAAGAGTTTCAAGCTAGCTCCAGTAGTTCAATAGCTGCCATGGCCAAGTTTGATATAGAACACTTGACGACCGCAGCCTCGTCGAATGGCGACGTCGTCCAAGGTGGATCTGCATATCTGTCGATCACTTTTTTCGAACGACATATCACGTCCATTCCATCAGCCCTGAGAAGTTCTAGGCTTTCCCCCCCTAGTAACCAACGAACTTCCAAGATGGCTGGCACACCTTCGGTAAATAAAAGGGCTCCTCTCTCTGTCTTCCGCTTGGCTTGCCAACGGCCCTCGTTCTCCCGGGTTGAAGGCGCCGCCCCGAAAATATCTGACCTCTGCTACTGGGTAAGCCGCTATGATTGACAGACGCCACCCGCACCGCCGTATCGGAGGGGGGACGCACGACATGATGCAATCGGCCGATTCAGACATAGGCTCATATTGGTTTCATTTCCCAAACCTTGCTTGCTTTGGCCGTGTGTACAATTACAATGGCCGACCCGATCTTGGGGTAGATAGCCGGATAGGCCTAGGTAGCCCGGAACCCATTCTCGGATGTGGCCATGGGGAGAGAGAGAGAGAGAGAGAGAGAAGAGCCAACCAGGCCGTCCAGCCATCTCCATCTCCATCCCCTTCCCCGTCCCCATCCAGCGCATTATCCACATCCCAACCTATGTGTATGTGTATGTGTATGTGTATGTGTACATACATCCCAACCTGACGCGCCTCTCGTTCGTATTTGCCGGTCCCTCTTCCAGTATCCCCAATATATCTGAGCATATTGTACTATGCGGCCAGAGACACTCGCCAAGCCACTGACGCGCGCTCGCTCTCTCTCTCTTCGCTCCTCCGGCCGTTTCTAACGTGTGTGCTCCACAAAATGGCCCCCTTTCCTTCTTCGCGATGGGGCCTCTTTTCGGCCTTCTTCAGAAAACTTGCACACCGGGTATGCAGTATTTTGTGCATTATTACCTCTCCACCCAATAGGTGAACTCCACTCCGATGCAGAGAGATTAAGTCGCTGCCAAATCGAAAAACTACCTGACGGTAGACAAGACAGGACAAGACAAGACACTTTGAACACAGACAGACATCCATCCCTTCACCAAGAAAGTCCGCTCGCGCTCTCCCTCCCTCTCCTTGCCTTGCCCAACGCTGTGTGCATTATTATTATTATTTTCGCCCTGCTTTCCCCCTATTACTAGGTTTTTTTCTTTAACCTCCTCGGGGATGCAAGAAAAACAATTAGATCTATTACGCGTCACACACTTTTTGCCCACCCATCTTTTCTCCGCAAAGCCGTACGTAGGTGTCGTTACTTGATATCATATGAGATGGATTTTTGTTTTATTTATTTATTCATTAAATTAGCAATAGTCGAGTCGGGTTTTGTGGGATGGATATATCTAAATTCTAAAGTTATTTGTTCTAAAAAGGGTATCATCTACTCCGCCTTGGGCACCTCTGCATGGGGGCTATCGCGCGCGCACTTTCGAACGAAAAGAAAAGCACCAGCGTAAAAACGGAAAAGCAAACAAACAAAAAAAGAATATGGCCGACCTACAGCTAGCCCCCGGAAAGCAATCCGGCGTGCCCAACAACCAGACAAAACAAAGATCCTGTCGACCGAAACAAGATTCCCGAAACACAACCGCCAACGTTTCCCCCCTTCCGTTCCCTTCCCTTAGCGCCCGTTGTTCATTGTGATAAGGAGTTTTCGATCCGTTTATCCTATGACATATATCGAAGGCAGCAGCAGCATTAATATTCGCTGGCCACGCTTTGCTTAACCGAGCTGCAAAAGTGTCTAATAGAGCTAGCCACCCACCCAATCCAGACTCTCTCCACATATAACCCAAAAAAGGGGGAGGGGGGGGAGTACGCTTCCGCTATTCCCGTCACCGAAAGTGCAACCGGATGATGGAGAACAGCATGCTCTGCAGCACGTGCAGCGTGACGGCCACGCTCGTGGGCAGCAGCTCGGGCCACACGGCGAGGTCCACGCGGCCCTCGACGTTGGCGTTGACGCCGAAGATCCACCGGACGAGGGCGCGGAGGACGAAGGCGGCGGCGAGCTCGCACGCCCACGTGACGGCCGACGCGTAGAAGGTGAGGCCGAAGTCGTACAGCTCGTCCGGGTCGTCGAAGGCGAAGTACGGGTACACGTGCTTGTTGGGGCCGAAGTGCAGCGCCAGGATGCTGCCGAGGAAGGCGAGCATGCTCACGTTCTCGGCCAGGAACCGGATGAAGACGTTGCGCGTGCAGATCTTCTGGTACGACGCGTACGACTGGCTCGTGAGCCCCAGCACCGAGAGCGCGCGGTGGTACGTCTGCGTCATGGTCAGCGGCGTGAGGACGATGAGGAAGCCCGACGAGAGGCCCTGCAGCCAGATGAACTGGGTGGGCGAGCGGAGGCGCGCGTATAGGGCGCGGACGTAGGTCTGGTATGTCAGCATGAAGTATCTGCCCCGATCTGTCAGCACTTCCTGTCCAAGGTACCAAGGTAAGTATTTGAAACCGATAGAAGTCTTACAGCTTAAAGATCCAGCTCAGAGGGTAGCTCCCTACCCGCTCCCCCTCGCTGGCGCCGAGGATCCAGCCGGTAAGCGCGTCCAGCAGGTGGACCGTCACGACCCAGCTGTAGACGTAGACGATGGTCTCAAAGGAATTATGTGGCAACGTCCGCAAGTAGATTTCGGCGTAGGCCTCTCCGGCCAGGTAGGCCAGCAGGCCGACGGAGAGCGCGAGGCAGAACCACACGAACCGCACGAAGCTGGCGGGCAGCCAGCGGCGCCGCTGCAGGAGGGCCGGCATCCGCTGCCGCCGCGGCGACTGGTCCGCGACCTGGAGCGCGGCGTCCGCGTCGAAGGAGAGCCCCCGGCGCCGGCTGCGGTCCCGGGCCGCCGCCGACAGCGTGTCCGTCTTGCCGGTCCACCACGAGCTCGTGAAGATGCGCTGGGTCTCGCTGAGCGAGTGCCGCAGGCCCAGGTGGCGCTCGTGCGTCATGAGGATGCAGAAGGCGATAGCTACCGGCATGGCCATGATGACGAAGGTCCAGCTGATCCAGGCCGTGTTGTGTATCGTTATGTAGCGCGCCTCCGGGATGAGATATACGGGGATGGGGGCCGCGAGGGACAGGACGGCTATGAGGGAGACGGTCAGCGGGAAGCCGAGGGTCGACGGCCACCAGTTGAGGGAGTAGAGGTTGAACACTTTGGTTATCCAGATCAGCGCCGTCAGGTTGTAGAATCCGTAGTACACGAATAGGAAGAACCAAAAGTTAACTTGCACGCGCGCCTCGCCGTGACCGGGTACGCGGTGATCTGAGGAAGGGGAGTCCGGCGCCGTCTCGGGGTTCTCGTGAGGTTGTGGGTGGGTGCGCGAGTGGGAGGGCGAGAGGGGATACTGGGGGAATGGGAGCGCACACCATGCTACCGCCTAGACAGTTCGTATATCGTTAGCCCATGAGCTTAAGCCCCGCCATGACCTACTTGTGTCCGGTGTCGTGTCTTGAAACTTCGTGCGTTGTAGACAAGCAGCAATTGTAGATGGGACGAAAGAAAAAAAACGGGAGTCACCACTTACCAACGCAGCAGGCAGGAAAACCAGGACGCCCCAGCGACTCCACCAGTTCTCGACCACGCGCTTGACGGCCGACTGCCGCGGCGCGATCCAAAGGTCCCTCACGTTGCGGCGCGAGAGCCGTACGAGCCGGCGCCAGGCCCGGCCCGTCCTTCTTAAGATGCCCCCGCATCCCCTAGTATTATTATTATTGCCATCGTCACCATCACCATCGTCGTCCTCGTCCTCGTCTTCATCCTCTTCCTCGTCCTCGTAATCCCCCTCCAGCCCGGCCACCAGCAACGCGCCGTATCCGACGTGTACGCTGCCGCGGCCGCCCGAGGATAGGAGCCCGAGCTGCTGCTGCTGGCTTGCGCGGGGGTTGAGGGACGACGCGGCGGCGCGGCTCGGCGGGACGGCGCGGAACCGGCCCAGCAGCGGCGAAGCGTCGCTCGCGTGTTGGCGCGCGGCGCGCCCGGTTTCGGTTCCCGGGATGAAAGGGAAGAACTCGGGCATTGGTTTCGTCCTGGCTTTCGCTGGAAGGTCCTTTGTTCGTTCGCTCGCCTGCCTTTCTCCTGCGCTCCCGCTCCCTGTATTTTCTTGGTCGGCGGCTTATCTGCGTCTCTTGGCGATCGCGCGGCGTCTTATTCGTCTTGGCGATGCTTTTGCTGGTGCTGGTGCTCGTAGGGGTCCCGGTGCTCGGAGACGGCGCACATGACGGTCCAGAAACGTTGAGCTGCTGCTGCTACTACTACTTGTTGCTGCCGTGGCCGCTGCAGCTAAGAGCTGCAGCTGGATCGTGTATGGAAACGCTCGAAAGGTGGGAGATCATACGAGGTGAGGCGAAGCGCGACAAAGAGCGAGATGGAACTCGGGGTTTGAAATCGGGACGCGGTTTGCTTCGGGGGGATGCGACGACGACGAAGGCGTTTGCTTCTGCCTCCCTTCTCGCGCGGGAGCCCGGATTCTGAGCCTTATGCAAGGTAATATGGGGAGGGAAAGATACGCGAGGGATTAGGTGAGGCACACCGATCAGAGGCGGGCAAAGATAGGGAAGTAGTTCCTGCGAGCTCGTGATCGCGGTGCGCTGCAGGTTAGGTTTATCTGTCGACTGTGGTTGGTTACCTGCGGTTCCTTGCGGTTCCTATGCCCGGGGGGCAGGTGTTGGCTAGCGTCGGCGTCCGGGGTGGTTGAGGTCGATGCGATGCAGTAGATGCGTAGCAGATGGAAGAGGAGGAGAGGTGCATGTAGACATGTGGTAAGGGCCTTGTTAGGGTAAGGCAGGTGGTGTTAGGTATGCGGTATGTTGTATGCTGTATGCGGTATGTTGTATGCTGTATGCTGTATGCTGTATGCTGTATGCTGTATGCTGTATGCTGTATGTATGCCGTATGGCGATATGCACGAAGGGCACATGACGATAGTTCAATGAACCATTGAACCGATAAACTACAAAGGTACTAGTGGGTCATTGATCCCCTAGATCAAATAGAAATAGCTCCCAAAGCTCCTGTGGGGCGCTAGTTCCGCTTGTCTATCGGCCATTTTCGCTATCCTCACGCCGTCCAATTTCCAATTTCGGCCGCGTCGGGCTGGTCGGGGTTCTAATTCATTGTTCAATCAGTCGTCTTTTTTGTTCCTTCACCGGTTTCCAACATTGAACCTTTGAACTTACATCCTTAGCTACATACCTACCTAAGGTACATATTTAAACTTACATATATGCAACTTAGCTTACTCTTGGCTAACGTCGTTGGATTGTTTCTACCTTCTATCATGAATGTTGATACTTCCGTATAACGTTAGGGATATTCCAAGTTGCGGCGAGGGTCAATTCCTTTGAGCCTCATCCAAGTGACATAGTACATGTTGGTAGGCAGGTAGCCTTGGGACTGTTACGCCTCATTACCGGCCGTTACGGCTACCCGACAGTTCGTACTCGCTCGATGCTACTCCAATCTGGGCCGGTGGCAACTTATCAAACCCGACAGTCAGGTTCGCGCCAATGCTGGCAAGATGCTGGCAAGATCGATACGGATGTATCGACATGTATGCGTGTATATGTATGTACCCCAAGCAAGTTGCGGGATGCAATGCAACACAGACGAGGCAAATGGTTCAAACCAACGTGCTTTTTTTTTCCCTTTCGGTGTCCCTCTATACTATTCGGGACTTTTACAGATCTGCCGTGGAGTATATCCGGTGGGTAACGGCGGGAATACTAGCACATTGGGTGGCCTCTTAAAAACGACCTTGGAAATTCCTTGGGGGCGGCCGGGGCGGCTTTACTAAGTAAAAAGGGCTTGCTCCAACCTATTGCGGCGGCGTGATGGTCAGATGTGACAGGCAAGGCAACACGACACCTACATAACCCGCTCGATGAGCTGCTGTGTTACCCACCGGCCGAGACTGGTTTGAGGTAACCATCTACATACTATAGTAGTGCCACCACGATGTTGCGTTTCCTAATAACACACACTCTCTCTCATATCCAGTGAAATGTCCCGCATTCAACCTAGCACAGCATCAAGGAGCAACATTAGCAGGCACACCAATCGGAGACGAGATGCTGAAGCGAGAAACCATATACGGATATACGGTCGTAGCCGCGTGAAGCGCGAGGGGAAAAAATATATGGTATATAATAAAACGTTCGTTACGACAAGTGCCGCGAGGTTCAAGGAAGTCAATGCGTTCGGAGATGCTGGAGAAAGACAAGGGGCGCGTATATTCGAGTCCCGTCTAGATTAAACGATCATCCGATTCTGCAGCGAGTTCTAGATGAAAGCCGCATGTTTTATTTTGTTGATGTCTTGAAATGAGGTTCGAGAACGCGAAGCTACTGCCGGTAAGCATGCAATGTCTTCCATGTTGGTTGTTGGTGCTTTTCTGGCTTTTGCCGACTTTCAGTGTTGAGGGAAGAGACCGCCGTCGTCTTGCTGATGTCTTTCTCCTTTAGTCTCGCCGCTTATCATTGCATCGATGGACATCTCGAGAGTCACCGGTGATGCTGACTCATCTCACCCGTACAGGACAATATGCGGAGCATGAACAAATATCCCCGCGGAGCAGAGGGCACGGAGCCTGAAAATCTAAGCTTAAGCTAACTCCACGATGCTGTCATCTGTCGCGGCTGGCGGACATGGAAAGACCTGCAGGTAAGAGAAGTATGCGTCTGATACTTAATTTAAGGGAGGCCCTCGATGGGATGTCCTTCATGCACAACGGTAATAAGAACGTAAGAACGCGAGAGAATTCGAGCCGTGATTGGACCTTTGGGCTATTAGCTATAACCAGGATTTCTGTTCCAGCCTAGACGTGATGACATACAAATAGACTCGCTTGAGGAACAAGATCTCGTTGCGGCATGATGGTACTCACGTAAGCATGCTAAATGGGGCCACCTGAGTTTGCAACGGTTTATATGAAGGATCTTAAGACTAGGTATTCCGATTCCTTCGAAGGGAACTTTTACGGGGAGGACAAAAATAACATCACAACTACCGGACCCATCAGTTCGGTACGCTCGGGCCGTGGTGCAGGAGTTGGGAAAGATCTAGTTTCAGTAGCGGAGCTTCACGATGAAAAAAAAGTTGACGAGATCTCCGTTGGAAAAAAAAAAAAAACCTGGCTAGAAGCTTTTTGACGAGGGCTCCGGCGAGCTGAGCTGCGCCTCCTGTAGTTTACTCCCCAAACTATCCCGCAGCCTTACTAGTGGATCCGGTCA
Organism: Hypoxylon rubiginosum; assembly: GCA_902806565.1. NCBI lineage: Eukaryota > Fungi > Ascomycota > Sordariomycetes > Xylariales > Hypoxylaceae > Hypoxylon > Hypoxylon rubiginosum. The sequence continues at coordinate 1,357,363 of CADCXA010000021.1, read as the reverse complement.
ACCCCCCTAGAGCCAGGGGTGGTTCGGGCAATAGGCTATCTCGATTCCAACTTGGTAGTATTCTACGACGATGACCGGTCGCACACATATGTATCAGGGTGAGAAAACTATGATGGAAGACATGCGGTGATTCTCTTGTTTTGGCTAGCTATTGGAGAGTGAACGCGCGCGAGGCCTCTGGCGTAGACCATCGGTTGGCTGAGATGAAAAGGAAGAACAACATTCAAACCTTGCCATCGTGAACAAGATCGTCGGCCGAACTTCCTCTACGAACGCGTGTCCGCCCATTTTTGAACGGGACAAGTTAATTATAATGTGCGCATCTTCTTATCTTAATTGATGAGCATGATTAATAGGGGGTTATTATTAGCATAGGCGGCTACCTGATCCTGCCGCTGTAGATCCCGAACCCTGTCCTCCCCAAGTTTGGACATCCCCCTGTGGGTTCAGCGAGGTAAGAGACGGTAGAGAAACCAGTATTCAGTTATCGAAATCGTCTTCGACTCCAGCTTCCTCTTCTTCGTACACCTCGGAATCATTATCTTCAGGGGTATCATATAGCGTTGCCACCTTAGTCTCCTCGTCTAAAACTGCCTCTTCAGGCTGATCAAGACCGTCGTCGTCCTCCTGCGATGAAACTAATGCGGGCTTTTCATCGTCTAGAAACCCGACGTGCTTTATAGTAGGCGGTGGTTGTTTGGGTTGTTCTTCCAGGACATCCCCACCCCACGGTTTGCATTCCTTCACCAGTTCCCCACACCGTAGACAAGTCCATCCCTCCCCTTCTTCGCGTTCCAACCTCGTCGCGAGGCACACAAAACAATATATGCATCCGCAAGGGATCGTCTCGTAGGGATTAGTGATGTCCGTCTGTGCTGATCCCACCACTCCGCTCGACGTGGCGGCAGCTAGGACTTCCGTCTCTGAGACCGCCGAGTTTTGGTCCTGATAGCAGATAGCGCAGGTACGCTCAGGTAAGAACGCGTAATCGCCCTGCTTGCTGGTATCACCATCCTCCGTACCGACGTTGATGATCTCCTTTGTTTTTCTCCAGGTGCGACTAAGCCATCTACGCCATCTATTGATACCTACCAGGGGTAATACGAAGAGTAGGAACTCGGTAAATGCATGCCATACTAACTGTCGATTGAGGTACTCGAAAGACACTTCCCGGTTGACTTGACTGGTGGGTGGAGCGAGACGCATTCTAAGCACTCTATCCAATATGGTCCGGTATCTCCCGTGTAACAGGAAGGCAAGGAAGGATACGAAAGCGGCGACCGAATGGAGATTGGTGATTTTTGATGTGAGTTTCGAGAGTCTTTGTACCGCGGGTGAGGGTTGATCGTATCCATTATCCTGATCTAATAACCAGTTCTCCCATTTGGTCCAACCGTATTTCCCTCCAACGGTTATAAAACCATATAGACCTTTTTGCCACTTGGTGGGGGATGTCAATACTGGCCCGTCCTGTCTTGCATCGGTGTATTTGAGATTCTGCAGTGCGGCGCCGTAGGTTGCATCGTGATCCCACACGCTCAGCTTGAAGAGAACCAGGCGAAGTGCCAGAAGAATCTCCGCGGACCAATCATCTTTGATAGTACCTCCAAAGTATTTGAGTGCCTCTCCGACCTGGTCACGTAACTGACCAACGAGGTCCTCATCTAGTAGCTCAGCGTCAACCTGTCCGACTCGAAAAGCAGGCCTGGTGCCCTCGCGAGATGAGATAACCTCCCATGCTGATAGGGTTGTGGAACCGAGCCGGTTCAAGGGGTATGGTAATCGCGTAACTTCGGACCAAGCTCGTGACGCTTGGTGGGTAGCGGCAAGGCGGGCTTGAGCCTCTCGTTCGCGGGCCTGCCGACGCGCAGCCAAACGCTGCTGGGCCTGAGCGAAGTTGGTAGAGCTCATCTGAGCTACCACATGATAGGACGCTTTCAAGCTCTGTTGATGGTGGTGGCTGAGCGCGGCCTCATTCACGGCATAGCTCCTTTCCGAAAAAGTCACGCAGAAGGAAAATCGGGAGTCGGATGACAGATTACGGATGTCGAGTATCGAATGTCAAATGTCGAATGTCAAAAATCGGTGACGGGAGGTTCGAATGTCGGCACCTTGGATCTCGGTCTCTTTCACCGTTGTAACGTTTAATGAGGCTTAGAAAAGGCGGAACGAACTAACGACCAAAGTGCATCCGGGGAAAAGTGTTGACGGTGACGTTGTGGGTTTCCCTAGTCTTGCTTCGTCCAATGTTTCGATATCTTTTCGGAGTACGCCGAGGTTAATGCGTGTCGATTGGGTTTAAGATGTCTTGGCTGCGTCAAACCTCGGTAGTACCGACCAAAGTTACTTGACTTACCTAAGCAGCCACAAAGTGGACAATTAAGGCCGAATCAGTACGGAGTATCCTTATCAAATTGTAAGAAGGCCCGGACAGGAGAACCACGTGTAAATTCGTGTGACTTGGATGGACTTTTACAAATTATATTTTCACGACTGACGACTAAACAATTCCAACTTTATTAATACAGAATGTCAAAGAAGCAAATATAAAATTTTAAATCAGCAGCGTTATTATATTCGCCTCTCGTCATATGCATAGTAAAGGGCGGAAATGTTGCCGCTCCGTTATTGTGGCGTGGTCTTCCACCCGCTTTCCTCACCCTCACCCTCATCCTCGCCCTCACTCCGCTCAACCACCTAGTCCTACCTGACCTGCGAACTTGAGGGTATCATTGAAATTCAGCTTCAAACCAGAGAGGTCATCAATCAATGTGGTGTAACCAGAAACGGCTAAGCAATTAGGACTCAAAGCCCGCTTACTCGTCAAGTGATTAGTTGCATAGTTGCAAGTCTCTTTTTTACAGCTTTCAGGGGATATAGACTGCGACGCCAGATTGATTGCAGTAATATCGGATTGGGCTGCATATGACTTCATATCCCGAAACTTCCAGTCCGCGGGATAGGAAACACTCGCCTATTATTATTGGTAAAGAGATCCGAGATTCGCAATCTAGATTTCAGAGGCTCTGATCGCGATCTAGGTACACTCTTCTATACTCTTCTATACTCTTGGTTCATGCTGGCCTTTACCTTTCTTGGTATTGTGTTGGTGGTGCCAATGAGCCAGATATCTTGCCCCGGGCATCTCGTGTAATGCTGTATTTAGACATAGCTCCGTTATTAAATATACTTGTAATTCAGAGCCGACCTACTTTGTGACACGCCATGAGTTGTATGACTGGCGACTATGCTCCCTTCGTGTTGGTGTAGCCGTATACTACTCTTTAGATATTAAGGAGATGTTACCAAACCATTGCTAACGAGGGCTATGCATTGGTTACACCAGCAAGCGGCCAATTGAGCCAAAAGAAATAACTGGCCCCCATTGGCGACTATTCGCAGCAGATGGCTGACCCTGACATGCGAGAGGTGACTGGATGCAGCCACAGCTCAAGATCGCACTAAATACCCCCCTTGCCAATACGACCTTACGACCGCGTTATCGCGCATATCAGACCTTCTGCTCCCTGCTCACTGCCCGTGGTCTGCTGGGCCCCACCGCAAGGACAGCAGGGCTGACGGAGCCAAGATATCTCCACCGCTGACAGCTCTAAGGGGCACTCACTCATGGGTCCTACTGCTTAAACCTCACCAAGCCTGCATATTTGCGACATGCGACATGGTACTTCTCTATTGTACATAGCCGCCTGATCATCGATGATATTTGGACCCATTTAACACCCCCCGAGAACCCTGCCGTTGATAGACATCTCGTCAGAACTAAATGTAAAGGCTTGCTCTCAGCTGGCTGTTTCTTATATGAAGAAGAAGAAAAACACGCTCACCGGCCACAAGTCCAGACCCTACTGTGTGTCATCGTCGACCCGACTTAGGCTTATGGTGCGATCCTAAAACTCTCAAACGGGCACGAACGGGAGTTCGGTGCATTTCGTTAAGTACCCACGGCGGCAAAATCCTAGCGAGCGATCGCTATACGAATTTAGCAGAAAACAAGAAAAAAAAGAAAAAGAAAAGAACCCACTCCGTCTGTCCGTTCCCCTCGACGGCCTAATGGTAATGAGCCGGGATAGCGAGAACACGGCAGGAAGCCTCAGTCGGCAAGCCTCCACGGTCTCGTCGCCCGAAGGGTCGGAGCCGAAGGCCGCCAATCGATCTAAAGCAAATATACGCGTGTCGCTAGCCTGCGTTCAATGCCGCAGCAAGCACGTCAAATGCGACGCGACGCTACCTGCGTGCAAGCGGTGCCAGCAAGAGGATAAGCCGTGTTTCTACGCGAAATCGCGACGCGGCATTCGCGATCCCAAGAAGCGAAGCCTCATTTCGGACAAGCCGCCGGCAGCTTCGTCCGGTTCATTTTTCTCGACCTCGAATCCCGGTTCGACGGCTCCCTCGGTTCAATCTCTTCACGACCTTCCGGGCGGTTGGACCATCAATCCGGAGTCGCAAACCTCAGTCTCACCTAAGAACGAAAAAGAGGTACTGCTCGACCTCTTCTACACCTACTTCCACCCCAGCTACCCTTGCCTTCCACCCAGGAGATTTTTCATGAATCATGTCGAATCAGACCCGGACTCGTACCACTTCCTGCTTTCCGTTATCAATTTTTGCGGATCGCTGTATAGCACTGAAGTCCCCTCAGACGAGTTGAGAGAGGAAGCCTATTCTACGGCATGCGCGTTGCTGCCATTTACCGTGCAGTCGGTGCAAGGACTACTAATATTGAGCATCGCAGCTTTCGGAGAGATGAAATTCGACCACCACGCCGGTTGGTCCAACAGAGCGATCAACATAGCCGTTGACCTCGGCATGAACCGCAAGACGTTCGCGGACGCCACCTCCGACTCTGTACTCGCGGAAAGTTACCGAAGAACTTGGTGGTGTCTGACCTTCCAAGACTCCGCGAGGAGTCTGTGCGAAACAGGTTCCAGTCTCCCCATCACAGATGTGAATTCTGATGTAGACCTGCCTTGTGAAGAATGGGAATACGATTCAGGGGTAAATTTTATTTTCTTCTTTTTAAGCACTCTCATTGCTGAGGTTCTCAAACGCCAGAGATCCGATTTTACGCAGCCTAGTTCCTAACTCGACAGTCTCATCGTACACATTAAGTCTAACATGTCCCTAGAAAATACCTCAGCCCATGTCCCAATCGCAATACGAGACGCAGGTCAGCCTAGGGCAATCCGACTTCTCGTCGATGGCGTACCTCATCGACATCTGCAAGATCCAGACCGATCTGGTGCTCCCGTATCACGAAGCGTCGGCAGATAAAAAGCCCGAGATATTCGAACGGGCGGATTCGCGCATCTGCGACTGGCTGCGGCGCGTGCCGAAGTGGAAGATGAATCTCGTCGACCCGGACGGCGTGGTAGACGTTGTACTATACCACGGCCTCGCTATCGCCCACGTGTAAGTTTTTGGGTAGCACCTACGAAGCATGGATACACATAATTGACCTCTGCGACAGCAACCGACTTCGGCTTAGGCAACCTACTCCCAGGAATGGCATAAATATTCGAGAATATTTTCCTCTAGGACCCCCGAAAGGTCCCGATCGGAAAGGACAGCTAGTCAAAGGATTCGGCTGGAACCCTCACCCGATCGACATCCAGGCCGCCAACGGCTTCTGCGACCTCTTCCGGCGGTCTTTCCCCACGAGGAGCCTACGCGCCATGTTCGCATTAGGCGCGCTCCGGGTAGCCTTGACCTACCTAGACGCCTGCGTCTTCCTCGGGTTGGACTCGCTCGTCTTTCGGGAACGACTCAACAGGCTCATACAGATACTCACGGCGCACGGAGAGACGTGGCCTCTCTCCCAGAAGGTAGCCGAAGATGTCAAGGTCGTCGCGAAAGAATATTTGACGCCGCGAACGAACCAGAGTTGGAGGCCGGGCATATCGGAGCCGGACGCGTGGGCCGGGGTCCCCACCTCCCTCATGACCGCGGCCCCGAGCATCGCTCCTACTTTCGGCTTCGAGCCCTACCAGCAGGTCTACCAGGTCGAGGGCTGGACGATGAACGACAACAACTGGCCGGCTCTTACGGATATCTATCACGCGTAAAAAACGAGTCTTTACGCCATTCTCGGGACCGGGGAGTACATTAGCTGGCTTGGAAAAGGGAGGGGAGGGGGGAAAGACGGGCGGGAAGGATTGTTTATTGACTGCATAGCACCGGAGCTCGGGAATTCGCTAGTGGTACAAATAATGACGAATAGTAAAGGGTCTAAGAACTGTGTCGTTGCTAGATCTGGGAAGGAATAGTTACTCGCGTAGCTCGCAAAAAGGGACAAGGGCCTTGAAGTGTGCGCAGCAATAAGGCGCTCGAATCTAGACGTACATTTATCCTAAGGTACTAATGAATATTTCATCTGAATAAGTTCTCGAATTTTCTTTCATAACAAAGATCTGCGTGGTGAAATTTCAAGTGCTAGATTTATGAACTTGGGCCAGTCTCTAGGTTAGTAAAAAGCCATCTTAGGGGAGGGGATAGGGAGTGTGGGCAAAGATGTTGGCGGTCTGCTGGCATAATATACCTACCGAGAGGTACCTAGAGAACTTGGTAAGGAACCGAGAAAATAATTAAAGGAAGTGGTGAGGAACGTGGGAAGGGGAATTGGGACATACGAACTTGGGTTTTGAAAAAAAATAAAAAATAAAAAATAAAGAAAGAGAAAAAAAACTCACCTCCTCAAGGCCCATATCACGTCTATTTTGAACCGGACGTGACTTATGCGCCTCCCTTAGTTTCCATACAGGATATTTCTTTGCGATCAACCCGAAGGGTTTCGTCCTCGCCTCGTCTAGGGCTTCATCGGCAGGGGATGGATCGTTTCTGAGGACTCAGAACAGCTCGAGGTGCAAGGCGGGGGACCAATCCCGCAATGCTCCCTCGGCCGGGCTCGAACTGGTGGTCTCCCAGTCCTGCGGGCCCCTCAAGATGCACCGCAACACCTAGGCCAGTCTTGCCCTATGTTCCTGCCCCACGGTTATGAAAAACAGGACTGTTCTCTAGACCTATATGCTTTCAGTTTGGTTGGTGGGAGAACTGGCGGCACGTGCGTGCACAGGGCGCAGGGCGCCGGCAGGGCAACCGCGACCTGGAGACTGCTGAGCGGCCCAGCAACACAGGGCTGCCCACTGGGGGCGCCGGCTAGGTGCCAGTTACCTTAGGTACCTACCTCTGCACCTAAGGTACCAGTTGCCAGTGGCCGTGCAGCCATTCCCTCTTCTAAACCACCTATACCCTTCAGCTGTAGGAAGACTTGCAAATAACAGACGGAAAAGGGCAACTTAACAAGTATTCAACTGGCACATAAATATTGCTGCTGCCCACCAAGCTTCATACACGAAAGTAGATCCCAGGACTGCACAAGTAGAAAGCCTTTTTATTTTTAATAGCAACCATCTTTCAACCACGCGCTCAATATATATATGTCCCCTATCATCGTACTTTTCTAGTCTATAGACGCAGACACGGAATTTCCATACCTGGTACCTAGTGTGCCTCTTGGAATTTCCATTCTTCCCACTCCTAGCCTAGGCATTGTTAACAGTTGCACATGATGATTTATTCAAAAAGTGCCTACCATTGGCAAGTCTCTAGTAGCGAGAAACATAGTACAGAGTTATTATTTGGCTAATTTGATAATAATAATAATTAATACCTAATAACTATTTCTTCCGATCATGGGGTCTATGAGACGGCCAGGGGCGTGAGATGCCTTGGAAGAAAGCGTTAGAAAAGCCTCGACATTTATTTCTTCTAGATCGAGATAGCTAAACGTGACAATACGACCATGGCACCAGCAAAGTTATAACCCCTATATAGGAGTCATATAGGGGGTGGCTGTACATGTGGCTTGCGAGCTCTATATAGGGTCACGTGAAAATAATTATCTAAGACTGAACCTCCTCACACCCACCTCATATCGGTCAAGCCTCCTTCGTACACGAATATCTATAACGTCTGGAATATCCTCATATCTCATCGGGAATCTCTCGGAGAAAGACCCGGTAGCGAGAGGAACCTCGGTTGGTGGCCCAGAGCTCTCTGCAAGCAACCTAAACCGGCTAGTAGCGTCTTGTTAAATGCCTACCTGGGTAGACGACTTTCTTGCAGCTAATTCGACCGGTCAGGAGTAAAAAGGTACTCGAGTTTGAATACCTGATGATTGCTGTCGGATAGGTGGCATGATGTCGGATCGTAAGCTCTATCTATGCTTACAATGCTTCGTGGACAATGCATGATAAGCAACGTGATGGCGTCGGCAGCACGATCCAGCAGTCCGGATGCCCGGATCCTGCAGCAAGCCAGGACTCCGGTAATACGGGGGAAATGGTTTGATACTGATCATGTCAAGTGGCTGTCTCTTGCATCCAAAAGCGCTCGCGAATCAGCAGCTACCTCACTTCGCGGACGTCGGCTAGTGTATATGTACCTAGGGTCATAGATACATGTAAGTACTGTACCTACGTACGAGTGGGGTCCGGCACGTTCTTCTCAGCTGCTCGTACGTCGGATATCTGTAACCTTCCGCGTTCAACAAGGATGGCGGCTGTTCCCGCTCCGATCGCTCCACAAAGTTCTGGAAGTGTCGCCGTGAAACTCGACATTGGCTCCAACACCAACCCGGGACGGAGCTACCAGGATTATGGGTACGATTATGATTTGTGGTCTCGTTCCGTGGCATCGTTTCACAGGGGCGGGATCTTCCTGCGGATTTCTTTCCGGTAAGTATGTGACGGGGAGTTTACCTAAGCCTATCGGGCTACACGCCGACGGTCGTCGATTGGCTATGAAAATACTCTGCCGGCCTGAAGGTCATGTATGTGTTACCATAAAACAACCCCTATGTGCCCAGGACCATTAATTTCTCACCCACTGGCAGTCTCCTTCCATTTCTGGTGGAATACTATATATTGTATTAGTGACACCCAATCAACAGTAATAATCGTGGATTTACCCCTATTATTCATCGGCCCTCAGCAGTCCCCAGCGACCCCCTAGAAATAGGTGCCTCCTGTTCGTGTCAGAAGATACAGCTTACGGTCACTGTCATAAGAAAAAAGAAAGGTAGGTTTCTACCAAAAGGGCCATGATTGTCACGGGCACCTCGTATTATCTCATACTTCTACCCCTTGATGTACGATAGTATTGATCTTGGCGTGGCAGTATTCCGTTTCTCGTATCCGTGGAATGAGAAGTCTCTAACACGCCGCCTCGGGTATCATCAACGCTACTATCTTGTTAGAATTGTATGTTAGTTGGAATAAATACTACAGCGCTTGCATTAATTACCGAAGCATACAATTCATGGCATCGTCGTGAAATTCAAACGTGTTCCGGGATGAAGCAGAAAGTAGGGGTGACGCAGACTCGTCAGCAATGGTCAGGGTCTACCAATATCAAACGGGGAGAGGGCCTGCGGAAGCCTACCTCTAGCATATTTGTTATCTATCTGGGCTAGAGGACCTCTGAGGTTAAGTGCTTGGAATGCGTACCGTCTCTCGTCATTTTCTCAACTGTCGAGCGACAAACTTGCGGTACGGGAACCTTCGGCCTTGAAGTTTCAAGCAGCCTCTTGAGATTTGCGTAGTCACTTCTGAATATAATCTATCCCAATTGGAAACTTGTCTGATATTGCTTTGTAGAATCCATTTCATCTGAGAAGGGTGCTTGCTGTTTTCACTAGTGGGCTGGAATATAAAGCAATCTGGCAACCCGGGGGCCGGCCGTCACTTCGGGAATCCGGTCGCTTTTTATGACTTCCATTTCTTTACTTATTTTGTTTTGCTATAATCTAAATGCTTCACTACCAAGCTCTAGGTATATACAAAAGGCCAGGGCAAGAGGTCCTAAGAACTAACGGGCTTGCTTATATTCTATGCTATCCCTTTCCTTATACTAGCAAACCCGTAATTTCTATTCAGGCGATAGGGTGGCCAACTGTAACATTACCTAAACAGTAAGGGTTAAAACCCAAGCAGCTATATACCTAGGTAGCTAATATATATAATGGAGGCGTTACAAATAGATTCAAAATATTGCCAGCTGGCTAAAAAAATACTCTGCGAACACTCCATCTCCAAATAGCACAGCTCTTCATATTAGACTACCAATAAGCCAATATAGCAATCTGAGTTATAAGGGAGATAACTGGTAATATACAAATACCTATGTGTATAAGCGATTTATGCCTTTGTCGCGTCTACTTTACAAATATCCATCTATTCCCATAACCAGTGATTCCAGGTGTTGGTGTAAAAGGTTAAGATGTTTGTTTGTTGGTACCTTAGGCCCATACGCTAGGGTACATAAGGCACTGTTTGCTCGTTTAGTGAATTTCGTAATGGACCGTGCATCGGCGACCTTGCACCTTTTTACTACTTCTTTACCAGTTCAAGGATCCATGGGATTGGGTTCTTCAAAATATAACTTTACTCTTCTCATCTGAAGCCCTTGTTCTCTAGCAGTCTAGGTCTACCAACATGTACCTAAGGTAGCAATCTAGGTCTAGCAGTTTAGGCACTCCAACCTCAATCCCTAATCCCTAACCCCTAACCGTCAAGCTTGGCGTTTGTCTACCCCAAGTCGCGTCTAACTTTGGGGCCCCTAAACAAAGTTACCTTACCCAAGACGCCGTAAGTTCTAGGCCTGCCCCTCCTAACCCCACCAAAGCGCCAAAGCAAGCTCGACTCTCCTTGTCTTTCCCGCGTTCAGCGTTACCTTGATCTTTAATCTACAAAACGCCGAATTCCATCCACCTACACCTACACCTACACCTGCACGTACTCATACTCATACGCATACTTGGGCATAAAGACAAAGAATTTTCATTTACTCACTGCACGGTATGCACACGCACTCAGATATCTTGTGATCGCCAGGATGAACTTCGCTATTGAAGTTCCTGGCGCTGCGACGCCTCTCAACTTCCACGAGCTCTGTCGTACTCTGCAGTTCGCATCCTCCCACGATAACAGCGAACGTCAGTCTGCTACACAGCAGCTTCAAACCTGGGAATCCAACGACTCGGAATATTACCCGACCTTGCAGGTACGTTGCTTTTGCATCCGGGTTTAGTCTTTAGTCTATATAGTTCTATTATCGAATACCCAAGTACATTGCTAACCACCTGTTTCCTAACAGTCGGTATTCATCGGCAAGTCAATCCCTCAGTCGGTCCGCCTTCTTGCCATTCTCCAACTGAAGAATGGCGTCGACCGACACTGGCGCCATCACGCGCCAGACTTCTCTATTTCCGTCCATTCGAAAGAAGTAATACGAGATAGACTATTCCAAGGGACTGTAGGCGAAGGAGACAGGCACCTTGCTCAACTAAATGCTGTTGTTGTCGCGAAGGTGGTCCGCATGGACTTTCCTAATGCATGGGCCACCCCTTTCACCGACCTCAACAACCTTCTCCGAGCCACCAAGGATGGCAGCCAGCTCGATCTCTCCGGCGCCTTGATGATACTTCTACGCATAATCAAGGAACTTGGAACAGCACGCCTGGTTCGATCCCAGAAGGCGCTCCAGGACGTCACACCCGAGCTTGTGTATATCCTCTGTGAAATCTACGGTGCTCGCACAAGCGAGTGGATAGCATTCTTGAGCAACGGCCAAGACGACATTGCTAGTGACGCTGCCGACACTGCTTTGCTAGCCATGGAAAACAGTCTTGATGCCATCAAGATCCTCCGCCGACTCCTGGTGGTTGGCTATGTTGAACCACACAAAGACAAGAGTGTCCAGGAAATCTGGAGTTTCTCACAGGGACAGTTCGCACAATTCTTAGATTTCATCAACAGTGATTCGCCCAAGGTAGCGAGCTACACCGATATCTTAGGAAAGCATCTCCTGCAATTCACAAAGCTCCACCTAGACATGGCAACACAGCACCCTGCATCTTTTGCTTCCCTTCCCAACTCTCTGGATCTTGCTCGTGCGTACTGGAACCTCACTGCCAAGTTCGCGGAAGGCTACAAAGATTCAGGCGGACTACGACAAGAGCCCTCACTGGCAGATGGATCCAAGGCCAAAACTGAGGGATCAGTCCTAGAGAAGCTTGCATTGAAGGGCCTACTCTTAATAAGAGCTTGCGTGAGGATGGTGCACTACCCCAAACATACCATTCGTTATCGCTCCAAGGATATCGTAGCCGAGCAAAAGCAGGCCATCGATACTGTCAAGACTGGCTTGCTGAAAGATGACCTCGTGCTTCAGATGGCCAACGTAATAATCACCCAGCTCTTCATCTTTCGCAAGTCGGACATGGATTCATGGGAGGAAGAACCGCAGGAGTGGGAGGAGCGAGAAGAGAGCCAAGGCAATGCCTACGAATGGGAAGTACGACCATGTGCCGAGAAGTTATTCCTCGATCTCCTTACACACTATAAAGATCTTTTACTGCAACCTCTCCTGGCATACTTCACTACAGCCCAGAACCAGCAGGGTGACATTATAGCAAAGGAGGCGGTATATACTGCCATGGGCTTGGCTGCTCCTCTGGTCAACAAACGATTCGATTTCGACTCCATGCTGAAGACGACAATCGTGGCTGATGCTCAGCAAACTGGGCAGCTGTGTCAGGTCCTCAGGCGCAGGATTGCCATTCTCCTGAGCCAATGGGTGCCTGTCAAGGTTACTGGGGAAAGCCGTCCGTTGATTTACGAGATCTTCCGACATTTCCTCAATCCTGACGACTCGTGTAACGACATCGTCGTTCGCACCACAGCTGCAAGACAGTTCAAGGCCGTCACTGATGATTTTGGGTTTGAAGGAGAGAAGTTCCTCCCTTACGCCTCCGATGTACTCACGCGACTCCTCAATATACTGGAAGAAGTAGACATTGATGAGACTAAATTGGCAATACTCGAGACGACGCGAAGCCTTATTCAACGCATGGAGACGCATGTGTCTCACTTCGGCGATCAGGTCATGAGTGCACTACCACGCATCTGGGACTCTGCGGGCGAGCTCGGTTTCATGATGAAGCAGTCAGTCTTGGCCATCATGCAGACGTTGGTGACGTCCATGAGAACGGAATCTCTAAGATACCATCCCATGATCCTACCTTTGATAGCCGAGGCGACGCGAGAGAACACCGACATGTACGTGTATCTTATCGAAGAGGCACTCGATCTGTGGTCCGACGTATTGTCCTGGAGCCCCACTCCCTTATCCCCCGAGAACCTCAGTCTTGTCGACACTGCTATTAAGGAGCTGACGAAGCAGAACGAACATGCCACCCAGATAGCGAATATTCTGGGATCTTACGTTCTGCTTGCGCCCGAGACGCTGCTAGAAGATCGATATCGAAGCCAGGTCTTCGGCGCGTTCTGCAGCTCCCTCAGATCGACGAGCCGCGAGCAAATCGGCGTTGCCACAAGACACACCGAATCCCTCATACGACTATCTCATGAATTGGGTGGCACTCCCGGGCTGCGAGTGGTGGTTCAGGATCTGATGAGCACTGGATTCATCACCAAGATGTTGGAAGAAATCCATGACGCTTTTGAAGCTCACAAGACGTCTGGCCCCAAGAGAAAACAGACCCGCGTGAGCGAAATAGTTCTCGCAGATTACTTCGCAGTCTTCTCTCGGATCGCCGTAACAGACCCGACCATCTTCGTCGAGGTGCTTGCTTCACTCGGTCCTCTCGACCAAGTCTGGGCTTGGCTTAGTTCCGAATGGTTTCGTTCGTTGGACGCCACGGCACTTATCAACCAGCGAAAACTTAGTCTCCTAGGGCTTACGCGTCTCATCGAACTTTCTCAACCCATGCAGGACATTGTTCTGCGCAGCCTTCAGGACTACTTCTCCATGTGGACGAATGTTCTGGTACAGATATTAGACCGCGAAGACAAGATTGGCAACGACCAGCTGGTTCTTACGGAGGAACCAGAACCCACTGAGTGGGACACGCCGAAAGATGTGAGAGTCCGGGCTCTATTTGCGAGCGACCCGGTGAAGAGAGTGCAGTCTCTTCCTTTCGTGACGGAGAGGTTGAACGACCTGATACGAAGAGTTGGCGGAGAGCAAGCCTTCCAAGATAACTGGGCCATCAATGTGGACAAGGAAGTCCTGGCTGGTTTCCAAACGCTAGTTAAGCTGCCTGCGCTACTGAGTGGCGAATCCTAGAAAGTCAAGTCGCTTGAGAAGCTGCAGCAGCTCTTTACATCGACTCGGTCTCGGCAACTAACGCTGGCACGACAGGTATGTGTGGATGACAGCGAGCGAGAATTGAGAGCACTAGAAGGTGTTCCTGAACGCGAAGTAACCAAAGACGATAAGAAGAAGGAGCGTAACATCGGAAAGAGATTGATCTTAGAAAGACACCGTCGACGGAAAGGACTGAGAGCCGCTTTTTCCTCCAAGCCCTCGTAATGGTCTCGGCAATGATTGGTAGAAGACTTGGACCTAGTTTGCTTGCGGAGAGTAGTGTGCGGAGGTTCGTCAGATGATACCAAAAAGTTAATGCGTTCAGAGTTTCGTGTATTCAAGGATCCAGGGCTCAGGGCTCAGGGTTCAGCAGCTCTCTTGTACCTACGGGCAGGATAGCATATTGCAAGTTTTCGGGTCTGTATCATTTCAATGTGGCTTGCTGGTGACTCGTCGATATCTTCGGTGCCGTTTGTTGATATCATCTGTGTTAAACGAAGTGCTTTAGGTCATTAAATACAGACCCAATGACCAAACAGCTAACACGGGATTAACATGGGAAGCAAGAGAGTAAGCATCTATTCCGTAGAGTGGTGAAGTTCATCTTAAACGACGCCCATTATGTCGAAGAGCCTTTGGCCCTATTTGTTATACAGAAGTCCATTTACATACATTAGGTACTATGCTCTCCTTGAGTCGCACCTCGTAATTCCATCCTACTGTATCTCATAATAACACAGGTACGAGTTATATATCGGTACTTTGGCAGCTACCCTCCAGCGACTCGCTAACCTGAAGGTCTCAGTAGGACGGCGTAGATATCGTACGCCCTTCACTTTAAAGCAAGCATAATCCAGCCACCAATCACTATAGCAAAGAGTTAGTACCGAAATCAGGGAAAATAGAAGAAGAAAAAAAAGCAAAAGAGAAAGAGGGACGAAAAGGGGGGGGGGGGGGCGGGGAGGAACTAGGTAGGTTACTACTACGCACGGCAGAGGCCGCCGAGCGGCGTGACGGGGCCGAGGAACCGGAAGCGGGCGGGGTCGAGCACGAGGGCGTAGATGCTGCCGCTGAACATGGTCATGCCGGCGGTGAAGAGGACGCCGGAGACGGGGTTGCCGGCCTGGGCGGCGAAGAGCAGGGCGGCGGAGTGGACGAGCTGGTAGTGGGCGGCGGTGGCGAAGTTGGCGAGGCGCGCCGGGTCCGAGATGGTCTTCTTGAGGCCGTGGGCGCCGAAGGCGCCGAAGCCGACGGCGGAGGCGCCGTAGAGGCAGGCTAGGGTCCAGAACATGGCGCTGCGCTTGTTGTGGTTTCGGTTGGAGGAGGGCTGGTTTATGGTTAGGAGGGGGGTGGTTTCGCTGCTGGGCATGGTGATGGGGGACGAACGGTAGTGAATGAAGATAGATGGATGGGTGGGTTGGTGGGTGAGTGGGCGTTTGATAGATTACTGTATGTTGTCGGCTGAGACGGTGGAGGGAGGTCCGGCGGTTAATGTAGGGCTAAGAGACGCTAAAAAGCCAGCTGGCTGGCAGGCTGGCTGGCTGAAGATAGGCGGGTCCAGGCTGTTTCACAAGGTGATTATGTAAGTGTATGGTCATCCTCATTTATCTCGGAACTATTTTTTTTTCTCAGTCACTATTCCGTACCTACCTCCATCATATGAAAAAACCGCAGCGTGAAAACCCACTAGGTACGAAAAGGTATCGTTGTGATAAGGATTTAACAACAACTAGGCTATAAATATGAATGCGAAGCTCATCAAGCACGTCACGGACAAGGCCCAAGCCGCGCTCCCCAGTTTAACGGAGTTACCCACGTTATCCTTCGTATCCCCGCCAGTAGCATTGGCGCCGTTAACACTGGCGCCGGTAACATTGACGCGCATACACAAGAGCTCCGGGCCCTGCGTATATCCGGTATCGCCCGCCGAGGGAAGTACGGGATCGACCATGGCGATGTGCACCCGGTTCGTGGCGTTGTAGTACTCCACGCTCCCGCTGCCGTTCTGCGGGGCGCTAAATAAGCCGTACCAACCCCCGCCGTCTTCCGCGTCGTAGGCGGTAGCATTACTACTACTACTACTACTACTACTACTACTACTACTACTATTCCGGAAGCCGAGGGACACCGTGTTCGTGCCTCCGGACCCGGACGCGGCCAGCGCGTACCCCAGCGTGCTCTCGCACTCCGGGAGCTCGAACCAGGCCCTCCCCGCCGCGCAGCGTCCCGGCGGCTGGCCGGCGGAGGTGGTGCGTCCGCCGGAGAGGATCGCGTCGACGCAGGCCTGCCCCAGCACGGGCGCGCAGCTGGGATCGTTCGCGTCGCCCTCGGTGTACAGCTCCGTCACGTTCGCCGGGAAGTCGAGGGGCAGGCTCACGAACGACAGGCACAGCCCCGCCGCGGGGTCGCCGAGCGCGGCGGAGAGGTTTCCGCCGCCTGGCCAGGTGAAGTCGTATGTCGTCGCCACGATGTGAGGGTCCACGACTTCATCGTAACTCTCGTCACCGGGTACGGCAAAATCGCTGACGTTGACACCTGAATTTCTCAGTACGTTGACATGCACTTGGAAAGGGGAATCATACTTACGCCAT
The DNA here is from genome assembly GCA_902806565.1 of Hypoxylon rubiginosum. NCBI lineage: Eukaryota > Fungi > Ascomycota > Sordariomycetes > Xylariales > Hypoxylaceae > Hypoxylon > Hypoxylon rubiginosum. Next base: position 1,340,585 of record CADCXA010000021.1, on the reverse strand, counting down.
GTCCACTCCACGTCCCCGGACGACAGAGCGGAGTTAGTCGTATCTACCGCCTCGAAGGGCTTGAAGGCGACTCCGCGCGTTGTGTTTGGATTTCCCTGGGCGTTGCGGACGAGGTCACGTATCTGCGCGTCGATATTCTCACTGTGACGGAGACTGTCTAGAGTGGACGCGCCGTCGATCTCGAACTCGGTCCCGAAGGGATTAGAGGCCAACGCCTTTGAAAGGACCGAGAGAATGAGGAGTGATCTGAACGTCATTGTTCAAGATAGCTGTTGAATGCCGTTGTCGTGGAAGATGTCGGCCGTAAGAAAAGCAACATATGCCTATGCGACTACGGAGGCGAGCGGGTGAAATGCAAAGTGAGTAGTGTTTTAATAGTCCTTTTTGCAAATGATTTTGCTTCAAGCATTCGAAGATTCTTGTAATGTCTCGTAGACGCCATCATTGACTCAGACCTATCGATGCGGCCAAAAAGCTATTTATTTCACACAGCATATAAGAAGATACCTCGACAATAACAGCTGCGCCGCTGGGCACAGCAAATTAACAGCCCTGCAAAAGCTACCAACACCTAGCTGAGACGGCTCGGATGGGTTAGTTTAACCTGCTTAAGCCTCATCGACCGACGATCTACATCCCCTAGGATTCGGCCCCAGGTAGGGACTTTGTCTCTTCGTCCCACTCTCATCTTCCCGCCAAAGATGAATCCATTCAGCCCTGCGGCAAGGGTCGAGCGGCTTATATTTCAATGCGCTGTTCTTCCGCGCGAATTATCGCGCCTGGTGCCGATCCGCGCTTGTCAATCCTATGTTTTAAATTCATCCTTTAACTTATAACGGGGTTTATATAGGTACGCCAACTAGCCTATTAGTTCGCTCTTCATAAACCAATTCAAACCCCATGCCGATGATGCCATCTCCCGTCTGCGCCGTTTGAGCCGCTTCGTTGATGCTCCTGACTGGCCCGACCACCTTTTTGATCTATAGAGCATCAGGGCCGGCACAAAAGCTCGCTGTCGTATGTCTACCTAGCTCGTATTTAGCATGACAAGCGTTAAGAGAGTGGTCTACTACGTCGAGCCGCTTAGTTAAATCTACCGTGTCGTTCAAGCTCTCTGTGAAGAGGACAGCGACGCGGCATTCTTCACGGTACCAGCATCTACGGACTCTGAGCCGCGTTCGACTTTGCGCTTGGCTCATGGCCAATTGGCATTCCAGAAACCGAGTAGATGAGCAGCAACGCTGCAGTTGTCTGAGAACGCACTGCACGCCACGCTGTGGACCCCACAACTACAAGTAGGCCGTTTCTCTATTAGAAATTAGCAGCAGTGTCGATTTCAAATCGGAACGCAACGACTTGAACGACTAACTCTACTGTAGCCCCACGTCCGGCAAAGTGGGAATGACGAGTAAGGACGCCTCGTCGAGCACTGCGCGCCAGTGCTCGACGTGCCATGCTTCGGCCCCTGATGTCGGCGATCCGGCATCGCGACGATGTCACGAGGCCAACCATGCAATAATGGAAATAACTATGTTGTTACGTGAAGAGCTATGAACCTAATGGGCTACCAAGCTCCGGGTATATACAAGAGGCCGGAACAAAGGGGCCTATCTCACATACTATCCCTCTCGTACCAACAGGCCTGTAACCCTACCAGGGTGGTAGGTAAGGGATAAGACCCCGACATAACCAAGTCGACTATTATCCGGTATTATTCGTTACTATTCGTTTTCTTGTGCCATCTAGTCGTTATAGTGACTCTATTGTCTCTCTAATACCTTGAGGCCGCCAGAGGTAGCTGTCTATTCCTTTGCTCAACCAGGAGTTAGGAATCCAAGCAAGAAACAATAGAGGGAGGCATAGGGTTAACTCCATAGCCGGAACCACCATGGGAAGCGTTGTGGAAGATGACGTGGAGGCCATACATTCGAAGTCGAAGTCGGCGTCATGGTGTCATAGTGAGTAGAAACCTGGAGGCAGACAAGAGGAAAGGATGTCAATTTCGGGTTGGGTAGACTGATCTCTATTGTGTCGTCGTCCCAACCACAAGCTGTATCCACTTGACCTTTCAATGCCTTGTGAAGCGCCTGACTAGAGGGTGTAAGGCCTGTATTTATTCGTCCCAAGCAGCTGATAGTGTCGTCAACGTCAATTCATCGTCGAAGTAAGTAATTCGTTGCCCAGTTGTCGCGTGACACTTGGGGAGAGTGGATCGACCACCTTCTGGCTTCTTCATACCATTGACACGGCACAGTCACCAAGATGTGGTTCGTCAGACTGGAGTTGGTTCTCCCTTGGAGCCTGGTGTATGCTTTGGAATGGTTAACCGGTCCATAGCAAAGGCAGATCCTCTTCCCGTTAAACGTGTTGAGGTCTCGTTCGACGAGCGCCCAATCCTGGAGGTAACCAGGACGTTCAGAAGGCAATTCCAACTTCGGGTGAAAATCTAAGTAACCAATCTGTCTATCCTTCTTGTGGTTTATATATTGTCGAAGGTATCGATGGCTTGTTTTTTGTATGCGGCAAAGGGGTTGCAGTCGGGTAAGAGCCGTTTTCTCTTGCATCGTGGGGAGCATGTGTTCACGGCAATTAAGTGTATACTTGCCGCTCATAACTGGATTGGTTTCCCTGGCATTGGGTTGTGTTGCACATATACGGCGCTTCTACATTACTCGTAGAAGCGGCGTCGCTTTTGCGACAGGTTGAGGACTACCCAGCCAGTGTTAGCGATGTAGAAACTCGCACGTTAACAAGGGCGCTACCTCACTGATGATCTTATGGTTGAAAGGGGCAGCGTATCTAGGTTTGTTTGAAAGTTATTTGACTAAATGTCCATTGTGTAGTGATGTAGGTAATATGTTGTTCGATGGTGTTGTCGAGCGTTGGCGCGACTGCGCGCAGGCTCGTTATCATGTGGGCTTGTCCCATTGAGACTTAAATTGTTTTTTTCGTCTTTGGCGAGAATACTTAGGAAGAGTGTCGAATCTGGCGGTGGTAGGCAAAAAGATGAAAGATGCTTGGTTGGCGACAGCTAGTAAGTGAATCGAGGGGGTTAGGCTACGAGGGGGATAAGAAAGCAGTTATGCTGTCAGGAGTAACCGCGCTAGAATGGCAGTTACTCTGATATCGACTCACATGATATGAAACATGCTTTTATGGTGTTGCCACTACCTAGGTAGACTAATTTCCGCTTCGACTGCGACCGCGACTACTACTCGTAGTGTCCCTAAGCTCTTCCAAGAAGCTCTAGGCACTAAACTCTAAGCTACAAAGTAAAACGGCAACTGTCGATTAGACTCAGGCAGATACTAGAGCAACTTCGTGTCAGCACTGCTCCAGTGCCCCTTTTTCTGTCAAAGAGCAACTAAAATTGCATTACTGGGGTAAATACTCTCGATATTAATCAATTGCGATTACCCCTTTTCACCTTTATATCTAGGTGCCACTTTCACTCTATTGTTTATAACTCCCCAGAAAAGGCCTGGGAAAACTTCTATACTGACCTAAGCACCTTGTAGGATATATTATTAATTATCGAACCTGAAAATAATACCAGAGATAGTTGAAAGTCCGACAACATGTAAATGTAATACCGCCCGCCTTTTCCTTTTCCACCAATCGCATGGAAACTATTAGAATTAATTGACTTGCGGTAACCGCAGAACGTGGCATATGCATAGCAAAAATCATACCTCGTCGCCTCATGATAGGTCCAGGCCTGCTGCTGACCATCGCGAAATGAGCATTAGTGACACGACGGATCGGCATTCGCAACTTGCTGTTTTGGGTGGCAAGGTGCGATCTCACCCAAGCTCCCTCCCAGCTGAGCATGCAGTTTTCGGTATCAGTGCGACGTTATTTACCCTAAACCGGAAGACTGGATCTTCTGAAGATAGGGAACAATGTTCGGCTGAGACAGGGGCGGTTTGACCGATTCGCAAGTGTAGATTGAATATGAGTTGGCCTTGGCTGATATAGGTATGAAGGAGCGAAGCTGGTCAGCCCTACATATGCGACATTGGTTACCCCAGATTCGGAACATACCATCAGATATGTAGGATAGATAAATATGATAAATACGATGACAACTCGCCCCCATGGCAACTCCTTGGCCCTGTTACCACCTCCTTTTGCTATCTCGTCTAGTTCCACCGAGGAGACCAGCCCGAAGACGAACACCGTTCCGCTCTTTTCTATCCACTTCGACCATTCGCTGATATGTTGAAGGCATCGTTGATAGAGAGCGTCTTGCTATTTCTCTTTGGAGGATGCGCGGTCTTACAGGTGCTCGCTGCAACATGTTACCATCTCGACGGTACGAACGCCGGCCCATCAAACGCATTATGCAATCCCAAGTATGAATCATCTAAAGACCCCCGGCTTCTCCTCTCGTCCCCTCAAACCCCACCTCTCAATGAAGATAGACAAAAGCTGGGAGTTTAGGAATTTATGTAGTTCAATCGTATTAAGACTTGTACTGGACTAGGCTAACTCTGTATATAGTGCTACTGGAGTAGAAGGATCGCATAGTGCGTGCTGCAATGCGGATAATGCAGACGTGTGCCTGTCCACCGGGCTATGTCTGAATACCCTCTCTCGGCAGCAAAGCCACTTGTTATGGGCGACGGCTTGTACAGATCCGACATTCAAAGATCCGAGTTGTCCCCAATATTGCCAAGGACGTTAGTCTATCCTGCCTTATTCTGGGTCCATGTGCCCCTATTTTGTCGGGTATCTGGACTAACAAGAAACAAAGTCAAGATCGATAATGCCTATCTTAAGGCCTGCAACGACAGCAATTTCTGGTGCTGCGAGAGCGACGCGAACATTTTGACTACGGAAAAATGCTGCAATCAAGCATTCAAGCTAACGCAACCCGTCGGCACCGTCATCGCACAATTGCAGTCAGGGGTAGGGGCTATACCACTTGCGACGGCTGCATCGTCTTCTTCATCTTCCTTGCCATCGAATTCGCCCAGTATCAACTCCTCATCAGAGACATCGAATTCGATTCCTGCTGGGGCTATTGCAGGTTTGGCAGTCGAGGGAGTCATTCTCGCCGTAACCTTGGCGGCACTGGCATTCGTGCTCTGGCATAATAGATTACTGACTAAGAAGGCTAGCGAGGCCGAGGCAGTGGCCGTGGCGGCAAAGGGTGCACAAGAACAGCAAATGCAACAAATGCAGCAATACCACTGGCAGCCGCCCCCTTCGTCTCATGGCGGTACGCTCTCCCAAGTAGGGCCGTACGCTTACGGAAGCCCGGTCGAGACAGAGCCGCCGAAAAGGAGCGAACTCCACTCGGAATTGGGGTACCCGGAGCTGTCCGGAGAACCTATCGGCACCGAACTGTCATCCGATCCAAGGACACCAAGGAGTCCAAATAGCCCAAGCAGTCCATTTGGTAGATCATGATAATTGCATCAGTTGCAATCAGAGATTCCTTTGCGGCACATCTGACGGCATCAAATTTGAGTTGCGTTCAAACCGGTGGATTTGGAAAGTCGGAGTGCTGGCAGTCACTTGCTTATATGTTGTTTAATATATATAGAACCAACTCCATTTAATGTACCATAGTCATGGCATGGTAAGGGTTACCTGGTAGGCTTGTTAGAAGGTACCCGAGGTGAACAAATTCCCCAGAGCAACATCGATACAAACAGCAGAGTACCTCACCCCAATGTTGTTCCGGTATTCAACCGCCCAGGGCAACTGCCCCTCCGAAAGGCTTAAATAGAATAATTAATGTACCGATTTTCAACAATTGCTTATGCTGCGGTGGTCTAATGGTAATGACGTCGGAAGGGCGGCCGGAAGCCATTCACTGAATCTTCAGCGCGGATGCCAGGCACCATAGTAGAATGTGGATGCCAGTCACAGCGAGGGGATTCAGTGGATGCTACTACGGTAGCGGTGAGCTTAAGCTCAACCGGAAGTGCCAGTTCGAATCTGGCCTGCGGCAATTTCAATTCTTTTTTTTTTTTTTTTTTTTTTCCAACATGCCCTACCCACCACCCCTATCTCAAAGTTCCAGGCTTGCGACTTTGAAGTGAGCTTCAAACATCCGATCAGTGTTTATTATTAGAACTTTTACAAAGAACCATACATACTTCAATAGGAACACACCAGGCAACTTATCGTTTTGTACAATTCAGGAAACCCAAGCTCAACAATAGCTTTGTAAGCAATGTCCTGTCTCTATGTCGTAGTTGAGCCCTCAATTCCATTGTTAAACTGCTTTGTTTGATGAGAAAGATGACGAGAAACAATCCACTCAAAGGTACCTACCTCCTATTGTCCGTGAGCTCTACATATACATGAGCTCTCTCCCCATTCCACCTTTCATGGCCTCATGACTGTGGTTTCTCCTAGACCGAATAGTACATAAATCCGGTCTAAAAATCCAAGACAGATATCTGGACTAGCTATTCAGAAATCTTTGAACCACAGTGAAAATGAGTTCTCCGTCTCCGCAGACCCCTGACGACCAAGTTGTCACTATCGATACTAACAACTTCAACTCCGTTCTCAAGGAGTTCAATGAGGAAGGCCACATTATCAACCCCAATACGCGTTTTCAAATTTGTTGCGGCATCTGCAACGAAAAGGATCTCGCCATCCTGAACGATAAGTTTGACAAGAGGACACGGGAAACTCACGAGTCGTACTCGGTGCTGCCGTTCTGTCAGCATGCCTTTGGTCACACATGCTTGTGGAATTGGGTAATGGTAGAACGCAGGCGCAAGAAGCCCACCTGCCCAACCTGCCGTGCCTCCATTTTCCCCAAGGGGGATTGGTCCCTTGACCTGTTCGGCGACGGCAGTGTCGAGGAGCAGCCCCAGGACATTATCAACATCCGGGACAGCATCAGGAATGCCTCTCTCTTAGAAGACGACTCAGAGTCAGACTCGGACCTAGAGTTCAACATTAGAGTTGAACATCCAGCGGGAACCGTCATACTTCCGCTCTCCGAGCCGAGACCTGTTCTCTTGCAGTCGATGATGCGTAGTGTCGCAGCCGCGATAGACCAGGAGGTAGCCGTGCCAACAGGTTTGCCAATTACGGATGAGGATCTACGCATGATGACGGATGCTATCGGCCGATTTCGGACTATCAGAAGCTGGCGGTTCGCCGTCGGCGACGATATACACACGGAAATGACCGATGGTAAGTATTGTTTTTTTTTTTTTTTGCGAGGGGGCTTGGTTGTCGTACTCTAATCCGCCCTTTCTAGATTATTATAGACGTTGTACTAACTTCTCTTTTTAGAAGTCAGGGAAGCTTGGAGAGCGTCCTACCGGGAAGCCCAGACGGCCGTTATAAGAGGAAATTTTAACACTCATCGAAACATCATGTAAATGTTGATATATCATCTTAAACCCCTGTCTGCCTCCCATTTAGAGGTAGGTTGAGCGCCTAGTATGCATACATCATGACACGAGTCGTAATAACCAATACACTACAACTTTCTATCCATTAGTGTTTCCATAGATGTTTCTATAGATGCTAGAGTATCTATAATACAAACCATTTAGAGTAGATTTGAGCCGTATAAAATCTTATAATTTACTTACGCCCATATCAGGCCCACATCCTCGCAAAAAAACTCGGACGTCTAAGCTCATTGTCGTCGTCTCATGCTCGTCCTGTTGCCTAATCCTCACAAGTTTTGAGTCCCAAAAAGGCTCCCAGTCTGAATCATCGTCTGAAATCTTAGTAAAGTCCACGTGCTTCCGAGAATATTCGTGCCCCTTTTTGACATACTGAATAAGCCGTCTACGTGCCCGGTACGCATGAGGGTTGAGCCAGCGGGATCGTAGACGGAGAAAGTCAGACATTGAGTTTTTTTTCTTTTTTTTTCTTTTTACTGGGCCCAGCTTGTAGACCACCATCACCGTCACCGTCACCTCCAACACATATTGCCAAGCCGGCTGCGGGGTCCCACTTCGGGGCCGGGCTCCACTGTAGACTCGGGAGGAGGCCGGTTCCACTGCTAGCCGATGAAATCGATCTGGCTTGAAGGTTAATTTAAAAAAAAAATATATCAGACCAACTATAGATGGTAACGCAAGATGTGACAACCTGCATCATGAGAGACTCATATATTTATGCTGGTTCTGCCAAAGTGAAAGGAAAAAACGCGGTACATGGGTACTTGATTCAATCCCTTGCTTGGTAGGTAAGTTGTTCAACTTCCGCGACCACGGGGAGGAGTCATCCAACGAGATTCAGTCCATGAACTATAGAGAGTCTTTGAGCCTCATTCGAGAGAACCTGATACTCATCTTGGCTCTCGGACCCAAGACTTTAGTATTTCTTACCCGTTACTAACTCCCCTCCAAGTTAAAAATCGCAAATGACGCGGTCATCTCATTCTAGACACATGGCGACCATGTGAAAGGAGCAGAAGCGTACTTTCGCGGCCGGAGAAAAGAACTCAGATAATAATCTCGTAAGACGCTTGGCTCGCTCGTCACGGGAAGCTGTGGCCGAGTTATTATAAGACCTTACCGTAGAGAATAAGACTCTAAACTTGCACCCGAAGATCATACTACTAGCTACCATTTGTTTGGCATTCGGGAACCTCTAGGCTATGGCCATCCAGGGTCAAGCAACTGGAAGAACTCTATCAAGAGATAAAAGATGCACCATTCAAAATTCACATTCCAATAAGGCTAGAATTACGGATGTTCTAGAGCCGAGCTCACAATGACACCCTCCACGTCCCCGACTCCCGGGGCGTGGCCGCTGCGGCTTTTCTCCCTCTTCTGATCCCGCTTGTACATAAACGCTACGACGGCGGTGATGATAGCCTGGGCGCCGAAAGCGACCGTCGAGAAGATGAAGCCCTTCCGGAACGTGGGCGAGTCGACCTGCGGGTACGTGAGCAGAGGCACCCAAGCATTGAACGCCTATAAGTCAACAGTTAGTAATTGCTTGTTTAGGAAGGGGGTAGGCTCATTTAATGCGTGTCTCGGGGAGTTATTGCTCAAAAGCGAGCGCATAAATGATACTAGGAAGGGGGGGGAAAGGAACTCTGGATGTTACATACGTAGGCCACCGAGTTCATGATGCCGATGACGATGGCCCGCTCCTCGGCGTCCGCGCCGCAGATCTCGTTCGCCCAGCTCATGCTCAGGGGGCCGTAGGGCACGGAAGCCCGCTGCAGCAGGAAGGCGAACCACTTCAGGCCGTCCGGGATGTTCCAGATGGCCAGCACCAGGGCGGCGAAGCCGCCGAGGAAGGTGGAGATGGACATGATGCTGGCGCGGCGGCGGATCGCGTCGGAGACGATGGCGAAGGAGACGGTGAGGACGAGTTGGATGGCCGAAGACGCCGTGGGGATGATGTTCTAGCAAGAACGTTAGTGTTGTTTCGTCAAAGATATTTGAAGGGGGGGGGGGGGGGGGGGGGGGGGGGGGGGGCTGATTAGACTCACTATTCGCTCAACCGACTCGCCCTTAGCTTTAAGCCATAATGAAAAGGGGTTGATGCTCGATGACGGCGAGATGTTGATGAATATTATGTACAAGATCGTGAGAAGGTAGACATGCCATCGGCCTATACCCCTTGTTAGTAATACAATCGCGATTCAGGGTTGAGAAATCGTACCAAATATGCGCTTAATCGCTGAGCGCCCTAATCTTGTGCGAGGTGCACGACCGGCCTTTTCCATGCGTTCTTGCGCCATGGTGCGATCCTGTAGTTTCATCGTGAGTCGGGTGGTCTATAAAAGCTTTGATAAACGGTAAACGCAGGAGACTCACGCTCTCGCTCAAATAGAATGCTCTCGTATTCTCAGGGAGGTCCGGCAATATGAAAAATCCTGCGATGCAGATTGGGAGGCTAATAATTCCGTCCACGATCTAGAAACGCGTTAGTCGACCTTTCCAAGGTGAAGGGAGACCGATTCATGAGCGCACAAAGAGCCACTGCCAACCGGCAAATCCATTCACGCCGTTCAGGCCCTTGTACACGCCCGCTTGGAGATAGCCCGAGAACATGCTAGCCGCGGCCGACGAAGCATGGAATATGCAAGCCCGCTTTCCCAGCTCCGAGGGCTTGTACCAAGACCCGAGGATGGTGTGCGCCGCCGGGTAGAAGATAGACTCGGCCAGGCCGACGAAGAACCGGATGGCGATGACATGGTTCGACGTCTTAGCCGATGCCAGGCAGAAGGTTAGAATCGTCCATATGAGCTCGCAAGACGGGACCCAGATCGAGGGCCGGACCTTGGTCAGGACGATCTGCGACGGGATCTGCCCGACGACGTAGCCCACGGTCCACGCCGTGTCGACGAGGTTGATCTCGTTACCGTTCATGCCGAGGTCCTCCTTCATGCCGCTGACGAAGGCGTTCGAGATGTTCGTCTGGTCCAGGTTCTTGATGAAGTATCCGAACGAGAGCATCGTCACCAGGAATATGTCGAGCTTCTGGATGAAGACGCGCTCCTCATGAGATCGACCAGGATCGTAGTCCCAAATGTACGACCACCACGGCGCCTTGGGGTTATCCGTCGGTTCGTCAACATTGTGCTGGGAGGATCCGGCAACATCGTATGAGGATTCGTTCACCACCACCTCTTTGGGTGTGGTGCCGAGCTGCTCCGACATCGTCGTATGGGATTTGCTCCTCCAATTCCAATGATCGAACGAGACCAATTGGCAATGGAGCTTAGCAGCGATGGTGGAAATAAGGGAGAGCAGTGAGATCGAATGGAATACAGTAGATTTAAATTGTATTTATACTAATACCTGGGTAGATGTACACATTCTCGTGGATCCCATTAAGTCCTTTATTATAAAAGACCGAGGTATGGATTATCTACTACGACGCGTAAAATCTAATCTGATAACGATACAATAGTTCATCTTCGCCATGACAGGGTCAGCTGTCGTGATAGCTAGCGGGTAGCTGCTTATCGACCGGGAACTTGATTGGTTGTGTTTCGGTTTACAGTCGATTTTTGTGTCTAGGTCGATGTCATGATCGTTGTCTCCGATGGCGTAATTGGGGCCACGGGTAATCGTGCATAATTCGTGTGGGGGATCTTGCAAAAGATATTATTGAACCCCTCAATGTGTACCAGGTCATCTTGAGCCTCTTAGTAAGGAATATATGTTCATTGTTCCTTTTATCATGTCAGCAATTTTCTCGAAGGATAGGGGCTGCTATCCCAGGTCGATAAAGGGTCGAAATCATGCCCTAAGCAAGGGTTGCTGGTCAGCCAACTACATTCCACATTTTTCAGAAATAACCTTACTAGGTACTATAACAGAACAATGCTCTTCCATTTGGGCCCTAGAGAGTCCCAGACATCCAAATCGATTTCACCTATCGTGACTCGGCGGCTAATCCCGTCTTCGGTTTGCATAACCATAACGACAAGCGTCCACTTCCAGCTATCTGGATTATCCAGAGGCTCATCAACCGTTAACATTCCGCCGATCACCGCGGCATCATATAGTTCAGAATAGTCAAGGCCTTCAGGAGGGTCGGTCAGCCTAGAAACCCCGACCATCCTAGGCGGGCTTCCGGTAGAATACAAACGATGATATTCATACTCAACTTTACCTGCTCGAGGCATAATAAGAACCTTAGCAATGGTTGTACGAAACGCGAGTGCTCCTGGATGGGATACGGCTATCTGCATGTCATCAGCCCCTAGAGAGAAGAAGCTTGGCGGTGTCCAGGGGCTTTGTTGGTGGAGCAGCCACATTGCTTTAATATCCGAGGCAGCATAGCCTCTCCGAAGCCCCCTCCTAACTTGCGTAAGGCCATACAAGGAGGTATTGTCGTCACTCGTTCTGGCAAAGAGAATGCGATCGATCTCATCCACTACGGAAGAGCCTACTTGGTCATGACCATCAGCCCGATCAGACCAGGCATTCATGACCCACCCCTCACCTTTAGATAATACTCTCAAATCAAAATTGGCATCTGCGTAATGAAAGACCGTTAGTAACCCCAGGAAATGTGCAGGTGCTGTGCTGCCTCGCCATAGGACTGGATTATCCCAAGCTGCCCAAGTCCAGCTCGGGAGGCCCAGTGCTAAGTTATACTTTGGCTGCTCTGGATGACGGACTTCCCACATGAGTGATTTTAGCCAATTCCTCTCAGGTAGACCGAGCATAATCTGCGTATCGAGTAGCCTGGACGCGGCCATTGATACCCCGGCCAAAGCGAGAAGAATATCCGACTGAAAGGTCAACTGCCTCTCAGAGAACTTCTCGACTAATCCATAAAAAAGCCGGAGTTCAGTGATATCGCGAATAGAAATGGTAGTCTCGTTGCCTCCACCGGGTCCGTCTTCTCCGAATAGCTCGAAGATACGGCCCGTTTCAACAGCAAGGGCCTTGGCGCATTGGACCAGCACCCGAGTGCTAGTCATGAAGACGAGACGTCGCGAGAGAACCTGTTCTTGAAAAGTCCATCCGCGCCGAGACCAAGGTGATTCCTCAACAAGGCGCATCGGCCCAATAGAATCATTGAAGCGACGCTGCTCCCGGCTTATGGTAGAGGACTCCGAATGTAAGGTAGAGCGAGAAGCTTTTAGACGCGGCCGGCCAGCCGTGCCCCGGAGCCCGAAAGTTCCGTCGCCAGCCCCGGCGGCAACAATTGTGAAAGACGCTGACTCGTAGATCCGGTCCATGGCCTCGATCTGTTTTCCTCTAGATGCTGGGTCGTTTTGTAAAATGCAGAGCCGATCGACCCATAAGTATTGCTCGCCCAACGAAGCACAGAGACGAACGGCATCTACAACAACCTCTGGTAAATCAAGCTGTGACAATGACCCAACTTTTCTCAGCTCATTCCAATTATCTGTCCTGAGTTCAAGACAGGCCGCTGCAGATGAGGGCTCCGAGGAGGCAAGTGACCATACGTAGCTCAGGGCAACATACTGATAAGTCTTTGGAGAGTCGGTAATGCACATGGCCTTCGTATCGATGAGTCGGAAACCTCGCGGTAAGTTATAGGATGTAATTGCATGAGAACAGGCTGGTCCGTGATTCTCGTCACAGAACTTGAGCCACGATCTTAGACTACTGGTATCAAAATATTCGTGATCGCGCTGACTGGCAATCCTTCGAGGCGACAGATCTTCAAGCCGAAATGGCATCTGATCGCCAGATACTGGTACGAAGAACTCCTCAAACTCAACATTAGGAAGGTCTTTGTTATGTAAAGTCTCTAGTGGTCGTCGAATATGATGAGCGCGCCATTGAGCTGAGATGACTTTCCCGACCGAGATACCTTCGACGAGGGCCGTATCCGGATCCAAAGCGATATCCTTCATGGCTTTCCATACGATCCGGCAGGTACGACATGTCGCCCATCTCCTGAAGCTTTGCAGCGGGCTGAAATGGCGAAAATCGTACGTGACTAGAATGAGCCGTCTTCTCGTTCGCGGATCCCAGCAGAACCTGAGAAAAACGCATTCCACACCTCGAAAAACACGGCACCCGATACAAAGACGCCTTATCGTCGCTCTCCTCGATTCCATCAATGGCGCAGATATCTGGTAACGCATTGAAATTTCAAGTGCGGCTGACGTGCGGTCGGAGGCCGCCTTCACCTAGAGCTGCAGGAATGATTTCCCAATTCTGATGAGATAAGACTCACGTGAATAAGCGCTTTCAGCACGCCATATTTGAATCTTGGAGGCTTGTACGCCAACCAATTTTCAGCACACTCAACCCCATCAAACGAGAGCTCACTCGTTCAAAACACAAAGTATATTTTCAAGAAGCACTATGGCATACCCTCTAGACAAGTCGGCAACCAATATCCGCGCGTCAAGGTTCGGGGGACTGGTGGTTCGCAAAGAAAAAGGGAAAATAAAAGCAGCGCCGTAGGCTCTTTCGCTGGTGCTTCAAACACGCGACCCGCTTACGTAATGTTCTGCATTACGTAAGAACCGCGACGGCGACACCACGGCGTTGTTCCATATGTCACAAGACAGCATTATTTCATATTATTTCCCGGGAACAGTCTATAAGCTGAAGAATTAAAATAGCATTTAAAGCTACATTGAATGTAGCCGACCCATGTTAAAGTTAGTAGAACGTCCTCTCTTCGTTTCGTCTTCTACCACTGCTATTCTTAGTCCACCTACTGACGCAGCTAATTTACATCCACGAATATCCAACTTAGTCTCAAAGATTCTCAATTAAATTGGAAGCGAACTCTGCTATTAATTGGCTGCCTCTAGGTATATCATCATCATTCACCCTTGTCACCGTAGTGTAACCTCAGAGATGTATCTAATGAGCACTAATTGGTTCTCCAGGTACGAATATAGTAGGTGCTGCGCCCTAATGCCTTTCTAGCGCATAGGGTTCAGCTATCTTCGACATCTTACTATTGATGCCATAGTATATATAGATCTTATTCATATTTCTAATGGACTCTCCAGGAATATAAGTCACTGGCGAGTAGTATACACATTCGACTAGGTACTCCCTTGAAGTATCCAAGCTAGAGTCGAATATTAATAGTCATCGATATGTAGTAACGTTGAATCAGTTGGGCGCTGGGTGCCCCCTAGTTTTCTAGCATTTCTAGGCAGTCTTGAGGTTTCCATATGGGCTAGGGCAATCACATTACCATTCAGACGTCAAGATAGTGGTAAGTACCTCCTAGCTGCTAGATGACACCCGCATCTTAAGAAGAGACGATAGTCGTTGGAAGCTACTCCTACTTATTAATCAGAGACCAATTAGACGAGATGTTCGGAGTGCATATTAGCTAAAGATTATATTTGGCAGTTCTAAACTCGTCGTCCGTGTTGGTGTCGCCGGAGGAATATGCCAAGTCTCGGCATTCGACTGGCACCCCTGTCGGCTTCTTTCACCGCCGCCTCCTACTTCGATTAAGCCATGGGGAGATATCACCATACCATCAAGGCCGTTATAAGAGAATATGACAGATAGGAGCCTTAAATGATGACATGTGTGGCCGCGCTGTGATCGAGTCTCTAACCTTACCTAGATCAAAGGGGAGGGACTTCAGCTGGAGCCCTACAAGCAGTATAGATATTCGCGACGCTTAGTATCAGGTGCAAAAACCAATATAGATTTCCATGCTGTAAACTGACCTCGGATAGAGTACCAAAGCTTTGCGACTACACTTCATCGTCGCACTACTGCATTCAAGGGGCTCTGTACAGAGGCTCTTGCGAACGGGTGGTCTAGAGGGTGGTCTAGACACGGGAGGCCTAAGATAGTCCGGGGTGGTACTGAAAATAGGACGCGATGCCAAATACCCGGACCGGCTATCTCACGAGATTCGGCAGCAAAAGAACCTTCTTTCCTACCCAAGTCTTGGCTTGTCTATTTAAATAATGACCGTCGTCGTATTACATAAGAACCTAATACCAAAACAGACGAACGACCCGATAATTGTTTTGTCATCTACCGTGTCTCTTCGAAGGGTTGACATGGGGTATTTTGGCTCGTGATTGGCAGGTTCGCGATATTTTTAAAAATACCCCGGGCCAGCCCTACGGGAAGACGGGAATGGCATGGGGATTTTGAGGTAATCAGTAAAACTAAAGACCCAGAGACATGGCCACCATGCAACCATGCAACCATGCAACCATGATACCGAATGCTACGTTGTCAGCAGCTTTCTTTTTGCGAGCACAGCATAATGCACGTTCCAGAAGTTCGATTGGCGGACGCAAACTGTTACCACACAGATGAGCAACCCCCCAGCAGAATTAATCATCGGCTCGTGAACGTTCCAACCAGAAGCACTGGACTTTGAAAAGTGGCGGTCGTTTGGGGCTGAACCCGATCTTCCCCGTTGCGATCGCCGGCCGTCCAGAGACTTGCTGACGTCCCAAGACCACCCTTTTTTGGCACTGTAGTATGTCCATCAGTAGGTACCTAGGTAGCGACGTGAAACCTTTGGAGAGAACCCCTCCCGCGATATATAATGAGGTTGGGGCGTCAGCCATGTGCGATCAATAAGTAAGCGGTGTGTCGATCACCTTTAATCTTGCAGGCCCAAGTTCTCTCTCCCACCCGGGCTGGCGATAACCTTTTACTTTGCATCTCTCCGCAGCATCACGCCCGTCATGGCCAAACAGATACCTCTAGAGGTAAGCAGATTTCTCCACCCGCGTCAGCGATCCGCGGCGTCGGGTCGAACGTCAAAGCACGATTGCTTACGATGCGTTTCATCATAACAGTTGGCAGGACCCTCCGAGGTCCCCGACGTTCTAGCCGGCATCATTATTCCCTTGGTATTCGCGAGCCTGGTCGTCATCGGCCGCCTGTACTCGCGGCTGCTGCTAAAAAATCAGTGGTGGGACGACGCGTTCATCCTGGTCGCATGGCTGTTCGCCGTCGCCGTCGTCACGATCGTGGGCGTCGAGACCGAGTACGGGCTCGGCCACATGTTCAGCAACATCCCCCTCCGGCTGCGGCCGGTCGGCATCCGGCTCTCCTACGCCACCATCAGCTGCTACCAGCTCTCCCTGTCCCTGACCAAGATCAGCATTCTCTTCTTCTACCTGCGCATCCTGAAGCTGCCGTACCAGCGCGTCCTCGTCTTCGCCACCGTGGCCGCCGTCGCCGCGTACGGCACCGTCTTCTTCCTCCTCACCTTCTTCCTCTGCAATCCCGTGGAGAACCAGTACGAGTTCGACATCCGGGTGGGGCGGTGCCTCCGGTACTACCCCATCATGACGGCCTCGGCCGCCCTGCACACCGCGACCGACCTGTGGCTGATCGCGCTCGTGCTCCCGCACATCCTCAAGATGCACCTGCCGACGCGGCAGAAGGTCGCCCTCGCCTTCGTCCTGACGCTCGGCATCTTCGTGGCGTGCGCGTCGCTGACGCGCATGGCCGTGGCGTGGGAGTTCCTGAACCCCAAGTACGCCCAGTGGGACTCGTTCTCCTTCGCCATCTGGACGACGCTCGAGTCGAGCCTCGGGCTCGTCTGCGCCTCCGTCCCCATGCTCAAGCCCCTGGTCCGGCAGCTGATGGGCCGCCGGCCGTCGTCCAAGCCCGACGCGTTGCGGAACGTGCCCCGCACCAAGGGGCAGGACAGGAGGATAGACCGGTTCAACCAGTTCAACTCGGACGCCACGACGCTGTTCACCAGGCAGACCAGGGATGGTGATGGCGACGGCGATGGCGAGGCTATCGACCTAGGTCCGGTGAAGTCCAATCAAGAGGTGTCTAAGCCGACAACGGCGGTTGGGGCTTCGGAAGAGCCATTTGCCACTGTATGATATTGTTCAGTAGATCTTAACGATAATTAATGAGTAACGAGTGTTCCATATGGCATAACCAACTAGTCTGTTGGCTATAACCGTGTCTTCGAAGATGGGTAGCCTTAGATGTGAAAGGCTCTGGAACGTCGTTTTAGGACGGTCGTTAGGTTGCAGCTGACACATACATATGCAGCAGAGCCTCGCGAGCGTGACCTTGCGGCGGCATCCTACCGGAGCTAAGCATTGTGTAACGTCGCATGCCGGTTATATCAACTCTTCATTGGTCGTGGACTTCTGGTATGCCGAGCTACGTGCTTACTCGCAGTCTCCTTTTTGTGACTGCACTCTCGAAGGATTCAAAGATATGTCGTGGGCATTAGATCTTGATTAAACCCCTGTTAGTGCAGCCTAGTGTTAGCGTGTGGGAAGAAAATAATGACCACCAGACCAGTGAAGAGTTCAAGAGCGGCCTATTGCTGTCTACAGCGTACACGTGCGCTACCAGATCGGTTGGTACAAGATTACCAAGTCGGAACAATACTAGACGAGTTAGTAGGTTAGTCTGGAGAAGATACGGTTCAGTCGACTTGTTCCGTTCTGCTGCCAAGCTATTAAGGGGGTCCTCACATAGTTCACTTCCATAGATGACCCCTAAATAAACAAAAAAATCCATATAACTTTGACACATGAAATCATTTCAGAACCCTCAAGTTCACTAGAGAATAGAGAGCTACTTCTTACTTAGAATTTGATTAATCACACTTTTGATATAGCCATTATGTGTACCTCCTATCATACAGGTATTGATATTTTCAAGACTTCGGTGCAAATTTCTCATCAGCGTTACCTCTTTAAGATCCAACCTGAGCATATCTGCAATTACCGTAGAGAGTCGAATAAGATGAGGTTATTGAAGGAGCTTCAAGGCCACCCTAGGCTTTGTACGTTGTCATAAGATGCTAGAAACTTCGCCTGGGGGTGTAGTAAGTAGAGATACACATATCTCGCGAGCAAAGTGCAGTGACTTATCTTGTTTTAATACCTACCTAGGTACCTAGGTACGTTCGCGAAGATAGCCTCGTATGTGAACAGTGATAGCTACCTCTCTTCCGAGTCGGCGACTGTCAAGCACGATCATTAGGGTAGATAGGATGTGCGTCTATTCAGTCTTCGAGATTGAAGGCTAGATTAGGATATAGTTCCAGTATTAGATCGAAACTGAAAGTCAAGAAGCACTTGGAACTACCTAGGTACCTCCTAAAATGAGATCTAGTTAGTAGTCGTTATGTTTCTGTTCAATGGTCTTGTCCCAACCGGTGGTGATGGTTGAAATCAATAAGTAATCAGAGTGACTACACCAACATAGGCTCGCTAGCCAGAGCTTCTAATATCTTTGCGCTTGGGCCAAAGACCTATTCGCTCGTTAGCTTGCTGCTCGTGGTGTGCCCTCCGGGTAGAAACTCTCCTGACCGGCAACTCGATAGCAGCCCACAAGACTCAAATGCTACGCCAAATATTTATCATGCTTACTCGTAGTCCGATAACGACAATGCCTCTTTGGCGAATATTATTTGATGATCTGAGGTGAATCGACAGAGTAGGCTGTCATTGAAAGCTGTCGTTGAAGGCTAGAAAACGTCGAACGTATTCGCTTCGAATGATACTCGCTGCTTATTGACGGGCACCACCGCATAAGTTGACTGATGCTGAAAACGCTGCCGCTGTGTATCTACTAACTCAGGAGTATGTGTCCCCTAAGTGAGTCCCTCCTCGCCTCGCTGAAAGAGATTTTGCTGATAATATCAACGTAAGCACTGGATCTTGTTGACCTCGTTTGGCCTAATCGGACCTCTTTGGGCTCGCCTGGCGAAGCTGGTCGTCTTCCTGCTTAACCGGGTCGAGTTGCTGTACATACTCTAACTTCGTTTCATCTGTAGCTAGGATTTCATCAACCCACGGTTTAGGTGCTCGGCGTCAGATGAATGTGGAATGCAAAAATCGTGCGTTTCGTTTGGCCCATATGAAGTGTTCGACATTAGGTATCGTAGCTATGGTCCAAGACGGCGGGCCGTGAGACCTATTAAATGCGTCCTATTTCAACGTGTTCGAAGAGGACGAGGCACTTAATCTGTCTAATCCGCTGGTAAGGATGAGTCGCATATTCAAATCTGCCCCGTTCTCGAGCCTGAGCGTTGACCTGGGACGGAGGAAAGTAACTGTAAACAGGCTCTGTTTAGTATCCAAGAGCAGTCACGTAGAATGGCTAATACTACTACGCTTTCAGGCGACACTCGAAGTTCAAGCACTCCAGTTCAAAGGCCGCCTCGATTACAACCCTGAAAATTCCCTTGCTCTGTAGGTGGACGAGGCATATTGGCGGGTAGGCTTGGCGATGAGCCATCTCTTCAACTTCTTTCCAGATGTTGGTTTTGCAAAATATGGCCCAAGAGTACACGATGACTCAAAAATGCCTATCGGATTTGATGTCCACCGTATAATCGACACGGCCACACATCATCAACCGTGGCACCGATGTAAGGGAAGCGCTAGAGAAGGTCAAAGATACCAGGTACCTAAGGTAACAGAGTCGTCGATTTAGCAAGGCGATCTAACGTACTGTAGAGTAGTACGATGAAGGCGGTGGTGACGTGCGCATGTTTGTGCTCAATCCAGAGAGTTGAGGGCTTGCCCTGAATATTGTACACTGCGCTTCCCATCTCTGAGGACGGAGGTGCCGACAGTCACGGCTTTTCAGCTAGCCGGATGAAGTTTTGCCGTAACAGGAGAGCTCAAGTTCATATTGAAGTTTGCTTAGGAGGTGTGCTGTAAGATACACCCGCACATGACCCAGTCTACCCGTCTTCGTGTCTCGGATACCTACAGAACATCAGTTCCTAAGTGGGAACTTTACCCTCGAAAACAATAGATGCAGGCATCCGGAATCCGGCCGGCAGGTCGGCAGTGGGATGCAGCAAACCCTATCAGAACAACACTCAGCATTCACGACACATCTTACCCGTTGCGCCGGATGAGATTACATGATTTCATCTTCGAGTGTGAAAGACGATGCTATTGGAGCAGGACAGCCGATAGCAAGACCCCCCGGCGGTTCGGGAAATATGGCGGACATTGGAAAAATAAGCCACCTGCGTCATTGGCGGTCAAGGCATGGGAATGAGTAATAACTCATATTTGTGACCACTTTCGAAATTCTGCATTGCTTCAATATTGACACTCCGTCATACGTAAGCATTTTTCGGTAACACGAGGAACATTGGTCTTGAACCAGCCTAGAAAGGTTTGCAAGACTTGCGGGTTGCGGGTTGTGGATTTGCTAATGCTGCTGTCGCTCTATGGCCCGCGATTATTCCCACAAAATCCTAGCTGGCCACGACAGCTGCAGGATGACGTGTCAAGGACCGTACTACTAAAATTCTGTCGAAAAAACTAGGTAATCCATCAGTCATCCAATTCGGCATTTCCCCTTCTGATAGCGCGCATGACCTTAGTAGGTTGGAAAAGCCTGGTCATGTCCACGAGCAGCTTGTTAGTAGTCGGTGTACATACCTCATGTATGTGTTGCTTATTACTTCTCATTAAACTCAAGAGACGCATAGGACTTGGTCATGGTGTTATAGGAGCATTCGGCGACATCTAAATATCTTGGTATCTTGGAGGACTGGGGGGATTGAAGCGCTAGACAAGGTCAAGAAAGCAATTGAGATTACCTAATGATAGTAAAGGGATTCACTAACACTCGTTGGTCTTTTGAGGACTCGGACTAATAACATGACTAGCAGGATTCAGAAAATTTAATTCTGCTCCGTCAGTCCGTCAGTCCGTCAGCTCGTTAGATCCCATTGATGTCCTCTTTTTTTTTTTCTTCTTACTATCCACCAAACAAGCTTGGCAACATGCTAACAAGAGAAACAAAAGAAGAGAAGAGAATCACCTATTTTAAGATATAACTAGTCTAGCCACGGATCGCCTCATGCTTTGTGTTCCTAAGTCAGGTAGTCAGTTAGTCTCCGATGTGAAAGACTCGCAATGGGTTCTATGGTGATCTGGACGATCGAACTTCAGCCACGAAAAAGCTTGGTATGAGTAGAAACTGGGGGTTGTAAAGGGGGGCGACCTATCATATTGCGTGAGCAGTGATCGCAATTATCGTAATAATACCCCCGAATGGGTACTTGGGTGTTGGGGGTTGTAGCGTTGCGACGATCAGGCCTGTCGTCAATTCGCGATCCATCATTCAGGAATGAGGGTTCAGGGGGGCCGCACAGGAGAAAAGAAAATAATTCAGATGAAAAACCCCTTGCTAGTGGTTGAGTGGTGTGTTCCTATTGATGGTTCCTGGCAGTCCCGGCCCCAAAATGCTGGCTTAGCTGCAGATCCCCCTGATTCTATTCCAATCTGGGAATAGATTGGGGGGAAAGATGGAGATACATACGACGCCACGCCAAATTTGCTGCACCGTTAAAGTCACTTAATCACTTAATTCGTGCAGACGCAGGTACAGCGCCGTACAGCAACGCTTACAGGGTGACATTGGGACCTTGGCTTGCTTAGGGACTTGCTTGGGACCTTACATACGTGGGTAGTGCCACTTTAGTCCCTTGTCCATCTCGCTTTTGCTAATTGTTGCCTCAGGTACCAAGGTGCCAATGGCATCCAATGATATCCAATGACATTCAATACATCCAATGGAATATCCGACGACTGCCAATAATAGCCCCTGTATCTGATATACTACGGTACTTAGCACTTGTGCGTGGCGTTAATCTTCAAAATCTTGAAACCGACCTTTCTCTGTTCCTCTGTTCCCACTCCCCCCCCTTTTCCATCTTTCTACCCTTCCCACCTTTCCACCCTCCACACCCTCCACGTCGCCAAGTCCTTGAAGCTAGTCTTTAATTTCATTCACCCACCCCTTTCCACTCATTTACCTGTCTCTACCTCCCTCCTTCTTTTCTCTACCATTCGACCTTGAGGCTTTGTCCATTATCGTCGTCCTTCTTTGCCCGGAAGCAAGTCGCTCATTGTATTAGGTGAATTTTCTCACCAAGCCGCTCATTAACAAACATTCAATTCAGGTCAGGCGAGGTCGCTTCTCTTGTTTTAGCGCTTCTCAACCTGTGTTGTTTGCTTGCCACGTTCATTTCTACAACCAGCATTAATTGCTGTGCTTCCCGGCCCCGTTACCGACAGAACAGTTGCGCATCCCAAACAATCCGATTCAGTTAACCTAAGCACAATCTTTGCTGGTCGAGTAACGCGCCACGACATATTCCAAAGACGTCAAATACAAGATATCCCTGAATATCCTCGGATTCGGGACGTCGCGTAAGCAGGACATTCGGATTTATTAAGGATTTCCATCAATCGAATCACAATGAAGTACACATCTGCGCTCGTCGTCGCTGCGGCCTCAGTCGCCAACGCCGGATTCTGCAACGATGCTTTCGAGGAGTTTGGCAATTTCTTCTGCCCCAATGCCGTCAAGCAGATCAAGTACAGTGGCCTCGACATTTCTGGCAAGTACCGAGCCGTCGCCACTATGGACAACTCCGGAACCTGCACGTTCGAGGACAAGGACTACTCCGGCCCCATCGCTCCCTTCGACGAAGACGTGAGTATCATTTCCTATTTTGAAAGATGGCTTCCTGTGGCGCTGACGCATATCGCAGTTGACCATGCACTTCCGGGGTCCCCTCCAACTGGCATCAGTTGCTGTCTACACTCCGTCTACATCTACGAGCAAGCGTGATGCGCCCAAGCCTCACTCCAAGCGCCACGGTCACCAGCACCTCCACAAGAAGCACCACGAGCACGTCCACGCCGAGAAGCGCGGCGGCGACATCGTTAGCGCCGTCATTGACGGTGTCCTCCAAACCTGGGAGAACAACTATTTCGGCCCCAGCACTGCTGCTGCCGACGCGACCCCTACCGCCGCCGCCGCTGCTGCCGCCGTGACGACTGCTGCTGATTCCGACTCCAGCAGCGCCAAGTCGGCTACCTCCTCTGCTAAGAGCAGCTCTTCCAGCTCCGACTACGTCCCCGTTGGTGATTACGGACGCATTGCTTATTACAATGCCAAGGAGCAGGTTGCTGATGGTCTCGTTTTCCTTGGTAACTATGGTGACCCTTCGCTCTCTGGAACCTGGGACACGTAAGTGGACGACTCTAAAACTATACCTCTTGAGAAGGTAGTGAGGTACAGATGATTAACAGATGAGTAGTGTCTGGGGTTCTAGCTTGGCCTACGCTAACGAGGATGGCTCCGGTGCTGCCGCCTCTCCCACTATCCTGAAGGCAGGTACCATCGCCGACACCAGCGAAGTTATCATCGCCTCTGACAAGGAGTGCGATGGTGACTGCGGTACTGTCCGCCCCGGCTCTGTTGCCTACAGTAAGCAATACCCTCAGACCAGCGCAAACTCGCCAATTTCATAGCTTTGTACTAATATCATTTTCCAGAGGGTTTCGCTGGTTCCGATAAGGTGTTCCTGGCCGAGTTCCAGATGCCCCTGAGCGGCAACCCCGGCACCAACATGGATATGCCCGCCTTCTGGCTACTCAACGGCGCCATCCCCCGTACCGGCCAGTACAGCAAGTGCAGCTGCTGGGCTGGCGACAACGCTAGCCCGCAGCAAGGTGGTTGCGGTGAGGCCGACATCGTCGAGATCCTGCACTCGGGTGACACCAAGGCCAAGTCGACCTTCCACTTCGCCGCCGGCACTGGTGACTCGCACTACTTCGACCGCCCCACCGACAGCACCATGAAGGTCGCCGTCGTCTTCCAGGCCTCGTCCTCCACTGCCTCCATCAAGGTTCTCGACGACGACTTCGACTTCGCTACCAGCCTGACCTCGGACCAGGTCGAGGATCTCGTTGTCGATGAGTCCGACTTTAACCTCTTCAGCTTGATGAACTTTGCCACGTAAATCCACAAGGGATGGAGGGTTGTTGGAGGATAGGTACCGAGGAGGTTTCTGGACAGTGTGCGTTACATTGCATACGAATGGGTACGTCTGAAGGGCGGCGGATGTCAATTTCTCGACTTGCTTCTTGTTTTTTCACGATGGATATAGCGGCAGCTTGCTTCGCAAAATCTTCTGCCTTTATATTACCCCCTATTCGCATACCAAGTGATTTAGTCTGCATTGCATTGTTATAGGGCCGAAGCCGTTCTATTCTTTTCCCCTACCCAGCGTTTTAAGGTGGGAGGTTCTTTTTTTTTAACGTGAAGGTTGTAGTTGCGTAATAGCACTGGTTTTTTGTCGATATCATGGATATAGAATGGAGTTATACGCGAGTAGCCCGATATTTTCTGACGTTAGGTTATGGGATCTAAATGAAGTCGTGGGTTCCCTTGTCCTACCTTGAGGCTCTTGCGTCTGGTCTCGGGTCGCTCCCGAGACAGACGTAGTGTTCCGTGCAACTTCATCAGACAATGGGTCTGAAGCCTGTTTGACTAGGGACTCCTAACTATAATCTACATGACTCGACATTGATCGTGCCGTATCTCAACTCCATGATATAATTCAAACCAGGGGTTCGCCTCGGCGCAACCTATTCTGCTGTAAATAAAGACATGTTCATATATCCGAAACAGGCTTCTATCCCCTACACCTATATCTCGCAGCCTTCACGAAACAGCTCCTCCTACATCCTAGCCCGATCAAGTTGGATTAGAGTAGGTCAAACAACCTAATATCTGCGATAGAGACGATGTATCTCGGCTTGGTATCCAGCACCGCTACTTGTTACCATGGAGGATTTTGCTCTTACCTTGCGGGAGGATCGTTAACTAGCCTTACAAGGACGAGTCATGCATAGACCAAGCGAAATGATGCTGAAATGGTATTGTGGTCTTCCTTTCCCCCAAGTTAAAGAGCCCGTTCGCGTTCTGGCTATTCAAAGTATAGCCAATGACAGTTCCAAATACATTTCACGGTAATTTTCCTATATGCCTGTAGCTGCTAATTTATATGTGGCGCAGCCGTATAAACTGCTAAGGTGACGAGGTGTACGGCAGGAGGCTATGTCACACGCAAAGTGTACGAATCTAATGTGCTCCCGCTAGTCTTTTCCTGTAGGAAGGAGATTGCGGGCCACGAAGGATGCTTCTCTGGGTATAGGAGGCGTGTGAATATCAAATAGGAGATTTTAAATGTCGTCTCTATTTTGTTTCTCTACCTCCTACCTACCTACCTCCACGACGACAACATCTTCAGGTATCAAGGTGCTCGCTAGTGTAGTTTGGGATATGGGATGTCGCTTCTATCTTCAAGCAACACACATTCCAAGGATGGGGGAATTCAATATCAGATCTCGCATGGACAATGAATGCGTACCTAGGTATAAGGTAGGTAGGTAGGTGCACACGTACGATGTGATGTGCAATGTGGTAGTTGACGAGGCCAGCTGAATAGTACGCACAGATTATGAACAATACTGCTTCTAGACCATATTATCTACTAGCTTGTTGGTACTAGCAATTCCTAGCGTTGGCTTACGCGTCGATCAGACTAGAACTAAGCTACGGGAATAATAGCACATGTTCGGCTTCACCTTAGTCTTTTCGGGCCCGTTGGCACTAGGGGAGACGAAGCCGACGGCCTTAGGGCCGGACCCTCGGCGGCGTATTTCGAGTTTTCAGATTCGAGCTAGTAAGCCGAAGCTGTGGAACGACATTTGATGATAGTTACGTATTTTTCTTGACACAGGGCTGCAGATTCTCAGCCTGGAAAGGTTTGACAATCAGCTTGCTCACTTCAGCTCTATTGCGCTTCGTCCCCTGAGTCGCCAGTGTGTCCAAAGATCTCGAGCACTTGGCATCCGAATTGGCGTTCTTGATGTGATCGGAGGTGTCGCATGCTACTGTTCTCCGGCTGTCCATCTTGCCTGCTTGTATATCGTTAGAGATAGAATGCGTCTAGAATCCTACATGCCAACATGTCGGCATCTACCGGAACATCAGTACTAAGGGGCCGCTAGAACTATCATCGGCCTCGCCGCCCTCATCCGTGCGATCACTGCTTAAAGCCGTCGCTTAAATTTCACCCCGACGCCGCGCGTGAAAGTGCATCGGATATGTCCGCAGCGGATAGTTGCCAGTGCCGGTAGTAATGGGAGATGGCTACTAGGTACATACCTCCAGTGACCAAGACATATCCTACGGTATCACTTGGGAAACACCCCAAGCTCACCAAGCGGAACATAGGACACGTTTCTTTCTATAAAGACGTCCGGCTATTAGGTATAAACGCATTCGACTTTGACCTAAATTGGCGGCGTTCCGTCTCTTGTCAAGGTCACTAGGGACTCTCACTCGTCTATGCTAATGTCGGCATAGCCTACTATTAGTAATTGAGAGGGAACGTGCTAATTATTTAAAATAAACATAAAAGAAGGTTCACTTCGCAAGTCTCGGGTAACCTGAAAAGGCCCAGCCGTACGTCTCATGTCTAGCTCCGGTGTGATGCTCGTGCCGGACGATTGTACACTGAACGGCTTTCGGTTAGCACGTAGTGAGCCGGGGTTCACCGGGTCTAGGTGAGTCTTCTCCGGGGTCTCCGAGGAGTAGCTTGGCTGGGAATTCTATCCTCCATGACACAGCAGGCCGGAGCTTCACTTAAAGGTCCTACACATTAAAGGGGGGGGGGGGACTCGACCTTTTTTGATATAAAGGCGTAATCCTTTCGATACTCGGAAAAGGATAAACTCATACTGCGGTTTCACACGTTCTAGACGTAATAAATCGGGCTACTCCGTATGGTGCCGGTAGAGGCAATGCGTAACCCGAAAGCCTGGAAGACATCTGGAGCTTCGTAGACCAAGTTCATTGGTTAGGGCTTCCTCTTCGCTCTAGTCCAGGGGCAAGTAGGAACCGAACGGGCTAGAAGGCCACGAGTGAAACCCCGCAGCGAACTAACTAACTACCGGCGCTGGGAGGGTTTGCTATCATGGTGCACAACGGGCCACGGAGCGTCCTTCGTGCTAGGCTTATGAGCGGTAATTGGTGGATTGGTTGCGGCTCCAATGGTGGTGCAACGGGTTCACGCGCTTAGCTGCAGTCAGCTAGGCGAGGACGCCCCAGGAGATCCTAACGACGTCACACCATACAGATGGGAGCCACGGAGAAGAACTTTGGAAATCTCGCTATTATGAGCCGTCTCAGCAGGCCCTATGTCATCGTGCCATCAGTCTGCGTTCAAAGGTATTCAGTGTCGACCTGTCAGTAAAACCAGGAGTAAGGGCTTCCCGTCCGAACTGATATTACAGGTGTAACGTTTGTGTACGATGGAGGCAATACTGGGGTGATTTTCGTGCGAGAGATCGAAGATTCATCTGCAAGCTGCCGTGCTTCTCTGCGGGCGGACCCGGTTGGATCTTGGAACTAATACATGAACAGTGGGTATAGTTGGGAACCTACAGGTAGCCAGTCGTAGAAAAGCAGCTACCCAATATGAGATGTAATCAATGTAATCGATGTTATTGAAGTCTTCTATGGCGCCCGCGGAGCAACTTCTCCGCTTATAAGCATATACAGTACGTACGAGTTTACACAAACCTTCGTGCGTCACAAACACATATGCATGTGTGACGATCGAAAGATCTAACGAGTCGTCATTGCCGTTTTGAAACTCGGTCAACCCTTGGTCCCTTCGAAAGACGTCACTGGACTCGAGCTCACCTACCAGGTATGTAGAGATCTAAACACAGCTCGTTACTGTATTTAACGAGGGGAAGTCAACCACTTATATTACAAGGCCAAGAAACGACTCGTGAGGACTTAGGAAAGCCGTTTCCAACCTGATTCGAATTTATTTTATTAGAACGACGCGCCTTCTAGCGAGATGAAGTACTACCTTCCGTTAGCGATATGACACAAAGGGAGATAGTCCCTAAAATTGATTCCAGGCTCATTGACCCTTGACGAATACTCAGCAGCAGAGGACCCAACAGAGTTACCAGATACTATTTCCGATCTCACTTCAGACGTATCCCAACATAGATCAAACATACGAAGTGTTATCAGGTCAAGAGAAACAGGTCAAAGCCGTCAGAGTTGCGATCCGAATTCGGAAACCATGGAGAACACTCAGAAAGTCCGGGACAGTCTGCAGAGAGCACCAAGCAACCGTGAACAAGCAGAAGCCATGGGATGGATCGACGCTAATTACCATGAGGCGAACCCGTGGCACGGTCAATCGAAGAAGAAACCTGTATTCAGCCTGGGCAAACCCCTACCACGTGTGACTCGCTGGCCTAAGGAGTCAGGAAATGCAGCGATAACTACAAGGCCCCCAGTTAAATCTTCCGAAGACTTGGCAGAACTTGGCGAGGCTGTCTCCCGTACAGAACCGAACGCCGAGAAAGAGGCGAGCACGGCGGAGGGCGGTAGTTCAAAGAAGAGAAGGACGGCGGCGGGTGTCAGTCATGGTGACAGACGCAACGACGCCGGGCTGCCCGTCTTCGAATATCAACCCAGGGACGACAGTACCACACGCAGAGAGCGCACGAACGACACGGCCGATACGAAAAAGAGCAACCGAAGCAATCCCAACTTTGGTATTGACAGCGAGCCGATAGGCCAGCGGGAGCATAACGACGTGGAAGAAGGGGAGAAAGATCCGAACGAGTTGCGTAACTGGTGGGCCCGAGTCCGTGCAAAGCACCCGGAGCCCCTGGCTGAATTCCTTGCGGTACGTTTTCCCCGGCCCCTAGCATCTTTGATGGTCTAGACTAACTTGACGTATAGACAGGTATAGCCGTGTTTATGGGATTAGGAGCAACGCTCTCTGTGAACCTCTCTGCCAACCAAGAGACAAAATACGGCAGCTACGAAACCTCATGCTGGGCTTGGGGCTTTGCCTGGATGTTCGGTATATACCTGGGCGGCGGCGTGTCGGGGGCGCACATGAACCCGGCGATATCGATCAGTCTATCAATGTTTCGGGGCTTCCCCTGGCGATCGTGCGTCGTCTACATCCTTGTGCAGTTCCTCGCCAGTATCGTAGCGGGAGCCCTGGCGTACGGTATCTATCGAGATACCATTCGCTACGTTGATCCTACCATGTCGAATATGGCCAAGACCTTCTTCTCGAGTCCCCAGGAATGGGTCTCGCCCGGCACGGCCTTCTTCGACCAAGTGGTGGGCGGTGCCATCATGATGATCGCAGTGTTCGCGCTGGGAGACGACCAAAATAACCCACCCGGCGCTGGAATGCATGCCTTGGTAAGTTATCAAGATTCCGGTCTTTCGACTTGGCTCATTGACGCTAGAAAAGAAGTGCTAATATAGTGCGTGTAGGTGCTCGGATTGCTAGTTACTACCTTGAAGTTTACCCTTGGCTACAATATCGGTTCAGCGTTGAATCCAGCATCCGACTTTGGCCCAAGACTTGTGGCTTGGGCGGTCGGATACCGAGGCCAAGAGGTGTTCCAGAACGGATGGTGGTTTTACGGCCCGTGGCTTGCAACTGTGGTCGGGTCTATCATCGGTTGCGTCTTATATGATGGTTTTATCTTCGTGGGATCGGAGAGTCCAATCAACTATAAACTGAATGGAGGATTCAAGAAGCGAACTCGAAGGTTATTCGACTTCGCCTCAAAGAAGTGATGAAGAACAGTTATACTTCCTGGGAGATGTTACATTTGTTGAATGGACGTGAATGGTTATGAAGTCCATGAAAAGGAGAGGCGATACCGTTGGTCTTAATATTATTAGGTACGCAGACACATGCATTCTCATGTCACTTGGAGATGCCGAATTGACGATATGGTATCCTTTTATGAAGACAGTTGTTGTGATGTTTTAGGAGGTTTATTAGGAGGTTTAAAGGGTTCAAAGTGTGCTGACAGTGCTGAGTGTGCTGAGTGTGCTGATAAGGGGTCACGTGAGAGACGGGTCCGTGCACTTTTAAGCATGGTCTTAGCCGAAGCCCAGACAGTGGCCGAATACCGAGGTTCTTTCTTTGCCTCTTCGCCTCACATTTCCTTCTCCATCAGATCCTTGCAATCGCCAACCTTCCTACAACAATATCCATCCCTCCAGCATCGGCATGGTCTTGTAGTATCTCGGATTGCAGGATATTGCAAATATCTCAATATGGCTTCGCCTCCGAAGCCCTGGGAGCGTCCTGGCGCGTCAGCACCTGGTAAGTAGCACAACGCACTGATTTCAATTTCACGTGTCAACGATGAATATTTGGCTATTTATTACTTTGTCCTTACACTTAACACTTACTAGCAAACCCTGCCGCGCCGACATTATCAACCACAGCGACTGGTATGCCTTCATCCAACGCTATCACATCTCCTGCATCAACAACTGCTGCCTCAAATGCAACATCCGGCACTCCCACCATTCCTCCCCGTCCCGACTCCCTCGCCTCGGCTGTCAACCAGAACGCGTCTGCATATAGTCGAACACCCTACAATGCCGCATACAGCCCGTACTCGTCCCCGTATAACAGATTTGGTGGCTACGGTACGGGCATGTACGGCGGTATGGGAAGTATGGGAGGTGGTTATGGCAACATGTATGGGGGAATGTATGGTGGTGGCATGCCCGGAATGATGCCGAACGACCCGAACACTCCTAACAGCCTTACCGCCCGTTTCAGCAACAACACTCAGGCTACATTCCAGATGCTGGAGGGACTCGTAGGCGCCTTCAGTGGCTTTGCCCAGATGCTTGAAAGCACTTACATGGCAACCCACTCAAGCTTCTTCGGTAAGTGAACTAGGATATACAGTACTGCGAATGCGAGAATCGGTTACTGACGAGGCGGTAGCTATGGTGTCCGTGGCCGAGCAATTGAGCAACCTACGCAACACTCTTGGATCCGTCTTGGGTATCTTCACGATTATGCGATGGCTCCGTACCCTCTACGCCAAATTGACCGGCCGCCCGCCTCCGGTCGATGCAATGGCGCTCACACCATCGGCTTTCGCTCGCTTTGAGGGGCGTCAAGTGCCAGGCGATGCCAACGGAGCTGGCCAAGCCAAACCCAGCAGAAAACCTCTAATCTTCTTCCTTCTTGCAGCTTTCGGTATACCATATGTGATGAACAAGATCATCCAATCAATCACCGCATCAGCTGACGAGGAGGAACGCAAGCGCCTTGAAGTCGCAGGCCAGAATGCGCCTCTAGACCCGACTAAACTAGAGTTCTGTCGAGTCCTATACGACTTCACCCCAGAAGCAGGGAACGCTACCCAGGGCGTGGACCTTGCTGTAAAGAAGGGTGATTTCATCGCCGTGCTGAGTAAGAGCGATCCTCTGGGCAACCCGAGCGAATGGTGGCGTTGCCGAGCTCGAGACGGACGACTGGGATATCTGCCTTCGACATTCTTAGAAGTAGCCAAGCGACCCGGACAACCCATCGCTGCGATCCAGGGCGCCCCTAGTGCTGGCGAACCGACCGCATCGTCGAGCAACGCAAACCCCCAACCGCCGGTTGTCACCAGCAAAGCCGGGGATATTGCAGCTGAGAGCTTTCAGAAGTCACAGTTCTACTCGTAGTGCGACAAGTCTGGACTTGATGATAATGCTCCACCCCGGAACCGAGTGCATGCGCCCGTTTCTTTTCCTCCCCACGGACGTATGGGCCAACAGCGAGGGCTTGTACCTTCTACTCAAAGACATGATCCTCCCCCTAGATATAGTGACGAGCGGCAAGTGGGAGCAGGCCACAATGCCGCTCCAACCAGCGAACATTGGCAAGACTTTCCTTCAATGAGGAGCTTTCATTCAAAGAGGAGCTTTCATTCAAAGAGTCAACGCGGGGTCAGACCACCACCATCACTTCGAAAAATAGCCGAGTTAGATGAATCGATGTGCAGAGCCATAAGCATACTTAAAGCTCAACACCGAGCAAAATACTGACAAGCGTTTCATCGGGCGGGGCGAAAGAAATCGAGACGAAGCGCATCGCCTATGATTTCCAGCTAGCGCTATCGAAGCTAAGACACTTCGCGATACGAGTCACTACTGCTATTCAGGGGAACGCCCAAGGTATATAAACTAGCCATTGTCCGGACTACGACTACCTGGCGAAGACATACGGAGAGCAACTGACACACCAGTTGTACCGCGAAGGAAGCTCGGGTTTCAGCCGGGACGCGAGTTGATACATAATGCAACGATAGGGCATAGGTGTTATTATAAGTGTTCGATTGAAAAAGTGGTGTTCATAGCAGGCAGGCATTTGCATTTTATTTTGTGATGGGCGTTAGGATACCGTCCGTTTTTTTAAGGGATGGCATAAGCGGTGCCTTTTAATTAATGGAGACCTACCTGAGAAAGGAGATTTTAATTTACTGTAATGAACAGTGCGAGATGATGTGAAGTGTGAAGTGTTTGGCATGGCGACCTCGGGCTGGCTAGTGCGTAACTGAAAGGAATACGCCAGACTTCAAACCTCAACGACGACAGAGTCTACGAAGTTCATACAGACTAGACGAACCACTATTCTCCGCTCTCGTGTCTTTTCTCGCTACACCTTAGGACGTGTAGCATTGAGGTCACTTCACAGTATCAAAGTTAGCATTCACCTATGATATACGAAATAAGTTAGAGGACGCTCGAGATTAATCCTATTCTCACTTTCACACTTAAGTCTACCTATCTACCTTCTCAAGTCTATTGAGGGAGTCTTCCATGTGTATCTCACTACCTGGTAGTCATGCCAATTGGAGAGTCATCGCCAGAACTTTCACCCCGACTAGAAGCTTATTCCCCCAATATGGTATCAGTTTAGTTCTCCCCTCCTTCCTTTTCTGCTTTCTGTGCTGCTCGGCTCCAAACTTTTCTGTTCCTCGAGGACTTCCTACGGAAGACTATGCTTTGGCATCTGGGGCTTATTGGATTTATTTTATGTAGCTGAGCATCAAAAACAGAAGAGGCTTGTAGCACCGATATTATCAGGGGTTGTCTTAGCTGCGTCAGACAACCACCTCCCCCCTTCTATGAACGATCATAGGAGGTTCAGTTCTTGTTGTGAGGGGATCTCGCCTCCTCGTAGTGGAATACGTTGACTCTACATCGTCTGCGCGAAGGTGGTCGTTGGGATGAGTGCCTCCACGTCCTCCCGAACAGCAGATGGTTTACTCTTCGGAATTGTCGCCATCATCGCCTCGGTTGAGAGACCACACCTTGACGGCTGCTTCCTTCCTTAGCAACTTGCGATAAGTACTGCTACGCGCCGGGCTATCGCGTTGCTTGTGAATAATTCCCCCGTAGAATAGGGTATCATGGTAAATCGAGTTCGGTTTCGATGTTGAACTTCATGAAGAAAATTAGAGTCGATCAGGGATGTCGAGTATCTTCGGCTCGACCATTCAAAAGCTCCGCACCTCCCGGTGGATGCTAATCGCGCCGCTCGTATTAGCACTTCTGTCTCAGCTGTCGAGGGTAGTTTGAATGCGCATTCTTACCATGGGTTCTCATTTCCTATAATTAGTTGCCTCGTCGACGCCAATCCCACTATCAATCTGTATGAGATGGTATTATCCCATGATGGAGTGCAGCGCTACGCTCGAGATTGACTCCTCTTGTAGCCCCTTGGCCGAGCTTCGTGCGTGTACGTGTTGCCCTTCTTAGTAGAGAAGGCTATCCAAACGACTTCCCAAGCATTAGAGTTAGCCGTATATTTCAACGGAGCCTTACGAGCTCCGGAGCGAATCCAATGCGATGACTACACAATATGTCTATGGGAGCCAATAACATATCGTCGTCCCTGTTGCATATGACTTGTGTACTAGCCGCCACACGCATGATATTGGATGCGCATGATGATTTCTAGGGGTGAATAAGAGGGCAGTGTCTTCAAACCCAATATCTACCATGGCTAGCAAGGACTAGAAGAAATCTAAGAAAAGCAAAAAGGTTTAATGATATGGGATATTTTTCTATATATTATGGATACATGGTAGGTATGGCACGGTTCTAGGGAGAAGGGATTGTGACAGTAAGAAAAGATCCCGAAAGCCAATGCTATGAGTTGCGGACTAAAAGAGGTAGGCCAACAACGAAAACCCGAGCATAAATATATACCTAACGAAGAAGAGTTATCGAAGAAATGTCGACTTATCCTAGGTACTGAGAGTAACAAATTCCCCAAACGCAAACAGCAGCTGCCTCTACTTTTTGCTATGGACAAACACATGTAGCCACTGCATAGCATTGCAGCTTGGGCAATCTGTCTTTCGGCATACTAGAATCAGCTCTTGATTGGTTGGTAGGATCCAAGCTACTCTCCCATAGATAAGCTAGATGCCGGTTGCCTCTTGGACCACGATGTTGTGTTTAGTCCTAGTAAAGCTGCGGGAACGGCTCCCTCCGAGGTTTGATCTGTGCTCGAGGTTGACTAACATGAGATATATAACGGTTCGACAAATACATTTGAATCCCCTTAACTTTCAACCTATAACTTCATTCGTATACGCACTTTATCAGTCTTTAATTGTAATCAAGGTAAGACTAAACTCATACTTTCACGGAAGGTAGCATTAGAAATCGAAGTCCATTGCGCAACGCATAACTTCATTATAATCTCTTATCCCCCCTACCGAGTAAACCCAGGTTTCCCCTTACAAGAGCCAAGGGTCAATTTTCCCACCATACCACTGAAACGAAATGTTCAGTACAAAGCAAATCGAATGTCGACAAATACCCCTTTTCACTCCTATATTACAAATTACCCACCCCTTACTTTTCTTTCTTATCTATCGTTTGAAACCCGCCTTCTCCACCGCCCTAAACGCGAGGTAGCTGAGCGCCGTGAACGAGAACGCGAGCTCGAAGCCGACGTCCCCGCCGAACGCGGCGCCGCAGAGCTTGCCGATCGGGCCCGTGTACCACGTCTGGGACATACCGAGGACGGCGCCCACGATGCCGACGCAGAAGGCGCCGATGGCGGCGAAGCCGGGGGGCAGGCGGGAGGGCTCGCAGTAGGTCTCGGGGGCGTAGCGCGCGAGGGAGTTGCGGCGGAAGACGAAGTGCTCGGTGAGGGAGACGCCCTCGTAGATGGCGAGCCAGTAGCCGATGACAAGCATGAAGTTCTCCAGCGTGGTCTCGAAGTTGTCGTAGCCCGGGATCGATATGGCGAGGTACACGCCGGTGCAGACGAAGGTCCACACGAACCGGGGTATGCGGCTCGTCTTTTGGGACAGGAGCTGAAGGGATAGGGCCACGGAGTAGAGATTGGGACAGTTGTTGCCGATGATAGAAAGTCCTAGAAGCACTATGCAGAATTCGCCGAAGCGGCCATAGCGGGGAACAAGGACTTGGGCTAGAAGGCCCCCGATGTGCGCGTCCGCATACGAGTCCGCGTAGCCTTGGTTCGTAGCCATGGCTGTAGCGATGGCGGCTCCTAGAAGCTCGGTGAAGCACAGCGAGACAAATAGGCCAAGGAAGGTCCAGGTAAAGACCGATTTCCGTGAGCGGGTTACCGGTTGGTATACGGTGTAGTCTGCTGCGTATGACGTCCATCCCGTCGCAAAACCGAACACGGACGCCGCAAAGGAGAGTACACCACCGGCCTCCGCCGGTCCGGTGTTCAGGGGTAGCAGGGAGTTGAAATCCCCTGAATGGGCAAATGTGCCTAGGACGATCATAAAGATGATGAAAATCGGGATCCACGACCACTTCTCGTACACGTGTACGATACGGTAGCCGAACGTGCAGATGATCAGGGTCGCGACCGAGATGACTAGGATTCCGGCCCAGCCTGGAACGTCCTGATTGACGGCGTGAAAGAACTGGGCGCCGACAATAACGTTCACAGAGGACCAACCAATGCAGGCCAAGACGTTAAAGAGTGCAACTATTTAGACAAGTTATGGTTAGATGGCTAGCGGTTTATGAAAGGGACTTGAGACCCGTGAGCCTTTGGCAACGTACCAAGTTTCACTCCATAGTACCCAAAGTAAAAGCGGGACAAGACCATCTGTCGTAATCCAAACTTGGGACCAAAGGTCGAGAAGAAGCACACTGGTAGGATTCCCAGGAAGTTGACGAATATGATGGTCAGGGCGGTGTCGACGAATCCAAGAGCGAAGACGGGGAGAGCAAGGGCGCCAATTGCGAACGAGGAAACGACCATATTGGCAGCAAACCACTAGATAGTGTGAGCATTATTGAACCGCAACTGAGAACTAAGAATAGAGGCCCATCTTACCAGCGTGCCGACCTGGATCAGACTGGAGTCGGTTCTCTCATCGGTTGGAACGCGCTCTATACCGCGCTGCTCCATGCCGAACTTGCCAGCGAACCGATGGAGCTTAGCATAGACGGACTCGCCTTGCGTGAAAACTTGACTATGGACAGCATTGCTGTCGTTGACGTAATCGAGGTCATAGTTGACATCGATCGCCTTCTCTCTCTGTGCAGAGTCGATTTCATTACTGGAGGTAGGGCTCGACATCTTTGCTATTATGGAACAATGGTTGGGATGACGATAAAGAAGAAGGGATCTATTGAGAGGTTAACGACCAAGTTTGATTATGTCCGGTGAAGGAAATGGGATGATCTAACAATTTAGAGTTTGTGGGAGAGATAAATACCCTCGGCGTTTAATGCCTAAGGCAAATAGATAGATTTTGAGGTCGACTCCAAACCTCAGGTCAACTCCGCTACCAGAGAGGCCGGATTGCGATGGTCAATGCAGGTCGGGAGGCGCCGATTTAGAACGGCACGCCCTACTTCGCCTAGAGTTATGTAGTAGTGTAAGAAGGGATGGGAGGGCGTTTATAGATGTGCCTCCGCAGGAGCTAGAATATGCCACAGTGACACAGAGATGAGTAGAGGTATGGTATGAGCAGAGGTATGAGAGGAGAGGTGAGGAGGGACCTTGGCATGCATGAGCTCATGAACCAAGGTGTGGCATACGCCAAAATGCTATTGGGCGGATGGTGTAGATAAGCAGATTCAGCGCGGGATGAGATCTGCGACCCTTGTGGGCTGGCTGAGGTTGCAATCAAGATTGGACAACGGCTGGGGTTTGGGTTATCTGCGCGGGTCCATTCATCGAAGAGCTTTTGTAGAATCCACTTATAGTCGATTGCACACTTTCCCCCCTTGACGATATGTAAGGGCCATGCGTTCTATAGACTCAACCCAGACCCAGTTTGGACACCCAAATCTACATATAGATGCGGATTTGGGCATTTTCGGTCTGAAGTATGATGTAACTCATCGAACGTAATGGGAACGACAAGTTAACGACGGGCCACGACACTAGATCGATGACCCGTATGGACCAGGCAGACGACCGTATATTCGTCAAAAGAGCCAGCAAGGTAGAAGTTGCAGACTGGAGTTGTCTTCAAATTTGACGGGGAGATAAATATGACGAGGATATCATCCTTTAGCACCCTTGGCAGTAGAAATTTCTCTCGAGCAAACTACTATCGTGGACAAAAAGAGGGCCTGTCTAACAAACAAAACGTCTGCTCACGTGGCGACCAATAACTATAAAGGCTTCACGTGAGACGTACGTGGTGAACCGATAGTGAAGACTTGGACTCCAGCGCTGCTTGGCCGGATTCATGGCCTCAGACTCGACTCAGATATCGCCCTACATAGATGCTGATGCTGATGAACAACAGTCAGTAAGAGTGGGCACACACCACTTGGGATTACCTAACGTATATCTAATTGAGCGGTCAGTATCAGGAATAAGGGTATAGCGTACGATAATACCTTGGCAGTGTTACCGTAGGAACAGGGATAGCCGTCAAACTCTTGCTCCACGTCAAGATTTTGATAAGACATGCTGGGTGCTTAGACTGCAAGCTACTGCGACGATGCCGGTACTTGTTGTAATGTCGTATTGTTGTAAAGTGAATAATGGCATTATAAAATCGCGAAGCATTCATGACCTTATCAAAGCCACAAATGGCTGCTTATCTTTAGTCTTATCAGTTGAAGGTCGCCGAAAACTAAGTGGTTGAAGAATGTCTCTTGAACGGGTAGGTCGATGAAATTATTAGGGTATGGGATGAAAAAGACGCGTGGTTCCGAGGAAAAAAGAATCAAGGCGGAATTGCCCGTTGTCGCGTCAAATGTCTCTTCTAGGGTCCTTCTAAGAGGGTTCCAGGTACTCGGGACTGGCCCCGAAGGCCCCAGCAAACACCTAATTTAACGTGCAGCGGTGGATGCCCAGGTGGCTTATTTACATTACATGTACCTAGGTACCTCTAGGTAGCCCTGTGGGGAAAAGCTTAATTCTTTCTCTCCCCAATCCTTGTCTGGATTTGGCTATTGGCTCAGCTTCAACGTCAAACATCAGCTGAACATAAGCATATATGCACGTAGCCAGGGGACTAGCATTCAAGTTTTTCGTCATAGCTTCCACCACGTGCGAGAAGGATTAAGTCCTGTCGTTTGAAATTGATTGCCTCATCCTGCACCTTTGCTCGTGTGGGAGAGCCAAGAAACCCGGGCGTGGAGAAGTTGTGGTTCGGAACAAACATGACAGACATTAACGTTGAGCAAGACATGCTGTGACGGTATCGGTTACAGACAGCCTAAATGGAGGGCGAATGGGGGCTGCTATACCCGGCCAATGAAAGGCCAATGAAAGGAGATAGAACGCAAAAGGGGGGACGAAAGAAAGTTATCGGAATCCGGAAAGCTGATGTTTCGTCCACGTTCCAAAACCACGGAAAGCCGCATTGCATCCTCGTGGGAGGTATCACTGCCCGTATGACTGTCCTACTATCCTATTGTATGACAAGAAAGGGTCGTTCCGCAGTGCATGCCAGCAACGTACACTACTAAAGAACCAGCAGGTTGATGGAAGAAGCAGGCCAGCATCGATTTGAAGAGCCAGATATATATCGCAAATACGTAGGAGGTAAATATGGCAATCGAGATACGGGTGAGAGTGAGAATGAGAGATATAGATAGGGTGGAAGAATAGTCTCCCTAGATTTGCAAGGCTGAGCGAGTGTTGAAAAGGGATGAGACTTTTCGGTCACCGACTCAGCTCGGTCGGCGAAGCTGTTGCACAAACGTGCATAGCCGCCTTGAACAAGGTCATTCCCTGATGAGGCTGGCAAACAAATCCGCTGCTAAACCTGCTGGATTAATTGTTAAGCCCAATTGCTCCCTGATTCTACAAACCGACGCATAGGAAAGCAAACGCTGGTCCAATCTACTACACACACCAAATCCTCCAAATAAATCTAAGCAGTATCCATGTCCTGGAACTCGGATATACCCAGGTTCTTTTTTGGAAATCTAGTTCGTCGCATCACGCGTCACGGCATTGGGAGCTTTGCGTCCTTTTGCTTTGGTATGCGCTTTTACCTTAGTTCGTTATCGATGATGGCAGTCGAAGCGTACAGGAGGCTGTTCATTATAATCAACGTTGTCAGCATTCCGAATTTACCTCGCCCAGCCCGCACTCAGACGGGAAAAGACCACTTTTTCCCCAGCCAACGATCCACATGCGGTGGGTGCGTCTTGCCAGCGATGAAGGTTCTTGGCTCCAGCAGCTCCAGTTGCATGTGTGACAGGCTGAGCCCGGGACCGTGCTGTGGGTAGGGCAACTGGAACTCCACTGGTCGACAGTCGTTGGCATCGTCCACGAGAGCCCGGTTGTGGAAAGTGAATGCGTCTTGGTCCATGACAGGTGGAGGAGGACGATTCCTGTGCACGAATGCTCGTCATTGACAGCTCCACGCCAGTTGATAACGATTCCGGATCTGGTAGGGATTAATTTGAGAGCTGATTTGCTGTTTTCTCTCAAAAGGAAGGCAATCCAAGTTGTAAGCCATGTTGATGCTAGTGATTTTGTCTATGGCAAGATGTAGAACCTGGTCTGATCCTCTTGTACGATGTAATGCCCCGTGGGGACTTGGCCGGCCAGATTCGGTGGTTTCTTTATATATCGCTTCATATCAAGCTCAGCCAGGGAGTATTTTCGACCCTACTTTGATACCAGACCCAGAGTAATATGTGATATATCTAGTAGTTTGAGTATCACATGGAAAGGACGCAATCAGAATATGCCACTAATCGACAACGATAGCAAAGAGCGTCTATAGCAAATTAAGAGGAATATAGCGCACTTTTGGAGCAGATAGGGAAAGCTGTCATCGAATCTTCAGATCTGTGGTAGTTAATTGATGGCCAAAAGAAGAAGACAAAGGTGGTTCTAAAGCCCACACCGCAAAGTCAAAGCTCACTCCTACTAGAACCCTCACCGTCCAACGTGGTGGCGTTGGCAATGCTGGGTAGCGAACAAGGTCGAAGTGGTCCGGAAACTCGACAGATGGAAGAAACAATCCACGAGAAGTTCCCAATACGAAAGGAATCAGCGGATGGAGCTCAGTAAGCTTCGTATATGTTTTCGTGCTGGGTTCAGTGGTGTGAAGTCAGGCCGCTTACGAGATGAAGATGAAGATGAAGACTTCTCATCTCTTCTTAATGTCGCCCAAACTGGTATCATTTCTAGCCTGTGCTAGGCCGCTAAAATAATGCAGCAGGAATGGTGTCTAAATAGAGATTAGAACTAGATATGACATAGTAGTTTAGAGATGAAGGTAGATAGATAAGAATCTAGCTACATAGCATACGTCAATACCTTAGGAATGAGATACAACAGAGATTATAAGAACGAGAGACTGCTCTTCGTAATTTACACTTTCTACCTACCTACTTTGAGGGCACCGAGATCGTTGCGCTTTCAGTGTTGATCCGAGAATCTTGCGTGCCTTGTCTTCTCGTTTAGGGTGTATCGACCCGTAACTCAAATAGGAGTTTAGCCATGGTGAATAAGGGCAGATTCATGTGACTTAGGTATGAATATTCGCAAGAGATCTTGTGATGTAGAATCGCATCTTGCTCGCCCTTGGAAGCAAGTCACCGTCGCTATACGTTGGTACCGAAGGTGATTGACGAGTTTCGTATTTGACAGAGTTTCCGACGAGATAAGGGATTGAAAGCACTCGGAATAGATTTGTTGGCCATGTTTCCTGTGCGATTGCCAGGAGGTGCGTGTTCAAAAATACCTCCTATCGTTAAAGTGTAAAAAACCACTCGATAGAGAGATAGAGAGAGCAAAGATGGAGAGATTTCAATTGCCAGGATTGAAACTCTCGGCGGGTAAATCTATCCCTTGGTGGACGGCTTAGGCTTTTCCGGTCCGCCTGTTACTGCTCCCGTCCCCGTCCCGCATCCCACCCAACCCCCTGGAGACTCGCGAACCGAAAAAGGGTTAGCGGCAACAGTTTGTTTCTATTTTTCTCACCTTGCCCTCTTTCGAGAACTTCCAACTGTCAGTCAGCATCGCTTGTCGAATAGCACCATTCCAGGGTCCTCAATGAAATTCGGGTAGGGCCGTACGAGAAGGCTAGTGTTATTAGCTATTAGCTAATTCTTATTTAGACCCTTTTCTCGTATCTAATTAGGTATTTATTTTACGGCGTTTGCCTTTTCTTTGACTAGCCCATACGAGTTATTTCCTCTCAGTGGCTTGGCAAAAGTTCGTTAGGGCTGGCTAAGCTGAAGATGATCGTCGGCGAAATGCCAGTCCTTCCACAGCCACACGCGCCTCTCTCTTTCTTCTCTCTCCCTCTCCCTCACCTAAAACCGCAGCCCGCTCACAGTCCGCAGCCACTGGACTGGCACGGAAATGACGAATCCGTCAGCAGCCAGGTCGACTGGCCACCATATCTGACAGGTCTCGTCTTGCCCGCCTTAGTCCTTATCTAGCGAGAATTCCAAATCCCATCTCGTCATGTTCCCCTAGCGACGAGGTTTTAATAGCCACAGAGGGCCCAGATTAGCAGCTCATGTCCTCAGCCGTCTCGTGTATAAGCGTACCTTTTCCCCTACCGATAGGTGATATCCGTAACTTGCCTCCTACAGTAATCAATCGACCATTCGACTCAGCTCGAAGAAGGTTGGTTACAGCAGGTGCGCATACACATAGGGCAGAAAGAAAAGCTGCAGCGTATCTTGGCCTTCTGATACCACTCTAGCCTAGTGGTATCCATCCATCCACTACCGTCTTTCATATAATTACGAAGATATCGTACCGCTTGCTCGTTTCTTCACTCCCCTAGTAATCTACACATGTAATCCTCCTTCTCTTTTCATTTATATTAGCCGGCGTCCGCTCGTTTCATCTATTCTTATAAAAGGGATCGACAAGGGAGGATTCTAAACAGCGACGCAATTTGCTTAGATCCTTCAGCCTCTCCACTCAGCTCAGCTACTGTCTGCCATACACCACTGACTCGCTGATATACCTATCACTTCCCGCATCCTGCTTGGGTATATCTAAACCATACCTAGCGTCTCGAGACCGTCGAAGATGCAATTCAACTTCATATTACCGGCCATTTTGGCCTTTTCAATATTAGGAGCAGCGTCTCCTATCCGCTGCCCAGACGTATGTCTCTATACAAAAGCTCTTTGTTACTGCTGTTACTAACACATTTCTAACTTAGTCAAAGCGAGATCTGATACTCAACGGAGCGATGCCGGCCGAAGAGTGCTGTAGCTACGGAGTCTGCAAGAACACGGTTGTCGTCGCCATGGGACAAGAAGAGAAGCCGCTCAGCTCAGCAGTTCGCTACAACGAGAGACGGTGAGGAAGCGAGAACGGGTGTTCTCTCACTCTCTTGCGGAGGAGCACCCACCGGAGCAACAACAACAACTTCAGCATATGATAACGGCGTTTTTTGCCAGTGGTTTAAAAACATTTGCATGGTACACTTGGCGTTGGGAAGCGGGGCCATCGGACGGCCGAGACGCTTTGATATTCAATTTGGTGGTGGAATCGACAACATGCGTCTGGACGATAGGATGAGAAACATTGCATTGCATACGGCGGAGTTTATGGTTCGTGGCGTTACATGCGGGATGGGGTCTCTCGACTTAGACGAGGTTGCATACCGTCTTCGAGAAAAAACAACACCAAGGTTACCTCCCCCCAACAATTGGACAAAGAATTGTTATCGAGTTGCTATTTGGGCAGCTCATCAATACGACTTTACAAAGTTTCAAATTCCTGTTAATTGATTTGATCTTTTTAAATTCCCTCCGGGACTTGTTGACGAGCTATT
The DNA here is from genome assembly GCA_902806565.1 of Hypoxylon rubiginosum. NCBI lineage: Eukaryota > Fungi > Ascomycota > Sordariomycetes > Xylariales > Hypoxylaceae > Hypoxylon > Hypoxylon rubiginosum. Next base: position 1,297,264 of record CADCXA010000021.1, on the reverse strand, counting down.
GACACCCGCTACGAGATGATGAGGTTCATTAGCCTACTAGATGGTGAGATAATGGCTCCGGCAACTTGGGCCGGGCGAGTCTTAATACCGCCGAGCCCAAGCGAATATAGCGTGGAGCTATCCCGTGCTATTTTCTCGTATCTGCATTCTGCACTGACAGCAAATGCGGCTGTCTGATTATGCAAGCCTAGGAGTGATATCGCACGTTCGCGCCTCTAATCACATCACCTTCTTATCGCAGCCAATTCTTTCTCCTCACCGTCAACAGCTCAAGGTCAAGCTAACTACCTTTCGGACTGAAAGCTCCAGAGCATGTATGTAAGCAGCCACGGGCTTTTTTTCTTTTTTCCTTTTTAATATTTTGTAAGTTATCACCTTTCTAGGCCACGTGCGGCTTCGGCCGATCTCTCCTATGGTATGTCACCCTCGCAATGGATTGCGATATCATCTCTAGTAAGCACCGAGTCCGGATTCCGAGTTGGAATCGGCCAAAAACCATATTAGGTTTCCTATCTCCCACGACTTCTGCAGGTCGCTTCGACTCATGATAACTTATAACCGGCAGTGGAGTTTTATCTCAACACCTATATACAATAGCGGTGCGGATTCGTATCTCCCGTAATGCCGCCCGAAACGAGTCATCGGCTCTTTCAAGCATAGGTGCGATAAAGCTTTCTGCGATATAAATAGGTAGGGTCCGCTACACATCATTCGGATACCCGAGGAGCTAACCTGCCCACGTAACATTACGAGGTCTTGGTGTCTTTGATGATTCGTGCAATGCATAATCGCCTTTGACTTCGTGATAGGTCGCATTAGCCGCATCTCGAGGTTACCTAGCCTATGAAGACCAAAGTCCCGAGAATGTTCAGAGCCATGATCCGTCTAAGTGAGGCATGTACTTCCGGGCTTCTAGACTCAGTGGAGGGTTGAGTTCTATCAGCGAGCTCTATTAAGGGTTTCTCTTTGGTGACCCGATTTGACTCGCGATGGTTCCCATAGCTTACTAAATGTAAAAGAGCTCGATATTAGGAGCAGTTCTTCTTCCACGGGTGAGTAAGTCCGTCCCAACAGTCGGTCCAGCCTAGAACTTCCACCACTCTATTATTCTCGACGTTGACACCACCATCAACCTTATCAACTTACTGTCTAAAATGGCAGTTAGAATGTCCCGTCGGCAAAAATCTTCCACACGTCTCACATAGAGTGAAATTTACTTACGTAGCAAAGGGAGGGGGAAACCCCAATGGCGCATAAACTCAACTCGTAGGAACCAAAACACGGTCGTTCAAAAAGATCCATTATATTACTATGCGTAGACTCAAGCTGTGTCAGTTAGAGTAGCGAGTGTACCTAGATGTGCATGATAGCTATATACGTAGTTTAAGCAGCATACTATCATCAACCAATTAGAAGCACCCTTGTGGGCGCCCAGTTCAGGTTACGGGCTTGTGGTTTAGTGGTATAATACTCCCTTAGCATGGGAGTGGTCCGGGGTTCGATTCCCCGCGAGTCCATCATTAAGAGGTTAGATTCCTCTTATACCGCAACTTTTTATATCTTTTTGATATCGTTCTGTTCATACCTTTTGACGATGCACAAGCCTCTAGGTTATCTGGGCAGTCCGTCGTTTGACAGTTGCGTTACCTATTCTCGCGGCACGCCTGAGCTACCTTCTAGCCAACGGTCATACAAGTTCCAGTAGGTTGGCCTTTTCGGTCTCGCAGGTAGACACTCTGTTAGACACGAGTCCGTTATAATCCATTGGGCTTGAGGCCTGTATTGCTCAAGAGATGAACAATGGGCAACATGGAAACGAGAGTAAGAAGAGGCGTGACGGCAATTCCTTGATATCGCCCTCTAACACTATGTACACTCGTAACCTACCTTTTCTTTCTTCTCTTCTAACCTGACACGTACAACGTAATATCATCGCTTGCGCCATTTTATGTGTAATGTTGCCACTTTTTCTTTTCTCGCTTGTCCAACGATCGTAACTACTTTTCGTACCGACATATCCGCGGTATTACCTCTCCTACAATGTACTTATCTAACCTATCACATTCGCATTCACATCACAGCACGACCAAGTTGCTAATCTTCAGTCCCTGGCTCTCAACGTGGTATCTCCTCCGCAGCCCCAGGCTCCTCGCCGTCTTCAGCGCCTCGTACGCCTCATCGCCGCCGCCCGTCATCAGCATGGCGATGGGGTGGTGCCTCGGGATGCCGGCCGGCGTCTTCTGCGGCTCGTCGAGCAGCGGCCGGATGAAGTTGAGGCCCCACGGGTCTTCTTCCTGCTCTTCCTCTTCTTCGTCCGGGTCGATGCCGGTGGCGGTGGCCTCCTTGACGCCGTCCGACACGATGACGACGAGCTGGAGCGAGCCGCGGCTCGGCGCGAACGACGGGATGTTGGCCAGCTTCTCCGAGAACGAGCACCCGCCGCGGCGCATCACGATCACCTCGTGCGACCGCGGCGCCGCGTCCGGCAGCTTGCCCTCGCACGCCCGGTCGGCGAAGTAGATGCGCTGCCAGGATAGCGATTCGATGTAGCCGACGGTCGTCGGGTTGGGCGCCTCGCGGACGTCGGGGAGAGGAGCGGCCCCAACACCGACTGGCGTGATCGCCGCCATCTCGACGTATCTATACTTGGGCTTCGGCGCAGGCTCGGGCTCAAAAGTGGCAGCTGGCTCCCGCAGTGCGGATGTGATCTGATGTAGGAACGAGCTGAACAAATTGGGACTACTAATAACAGCTTCCTCGAGCTCGATGGCGGTCTCCAAGGAAGGTTCTGAATCCATAGATGTTGCGTTATGTCCCACTGTTTCTTGAGGAGCCTCGATTTGTAATAGAAGATCGACGACGACGGAGTCGCGAACGCGATGGAACAAAGGGTCCGACATGTCCTCTAGGACGTCGCGAGTGACGAATACCTTTTCATCTCGGCCCATAGCCAAGTTACCGATACTGTAGACCCTCCAAGCCCGTTCCGTCGTTTCTGGCGGCTCTTCCACAATAAGGGCGAGCTTCAGGCCAGAGAGACTATTAATCGCAATGCCTTCGCTGCCCATACGGACGAGGTTATGCCCACCAAACATGAGATTGAAAGCACTACCTACAGATTGCTGAGTGCTAGACGGAAACTCGATGACTGTAGTCTGAGATTGCTTTGACACGGCGCAGACTCCATCAAACGGGAGCATGGAAGGCGGTAACGTCCAGGGGAAATAGGTATAATTTTCTCTTGGCTTTTCCGACAGTTTTGTCTGTGCTTCAGATCCGCCTAGCCTTGCGATCGTGTCTTCTGAGCCGCTATGTATGTTGGGTATCTGATGAAGTCGGATCAGTGTGGCCGCATTGTAGAGGTCAGGCCTTGCAGCTGTGGCAGATCCAGATAATGGGGGTAGAACAGGCGGACGAGGGCACGTATTCGTATAATGGGTACTGAAAGAGGGCTGAACGGCCTTTTCTGATGACTGCTGCTTGCGAGCTTGGCGATGACTCTTCTTTCGGGGAATAATCAGCGGATGTCCTTCCGTAGTGAATACGTAGGAGGCATCCAATTTGTTGAGCGGATGATCCGGGTCGAATAGAAGATACATGTACTTAGCAGTCTCTCCGAGGAAGAAACTCTCCATTCGATCACTCTTCTCTCCTGTGCGTACGTCCTGCAGGCCAGACCAGCCGCATTTTGTCCAGCATCGTCTATTGATGTCCTTTAGGACCATTTCGCCAGCATATAGGTACCATGGGTCTCGAGTAGCACGATACAAGTGGTAGGTAGACTCGATGAACTCTGGCCGGCCGGGCCACCATCCAAGTCCACCTTCGATATTGCCGTCGCGAACAGACCAACGCTCTGGAAGAGCGGCGTAACGTGTCCAAAGTGCTGTATAAACTAAATGCGTCTCAATAGCTTCATCAAGTTCACCAGCGAGAGCTAATAATCCTGAGTAGTATGCGCCTAAGCTATCAATCCAGTAGGCCTGGGGTGAACCGGTTGACATGTGCGCATTCACGTAATGTGGGTGATGCAGGCCGGAATAGAGATGTCGCTTGATCGCGGCGTGAGCATGTTGCCAGGCTTGTAGAAAAGAATCGGGAGAGTTGTCCTCGTCTGTAAGCGGATGATAGATCTGGTTGGGGTCAAGCCAGTCTCCATCATGGACTTGGGTGATGGTGCGATTGGGTAACTCCTGACCCGACAGCAAGATATGAGTCTTCAGAGCGTACTCGAAGAAGCTATCAATGCCCGCCCCGATCCCCGAGAATCCGCCAATCCAGTGTCCTTCCTCAGCATCTACGCCAGCCCCAATAAGGCCAATGTTACTTCTTCTTGACCAGACAGCCCAGAAAGCCCTCTTGGCCGCTTGTTCGAACCGCGGATCTCCAGTAAGACGACTCAACACAGTGAACTCAAGTACCAAACTGCCTGCACCAGCACTACACGTTTCTGTAATTTCGGGCGAGTCTTCGGCTGGTTTCGGATCTACGTTGGCATTCCCGTGGAGTGGTGAGTTCAGGTAAAACGGTATTCCGAAGCGCAGATTGACACGTGGGTAGGGCAGCCCGGTCTGGGTATAGAAAGCCGGAAGCAGGCGTTGAGCGAGGTCCAAGGCAAGTCGTAGCAACTGCCCATCGTATTTGAAGCCGTTCGGCCAAGGGATGGGATGCTTCTCGATATCGTCGTCATCGACATTCGACCTGCGCGGGTCGTAGCCCGAGATGGGCAACTCTCCAACAGCGAACAAATGGGCGCTAAGCAGTCCACCAACGCCCCTTATCACTGTTTCGAAGACCTGGACTTTGCTGTCCACGTCAAACCCACGACCACGCGCACCCTGACCGGACGGGCCGGGCCGGCCATCCCCGTACTGCGCAACCAACGCAGCAACACCATCCTGGAAATCGCTCAAGGCTTTGGGCCCCGTATCTTGACTGTCGGGCGGCGCAGATGCGATGATGGCGAGGGACGAGAGGCTATCGATGAGGGTTAGGGAATAGTTCCCGAGGACGTCATTCAGCGCAATGTTTCTTGGGTTGAGGGGATCTCGAGTTAACGGCGTGCAGGAAACGGGCCGTAACTATAAAACATTATGTATAAGCTAATGCACAAAATCAAGTTCGAATCTACTTTTCTTCTTTTCTTTTTCAAATGGGCTTGTGGTTGCGAATGGTAATCCATACCTCGTCTTCGGGAAATGCAATACTCATATAATTATCGAACCCGTGATAGAACATGTCGACCGTGTCCCGCCTCAGCTCGGCGATGCGACTGGGACGCATCGCCCCTACTACGCCTAGCCATGATGATACCAATACCGATATGGAGAATAGAACGATCAATCTATGTGTAGAAGTGAAGGGGCCATTGTACGTTGACTTGTGCGAGGGCGCCAACATCCAACAGCCCATGCCTAGCAAGGGCATTACCGGCAGGAGAATGCAGAAGAAGGCATGTGTATAGAAAACCAACGGCGAGCCGCAGAATTTGGCCTGGTAGGGGTTTCCGGCGTTTCGGTAGTCGGTAGTCGGTATAAGGAGAAGAGCAAAAGTTTCTTACGGGTTAAAAGGTAAGAAAATAGAAGAGAAGAAAAAAAAAGATCTACAGCTGAAACTTGAGACGGAATAACCCTGTAACTACTCAAAGCTGAAGCCAATAAACAAAACGAATTCCGAAAGTCAAAACGCGAATCATGAGGATGCTCATGCGATCGATTTGCTATGCTGTCATTAGCCAGAATGTTTTGGCATTTTGGCACTTGGGACGAACTGGCGATCTAGAGTTACTCTGTGCACTAACAGCGCGCTCCAGCACACAGGGCACACTCCGTATCAAATGCCAGCTGGCCGATAAACATTCTTGTATTCCCCAGCCCTTGGCAGAATCTGGACTGGCTTGAGGACACGTGCCAATGTTGGAATGCGCAGCTTCCGGATTATCAATAGCGTATCCATCAAAGCCTATTCGATAACAGTTTATCGATAAGACAGCTATGTACCTAGGAAAACATAGAGGTGGGAATCCTACCTGATTATGTAATTCACAGAATTCACGTAATTCATAAGCGCACACTTCGATTTCCTTCAGCACTTAAATCTTCCGCGCCAGATGCGAACTTAATGAAGGTATAGGTTACGATACAATGACATCGCATCGACGCTATATTTTGCCAGCGAAGTCACTCCATTGTACCGTCTACAAGACGCACAGTGCGTGGGCGAACACGACGTGGACCTCCATAGCTTTCTTGCTATACAATGTACCATCACCAAGTGTTCCTCTACGTACCTACCACCTCCTAGCCTCTTGTCTCACAATGGTTGGGTAGAGGCTAAAGCGAGCAAGGCATGTCCTTGCCCAAGGGTCCCCGTCGCAAGCTTGAGGGAGGTCAAAGTTAACGTATTACCACGCCGCTAGCGCTCCGCCACCGGTGCATTTCAAATTTCCACGTGTCTCGCTGGGCCTATCTGAAGGCCTGGTATCACCCCCGGCGGCTGGGACAAGCGGTGGCCAGAGCTTCTCATTTGATTTATTTTTTCTTTCCAGAATGGCGGGGATAGTAAAGATCTGCAATACATATGCACATGAACATTGCGTTCTGCGTGGCTTGCTGGCGTTGCTGGCTGCTTCGTCCTTTTTATAGCAAGGACTCCCCTACTTAAGGGCTGTTCGGGAATGTCTTAAAATATCTTCAAAACCGGGAGCATGGGGGGGAAGGACGCGCAAGTACTACTACTCCAAAGTATGTGCGACGATTAAAAGGACGATGCGCATTCTTTCTCCCTTGCCTGATCAGCCTTTTCCTCGTACCGGATCGGCACCTACGCCGTGATACATATACTGCCCGGGTCCAGCTCGCTCTTCACATTCGTCCTGGGACGACGCAAGGGATGAGCTCTTATACTTGGGCTTTACCGCTAGTGAGATTCCTCAATGACGTTGAAGATTGCGATCTGCCGGTCCATAGGACGTTCGAGTCCTTCTCTTCCGAACCATTATATTATGCTTGGCATCTATGCTTCTTCGGATTCGACTCCTTTCGATCGCGAGATCTCGTATTGTGGCCTACACTCTATCGCCCCAGGAGTCGCCGTCCAGCCAGCACTAGTTCCCGCTCTCTCATACTATCATCATTAGCCCTACGCTACTGGTCTATGAGTTCTTCGCCTTCTCGAATATAACTTGCTATTCGGTGTCCACTAACTTCTGGCAGGCCCGCATGCCCGGTCTCGTGCCTTGCTAGGACATCTATTCAGATCTATTCGCTTTGCAGATCTCCATATTGTTCAAAATGAGAAGACGCGCGCGGGCATGAGTTTCGCGATGATTCCCCATGCGGGTACTATCTATCTTACACTATTTTCAGTACTATTGGGTTTCATCAAGCAAACACATATCTCCTCTCCTCGCGTTTCGATAATCAGGGAAAGAGGCTTTGAACGGCGTTCATGCCCAAAGTCGTGATATGTCCGGCGATGTTTGCCTCGGAGTGAGGGGAAACCCAGGGGGTCTATCGCCTAGTGCCAGTTCTCCAGACTCCACCAGGTTGCCAGGCCGTTGCTTATACCGGGACGCTAACTCGACGACGATAATTCTATCGAGGATCGTGAGTATACCATGTACGATACCGCTAGGACTAGAGTCCACATGCCCATCTAAGACATTTGAGACATCTAAAATCTCTGAAACATCGATAATGTTCTTAGAACACTCGAGCCTTCTTCTCTCGGAGTCGCGGAGATTGACCTAGTGTCACTAGACGGCAATGGTTGAAAATATCTACGTCGCACAAGGAACCGCAAGAACACGCAAGCAATGGGTACCCACCCTTCTTCAGGAGCCTTCGCCGGGGACTCCCCGGCTCGGAATTCCGAGCTAATGTAGGAAACGGCGAACTCGGGGGCCGCGTCCTTGTCGGGCTTGCATGGACTCCGCTCCCGGATCTTTGGGATTGGCGTCCTGCTAATGTAACACCGCGGGGACAGCCCACGACGATTCGAAATCTCTCTGCCAGGCGGGGATAGGTGGGTTATCTACCGGCGGGGGGTAGAGGGACTTTTGACATTGACAAATTGGTCAGACCTGCATACGTACCTAAGATGGAGAGCCTCAGCCGTAACGAGCATATTATGACAATTGCAACTCCAGCCGGAACAAGTTTGTTTACATCAAACACGAAGAGGTTAATTGAAACATAGCACACTACCTACTGATTATCTACCCGCGGCCCTGATGATCGGTAGCTGGGGAGGGGACGCGATGGCTTACGGACGGAAATCTCTCCAGGTTCATGCGGATCGCGGGTTTAGTGCCGGCTTTTCGACGCAAGCAAAGGTTCAGGCATGTCAGATTACGGTAACTAGGGGACCTTTTGGGTATGGGTATGCATGGAACTGTCTAAGGTATGTGCGTATGGGGCAGACGGGATAAGATTTTAGCATCCTGGTGTTCATCATATACGGAATACCTATCAGCCTACTTAAGCCTACCTTACCTTACCTTACCTAGGGCCAGGTAGGTACAATACCTTGTAGGCCTTACCCTCCCTGTCAGTGATAGGCACTTTCGACCAGTGACAAATACAGTAGGGCATACGCATGTAATTTCGCGGATGACATTTTAACCCATTTTCTTTTCCCCCCTCTCTCCCCGAGATTTCTGCCCCTGGGGTTTGCCTTGACCGCTCTCTCTCTCCCGCTGCTACCTAGGTATGCCGTACCATGCCATGCCATGCTACCCAGTCTGCCAGTATGCTATGCTATGCTACAGTATCGTGTCAGCAAGGCATAAGCTCTAAGACCTCGGATCCAGAGCGTCGGGTTCGCGACAGGCAATAATCTGACCATTTCTGACCTACTATTCTGTATCGGCAGTTCGGATTTTTACAGTTCTTGACCGGCTTTCTCTTCTGACTCTCCGTGTCCATCTCTATTCTTTCTATCTCCGTTTCTAGAATTATATCTCTTTTGTCTGTTTAACTTATAGAATGGATGACGAAATAACAGACAAAGACGAATAAACAGATAAAAAAGGAAAGAAAAAAAGCTCTGACCTACGCGTCAATTCCAAGGTAAGCTTAATGGGTGGGGAACCTCTTTTTGTTCATGCTTAATGCGCTCTCAGATCACCTTCGGGGCCCTACCTCTCAAATCGCGAGCTACTGCAGCCCTGTCTTTTCCACTTAACTTTGCCCCCCCTTTTCGAACAAGGGGAGGCCCCTGGTCTTTTCTTTGCTTCGGTGCCGTAGCCGCCAGTACAAAGCCCGAGTTAAATATGACAGTCATGTTGCACCGGTCTGTAAGTTTTTTTTCAACGGCTCCGAGAGTGAGATAGGTACCTCCCCCAATAGGTTATGTATGTAGGTCCCATACATTGTAGCCCCCCATGCGAAGCACTTTTGGGCCGCGGCACGTAAATGTTTTCTTCCTGCTGTCATCATATTTACATAACCAAGTTTCTTCACATGCTAACTGGGGCAAATTAGGCAGGTTGTAAATTGTTAAAATGACAGTTACCTATGATTATGGGGAGGGGGTAGGTAATAGGTAATGGCCCAGGTTACAACGCTCCCCAAGTGGGAAAGGGAGTGGATCACAAAGTGATAAATGGCACTATCGAGAAAGGAGAATAGTAGGGGAAAAAGAGAGATAAAAAAGGAGGACGTACGTAAATACCTAAGGCAGGAAGGTAATAGGTCGAGTAAGGTTACAGGCCTACACCCCCCGTTTGCGCTCCTTTTACTCCCCCGGCCAGTGACAGCCCGTCCAATTTCCCAAGGCCGCGGTTCGCGGCACGTCTTCCTTAGGACTCCTCTCCCCATCACATCTCAACCTACAGATGAGGACTGGTTGAAGACGGGTAGTATGTAGTAGTGTAAGTACCTACCTTACGATAGGCGTCGGCATAGAGGTGGGATGGGATGGGATGGGGAACGGGATAACCTGTACTTTGCCGCTTCTGATTTGTCGGCCTGGACTGAAGCTCTTCTGATAGGTAATGTAAGATATCTTTGCCACGGTAAAGGGGCGGTGTCGCTAACATAATTCTATCATTCTGTCTGTTTCTCTCTATATCTCTCTCGCCTGCCTAAAGGAACTCCTCGGCCCTTTGCTGTCTAGGGTTCGCCTTCATTAGGTACCTGCCCGTTTCATTGCCATGCGTAGGCGTGGTCATGTAAGGATATCCAGCGATGATAATTATAGAATTAAGACAACCCCCTAGCCCGGAGAGTTGTTCTTGTGCCAAGGCATGTGCGTGTGTAAGGTGTGTAATCTCATTCCTATAGTAGTGTGTGTGTATAGAGCTATGCTATGTGCTATGTACGTACTTCATTTCGCGGTTGCCAGCAATGAGTAATATGTGTAATATCACCCGCCCCATAATCTTTGGGGATCGAACCGTTATATCCCTTTCCTCGGCGCTACCTCTATCTCCGGGGCGACGGGCGTGTCACATAACCCGGCCTTGCCTTACCTAACTCTGGTACGAGGATTTTGGTTGGGTCGTACGTACACGGGCCTGAAGATGATGTCGTCTACGGGGGAAACAGCCCTGGTAATTATGGCATGCGTACGTAACTCGAGTCACAGGATGATCCTCACCTGCAAGTCAAAGCAGCACGTGCTTGATAGGTTTGGTAGATAGGCACTACTATAGGCTGAACTAGGAGGTTGCTAGTATCACAGTCACCTAGGTAGGCAGTTACCAGCGTTGTGGTTTAGCACCGTCCCATCGAGTCTTGGCTAGCTCGGTTACATCTCATTCCGAAAGTCGAGAACTACTATCTACAACTTCCTCCCCCTTAATCTAGAACATGGGAAGATGTGGGTTATGTGGGTAGCAGTTGATTCAGCCTCTCTCTACTTGAGCCTCGAGGGTCTGAGCCAGCGAAGGGATCGCGTGGTTTAATAATGTTTCCCACGCGGACGGTAAGTGGCAGTAAGACATTCTATGCCCATCTCTTCTTCCCTCGTGTTTCGAAAATCTGCGAACGGTCCCCGTGAGCTAAGTTGAGATACGCATGTCTCAGCCTCCGTAGACAAAGGGCAGGGCTAGAGAAAAGCGGTAGAGACAGAAGAAAAAAGAAAACAAATTATACAGAAGGACTATCGAAGCGATATGGAATTAGAAACACGTGCAGCCGCGCTTCTCGTGTTTTTCTTTTCTTTGCTACCTACCTACTAGTCTCCCCCACCGCCGTGTGCCCTTCCGCGCGCGGGTCAATTCTCGACTCCGGCTATCCCTTGCAGCGAGACGGCCTATTTTGAACCGCGCCCGCACGAGTCTACCCTGCGTCTTTGTATGTAATAGGCAGTCTGGAAGGAGGAGGAGATCGGCATCCGTGACGAACCGGACGGGTCACCATTATTGCCGCCGTTTCCTGTCGACAAATATAGTTACTGCTGCTAAGCCACCGATGGAAAACGGGACGAGAGAAGGGGACATCTGCCGTACGATAGGCATCATTCACTGTCCGGATTCGGACGGCATATATTAAAGTAAAAATATGACTAGAAACAGGCAGAAGCCCTTCAGGTGTGTGATCTTGATATGTTTGGTAGGACACTGAAAAGGGTGCCTAGAAAGAGGTATATAGTAATATTGTAGACTTGAGCAAAATCTGAATATTTCGGAGATGTGATAGGCATAATCAAGAAACAGCGGTAGTTTTTACACTTTCATAGACTCCATACTCCTCGATAAACCTCTCTGCATCGCCAGATTTTCGTTGTGCCCCCCTTATTAGAGACTATACCCCCTTTCCCACCCTTCACCCCTTGCCCCTTGCCCTTCCCAACGCTCGAAGTAGGAGTTGCCTGCCCAACCAAGTTCTAACAATGATAATGCTCGTAGCTCAAAAGAAAATAACCAACATGATTGATGATGGTAGAAAAAGTGCCAATTTGACGCGATAAACTAAAATCCCACCCCTAAATATTTGACCTTAAGGAAGGAAAGGCTGCGAAGCTTGTGATATGTACCCCTGTGAAAAAAAGAGAGAAAAAAAGAAATCAATGCGTTTCCCGAAACGCCTTGGTCAAATTACCCATGCTTGAAACCTCCCAGAGCCCATAACAATATGGATAGTGAAGAATGCTGAATGCTAGGAGGTAGGTATTCTAGATACTGGTTGTTCCCCCTTTCCACAACCCCAAACAGTTGCTAGAGATCATGACTCGAAAGGATCGTCTAACGAAATGTAAGCAACCGACCACGCGACGTCTTCGGGAAAAAATGGTGATGCAAAAAGTCTGTGATTGGGGGGGATATTATGAAGAACAGGCCGGCCTCATGACATTTGATGATGATTGCCGTCCATGGGGAAGGCGACATAGAGTTGGTCACCCCTTTTCGCGAGTAGCTGTTCGCATGCGTGCTTGGCAACTCGTTCGCTTTGGCTCTCCCCGGCATCTTTGTCGGGGCTTCCCCCGGTGGATAGTGCATTCGGGGGGTGCTCCATGACGCCCTGCATGATGGCATCGGGAATTGGAGAGTCGGGCTCTGGCTTACAGTAGGTTTCTAGGATATAGTTCTCCTGCTCCGCCGTTATCGTGCGACCGTCTTCCTCGTACGGAAAGGGGGCGTTCGGGTCCGCCCAAGATTGTTGTTTGCCAGTGGTCGATCGTTGCTGTTGTTTGCTTATGGACTTTTTGGATTTTCGGCGCGGCTTCTTCGTCGCGTCTTCCGGATCGAACTCCTCGATGCCTAAATCGACCAACCGCTTGAGAATGTGCCCTTCTTTCCACTCCCAGGCTTGGCAGCCCCCGTACTTTTCCTTCATTAACTTGGCTATATCCGCATAACGGCGTCGATCCACCTCATCGGCGGCGAGCCTCAGAGCTTCGTCCTGTAAATTGAGTTAACACAATCGTTTCCTTCTCCTTCAAAGCTGTTGATGAACCCGCAAGTTACTCACCTCCGACTCAGGCCACACCGCATACTTCAATACCGCCCGAGTGAGGTTCATTTGAAGTGACTCCTGTCGTCTTTTCCCGAAGCGCTCCTCATACTTCTTTGTGATTTCCTCCCATATACCCTTTCCTTTGTCGTTGTCCATCTGACACCTTAACTCCAGGATGTACCGGTCTTTTTCCGGCGCATCGGGCCTCAAAGTAATACTCCGGCCCGGCGCCTTTGTGTTGGAAGCGGCATCATTAGTTGCCGATGTTAGCTGGGGGTCCACGAAGTCCGTATTGCTGCGCTTGTTTTGAGTACGTCCTTTCTTCGAGGGCCTGCCTGATTGTCTATTTTTCGTGATTCGGGAAGGTCTCCTTCGGTAAGAGGCGAAGTCCATAATGACTGGAGGCTGGTGCATCATATGAGGAAATTGATGGTGCACATTGTCGATGGGTGTTACTGAGGGAGCTAGGTCTCGCGGATCCGGAGAGTGGTGTAGAATAGGGACCTGTGCCGGCGCAGGAAGGGGCATATTAGAAGAGTTCATAGTTATTGGAGGTCTAACCAAGTCGGTGGGCGCCACACTAGGAGGTAACGGGAACATCGACGGGTGGTGTGTCATCTGCGGCGGCATATCATCCGGTGCCTCATTGCTGGAAACCGTATAGTGGCCCCATTGGAAATTATGTTCTGGTATCATCTGGCCGTGGTCGCCAGGAGAGTGAGATGTCTCCAAGCCCTGCATATCTAATAGGTCCTGAGGATGAGATTGCAAGGTGATCGGGGAACCCGACTGACTACAAGAGGCATTAATCTGATAGTTGGTCCATGGCCGTGAAGTGTTGGGAGGAGTGGGCTGCTGGGAGCTCGCCCTGTGGTGACTGTAAGGATGCATGATTTTTGAAGTCCGTTCATTCATCGAAGGGGATCCGGCAACAGAAACTGGCGTGGGAAGGGAAGTATCATATGGCACCGAGTAGTTATACGGAGGCAACTAGATAGTCAATGAGTGGCTACGCTCTTAAATATTATAGAAGAATAAGCGGCATATCTGTAGACGTACCGAGGCGTAAGTTGTTGGAATATCATGAGTGTAGGCAGAACTGGATGGGGTTGCTGCAGATCGCCGGTCTTCAGGCAGACTCGAGTCTCGAGAGAGACTATGGCGCATCTGATGTGCGCTTGGGTGAACGTATGGGCTGTCGTCCAGCTCAACTCGGATAGATGGTTGCTCCATGTAGGGTGCCATGGGTGACTCTGGGAGTGACGACAACGAAGATTCGTCGTGAGAACCGTGGCTAGGTGTAGGGGTGAACGGTCCTTGAAAGGTATTCGTATACATGAAGTATTGAGTGTATCTTAGACGATACAACAGCTCGGACTAGTTGCGGTTGTTGAAGTTATGAAATGAGAAGACTATCTTCTTAGATTACAGCAGTGTATGAAGCGAAAGAAGGAGACGGAAGGGTGTTATAGACAAAACCGGAGCCTTGTCCTGCATATAATGGTCCGAGCTGGGAGTGGGAACTGGGTGGCATAATTAGGTACGTCGTCGACCGTGTTCCTGGAAAGCTACAAGCTCGAGAGTCAGGCCGTATGAGGTAGCTCCACTACATTGTCAAGCAATGTACAGGAACATAGTACAAGGTACAAGCTGCTCTTGAGCCATCCACCTCGGTATTCGAGGTACATCCCGGACAAGGATAGAACTGACAGGGCAAGCTTGGGGGGGGGGCTTGGGTCTAACTAGTGCTGGGGAGTGGCCCAAGTGCTATGCGGAGACAAGGTAGCGAGACGCATGAATAGCCGCCGCTGTCTATCTAAGAAACCGCCACGGGCTCTTCCCTGATGGGTGGCTTGATAGGCACCCTAGTGTGCCGACCGATCAAGGGTCCTGTCGTCAGAGTACGCCTACTAAGCGCCTGGAGTAGGGGTTGCACCGGCCTCTGGTATGGACCACGACTATGGGAATTGGAAAAAAATACAAGGCTCACCAAGGCTTAGGAGGATGGACTGGGACTGGGACTGGGACTGGGAAGAGCGGCTTGGAAGAGCGGCGGGGATGGGATGAGCAACCGGATGAACAACTATGTCCATGGAGAGGGAAATACGGGGCTGTAGGGCAGTCCCAAGCATGGGAAGGAAAGCAAACGTTCTCGAGAGCTCCCCGTCAATCTTACTGGAAATCGCACGTTAAGCGAGCGAGAAGAGAGCGAGCCGTAGGTACTATTAACTCTCAGGTGAGCATGGTAGGGCCGTATCAGTACTGTGCCTGCGTATAGCTAGGAGCTTCGACGTCCGCCTAAGTACCAATGTATTTACCAATGTAGTTGATGTCCAATATGGTACGAAAGCACCCAGGGACCCATGGAGTTGCATGGGGTATGGACCAGGGTTAGTAGACCCAAGGGTATGGCGTTGAAAATGTGTGGAAGAGAATATCCCTAAATTGGTAGTCGATCAGAAGAGGTGCTGACAAAATGTCTTAAGAGTGACGAAAGCTTGGCTCATCCTTTCAAGTACTTGATGCAATGTCGAATGTCGAAGATGAGCTCGGGTTTCATGTTTGAGCATCGCCGTGTATTAGCCATATACCTGCATGCTTTTCTGCCCCGAATCTGCGAGTGAATACACTGATGATTGCCTTTAATAAAACAGTCTCTCATAGTCTGAAAAGTAGGTAGCAACGTTAAAATTACGTGGCTTCGAGAAGAATACCAAATGCTGCTACTATTAGTTTTTCGTTGGTACCGTTAGTTGTCTGCTCTAATCATCCAGCTGGGACATGAGCTAGACCTCTCACGAACTTGAAGTGAAGAAGAAGAAAACAGAAGTAGATCTTCATAGATACCAAGTTGCCCGTACTTACACTTGTAACCAGGCTACCTCGCCAATCTGCTCTTTCATTCGTCTCTCGACGTGGTAGCACACGGCACGTCTGTGGGGAAGTTGAGAAACATAGATAGTTGTAGTACGACATCTCTCGGGCATGCCTGAACCGATCCAGATTGATTCGACGCCATCTATGTAAAAAACCACGCCGCGGCTGTGCGTGGAATTCCGGAAGTGAAGGACATGCGATATAAAGCTTCGGATAGGCCAGTTTCCTGTAGCCTCGTGAAGGTTAGAGGTTTCTAGAGTTGATGAATCACGCCGATAGTCTATCACGACGGTTCTAACCGTCGCTTTCTTCATGAACTAGGCTGCAAGAGGAGGATTATTCCCGCTTAGGAGGCCGCCGTTCCGAGCGTCGAGATTCATCTACTTGATCATTCGCTTGAAACCGACGTCGGTTCGAAAAATTTGCAACATCACCGTCAGACGTCAGGCAGATAGGTGGTATGCCAGGCCCATCAGGCCGGCCAAGCGCGGCCTAGCGAACGGCGTACGAACGTATGGCGTATCTTGGCCAAGGTGTTCGCCGGTTCGCGCATAGCGAGTAACGCTAGAAATACGATACCCCTAGTTTTTGGCTGCGGCCGGTATCTCCAGAGATTGAAGATAGAGTGAATTTCGATGCGCGAAGGCATCGCGAATACATAAGCGTCACCTCGGATCAGCACCGATCCGCTGGCGAACAAAAGCCGAGACGGCGAAGGACTGGAGCTAGGTAGTCAAACGGGCCAAGGAGATGGGATGAGATTTGGGGGCCATTTTTATGATTACATAGCGAGAATAAGGATGGGGAAAAGTAGGGGTAGGCTGGTAGGACGGCAAGAGAGTGCGCGATGATTTCCTGATCTTCGAATCGGGTGAGGCAGGATTGTGGATACATACTATGATAACTGGGCTAAATTGAAGAAAAATGGAAGAAAATGGGCAAAAAAGCAGAAACAGAAACATGAAAGGGCTTTGAGAAGGGGTCGAAAGTGGATCGTGTGTGGATTGTGGTAGGGTGGATCGACCGGGGCACGTTGAATGTGGGCTGAGTTGATGTATGAAAGGCGGGCGGACGGGGGGGCGCAATAGGGGACCCACAAGGCCTCATTACCAGCCTAGCACCTAGCCTAGCACCTAGCCTAGCACCTAGCTACCCAGTACTACAGTGCACATATGTACCTATCTGCTATTGGAATTAGCAGACATATTTCAGCCCGTAGCAGCCGTAGCAGCCGTAACAGCCCTGAGCTAGCCCTGACTAGCAAGTCCGGGTATCCTGGGCGACTCTTGAGTCGTGTGTATATTCCATACCTAACCTAGAGGTGTAAATCTGAAAGAGCATGGGACAAAACGGGACAAAGGTAACCCTAACGCCTAAACGGTAGTATGCTTGTACTTATGAGGTACAGTGCCGCGTGTCATTAGAAACTTGAACTAGAAACTGACGTTCGTTCCCAGTTCCTCACCCTCGTCGAAAAAAATTAAGCCGGCCAATCGCGGCACCTCTCGAAAACATCCCCAAGCTTCAACCCCAGGCAAGGCCCCAAAGTATGTATTTTGCACGATACATTTCAGGGCTTGCTTTCAGGGGACCAGAAACGATGAACAGAACCGAACGTTACATGCTCACAGGCACAGCAATGCGGGCAAAGTCTCCTACTCAAATCCCGCAAAAAAATAACAAAGAGGAATAAATACATACGTACATCAATGCCAGTATGCCAGTATGCCAGTATGCCAGTAATGGAGGAACTTCTGTCTTCTCTTGTCTCGTAGACACCTAGCTAGGTAAGCATAAATATCCTACACATCGTGTAATACACCAGAACCAGCTTGTCCCACGGGCCATGCTGCCACGGACACAGGCCCACAGACGGGGGAATCGTCCCTGAGATGCCGTACACAGATCGGCCAGATAAACTATCCCATTCCCAGCCCAGGAGACGTAAAGGAATAAGGTTAACCCTGGGTTCTGCTGTTCCAGCCTGTCGTGCTCCTGTCGTATTGGGTTGAGTAATACCTCCTAGGTAAGTGTATCGGTACATTGTCGACCAGCTTCCATGTTTTCTATGTAGGTATACAAGATATATAGGATGTACAGGACGTACGAAGAGCCTGTCGTGTCAATTGAGATCATCTGTCATATGTGGTGCATCGGTGGGTGTAACTCCCGGGAGGCGGTACATCGTCACCACTATCATGGAACGTTTCTGTCCACATGCACGAAAGAGAGAAATGATAATAATAAAAAAAGTCGTAAGGACGGGCCGGGATGGGGTCGAATCCTCGGCTATAATCTGCTACGTTTTCGGTCGGGCATCGGGTGGTACTGTAGTAACGAGGAATGATATCAAAAGAGTCTAAGCCCCCGCCCCCTTCCCCCCCCCCCCCCCCCCCCCCCCCCCATGGTCGATGGTAGGCAGGCCAGCTAGGTAGGGTTCAGACGACACTCATCAATACCAAGTCGGGAAGAGTGATAGACGTGGGTTGCTCGTGCATCGCACCTCGGCGTTTACATCTTGAGCGGTGCGGCGATAGAGGTTTATGTGAGAAAAAAAAAACAAGAAACTTATGGGGGGATCCACCTCTTCGCCGGCCAAATTGGTATCAACTTTTTTTGTCATCTGGGCGAGAAGAAGAAAAAAAACCAGGTTATCAGACTCGCAGACTCGAAGCTCACCCCCCTTCCCCTCCGACTGGAAAAAGTAGGTGATGCGTTGTCCCGTCCCGGGTGTCTGGGACGCATATCAATAATAAATGCGCATCGAATCCTTCCTTGGTCTGGGAAAGCGGTCAAGGCTCTCTTATGTGCCAGTTGCATTCGACTCGACCAGCCTTTTTGCGCGAAGAGCGTCGAGCACGAGCCTAATGGAGAAGCGGATGGCTTGACGGGTGGACGAGGTGCAGTAGAATATCACAGAGATTGCGACATGCCGTCGGGCCATCGATCAAATGACGGCACGGAGGAGGGAGGAGAGAAACGGGGGTCCCACACCAATTACAGCCCATTTTGCCCATTTTGCCCATTATAATGCTACATCCACATGTCTACCGCAGCTAAGGCTCGGGGCTGCTATGGCCTGCTATGGCCCTGCTGTACACAGGAGGTATTTTACCCAGGCGATGGGGCTCGCCCGCTACTCGCCTGCTTCCCGGCGATCAATGTACACATCCAAACGAACGAAGCATAAATACAGTGCGAGTAAGAATAAGAAAAACGTGAGGTGAATACCCAGTTAGGTAGGCTGGGCCGGGGGGGGGGGGGTAAACGATGTGGGCCGGGTTGCAGTACAGCGCTTAGCGCCTAAGAGAGAAAAGGTGGCACTGCACATTGACCACTCGTCGAACGCGAGCCTCTTAGTGGCTGGCTCTCGCACTAGTCGTTAGGGTGCCGTCCTGTCGGTAACCAATAAGAGGAGGCCACACCTTTTTAAACGGCGAACGGCCAAGCAGCCTCAGTAAAAACACACACCCCCTTTCGCTAGAACTTCTCTCTCCCTCTCTCAACCTGCTCCCTTATCCCGGAAGAGAAAGGATATGTGACGCTGACTAGAACCCCCAATTTCTACTTCATGTACGCATGTAAGGCAATGAGATAAGATATATATAACGGACGGATACTATACATTTGCTAACGTGGTATCGATGTGCATGACTGACTGCCAAGCATCGCTCCGTGTCGAATGATCGAAGGCACCTAGACACTTGGAACCTAGACTTCTACCGCTAGTCGGCCCGTAACCCCCTCCATACCTAGGTATTTTCCCATATTGGATACAAGCGGTCAACGCGCCTTGTCAGTTTAGGGTTACAGTTCACTGTCGGGTTATGTCAGCACTTTATAGCGAAGCAGCGAACGCAAACGGGGGGCTTGGAGAAGATATCAGGTTTATCGTAATGCCGCTATTTGTCATCGAGAGCTTTCTTCTCCCTATACTGAACCCTTTCCCTAGTCTCTACTGCCTCTACTAAGACGATGAGGCTGAGCCCTGTGGGAATTCTAATTCCGGTCCGGACCGCGGTTAAGGGTGTCTGTTAGTTGAGAGGACTGCCGAAGTTGATACATATAGGAGTCTAGATGAGGTTCTACTAGATGTAGTTCTACCTTTCGCCATGTTCGATTTCTCATTGGCCCAGTTAAGACTATATTTGGGTTCCTATCAAGGGATAGAAGGATTGATAAGCTTAGCAGCAGTAGTATACGAGGCAGTAGAAGGTAGTTAGTTGTATTACCTGACTCATTCCACGCTATGTTCTCTTCCAGTTTAGCCTCTTGCAACTTGTGCTATCTTCGTTGCTATCCGCGCGCCTGCGCGCTTGTTTGATACCAATATCTCTTTGTTCGTAGGTCAGAGTCTCCTGTTGTGTGTTGGTACACGTCTGGTAAGCGATCTTGGCTCAACTCGTTCGAACCAACACGCCGCGAGTAATCGCAGCTCCACCGTTCGCAACTAACAGAGATGAGCAGTAATTTTAACCTATCCTCCCGCCATAGCACGGGTACCTTGAAGACGACACACACGGTGCGCCAGGGGAGAGGGTCCTACAGTCTAAGTTGTTGATACATGTTGATTAACTTTGGGGTACCTAGATCCCGATTCCAAACCCCTTGAGAGAGCCTTCATATCAATGCTACCGGGCGTGATGAGTTGTTACAATCTGCGACCCGGAACCCGAGCCCATGGAAATTCTTCCCGCCCAGAAATTATCCTTATGCCTTATGCCCTTCCCACCCGGCAGACCTAAGTAAAGGTCGACTTCTCATTTGCCCATTCACGCATTTGACTGAGACTTTGACTTAGGATGTCTTTTATAGGCAGCCCTACAGGGTGGGAGCGATTCGGAAGAATGCACATAAGCGCTGTGCCCACTCCCGGCCTATGCAGTTGGCTCTATTCGCATCGAAAATGATATCTTTTCATCCAGCGAGCTGCTCAGATTGGATCCGATGCGATCACCAGGTCAATGGAAGACTGCATCTCCTATCTAAGAGAAGCAGGCCATCTAAGAATCCTCGCTTAAGATTTACGTATTCGATTTCTCAATGATACCCCCCTAGCACGGTCGCTGGAGCCTGACTCTCCCTGTGCCCTATGTATGTACCTCTCACAACACGTCGGCAGTCGTCATCGGAGATCCGCGGCTACTACGTCGTCGTCTGGGTAATTAGATTGATCGCCCTTCCACGGCCATGACGTTCATACGGCGCAGTGCTAACTATGTTTATTCTACTTGCCTGCGGCGTAGCTGGGTATCTTTCAGCAGACGGCACCACGAAGAGGATCGGCTCCCTGTTCTATTCATATCGTTTAATGGTTGTAAGGCATCTGGGTAGACTCCAAACGAAACGATGTTAATTCAACGTGCATAGATCAAGGCTGGTTCATTTACGGGGAGGCAATTTCTAAGAGCCCCTTTTACAGCGGGAACGCTACACCAAACAGGATTCGAGCGCTTCAATGGCTGGATATCCAGGCTTGGCAACCTTGACGCCGTTTCCCACGATGCAATGATAGATAAAGTGGTTAGTTCTAATTTAACGGATACGGATTGGACAAGACACAGCTCGATCGGCTATCTCTTGGAAGACCTGCTCGACGGTAAGTAGCACGCTGACCTGAAACAATGCCTTCTGTGCATGGGATTGGTCGGAGGAGCTGTAGAGTCCTAGCTACCCCTAATAGCATCTTTACGGCCGCAAGGCGAGGCTCGATCCATCAGCTGTCTTTCTCGGTGAGAACTGACTACCTGCTCCTCGAAATCCTCAATTTCTCTTAGCACTTGGAGACACAGTGAGGGTTATTCTACCTAGCTAGGTACTCGTATTTGGTTTGGAGAAAGAGATACATCACTATGAGTTATTATTACTGACGCTGCTTGCTCTGCGAGTGAAACAGCCTGACCCGAAGCCGGTATGGCTTACCGTTGAGAAAGAAAAGGGGGGGCGACCCATTGAATCTAGAGAATAGGTAGCTATTCCGGCTCAGGTGGAGCCGAGTGTGACGGATTATGAATGCACTGCTGAAGCGAATCACTAGGATGAACGAGAACCCCAGACTTGTAACTGCCTTCGACAAGGTTTAGGCTTCAGCGACCTTCCCATAACCCTCACCGCGCATGGATTCAAT
Source organism: Hypoxylon rubiginosum (assembly GCA_902806565.1). NCBI lineage: Eukaryota > Fungi > Ascomycota > Sordariomycetes > Xylariales > Hypoxylaceae > Hypoxylon > Hypoxylon rubiginosum. The sequence continues at coordinate 1,275,358 of CADCXA010000021.1, read as the reverse complement.
AGGACGAAGGGGCTCCAATTTTGGCGCCTAAAACATCTTGAACGAATTCGACGCGTCAATAAATCGCGACTCAGAGGCTGCCACCGCGACCATGGGAATGCCTTTTTCCAGGTGCTGGCCGTGTGAGTCCAGACCGGTCGTGTTCTTGACCCTACTTCTCATACGGTACACATGAGGTATAAGCGGAGAGTTCCGTACAAGTACCGTGGCTCTCCGAACACAGTAAGAGAAGACGTCGCCTACATGGATATCAGAGCTTGGGATCGGGATGAGGACGCAAGGCATATTTCTACCGCTAGAGCTCACAGCGAAATATGCCGGTTTATGCGTAATCCTAGCAACCGATCATGGTATATCGAGCCCGTTGATCAGAGTCCTCTTTGATACCCATATGTGCGTCATCCGGATTGGTCGCCAATCCTTCGGTATTGCTGACACCTCACCGGCTCCATCGGCCAGCCCTATGATCTATCTGGGTGGTATGGGTGGGCAAAAGAGTATAGGGCACCAATCCCAAGCTAGGCCAAGAAGGATCCGGATGTTGGTGTCGCGTCGCAGAAAAAGCTCACGGCTTCATCTTTGCATGGGTTCGAACAAGAAAAAGAAACGTGGGCAAATTTCCACTATAACAATTAGCCCACGAAGTCTTCTCTGCCTACCCGTGCCGCAGAGCAGCGCATGACTTGGCAAAAGAGGACCACCGCAACTAGAAGCAATAAGGAAGTCAAAGACCGATCTAAGCCCGAGCCTGGGAGCTAAAGAGGAGGAGAACGAGAGAAGACTGACGGGTCCGTATTTACGGAAATGTGGAACCCGAGAACGGGGGTGGTCGACGATGTTGAGCCGAAAGCGTATAGAAATGCAACCTTGGCTGCTAATCAGCTAACTTCTTTTCCTATTCAAGTCGAAACTTGACCGTCTGGGTATAGCACCGCGTCTTTGGCGTTGAATGTATAGTACATCGGAGCCAGAACTGCCTTGTTGACCTTGTCGACATCCTCTTTTTCCCTTCTTTATTTTATCTCCTTGAAGCCGGGCTCGGGTCGGAGACAAGACAAGGCAAGGCAGGGGACAGGGACAGGAAGGGGGGAAAATGTTGAAAAATGCAAAAACAGCCTGACGGTAAGGGCACCGCCGCAATATCGCAGCGGCCCCCAGCCTCGATAGTGCTTAGTCCGGTAGTCGCATGTGGTCGTCTTGTTCCATCGTGATCCGTTTCGCTGCTCAGCCGTGGCTCTGTTTGGTCTATTACCTGCATTATGCGGCCTCTACTGCCGGCCGTCCTCCGCTAATTTTTCGACTTAAGGAGGTAAAAGCCACGCAGCCGAGCCCCTGGGTCCGGGTACGGTCGCCAGTGGAAACAAGGGATAGATGGGCTAATTGTTGACTTATGGCGCCCGAAACTATCTCTTCCCGGCGGAAAAGGAAGGTAGTCCGAACCGGGGAACTTCTGTGATACAAACTTTTCCGCTTCGGTAGTTTCCACACGTGTCGCATTCGCATCCATCGAGCCTATTCATCCTTCCTTTATTTTTCCCCTTCTCTATTAAGATTTTTTTTCCAATTACACTTTCTTGGCCCCAGATGGACAACAACCCTACTCGAAAGAGCAACGTTTCACGTCTGGGCGGCATTCCCGAAATCCCGTCATCATCATCATTCCCGCAGGGTAAAGCAGACAGAAAAGAAAAAGAAAAACGAAGCAAAAGAGAACTTCTCCAATATGGGCGAGCATGGCACTGCGCAATCGCAATCTCCTACCTTACCACCTCCGTTCCATATAAGCACAGCCGAGTAGATTTCGGCTGATCGTCTCCATTTTGTACCCGTCACCACAATCCGCTGGCTGGCCTGATTTTCTCTTCTTCCCGCCACAGCTGACTCAGTCTGAGCACAAGCTCACCGCGATTTTTCTTTCATCTTTCCCCGATGCTATCCATCTATCCATTCCTCACCTTTACCTTTTCTTATTGCCATTTTTACCCCCTAACGCCGAAGCAAATTATATCAATCATGGGATTCATACGAATCTTAGAGACCCGTCCGCGCCGTAACTGAGCGTCGATGGCCTCTCTGGCCAGCCGGACCCAGGCTGCTTTGCCCTTCTCGATCCAAATTCTGCGTGGTATTCGCTTAGGTGCATACTCTCGACGTCACCGTCACCTTGGGATTTGAAATGTCACCCATAGCACGAGGCGAGACTTAAATCCTACGAATGCTTTGGGTCCACACCTGGTGACAAATTGTCGTTACTGCGCGTCCCAACAGCCAAAAACCACGGGTCCCATTGGACGACGCGTGTGATTAAGGACTTTCCGGAGTCTCGTTGTCTTACTACGAACCCCCCCTTCATTCTCCAAGTAATGAAGGTAGACGGTATGGGATTTTGAACGCTCTTCGCATGGCCACGGTCCCGGGTTTGCTTGTTCCTGATAGAGACGATAGAGACGGCCAGTCTGACTCAGTCGCTTGTTTCTTCCTACCCTAGGTCACTGTACCGCGCCGCATCACGGTGCGTACCGATACAGTTGAGGTAGATGCGGATTCGAAGTTGAAGTTATACCGTAGGGTTCACGCTTATTGTCTTTGTACACCGTAAACCCCCAATTCATGTCGAACATGTACCCCGAAGGGACAGTCAAGTACAGACCAGGAACAAGTTGACCATGTCGCCATGGTGCCACTTGCTAATGCCAACCGTGACACCGCAGATTTACCACGCGAGCACGCAGGGAATCTCCCGGGGGAAGGAGGGCACGGACGGTCACCACAAAACGAACTGTCTCGGCCTGATGAGCTCATCTATCTCCTAATCTCCGCGTCGTGTCGATTTAAGACAATATTGTGTAAGTATGGAAAGTACCTTGGGAGGTAGGTATGATAAACAGACTTACCTGAGACCGTGGCGACGAGGAACTCCGCAACAGGTCAGGGACCAGCGCACACACGCGCTGCCATTAGCTCAAACCCCTCGCGATACCATCTCTATCGCCGGAAGACACAGCCGCTTCTAATACCTACCGTCATCATCTCGGCTCGCAAGTGAGAGTTCGGATTTAAGATAGGGACGAAGGAGCTGTAAGATAGGCTAGTAGTAGCCGGATTGCCATATGGCAGTTGCCGCAAGCCCGCCTCGCCGGCCGTGTCTAGAAACGCCGGGCTTGGGCCCACGAGGTTTACCTACCTGGGTACATACCTAGGAAGGCAGTATTTTTTTGCATATTTCGAACGAGATAGATCTACGTATCTATTCCAAGCTTTTTTTTCTTCTTCGTTTCTTTCTTTCCTTCTCCTATCCCGGTTCACATCCCCCCAAATCTTGCTTACTCCCAAACCCGCAGACGCAGGTACAGGGCCATATTGCAAAGTTGTCTCCTAAAAATAAAACCAACAACATCGACGCCCCCCGGAAAACTCCTTCCTCCTCTCCACTTGATCGACTAAGTAGACCAACAACAACAAACCCCTTCCCTTCCCCATGTGCCTCGCGGGTATCAGATCTACCGCTTTACCGCCAGGCGTGAGGCGCGAGGCGCGAGGCTCTCCAGCCCCCTCCCCCCAAAACGTGGCTGGACCCCCAGACCCCTAGGGCGATCGGAGACTTATCGACCGGCTCTTGCGATGTGGCTCCGGATCCCGCCCCATCCGCCCCATTCCTTCTGTCCCCTGTCCAGCTGGACAGAATCGCGGGACGTCACATCGACGTCGCGATGTATTACACTAGCGTGTGGATCCCACGAAGAGGATGAGAGTGCGATAAAGATGAGATAGGAGGCTAGCCTACCTACCTAGCCACGGATGAGCGTGGGTAGCTAGCTTGTGAGCATGGGTGCTAACTCGTGGGAGCATGGAAATCGAGGAGGTAGCTATACATCGGCGCCTTTTACTACCGTGCTAGGGTCGTTGGTAAGATACTTACTCGATCTCGAGTCGATGTCTGCGCGTGTGGGCACGCTCGTGTCATACTATCGCCATTGCCATACCATGTCGAGCTGAGGTACGGTACCTTGGGTATGTATGAGGTAGGTAAGGCAAGGCAAGGCAAGGTAGAGGAATCTCGACAAGCGACGGAACCAACCGATTCCCACGCACCACCACGAGAAACTAAAAAAAGAACGAAAAGATATATCATCCCGGGATGAAAAACAGATTTCCCAAAAGCAAGGGAGGCGGAAGCAATCGTCGCGAACCAGACCTTCGCGACATAGGGGACATGAGCCAGGAAACGGACAGACACAGACGCACAGAGAGAAGGTGTGAGTGTGTGAGCGTGTGTGTATGAATGTGCAGGTGTAGGCAGGTCAGCGTCTCGACGCCGCCGGCCTGCAGCCTAGATACCACGCGACGACGTGCGTAAGATACCTACCTACCTACCTAGGCTACCTAGGCTACCTAGGCTACCTGGGCTCATAAGTGCACAAGATGTAAGGTGGGTGGCAATCCGGGCCAGCCCTGTGTAGTTCTGAAACACGTCCATCTGTCTATCGGAGGATTCGATGCTACCTCGCTCGCACGCGCCGCGCCGTCTTCGAATGATACAAGTCTCCCCCTACGAGTACCTACAGACCTATTATGTCTGTGTCTGCGTTCATGTAATCTGTCGGCACCGACGAAAAACGTCATTATCGTGAGTCACGGAGCGATGGAACGTTTCCGCAGAGAGAAGAAGAGAGAGAACGTGTCACAGATCGGTAGGACGGAGCGTGGAGGTGCCGTCCTGGATGACTCTAGGATTAAGGTAGGTACTATTTCTGGTAAAGCATCGTCGATGTGTTAATTATAATCGAGTTGGCCAAACTTTGAACCTTCCGTTGGTTCGTTGAGGGTCGATCGGAAACATTGTGTCGTTGGGTGCCATCGTCCTACGTGCAAGTCATTAGACCACATGGCAACCTTGGAAACATACTCTCTGGTGCCCGACCCGTGGGCCGCTCCGCTCGAGTGGCAGGCGTTGCTTTTTCTCAGCTACAGCCTTACCGGACCTATTATGAAACACGTCTCTCAGATGGTTATGGCATTGCCCCACGCAAAGTGTTGCCAGCGTGTATACTGATGTTCCCAATGAGCGGCGCTCGTGGACATCATCTTACTGAAACCAACCTCTCCAGAATCGGGAACCTTTTCAGGAACTTGGCCGTCTCCGTCTCTTCTAAGACATCGATATATTCAGGTCCCGTGCGAGCCTTCTCATGGATCTTACGACATTGGTAATCACGAGAACATATCCAACTGGATCGGAGCTCTAATAGCTTTAGAAAAACGAGGCCTTTAATCATGGCCGTCTCTTCTAAGACTTTGATGTGCCAATGTAACAGCTTAGAGCATTGTTGAACAATTTCAATTTCGTGCCGTGCTCCGAATAATGCTGACTACAAGATTAATTAACACAACCCACCGACAAAGATATATAGTGATATCACATATAAGCAACACGTCGAATCCTCGAAGCTCCTGGTATAAAACCCCCCCTTTTTCGCAATACCATGCATGATAGAAGGGGTATTACGCCATTCCCTCCAAATCATTTCTCCTCAATCGTAATCAATCTATGCTAGAGACGGTGCTCTAGCGTTGAAGGTAAATTAAACACACTCCGGGTGCCAGTTGAATCGAACTATCCTCTCGTGTCTGCCCCTTTTCGAATCGTAGTATCGTAGTTCTGGTACCTCGTTCAGTCTCGTTCTCGTTCTTCTCGTTCTCGTTTGCTCGTGCTCGTGCTCCTAATGGCTTATTAATGTAGGCCTGTCCCTCGTGTGTCGTCTAGGTTCCTAAAGTCTCGATGAAACCCTGCGAACGCAATGTAGCTATTAAGACGAATTATCGTCGCTTGTCCAACTCCTTTGGCTGTTCCTACACGCCCTCCAAAGGTTGAGCAAAAGTGTAGTTGAAATCTAACAAGCCGTCGAGCACCCAATGTTGGGGATCGAAGAAATCGTAATTAGCATCGCTTCCGTAGCCAACTCCGATCATGCTATTCGCCCCGGCGTTCAAGCCATGATTTGTCGTTGGCGTGATTGCGCCGTTATTCGTTGCCATCGATGTTAGATTCGCTAAGTTATTGTGAGGTAGGAGGGTGCTGTCCATATGGGTGGAAGACGCTGAAGACTCGTTAGCCGAGTCCGGATTCGTGGGGTGCTTTAAAGCTGCTCGATATTAGTAAGTCCTCCAAGCCACGCGGACGTGGCATCTATCGAGGAGAAAAAGAAAGCCTTACCATCAAGCGTGCCGCGACCTTGCGCTTGGTACTCTTCCCTCCAGCGCCAGATGGAGTCGTACACAAGGCTCATGCTGTGCCTGCATCGGACCTTCAGTTGTAGACTATCGTCGATGAGAACCGAATTGTCATCGTCGTGAAAGTTGTTCTTATTATCGATCCTCGCGCCGTTCCACATCTGAACCATAAGCTCCGCTAACCGCCATTGTAGATCGTTATCTAACACACTGGTTGTGCGGATCGCCTGAATGGTCTTGTGGAACAGCACTCGACCCCTCTCGAACTCTATCGTCTTCGCAAAGAACGATCTCATCAGCTTCAGCAAAGCAAACCCAGCGGCTACAAGCATCTGCTGGATATAATTAGTGGCGTATAGTAGAATTTGCTGGTTAGCTTCCACAAATAGGATGTCAAGGAAGCTTATTATGGCCCGCCACAGGCCCATTAGGTCGTCCATATATCCAGGAGTGCTGCTCGAGTCGAAGAATCCAGCAAGGCGAAGGTGCACGTTAGCCGCTGCTAAGTGTATCTCCACAATCGGCGACAGGTTCTGAGAAAGAATCGACGCATGTAGTTCTTGAAAGTCGCGACGGTATACCCGCATCAGCATCGCCCTATGCTCGTCACCGGCCACGCCCCGGGGATCGCTTGCGTTACTATACATTTCTTTCGAGACCTTATCACAGAACCTCTCTATCCTTAACCGGGCCTCGAGTTCGGGAGATAACGTGAAGGGGCCGTCTTCACCGGGGCGGATGCCTAACGTCCAGTCGTAGAGCGTGGTCGCGGGTTGGCCGTACCCAGTTCCGATTGACTGGGCAACTATATTGCATACAGCCCAAGTCGTTACTCGATCATGAAGCTGGTCCTTGTTCAGCTCGACGGACACTCGGGAGAAGTCTTGCGTGTGGTTCGGTCGATGTAGGCCGATGCCTGTGGCGGCTTTCATCATAACACCGCAGAGTATATGCGTAGGGTCGGCCGTCGTGGTACTCGTGGGCAGCGGCCAGGTACATAATAAGCAGAGAGCCTTGACGACAAAGTAGCTGTTCGGTACGTCACCTACGGTGCCCCAGAGCAGTCTGTTCAGGGGCCCGCTTGACAGCTCGTGTAATATGCTAGGTTTAGCATGGTAGCGCCGAGAGGCAATGGCAATGATGGTCCAGAAGAGCAGGGCATGTTGTTGATAATAAAGGTCAGGGGACTGGTGTTCGTTTAAGAATGGGAGGAAGGGGTGGTAGCAGTTGAAGAATTCCTGGAATAGACCGTGGACGTCCTGCTCGGTCAGCCGCACTGTCTCAAGCTCGTAGGCATAATGGGTTGCGGCCAAGCTATACGAACCTCCCCGCTTCAGAGTCAGAAGGGAGGTGACAGCCTCATCGGACCCCATGAGCGAAGGATTTCGGGTATGCGAGTACGCACTATTTGCGACGGGGGATTGCAATTGAGATTGCAGGTCTTCATCGTCTTCTATCACAAACCCCTGCGCTTTCGCCTGGGAGATCTTTCGCCTTAAGCGATCGATCTCCTTTTCCATCTCGGCATGCTTGGACCTCTTGCCGATCCGTTTGAAGTTGGACTCGATCTTGCACTCGAGCTTTAGACGATTACACCTCGAGCAACTCTGAAAGGGCTCTTGGACAACATCGCACCTAAGTTTCTGCTGCCTGCATTCGTTACACGCTCTATAGCCCGAACGACGTTAGCAAGTAGATACTTGTGTTATATACGATTAGGTAGGGTAGATAGATGTATTCGTGAATATGAATAAATGTTTCTATCATTATTACGACATGGCATATAGGAAAAATTGGACTATTAGTCATATAAAACGTACCGTTTGACGCCAGGTTGCCTCTTCTTTTCGGGCTCGGCCATAGAGTGGTCTTCATCGCCGATCACGCTACCAGGACTGCTGTCGACGGCCATGCCGCCTTCGCTGCGCTTTCGCTTCATGGAACCATGGCGATGGAGGCTCACAGGGCTGGTAGGGCTCGTAGACGGGGCCGAAACGGCGCCGACAACTGTGTGACCATCCATGCACACCACACACACTCACACACTGTAAAGGATCAATTGGCGAATTGACGAATGATATAGGACGGAATTAGGGTGACAAGATGTGACAGGCCGTTGGGTTTGAGGCAATTTCTTTGCTCCGTATGGCTCCGCGCCGTTATACCGGCCGAGGCTGAGGCTGGGGGGTATGAGCTTTTGCTCTGACTTTCGAAGTCCGAGACCGATCACGGAATTGAGTAATTGGAGGGGTCTGGACTAATAGCGATAAGAGGGATATGAGCAAGAATTTGGGGGAGGAGGCGGCTCTCGTAATTAGAAATTTTGTTTTTTTCTTTTTTTGCCGCTAACGCTAACGCGGGGTGTGTGTGGCGGAAACGAAACAAATTGAGCAACGGGTAACGGGCAACGGGCAACGGGCAACGCGTGGTAAGTGGATATGTTTCTTCTTTCTTTTTTTCCTTTAAATAAAATTTTTTTGTCTTTCTTCTTATTTAAAAGAGGGAAGGGGGAAAAAAAAGAAGACGAAGGGCTAGAAGTTAGTTAAGACTTTTCCTCTTCTTCTCTTTGGATAGCGGTAAGAGTCATCAGCGGTCCCTCCATCAACCCTATAAAAATCTTAGTGCCAGATCCTAACCGGGAAGTTCTTCAATTGACCAAAGGGATTGGATTCAATTTCAAAGCTCGTAAGAATTGGGAATGCACGTAGGGTCAAGTACCAAGCTTACCTAAGGGGCACGAGCATGAGCAGAGCACGAGCAAGACGAGGGTAGTATTGGACTATTCCTCGATTCCTCGATTCCTCGATTCTCCCAACTCCTCAACTCCTCAACGAACAAACGGACAAATCAGATAAATCAGACAAGTCACCTTTGCTAGTCTTTTTCCCAGTGGTTCCCAGTGGTTCCCCCTTGGTTCCCGTCCCCGTCCCCTCTAGCGGACCAGCAGATGCCAGGGCTTGTTAATAAAGAATGAGTTGTTCGCCGTATGCGTTGTGTGTGTGTGTGTGTGTTGTGTGTGCCTTTCGGTGCAGTCTCTGCAGCCTCTGCAGGCTAGTGCATACCCTGTACCAGCCCAATCTGCAGCTTGTGTGCATCTTCCTTCATCTCAGAGGTCGAACTTGCTTCATGCTTAAGCCGCCTAGCACTTGCGAATCAAAATGAGGGGTAACGAAAGTCACACTTTACCATTCTTGGCTAACGGGATACCTTTCCGGGAAGGTCATCCCGGTCCAGTTGATCAGGTGCTCGTACCCCAATTTGTTCTTCGAATAAGAATCCCTGAAATCCCTGACAGAGCTAAGGGGCAATATGAAATCCACCTCGCAAGATATTTACAACTTTTCCCCATTGACTCTTGCAATTCGACTTCTCTCTTCTATAAAATTCGCTATAAGCTGATGACCTTGCAATTGATTCCGTAGCCACCGAGAAAAAGCAAATCCGACGTCGTCTTTGTGACCTGTTTCTATTTCTTCGGTCGCTTCGGCTTAACCAAAAGGAGGTTTACCACCTGCACCGAGCTGCATTTTCCCACCATCCCCGAAATGGGCAAGCCACGGGAGCTCCACAAGGTCACATTGGAATTTGGCGTCAAACTCCTGGTCTGTGCCCAGCCTCCAGCCGAGGTATAGCCCGAGGTGTAAGCGACTCTCCTTTCACTTACATGAATTTATGAGTTTATAGGAAATCGGCGATATGTAAATCACCACCAAGTCATTCTATCAAGTCCTCTTTATCTAAGCTTATAGCTTAATCTTGCATCATAACAAGTGTCAAGGGTACGAACCAAGTACCGACCTGTGTCTCATATTCGGGTGACCTTAAAAGAGTTAGACCACGATGTCGTCCAAGCAGCAGCAGCAGCAGCGGCAGCAGCAGCAGCGGCAACAGCAAGAATCACACCAAGTACATCGAAAACTCGTCAAGGGCAGGCTACGACCACCATCTAAGCCGGCTTCATGTAAATCGTATACCGTCGCCCCGGCTTCGATCAACGAAGTTATTGTAAGGTCGCCAGCTGACAGACAAACAACCCGTACGTGCCTTGTAAATCACGGGGAACTGAATTCACACTCTATGTTAACATGGTATTTTCCCAGGGGCCCCTATCGAGGTCTCATCCGCGGCAGTAGCCCAACCATTCGTGGACCCCGCGGTTCTGGAACGCCATAGGCGCATCGGCGGCCCGACTTGACTGGTTGGAGGAGCTCCCTGTCTCCCAATTCGCTACATCCCACGTCATTTTTTATGTCCATACATGCTTCTTACTCGGCGTACAAGATCATACGGTTGGAACTTCGTTACGTCGTGGGGGCTAGGAGTTGTGCGTACACACCGTTGATGGCACGTAATCTTGGAATATGCCGATAGATGGCAACCCGCCCGGTTAGCCTAGGTCTTGACGTGCGTAAATGCACGGTCACGGTGCATCGGGACCCTAGCCACGCTTCATATTGTTCCAGGACCGAAGATGGTGTGTGCTCGGTCCGGTCCCCTGAGGCATTCCGAACAGCTGTCGCCTGTTATGCCGCCAATATGCAGTCTGCAACGGTGGTTTCACGACTGCTGTAGCTCATTTGTCTTAGACTACCCCCTAACGCGGGTCTTATATCTCCAGAGTCACACACAGCACTACTTCATTATGATATCACCCTTGGGACTCGCGTCGAATTGGTCTGAAACGATATTGGCAATTTGTCTAGCTCCTAACTAGCTTATACATGCGGAGGAACGTGGACAAGACGGTTTAACAGCGGAGAAGGCCTCATGTCAGAATCCAGCCGCTCGGAATATCGGCTAATGAAACACGTGAAATATTCAACCACATATCCAAATATCAGCCCACGAAGAGCTAATACGTTTGTATTATACTTTCATCTCCTGATATTTGACTTGTGTCATCTTGAGGGCCTACAAATTCTGACTATGAGAATCCTTACAGGAATCCCTCGAATAATATTTAACGATATCAATAACTTAATGGACACGTGCTTAAATGTAAGAGGGCTGACTCGGGTTTTATCCTGGTTCTAGAAAAATTCCATAGAATCCAGGACTAAAACCGGCAGGAATAAAGCAATAAAGCTGATTGGCACGTGTTTGTAAGATAACCGCTCAGGTATACAGAGAAGTGTTGAGATCTACAGGGATATTCCAAGGCCCCATACTATGCCACCATCATCTCAACTAAGTTGAGGACATAATATCGAGTTGATCTTCCGTAGCTCGAAATTCTCCAAGGCAGGACAAGTAGCCCGAAACTTAGGAGAAGCATTCACGCCATGAATATCATGAGTCTTGGTGTCATCTAGCCCGGGATTCCAATCCCTAGTTTAAAAAAATGGTTCAACAATTCAGCTAAAATCAAAGCTCACGCACATGCCCACCCGTAACACCATATAATACATTCTTTTAGTCATATGCCATCATTATTTTATATGGATAAAAAGCCCCATAAAGGACAAGAATATAGCGTCACTAAATCACCACACCAGGAGTATATAGGTACATACCTATATATTCCCCGTTTTTAACTTGGCTGATGGCAAACGGCCAAATCTTACCGCCTTCACGGCAGCCTACTACGTACCTAAGTTTATATAATGGAGCTTGAAGTGAGTGCTAGAATATGCAAATACATCGCCGTTAGCTTCAGCAGCTTAAACTATACGACTTGAGTGCTCCCTCTACACCTAGATATGTCGAACATAATCTAAAATAGATGTCAGACCCAGCACGAGCTACTAGTGAGACTATTGCCCTTGGTAGTTGTCAGGACTTAGGCTCTTGTTACACGAGCCTAGCCCTTACTCTCCGGAAGGTATCACGGCTTCTAGGATGGCAGGACTGGCCACCTTGTTTACCAGGGGTGTCAGGACAGGTATGGCGAGGGATGGGGTAGGCTCATTTGTCTGGTGGGCCTTTTTGTTCGACATTCCTGTATATACAAGGACTTTGGTAGCTGTTAAGTTTCTAGCTCTCTGTGCAACAACGTCGTTGTTCTCCTCATCGCTTGGACGGTCTCGTGACAGTAGTCTAGTTGGTTATGGAGTTCGGCTGCGGCTGTAAGAGATTATTACCGAAACATCCAATCCTTTTTGGACCTTTGTAAAGGTTTGAAATGCAATGCCAGAACGCTACACCACAAAAGTGGAAACGTTGTCAAGTCGGGCTCTTGGGTTCTTGCATTGCCTTATCAAGGACGGGACCACGACAGACTTTGACTTTATAGATATTTCTCCCTTGTTTTGTTGAGTGAACTAGACAGATAGAAAGAATACTTAATGAACGAACGACCGTATAAAATTTTAACAAAAACAAAAACATACAACACCAGGGATTCGCTGGTCGTCACCGACCCAACTACTAGTCCGGCAGTATCCGGTTTATCAAAGGGGAGAGCGGACGGGATCCCGAGTTTTCCGGATCTTATGGTCGTATGTGAAAGTTTAGAGTCTAATTTCGGTTGATATACACCATCGTAGGAAGACTGGCGGGTTGAGCTATGCCCCCCTTAAAGGCATGGATCATGGGGAAAAGAGGTGGGGCAGGAATTGCCTAATAAAACACAATACTATGTATAATTAATTTGGTGTAAAGCACATTTTATTGTATGGTGCCTTTAAGTTGATGAGATTTAGGCTATAGGCGGTTGTCGAGTTTGGTTTTCGGTGTGCACTGATGTTTCTCTCACAGAACCTCTAGGTCGAAATACACCCCTCAAAATGTGTAGGAAAGGGGCGAGCAATTTTCTTTTTGGTCAAAAGAGAGTCAGATAGCATAGGTCTTTTAATAAACCATGTCTTAGCCTTGGCACCTAGTAGCCAGGTAAAAGTAAGACAACTGAGGTCCTTTACCAGTGTTATAAGATACCGAGTGAGGAGGAAGCTATCTTAGTCTTAAGCAACTTCCCCTAGCCCGCCGCAAGCTTCCTGAACGCACCTACTGAAAAGGGTTGGCTTGCTTGCTATCTGCTCATCTTTCGAGTAAGTTATTGAGGCCTACGCTAAGGCGCTAGATCTTGAAATAGAAAAAAAAAATGGAGATGCGACTCGAAAACGTGGTCAGACTATATACGCGCCGTCGGGGCTCTTCTAAGGAGTTGGGACGACTCGCGTCCTGAATAACGGAACAAACACTGCTGATAACGCACAGGCATGGAAACAAAAGGGGTCACATCTGGCCAGCTGTAGTATTTAATTATTTGCAGTCTGGTAGGCAAATCTTTATTCAAACCACAGCATCTAGGTCTGCGTTAGCATCGGACTACCTATCCAACACCCAACACCGCAGCATCCAAACATCGTAGCCTCGTCGACATTACATTCTGTCCAGCCTCTGCCCCCCAAGCCAGATAGATCTCAAAGTGTCCAGCCTAGTCCAGCCAGGCCAACACGTTCGCCAACAAAAAATTGAAACCAAGTCCTTCTATGTATCTCTTTCCCAACCAAGCCCGTCCTCCAAGGAAGCAGCAAAAATCTCTTTGCTATATGTAAACTGTTGCCAAGCCATATGAAAAAAAGAAACCAAGACCAGAACTTTTCTCCCTAGGTATCGCCGCGAATCGAAAATATGATATTGGAAAAATAAAAGAAAAAAGCCGCCTTTGAACCCCGATAATCCCTACAAGCATGCTACAACATGCCCCTGAATCTTGGTATCTTCACCCCCATCTTCTCTCCACTCTCCCCTCTCCTCTCGTATTATCTTCATTTCTCCACCACTCCCGACTAGGGCGACTGTCTCCGCGCCCTATACTGACTCCCACCTCCCCCTCCACCTGCACCTGCACCTCCACTTCTGCCGCTTTCTCTACGCCCCCGTCCGCTAAACAGACGCTTCAAGAGCCCAGGCTTCTCCTCCGCCACACCCTCGTGCATACCCGGCCCCGCCTCTTGTTCGTATTCATACTCTTCCCCATCATCATCATCATCTTCGTCATCCCGCTCGTCTTCGTACTCATACTCAGGCGGTTCATCCGCATTTACACCCGAACCCGCGCCAGCAGCATCTTCCACCACCGCCGCGCGCCCGGCGTCCTCCCCCGCGTACTCGTACCACAGCCGCGGCACCAGCAGCCGGTACGGCACGGTGATGCCCGCCGGGTCCCTGGCGTTGACCTCGACGTTCAGGCACACGTCCAGCCCGCCCGCGAGGTCGACGTCGTGCCCGCCCTTCCTGCGCTCCTTGACGCTGAGCCCCGTCGGCGTCCGGTGGAACGGGCGCATCATGGGCGGAGGAAGAGGCGCCGCCGAAGCCGAGGCCGCACCACCACCGCCTTGCTCGTCGTCGTCGCCCGCGCTGCTGTAGTACGCGTCGTACTCGTTGTTGCGCGACGACGACGACGTCACCGGCTGCGTGAACGCGCGGCGCGGCGGGCGGGCCGTGAAGAACGAGTCGTCGCCGGCCTCGTACTCGTCGTTGCCTCCGCCGCGGAGGTGCGGCGCGTTCCCGTTGCCGCTGACGCTGCCGCGGCGCCCGTAGTCCGGAGGAGGCGCCGGGGCGAAGGCGCCGGGCCGTTGTGCTCGCTGCTGCTGCTGTCTTGGGTATTGCTGCTGCTGCGGCGGTAGTGGCGGGTGGTCGTACTGCTGGCCCTGATCATCGTTGTATTGAGCTTCGTCCTCCTCGCTGTCCGGACCCCAATCACCGTTGATGCCGCCGTCGTCCTTGCTGCTACTCCGACGACCGAAGCCGAAGCTAAAGCTACTACCCCGCGGACGGGAGGCCGATGAATCACCGCGGCCTAACGACAGGGTCCGCAGCAGCTTGTTCGGGCGGGAGCTGCCGTCGGACGAGGCGCGCCGGGAGAACGACCGGAACAGGCCTCCTCCTCCGCCGCCGCCGCCGCCGCCGCCGCCGCCGGAGATCGGCGGGCGCGAGCGGTCCACGATGTCGCGCGGCGCATCGGGGCGGACCTTGGGGCCTCGGTTCTTGGAGGAGAGCGAGAGCCGGCGGAGAAACCCGCCCGGTCGGCTGCCCGGCGGCGTGCCTTCGGGGGTAATTTCGAACTCCTCCGGCGGTGGGGTAGACGGAGGCGTCAGCCCGGGAGTGTACTCGCGGATAGAGCACCAGTTGCGGTGCGGTAGGAGACGCTTGTTATTGCGCGGCTTGCCGTCGACGCCGTGGAGGAAGATAGGAATCATATCCTCGTCGGTCTCCTTGTCGAAATGATGAACTTTATTGCGCTTATTCAATATGTCTGCCATTAGATCAGGAGGTGGCGTATTGGCGATAGCCGATGAGATGATGTTGGGCATGTAGCGGAAATCCTTATGCTTGGCGAGTTTCTGCTTTGCATTCGAATAGAATTGGCCGACTGCGGCTAGATGGACGTCGCCGCTTAGGATCGTTATACGCACGGACTTGTCCGCGGCAAGATCTTGGAGGTCTTCGATGACGAACCTCCGCTCGTCCTTGTGGTTCTTTGCTGTCCAGTGGTCATCTAGATCATCGAGGACTTCGACGCCTCCATCGAAGCGGTTGAGGAAATTACCTAGCAATCCTGCTTTTCCGAGGGCTTTGATAGGATCCAGTAACCGAGAAGTTAGGCTGGAAAAGATCAGCATACAACATAATACTTGGGTAATTAGTAATGGGTGGTACTCACATATTCTCTAGCCACACAAGTCGGGGGTAGGCAACAGGAACCCCCAGGAGAACGAGTAGGTGCTGCGTTTCGCCCTTGACCATTTCATCATAGCAGCGGTCCATGAGCTTCTTCCACGTATCCTCCCGCACGACCTCGTCTCTGGTTCGCTCGGTCCGGCAATCGACAGCGAGGAGCGCGACCTTGCTCCCCAGGGACATGAACATGCTACGGCTCAGTTCGTGGATATATGGCCCTGGTTTGGTTCCAAGAGCCCAACTCGATTCTGACTGTTCCGTTTCCTCAGGCAAGCTCTGGTGCTGGAACAGCATGTAATACTTGAACGCGACGTTGCCTAGGCCGGTGAACACGGGCGACTTCATGAAATGGTGAGGGTAAGAGCCAAAGCCGTCGATGATATCGTGGTCGTCGTACATGTTGACCATGGGGATTTGGCAGTTCGCTAGACTGAATAGCCCTTGTGAAAACCACATCATGTACCTATTGAGGTAAAACTGTTCCATCTCGTCCTGCATTTCTGCAGTGAATGGGGCGTTGTTCTTGTGTAAGGGGTTCTTGATATGCAACCAATTTTGGAACAGATGAGTATCTCGCATGACAGCATCGTTATAGATCTGGTCTCCGCCTCCAATCATGACGTGGAATGGTCTTGTCTGATGATTATTGAGGACATCGCGCCACATGGGATCGGGCCCGCTAAGATCATCCGGATTTACACTCAGACTGAATCCATTGCAGCTGTGGAACATGATATTCATCGACTGGTCGCGAGCAGGGACCCAGAAACCCATTGCAGGACCGTGGTTGATGCGGTAGGCGATCCTTTGCTGCTTATCCCGGAGCTCAACCTCGATGTTGAATCTCCAGAACGTGTAGCCCCGTTCCGCGTGTAGACGAAATCCTCGCACATCCTTGTACTTCCCAATCTTCTCTCCATCAATCTGAGTGCGTCGTTTGCGACTAGTAAACGAGCCAGGCGGATCAGGTGCGTTGTTGAAGTCAGGGGCACTTCTTGTGATCTCGAATAAGCCATCGTCAGGTTCCAACTTCGAAACGTCCTTGCCTTCTTCTAGGTGTTCTACCGGCCGCACATAGAGAGTCTCTCCTTTCCGGCCAAGTTTCGGTATGCCAGCAATCGGGTCCACGTATTCCGGTGGAAGTTCCCCATGCAGCTCCGCGGGAGGCGGTGGCAGGAGCTCGATTGGCTGGACAAAAAGCCTAAGAATTGGTGGAATGTCATATGACGATTCTGCGTCCTTCGTGACAACCATGACGGTACCTCTCCATATCTGTCGCTCAGGAAGTGAATTGTTGCGATTTATTCGCGGATTCGGCTTTTCATATCGAATACCGCAATAACGTAGCAATGGCCCACACTGGAGATATAGTGGTGGTCTAAACTTGGTAGGACCTCGTGTTTCCTCATAGGACCCGTCGAAGCCCTCTGGTCGCGTTGTCGCGCTGCTTCTGCGCCTTCCACCAGTCTCCCACCACGGTGTGTTCTTATCAAGACCGTCGGCAGGTTCCTCATTGAGATCTAGTAGCATACCAGCCAGTGTGCCGATTGTAGCACTTTTCCACTCGTCCAAATACTGCGGCGGTTGATACATCCCCCGGCCGGGCTTGAGCTTGCTCCGATGCATATAATCATGGAAACCATGCTCATGGCTACCATCAGAGTCGTAATCATCGTCGTAAAACTCTTGAGCTTCATGCTTTCGATCCGGAAACTTGACGGATTTTACGGTAGTTGTACCAGGCGCCCTGGGAGCCTCGGTATTTCGTAATGAGCTTTGGAACGTCGGCTGTTGAGGCGGGAGCTGTTGACTGTTTGCTCCTACCGTGTTGGTTGGATTGAAATCGAACGCAGCAGCTAGATTCTTCCGTCGAACTGGCGGGACCTCATAATCCTCTTCGTCATCGAACCGAGCACCTCTTGCTTGAGGTATATCGTCAATATACTCTGGCGGAGTAGGAATGTCTCCAGCCGTTGCATTTGTAGGCTGAACAATAGCATTACTAGGGGGTTCATTTACTTCCTGGGCTTGCATATTGCGTCTTTGATAAGCCAAAGACCTCTCCTCAGCTTCCTTACGCGCAGCAAACCATGGGTCGCCAGGTGGATTCTTCTGAAGCTTATTGCTTCCACTACGGCCAACAGCAAATCCTCCTGCTGGAGGGGTGATCGGTGATACTGGTGAGCCGCCATCCACCTCTCCTGGTAGGTCAACGTCATTTTTAGAAGCTCTCTCACGAAAACTCAAGTTACGCTGTGGTAAATCAACCTTCTCGGTCGTCGCAATATTTCGAGTCTTCGCAACTGGGATCCGAGAGTTGGTAGGCTGATCCGGTGTTACATATTGCTTGTGTTCCTCTGGTGGGTTCTGAGACAAAGGCCCCTGAAATACTGCAACCGATGGCTGGGCCTGCACAGGATCGGCGACAATTGCCCGCGACTCTTCATGTTGTGTTATAGATTGACGCCGGCCTCTGGACTGATCCTTCTGACTGCCTGTGCGTTCCGGTGGAGGTTGGAGGTTTTCTTTGTTCGCAGCATTTTGCTTTCGCGCTGCCTTTTCCCTTGCCCGCCGTTCGGCAGCCTCCACACGGGCTCGTTTTTCCTCTTTAGTGATGCTATCGAGCGTAAGCTCCAATTTTTGTAGCGGCGACCGGTCATCTGCCCATGTAGGGCGCTTTACTGGCGCGTTGAAAGTCCCTTGCCTCTTGGGTGAAGTCGGATCTACGGTCACTTTCTCTGGCGGATCCCCGTTCGCTGGCTGTTGTATGGATCCGGACTTTTCAGTGCTCTTATCTAATTCCCTGCTCACACCTCCACTTTCGTCAAAATTATGTCGTGATCGGTCAAGAACAGGTGCTCTGGCCTGCTTCTCAGCTGGCGGAGTAGCGTCTTTATAAAAAGACTCGGAATCCATAGCAGCAACTCGCGCTTGCGGGGACGGGAATCTGGGAGACCCGAACCTAGGGGAGCCGAATCTGTAGGCTGAGATGGGCGGCCCCGGCTGGCCGTTTGCGTTGTACGAATAAACAGGACTATAAGCGGGACTGCCGTTTCTGTAAGGGTCCTTGTAGCTAACCGGCGGAGCTTTAGGGACGTCGGGAGCAGCCGGGGGAGGTGGAGGAGAGGGAGCGGTGGTCTCGACGTGGACGCTATCCTCTTGAGGTTTACTGGCGCGTCTCCGCCGCCTCTCCTGCTGCTCTGGAGGATATTGGTTTTGCCCGTAGGGTAGAGTGGGCGGTCGAGGAGCAAGGCTGGTCGCTTGGAAATTGGAGGCAGCAGGAGACTCTAAGGGGCTGAAGGTAGAATCGGTATGAGCGTCAGTTACGGCAGTCTGTATAGATGCTCGGTTGGATCGCGGCTGAGGCTGGGACTGGGACTGAGACTGAGACTGAGATTGAGAGACGGGCTGCTCTAGCGAATCTCTGCGACTGGGCTGATCGTAGTCGCCGGAAATGCGACGAGCTTTAGGTGGTGGCAATTGGCCCCAATATGGCGCAGACATAATGGGCAGCTGTCGGGCTCGGCAGTGATTGGGTTGCGAGACAGGCTGATCTAGAGACTGGGGGAAGGCAGCTATTATCTGCGGGCGTCCATGATAGACCAATGCCGTGCAGACACATGCAACTCGGGTATGGTAAGTAATTAATGCAGGGGAAGAAAGCCCTGGGGATAGGTACAGGATATTAATCACGGAGTAGCAGTGGTGGACATGAGAATTGTCTCAGAAAGCTTGAGTGTATTATTGATCTAAGTAGGTTAATGTATTCAGAGAGAGAGAAAATAAAAAAATAAATTGGCTGGTAATAAACCTATTTTCAGCTTTCCAAGGCTGGGGGCCGGGGGGAAGCAAAAAAGATGCCAGGATCTTTTTATCCCTTTCCCGTTTGGATCATTACCTGGGCAAGCCTTATAACCTTGGCTACAATTTACAGGCTACAAGTTACAAGCCTCAAGCCTACAAGTCTCCCGGGTTTTCGTTTGAATCCTGGTGCGGGAGGCCGGGAACAGCCCGTGTACCGGGTAAGACATAGATCTGGCCTCGTACGAGAAAATCTACTATGCACCTAGATATGTAAGTTATATTGTGTTGTGAGTATGGCGCTTAGAAAAGAAGCGGTCAAGTCTTTCGTCGGAGTTTTCTCTGATTTTTTGTACTTATATGACTGTATGTAGGGTGGATTCTGTGTGTTAGTCGGACATAATGGGGATTGCGTCTCTCTCTCCAAATACAGATCCTAGAACTTTAGCAGTTGGGATCGTCGTGGCACACGATAGACATCTGCTGATAAGATCGGAAGAGAGCCGAAACAACGGTGGCTGGTAAGGATCGTGTTCGCTTTATAGTCGGAATATATCGCATTTCTATCCGATAAAACGACAGCATACTCTTATTCACCTACCTAATCCGTATAGTAGATGCGCGATGCATGTTATGTGCATGTTATATGCTGGTTATGCGATCAAGGTCGAAGCTATAAGTGTCTTGTCGAGATATACAAGATAGATTTCGAGTTGTGAACTTAGACTTCAATTCGCCGACAAGTTTTACTTAAGAGGTCGGGAAGAGCCGTCGCGTCCAATGGATCCAGATTTTGCAGCTCCTTAGTTCTTTAATTAGATCTCTGCTGGTGGTTTATCACTAGATCCTAGTTCGAAGGTGATGTCATCCCCGGATGAGGAATACTCGATATTCGTGCTATAGTAAATGAGCAGATGTAAAGAACACAGTGGCATAAGAAAGTATAGGTGCTTTAAGTATATACTTGTAAATAAGAAAACCAGAAACTTATAAGTTGGTTAAGAGTTACATATAGTCAATGATTCCTATTCGACTTTATTGCCAAGTCTAGGTGAAACTATCATGAGCGAAGATTGGCAGATTGGCTATTCATAGGTACAATACAAGGTCTGACCGCTTACGTGTTATTACGATCTAAGCATTCTTAGTTATTGCATAACTGGGTACTATTATACGCTTAATCCATTTTAGGGGTCCCCCAGCCAGCAAGCAGCCAATCGTAATTCAGTCTTGACTCGGGGCGGTCTCCACAAACTGGGATGATCTAGACCTAAACGGCACTTTTGGCGCGTGGCTTGGAAGCGTTTTAGAACACCTGGCTTTCCGCTGATTGAACAGTAAGCGCCTATGATAGTAGAAGATACAGGCCCCGTCGCCACAGCCTACCATCTTAGTATCTTACGCATTTACAACGTGCAACAACCGAGATTCTCTCTTTTCTATCTTGTCTTTGTTCACTCTGCGCATTCATCATATCAATTTGGTGACGCAAATACAATACCATTGCAATATTTGATTACCAGACTACATGCCCGTCACTTGATGGAGAGACTGTCGTTTCCTCATCTGTCAAGGTACCCTTTCGCCGTTTCATAAAAGGGGTTTCGTGCTTTTTGCCTTGAGCAAAGCACTTTTTGTTTCGTCTAGCCTTAGTATTTTCCCGGCTACCAATCAATACCTATTTGCCTACCTACCTACGTGCCTAGGTTCCGTCTTCGAAATACCTAAAGTTAACTCTGCTACCGGACTCGTCATCCCGTTGCCTAACTCAACCGATCTCGACCTGTCCGTCCCATTATCCTAAACTCTAATATACCAAACCTTTTACCTAAGCTTTAAATTTGCCATTTCAACTACGATCGATTTGTCCCGAGGCTCGCAAGGCGTTTAACGAACGCCCGCTCATCTGTCAGCATGAAGCTCGCTCCCCTGGTCGGTCTCGTTGTCGGCAGCCTGGCTGGACTAGGCACCGCCGCCTCGCCTCGCTGGAATTTGGATTCCAACGATTATTACGTCCTCCACCTCGAACGCGACGTCCAACCCGATCATATCGCATCCCGACTAGGTCTTAGACACGAGGGCCAGTTAGGCCAACTGCCAGGACACCACATATTCTCCGCCTCCGTAAAAACCGAGGACGATGTCGTTCGGCGCGCGGTGCAAGAACGTCGACGGAAGCGATCGCTAGGTGGTGTAGACGTCCTCGATAGTGTAAAATCTGTTCATAAGCAAAAGCTGCGGGCTCCCATGCAAAAGCGAGTCGTACCACCGCCTCCATCCGGTCGTTATCCCACGAGACGAGCGGATCAGCCTGACGCGAAGGCAGTTGAATATCAGAAGTCAGTCATGAGTCAGCTTGACATCTCCGACCCGATATTTAACGAGCAGTGGCATCTCTTCAACCCTGTCCAGCTGGGACACGACGTAAATGTTACTGCCGTGTGGCTCTCGGGCGTCACTGGCAAGAATGCTACAGTAGCCATTGTGGACGACGGTTTGGATATGTACAGCAACGACCTGAAACCGAATTACTATGCCCAAGGTAGCTGGGACTACAACGACAATAGACCAGAGCCCAAACCGAGCTTGGATGACGATAGACATGGTACCCGATGTGCTGGTGAGGTTTCAGCTGCGAGAAATGACGTGTGTGGTGTTGGTGTGGCATACGACTCCAAGATTGCCGGCATTCGGATTCTAAGTAAAATGATCACTGATGCGGACGAGGCCTTGGCGATGAATTACGACTTTCAACATAACGATATTTACTCTTGCTCCTGGGGACCACCGGACGACGGGAGGTCGATGGACGCCCCTGGTATTCTTATTAAGAAGGCTATGTTGAATGGTGTACAGAAAGGACGTGGCGACAAAGGATCTATATACGTTTTTGCTAGTGGTAATGGTGCTGCGAGTGAGGATAACTGCAATTTTGATGGTTATACGAACAGCATCTACAGTATTACCGTTGGCGCCATTGATAGGAAAGGCTTACACCCTTACTACTCGGAGAAATGCTCAGCGCAGCTTGTTGTTACCTACAGCAGTGGCAGTGGAGATGCGATCCACACCACCGACGTAGGCGAGAACCAGTGCTATAAAGGACACGGTGGTACTTCTGCCGCAGCGCCTTTAGCTGCAGGTATCTTCGCTCTTGCTCTCGAGGTTCGCCCCGACTTGAGTTGGAGAGATATGCAATACATTGCACTTCAGAGCGCGGTGCCCATCGACTTCGAGGAGGGTGAATGGCAACCCACTACCATTGGCAAGAAGTACAGCCACACTTTCGGATACGGCAAGATTGATAGTTACGCGCTCGTGGAGACGGCCAAAACATGGAAGAATGTCAAGCCTCAGGCTTGGTACTATTCTCCATGGCTACATGTTAACAAGGACATCCCCCAAGGAGACCAGGGATTATCGGTTAACTTCGAAGTCACTAAAGATATGCTCAAGGAGGCGAACTTGGAGCGTCTCGAGCATGTAACCGTCACCATGAACGTCGAACACACCCGTCGAGGCGATCTGAGCGTTGATCTTATCAGCCCGGATAACGTAGTCAGCCACATCTCTACCACACGTAAGCTCGACACCAGCAGCGAGGGTTATGACGACTGGACTTTCATGAGTGTCGTTCACTGGTAAGTTTTGTCCGACTTGAAGTATTTCAACAAATTTCACTAATTAAATTAGGGGTGAATCTGGAGTTGGCACATGGACACTCATTGTCCGTGATAGCAAGGTGAACGACGACTCTGGCAAATTCGTCGACTGGCATCTCAAGCTATGGGGTGAAAGCATCGACGCTTCTAAGGCTACCTTGTTGCCTATGCCAAGCGACGAAGATGATGCTGATCACGATGTGACCTCCACTGCTACTCCCACTGCCGCCACGACCAGTCTTCCACCGCCCGCGGACGCCACTGATACCGCCATACCCACCGCTCTTCCCTCGGATCACCCTGAACGCCCCATCAAGCCTAGCAAGACGACCGGCGAAAGCGTTGCTACCGAGACAGGCACCGAGTCCGCGGCCGCGGAGTCCACTACCGCCGCGAGCTCGTGGCTTCCCTCGTTCCTCCCGACTTTCGGCGTGTCCTCGAGCACGCAGGCCTGGATCTACGGCTCCATCGGCCTGATCGTGGCCTTCTGCGCCGGGCTCGGCGCCTGGTTCTGGTTCGTCCGCCGGAAGCAGCGCCTAAACAACCCGCGCGATGACTACGAGTTCGAGCCGCTGAACCCGGAAGACGCCGGCGGCGACAGCCTCGGCGGCGCTCCCGGCGAGAAGGGCCAGAAGCGGCGCGGCGGCGAGCTGTATGACGCGTTCGCCGGCGGCAGCGAGGACGAGGAGGACCAAGAGACGGGTCACTTCGACCTAGCCAGCCGTGATTCCGACGACGATTCCGACGACGACGACGAGAGGGGGAATGTTAATAACGAGAAGCAGGGCTCTAGATTGCTAGGCGATGGTAGATAGGGTCTGCGGCGGGATACAGTGTTTTAGTAGAAGCGGCTTAGCTCAAAACCACGAAACAAATCAACCTTAGAAATTCTCACGGCGCGCTGTCATTACCGTCATTCCTGTGTATATATAGGTACTTAGTATAGTATCGGCATATGGCATGGTCCGTACGGCGTTTGGGTGTTTGAATTGAACACGGATATTACCATTCATTAACCTAAATTGCTTAACTCGCCGACTTGGCTTGTGACGACCTCTACTTGTTTATGTGTTGCAATATATATGTCGAGTATCACAGCCAGCTGTGTTTCATAGGAAGACGTTTCAGCCGCACTGATTCCATAGGTGGTGGTAGCATTATCCGAGTAACAATTAATACCACGCACATCTACATACAATCCACGTTGAATGGATGGGTTAAATGCACCAGTACTGATGTCTAAAAAGCCCCTATGCAGAAGATACGAAAAACGCATGAACAGCAGAACCAGCCAAAAAAAAAAAAAAAAAAAAAAGTATGGCTTCTTCGTAGCGAGTAATAATGGATGGATCCTAGAAACGCCTGTTTGCACCAATTACCTCCCTCCCCCCTTTAGTAGTTTATTTCACCTCCATACATACATACGTACGTCGCATGTATGTATGTATGTATCTTGGCTTGAACTGCTGCCCTCTTGTAATGATGCTCTTCTCTTCTCTTCTCTTGATCGACATTTTGAATCCTCATAGAGAAGATAGACTTGCATGCTTGGTTGGATAGGAGGTACCTAGGTGCTTAGTTCAACGCACTCGGCTTCTGTTCGAAAGCCGCTCTTGCCCAAATCAGAACAACCCATCATCATCCTCTTCCTCTTCCTCTTCATCATCCATTTCTTCTTCCTCGTCGTCTTGCCCATCCTCTTCCTCCCCATCATCATCGGAAGCAGTAGCAGCAGCATCAGTATCAGCAGCACCAGCACCGGACGTGGGGACCCACTAGGCGGTAGCCGCGGACTCGGAGCCGAAGCCGTCCCTCTCCATGTCGCGGACGTACTGCTGCCAGACGTCGATGGCGCCGGCGTAGAACTCGACGTGGGCGTCGGCGAGGCCGCCGAACTGGTGCTTGAGCTCGACGCGCTTGATGCGCTCGAAGTCCACCACCTCCTTCACCACCTCCTCGTCGAACGCCTCGCTCGTCTTCTTGGCCCGCTCCGCCTCGGTAGTCAGCTCGTCGATCCGCATCTCCAGCTTGCGCAGCCGCTCCCGCCGGCTCGCCTCGTGGTCTACCCCCCGCACGTCCTCGATCTTGGACCGGATGAACCCGCCCGCGCCGCCCAGCGCCCCCGTGCTGCCGTACCCGTACCCCGACGCCAGCGCGTCCCGGTCCACCGTCGACTTGTTGAGGTACTCGGTCAGCTGCTCGTGGTCCAGCTGCTTCTGCTCGCGCGCCTTGAGCAGGTTTTTGAGGGCTTGGCTGTAGGCCTGCATGTCGCGCAGGCTGCCGAGGTAGTCCTGGTCCGTGTGCTCGCGCAGCTTCTTCAGCCCGGCCGCGGTGTCCTCTATGCTGGCGGCGAAGCCGTGTACGGCACTCTCCACGCCCGGCTCCAGCGTGATCAGCTTCTGGAATTGCTCTGTAAGATCCCGGAGGTCGGTCTCGAGGTCCACCTCCCGCCGGGCCACCCGCGCCACGACCTTCTCCACATGGCCAAGGTCCTCATCTAGTTTGTCGCTCTTCTCGCGAACCTCGATGAAGCGCTTGTCGTGCTTGTGTACCTTGGTGAAGGCATTGATAAACGTATCGGCAAAGTTGTCAAAAACACCTCCGCTGCCCTGGTCTGAGGTGGTGCTAATTCTAGAGGCTCGGGACTTCATCGTCGCATTCCAATCGGGAGATTCGAGGAACGTGTGGAAGATGGGAGCTCGGCGAAGGATGGGGTGTAAGGTAATGCGCGTAAGGAAGCGTTGTAGAGAGAAGGCTCGTCTATTGGTGAAGTCGGGGCCGAAGCGGTCGCCTCGCACATACTCCATTCGCTGCTTGTCTGGCAGCGGCGGTACCGCACATGCTGCATAGTCCTTGGAGAGGGTCTTGTAGAGGAAGACAAAATCGGTGAATCGTCGGCGGGATGTGAATGTGGGTTTCTGGAAGGAAGGGAATGTCGACTGTCGAAACGGTTAAGCACTTTGTATCCCCCAGTATATTACAGGAGTCGCGGTCTTACATTAGTAGTGATCAAATATGATACAAAGGCATCTTTGGAGCCATCTTGTTCCTTGCGGGGCTCGGACACGATACACTCGAGTATGTCGCCAGACAGACCTGGGTCCTGACGCTCCAGGTCGGCACCATGGCGTTGCTCTTCAAGACTCGGCGGTTCAGCTTCTATTGTGGGTGTTGATGAGCTCGAGCCGGGCGCTCCGGCTGCGCTGCTACCGCTATTCCAAGGAATGTTGGAGAATGTGTCTTCGTCGATGACCGCCATCGTGAGTGGGGTGCTAGTCCAGTTTAAACCGGCAGCCTAATCCACAATTCGACTCTCGTTGATTCTAGTCTAGAGCTATAGATAACACGTATGACTATGGTAGCTATCGCAATACTTGGTCGCAAATACGTTGTTACTTGGAGGGTATCGTAGCTCTGTCGTCGCAGGTTTATAAGTTTGCAGGTCGCAAATGGTGTGAAGTTGATGATGCGGGATTGGATTGGCTGCAAGGTTGTAAGGTTGTAGGGTGCCCAAGGTGTAGGTGTAGGTGGGGGAGTGCGCTGTGGTACTTGTACGGCGGAGCAAAAATAGCTGCCTGTCTTCCTGTCAGGTACACTGTAAGACTACGTCACGGCATGCAATTAAACGATTTGATCTTATGCAGCTCCCAGGTTATAAAATAACCCCTATAAATTCATTAGCACCGTTAACAACCGACGTTAACGACTGTATTCTTCTCCGCTTAGAAATGCTTCATATCTTGAACTGCCAGAGAACCCAGACATCCCTTTGCATTAACACCCGATCAATCCAAAGTGCCAGCAGCCCTTGTATTATGTAGCCTCATCTAAGCCCAGAAATATCTCACAAACGAGCGTACGATCCTCACGCAGAATTCTATATGCTGTGTGAGGACATGTGTGCGTCACGATACTTGTCTGTCTCATTAGTATAGCTTCCTCCAAGCGTACCTAGTTACCATACAAAGGATGTCCAACTAGGTATCCGACAATCAAGTCCTGCGCCTCCACGTAGACCATACTCAAGCGCCTCGCGCCCTCGACCGCCAGCAGGCCCAAGCATCCCTCCGGGTCAATGCCCCAGGCCGAGCACTCCCCGCCGCCATTGTCATCGTGGAAATCCCTGAACGTGGTTCTCCAGCCCGGGGCCCAGTAACGGCCTTCTACGAAGTGAAAGGGGGACCCCATGAGATTCTTCAGAGCCGACATCCCTTTCTGGCTGAACTTGGGATCGACCATGTGTCCGTCGTTCTTCTTACAGAAGGTTGCCATGGCCTTCAATATTAGCCCTATCCCGATCCAGGCCCACCCCGACGATGTAGCGCTCCCACCCGTCGCCCGTGCCGAGGTCGTGCTCCCAGATGACGGCGTAGACTGTGCGAGGACCAGTGCGTGTCAAGGCATCTGCCGGCCCCCGTCTCTTACGAACGGCCTCTAGCTGATCTAGCATACGCTTCGGAAAACGACCGTATTCGATCTCCTCGATGAATTTGCGTTGAGGGTCGACATACGACTCGGTGTCACTTTCCAGGGGAATCTCCCCATTGTCGTCGCTGTCGTGAAGTTGGAGTTGGGATTTGAGGGGAGCAGGAGGTGACAAGTCGGTGTGCTCGAGGTTAAATTTGAATCGTACCCTTCGCTCCTTGTCGTTACTATCAACGACGCCAACCTGTTGAACTCGTCCTGAAATCTCAGCGTTGGACGGGTTGGTGCTCTCGATGTCGACGTTCTCGAGGTTAGCTTTGAATCGTACTCTTCGCTCCTTATCGCTAATATCAACGTCAACTTGTTGAACTAGTCTTGAAAACACAGCGTTGGACTCGTTGGCTCTCCCGATGCCAACGCCGACGCCCTTGCTATGGTAGGATTGCAACATTGTATTTAGGATTTTCGATGTTTCAAGATCCAAAATGACGAATTCGAGGGGATAGAAGAATGTGAAGAGACAATACGGAAAATAGAGGTACAGCTCTCCAGTTATTGTCCGGACTTATAATACCCTATCTAAAGTCAACGGCGAACGAGCCGGAACGAGGCGTCGATGCTTATGGCGTTGTCTCCAACACCGTATCCTTGGCGGCAAGCCTCCACGGGATGTTATGAGCCACTACAATGCAGTACGGAAAGCAGCCACTACCAACATAGGCCATAGGCAATACTATTTTGGGTTATCCGAGATCATAGGCGTTCGAGGCAGTTCACGCCCATTCAATATTAGAACATGATAGGGGAAGATCATCGGACCTCAGCCCCAACCACAGCTCACCAAGTCATGTATATTTACAAACTAACTCCGACACGCAAGCAGGCTTTCCTCCCCAAGCACCCGTTAGGAAAGACCTACTCCGGCAGTTTGAAGCCCAGATCATCCCTATCCTCACTGATGATCCTCCCCCACTCGAGCAGCAGGCGGAACATGTAGACCGCCATATCCTCCCCCCTGATAGCCTTATCCGCCCACTTGCGGCCCTGCTCCGCGATCCAGCGGGCGTCCTCGAGGCGGGCGGTCGTGAGCTGGGGGCGGTCGTTGATCGGGCCGCGGTTCTTGAGGCCGACGAAGTACGCCATGGTGCTGTGGAGGGCGTGGTACCGCAGGTCGACGGGCACGAAGTGGACCCACGGCAGCAGGCGCTCCGTGTACCACTCACGAAAGATCGACGACAGCACCGGCACGCTGTTGGAGCGCAGCGTCGGGAGCAGGTGCGCCGGCCCGCCGTCCGCGCTGTCGGTCAGCATCACGTACCGGTAGTCGAGCGCCTTGCGGGCCTCCTCGAAGCCGAACTCCCGCTGCAGCAGCTGGCAGTTGGCGTCCTCGCAGGGCTCCGAGTTGGTGAACGAGAACTCGAAGGGCAGCGGCCCGTTGGCCACTTTCGTCGGTGTCTGCTCGTACTGGAACTTGGTCTTCCCGTCGGCTTGGACGCCGAGGAGCATGGTCACCTCGTCCGCGGCGCTGGCGTTGTTCACCAGATGGACAAGCCGATGTCTGTGTCCGCCGACGAGAGACTGGCGTGTCTCAGCCCGAGATTCTCTAGCAGGTGCTTGCCAAACGACAATGTCCTTTTTCTTGTCGAACAACGTCATTTCGACTTCCAAGAATGCCCAAATATTATTAATCGGGATAATAATGTCGCTGAAGCTATCCGTTTTGGACCTGCTGAAGAGCGGTAGGAGGTCTTGGTGCAAATCGTCAAGGTGAGGCGTCGTATGAAAGTCGTGGAGGTTGAATATGTCCGGCTGGTGGCATGGGTCGAGAAACATCTCCCAGTCTTCCAAAAACTGGCCCTGCGAGTGAGGCTTGACACACGAAGTACAGAAGTCCCGAACATCCCACTGAACTCCACCGCGGGCCGCCGATCCAGGCGGACACGCTAGAGCTTCGAGCTGCCGAAATTTCTTTGCGGATACGTACGGTTGGGCAGCTGATCCCGGCAGTGCCCTAGACGCATCCATCAAGTTACTCTCCGGCAGTGCAGAGTCGTCTCCTCGGCGTGGGCGCAAGCGATTCGGGAGAAGTTGGAACCGAGACTGACTTCCAGCCATAGTTAATCTGTGAACATCGTCCCAAGGAACCAAGATCCTTGGCCGTTCCTTCATATTGATAGCAATAGACATGTCGGGTAGATGTTCTGCGAACGGCATAATTATCCATATGGTTTCCTCCAACACCGCTTCTGCGTAGATATCCTTTGGTCGATTATGAGATGCTTTTCCATTGGCAATGGTAATGATGCCGATATCCGGCAAGCCCTTTAATTTCTCGAAGCCGTTCTGGATTTGCTGTGGTGTCATCCCCCAAAACGGTCGAAGATCCTTTTCCATCTGGTCGAACCTGTCGATGACGACTGAGTTATGCTTCCGCGCATATTCGAACCACTTGTCGAAGTTTGGCGGAGGGTCGCGTCCATTGTGGCGGTCCTTATACTCGGCAACCGCAAGCTTTAGAGTAGTGCTGACGCTCGCGTGTCTTAGCCAGCGATCGGCTTCCACTCTGTTTTTATATACGAGATCGTCAACCGGGTGGCGATCCACCATTTTATGCTTCGCTACAGCAAAGATTACAGATGTAAGAATAATACAAATTAGTAATGCCATGAGGAATACTCGCTTGAAGACGACTATCCATCTCATGTCGTTCGTGTATGTGAACATAATAAACCCAACAGAGATAATAGAGAGTGCGGCCAGTGTTGGACCAGATGAGGGCTGCAGATATGTTCCGATCAACAAAACATTCTGAATACTCCCCATCATGCCCGAAGTGAAGGTCGCAATAGCTGTAGGCTCCAACACCGTGGCATCACAAGCCCACAACGCTGTGGATATGATGAGGGTAGATACGAGTAGTCCCGTGCTGAAAACATCGAAAAAATAGAGAGAACCAACTCCCTTGAAAGGGTGATGACCAATGATATCGTGGTGTCGAGAAATCCGCGTTGAAAGCCAAAGGGCCGAGACCCCAATGGACGCCAAGATCAGAATCCCACCAAGCGTTCGAAGGCGACTCTTCGTAGTCCGCGCCCACGAGAGCACTCTCCATAACATGATCAAAACTACCGCGTCGATGAAAACACCCAACCACTGCATGAGCACCGTGTATGAACTCTTGTTTATCAGGGTCGAGCAGAAGTAAGTCGATCTCGGAGTGAGATTACCCAGCATGAAAACGCCATAGCTAAAAAGTACAGTGCTGAAGAGCAGAGTAATCGGGGAGCTTAGGAGCCAGTTCTTGAAGTCTTCCAATGGGTCGCCCCACATGTCTTCTGGCTCGTCAGACACGACCGGCGGCGTACGGTGCGAGAAGAACTCATGAGCGGCTAGGAGTACAGGGAGAAAGGCCTACTAAGGCAGTCAGTGGCATCATTCATGAGCTATGCGGGCAAAGGAGAGTTAGATAGATTGGCCGTACCTCTATGCCTTCCGTAGTACATTGGAAATCGTTTATTACTGTGTGTATGATCTCCAATCGAAAGACGATGAGGAATATTATGCAAGGAAGGTAGAATCGTCGAGGACGGTGTGGCATGGATGACTGCATCCCTTTCAGGACAGCCTCCGAATCTGTTACGCGGTATTAAAAACACAATTCCTCTACATATCAGCGGTTTGTAGGTGATTACCAAATCTGCCATCGGCGCCTGGAAGCCATTTTGAGAAGAGGCTAGCGGCGAAAGCGGCCGCGCCTGAAATAAATAGAAGCAAAAATGAAGATAGTCGTGGTTGATCTATACTGGGAAGTCAGTCTTCAAGCACACATTTTAAGAAAGTTGTAGGGGAAGGGGCCCACCTATTAACGAGTGTCTTTGTAATGAACACGACAGCCAAATATACGAGGCTAGAAAGCTGCGTCGTAAGTTAGCCACCGTTCACTCTCAGGGGGTCAGGCTCAGGTCGACGACCCCCACGCGTCGCGACTCACCAGACAGCCGTCAGCCTTGAACCTCCATCACGTGCCATCAGGTCTGCATAAAGGCGACAGTCTTAATGAAGCCATTCAATAGTGATGTATAGCGAGCCTATGGCATTTCTAAGGGAGTGAAATGAGATGACTTTCGAAAGAGGTAAGCAGGAAAGCCTTGCCTAAAATGGAGATCCTTATTTCATTTCGTGGCGCAGTCCAGGTACGTGCATTGAGTATGTTTCACACTGTACTCATCATACATGATATAGTGTAAACGTACAGTGCATCTACTATATTTGTCTTATCAGTGTTATACATATAAAAGAATACCAGCTATCCAGGTAGTTGCATACCAATAGGGGGCCCGCATTACTTGCCCCCTTGTTGGATAGTCGTGCGCCAGGTTAGAGGCAACTATCAATTGTGAGAGCAATACGGCGAAAGTCATAGACGAGTAGAGCTTTTAGGTAATTACAATAACAAAATACAGTATACCAACTTTGAAGACTTCTCTATTTCTAGCTTGCTATTGAATTAATACAGTACGGGAACTAGAGGTAGGATGAAAGGAGCCCCATTTGGGTTGAGCGTCAGCAGCCCGGTCTCATTGGACGCCATCTGCAGCTGAGGTACACGAATGTCCCAGTTCCTGCTGGGAATCAACTGGCTTGCTCGAAACCAAGAAGGACTCCTACCCCGACCCCGACGCACAGATGACTTCAACTGGAACCTACCGAGACCTGATCACAGCCATCGCTCCGGCACTCAACCTCTCAAATGTGACCAGCGCGCCCCCTTCTCAGCCTTGCGCAGTTTGCGCCCGGCTCGTTCCTGACCGTTCGAAGGCCGAGCGTCTCATCATAGAGACTAGATACGAGCTTTTTGATACGTTTCCGGAATTTCCAGTGCTGAAGGCGTCCGCGAGAGCCGGCTGTGCGCTATGTCGGCTTATCAGAAAGACCATTCGATCCTCGTGGGCAGTAGCTATGCGCCCGATGGAGGAAAGGGGACTCGGGGTACTCTCCAGCAAGGACGGGGTCTGGGATACGCTCTTCGACAAGCCTTGGGATCGCAAGGTTAGGATCTTTGACGCATATTTTTATCTTTCAAGTCGAAGACAACATCAGAACGACAGTCATCCGCTTGAGTTTATACAGAGCCTCGGGATAAGATTTGGCCCAGCGAATTTGCCGCCAGAGGAAGACAACTGGACTTATAAAAGAGAAATTCATCAGGAACTAATGTTTGACGTATTTGATTTGGCAGGTAAGTGAAGGAGACTGTCCACAATAGATCCTGTTTCGATGTGCTGAACAGCTCAGACACTTGTAAGACAGGGAATTCTGATGACAGCTTTACTATCCGACGTCCTCCTGATGGCGATACGCTATCAGAGCGCAACGTTGCTCTCATGAAGAATTGGATATCCACGTGCAAGAATCAGCACACAGCATGCCAGTTAGACGCATCCGCCAATTGGTTACCCACACGCCTTATTCAGATCTCAAAGTTAGACATGTTCAATGTACGACTCGTCGAGACCGGCCACCTTAACAGCCATTCGGAATGTCCGGTGCAGTTTATGGCGTTAAGTCATATGTGGGGTGATGTATCTATATCCCCCCCTTTGCGGACCCTGAAATCCAATTACGACAGCATGCAGCAAGAGATCTATATGGAGGAACTCTCTCAAAACTTTGTCGACGCAGTTCTTGTGTGTCGTAAGTTAGGGGTAGAGTACGTGTGGATCGACTCGTTATGCATCATACAGGACAGTCCCGAAGACTGGAAGCGTGAAGCGGTGACGATGCATCTTGTCTATAAATATGCTCAAGCTACCATAGTTGCGTATGTATCCCAACTTCAAGTAATCAAATCCAAAGTTTGATTCTGATGCTAACTGTCCGCAGTGCCGCGGCCAAGTCATCCAGAGATGGTTTCCTTGCCCGAAACACTCGCATGACGCCCGCTGTTAAGGTTGCTTATACTTCCAAGGTAGGGCAACTGGCTGATACGTCGATGATATTATATCCCACCAGTGAGGAAAGCCAGCTTGATTTCGGCTACGAGAGTTCGCAATGGAATACACGCGGATGGACCTTTCAGGAGCGATATCTGTCCACCCGTCTCATCTATTTCTGCAAGAACATGCTCCACTTCGAGTGTCGGGCGTGTAGACACTCAGAAGAAGGCGAGGCCGTTATACCCACGGGTCCGAACAACAGTTTATGGCCCAGGACAAAGTTGGCTCCCGAGAAATGGTTCAGGGTCTGGACAGAGATGATCATCAAGTACACCACGCGGAAGCTCACATACGGAGATGACAAGCTCATTGCGGTCCAAAGTATAGTCAACGAGATGAAGGAGAATGTGTTAGGCCCATACATAGACTTTGCTGGGGTGTGGCAGGCGAACATCCACAGAGAATTGCTCTGGAGGCCTTATGGTATTCCTACCTACCCGGATAAGCAACGCGCACCAAGCTGGTCTTGGGCCTCCCTCGACGGTGGCGTTGAATTTCCCATGACCGCCAGCTACGACCGACAATACGGAGAAGCACTAGAAGTAGTCCGGTTTAACGAAGCGGCTTTACCCGAAATTGTAGTAAAAGCTCACACTAGACGAATCAAGTACATTACCAAGATACATACCAGCGATCTGTTTGACGAAGCCGAGCACGGGGGTTATCTGTACAATATTCTCACCGACGAGCCGGCATCCAGCGATGGCAACACACAGCCCTGGGTGTTCGCACACGGCATTCTGGACCGGTTCAACAACGACGATATCCTCGAAAAGGAGGCACATTTCATGTACCTACATGTTCGCGACTCTGATCTACCGACAGGTCTGATACTAAAGAAGCGTGCTCTGGGGGTTCAAGGCAATGAGCCCGGCGCAGACGTATGGTTTCGAGTTGGCACCGCAAAAGTCTTTCAAGATTTGAGTGAACGGCGAATCGCTAGCAAGGGATTTGAAACGCAAGAAAAGCATGAAGTGGTCATCGTATAAGTCTAGCTCCCTGGCAAGACACAAAGATAGATAACCCGTTTCGATTTCATTCGAGTATGTAACTACCATTTCGTCACGTTTAAGACTTAGACGAGATTGAGATTCTATGACTATAGTTACTTGATACTACCTAGTCAGACTTTTTACGATGTATGATGGATATATAGAACCAATGCGAGGAAACTTTCAGGAAACACACAAGTCTGTACTATTTTTCTCTCTTTCGAGTAAGTGTCACCTATTACCTTATTGTATTACACAGCTGCATTGTCTGTCAAGTGGCGAACATAGGAGTCACATATTGATAGTGTATTGTATACTACCTGCATACATTCCCTCTTGTCTTCAGACAGATGCCGGTTGGTCATTCTCAAGATCGGCAGGCAATAGAAGTGATCCATAGGACAGTTCTAAAATATCCAGGTGTATTTAGCCTTAAGAACTTACACCTCATTCTATCGGCATTCAATGAGTCGAACAGTCGTCTCGAAATCGGAAACTACCGCGTCCCAAATTTTACTCGAGTATACGGACCATGTGTACCCAAATTATTGGCCAAAGGATCAACTAGGTTGAATAGATTTGAGACATTCTGTACGAATTCACGCAGCGGCGACGGGGGGAAACCATGGCATAGGTAGGCATCTATCATGCAGCTGTCATATAGTCTCACGTGCTGCATAAATACCACCTTAGATGCAACCCCTGCCCTTCCAGATAAAGATCTCTCTTTTGCCACGCTCGGGGAGTGAAAGTATTGAATATCACCTCCCCTTTATTCTTAATACTTCTTCTGCCATCAGTCTATTTTGCCACACAGCTGTATGGGAAGCGTAACGTTGTAGTTGTGGCAAGCGAGTGCTAGCTACGAGAACAATACGTTTAAACTTACTACATTCAACAACTCGCTCAAACATACCTAACGGCGTACTGCCTGCCGGCTTCGGGTTACGCTGAAGCGAGATAAGGGCCCGGAACCGTCCATCGTCTGTCTCATATACGTCATTCAGATTAGGTTTAGATGAGAGGTGTGAGTCGTAAGCTGCTCTGCTTGCCGTTATCCCCGTCAGTCTGCCGCTTCTGGTACAAGATTTCATTGGACGGCGGCACCCGTACTGGCGGCTATTGGGTTATCGAACTTCGGGTCTTTGGGGGCAGTTTTCAGCTGGTCATTCGCGGCTTGAGACGGCATAGGTATTGGTCAACCGAACGACCTTCGCGGCGCAAATCGAACTTGTCACATGCAACTCAGGGATAGGCGGCTCTTCGGGATCATATCATGAATGTTCGATGCGGGTTTCTATCAAGCAACACGGCCGAGAACTCTGGACGAACGTATCTTTGCTGATCTGTTTTCATAATTCATAACTCCGAAAGCAATCCCCGGTGTAGGTTATATCAAGCCACCTAACATTATAGTAGCCTTATTTGCATGAGCCACAAAAAAAGCAAAGAGATTTTGTCTTCTCGTTTCTATGACACTTTCACTTCAGATCTTCGGTGTCAAAGTCGCTACCATCGTAAAGGGGCAACTGTAAGAGAACAAGAGGGAATAACTTCACAGTCACATTAGAACCATAGAAATCTGGTTGTATTTGTATCACGTTGATTTCTAGGTAGCAATTTGCTTTTATTCTGATAAGGCCCTTGTACCTAGTAAGTTTGTTATTTCCAGAGACTCAACTTGAGTGTTTCCGGGAGCAGCTTAATTTCCGAATGCCTTGGTATCTTGACGAATTTGCTGACAACTGCAAGCCTTGCCGGATATCCTTCTTTTCATTTCATATTGGGCATCAACGACCTTCGCCGGGGGTTGAGACGTTCCAGGATTACGGAAACAAGAAGCGGTATTAGCCAACTTCGTGATAGAAACCTGACGTGCGAAACGATGCGGAGGCAGATGTCGAGCTGGCTGGAGGAAGCTTCAACTCGGCAATTGGCTTGTGAATTGCACTTTCGTCTTGCCCTTTTCTTCACCGATTTATTCCTCTATGCTTCATGCTCCGCTGACAACAAAGCGCCACTACCGGCTGTCGGCTAAGTACCTCTTAAGCACACACGAGTAGTAATAGTAGTAATTCGGTTCTCTTCCGTTCTCTCGGCCCAAGACTCGAGGCTTCGTCAAATTTATTTGTAGCTATTAATTATTCATTATCCGCGGTAGGCGCCGTTATTCTTCATAGGTGGCCCTGCCTGTAAGCCTTAGGTAGGGCTGAGGGATAGGTGTAGTGAGGAGAGGCTTTACTCTGGACCTTACCAACGCCAGGTCACCAATTCTGTCGGTTCTTTGGCGCCAGCCATCTGCTTCGGGACGTGGGACGCGTGATTTGAAGCTGGTGGCGACATGAGCGGGTTCCCGATTCAAGGAACACCTTGACTGTATCGTTGGCAGTATCCTGCAATAGGGGTCTCTCAAGCATGGTAGGTGTGCATCGGAGCAGGGGAACCACGTCGGGAGCGCCCAATCACCAGCAGATATTCTTACGCGTTCCGATGGAATACATTAAGTGCCGAATTGATCTATCGTATTTGCTCTGCGGCAGCGGGCCGGCAATCTTCGTCGATTCAACTCTGGAGTTGACAAGTCAACCGCGTACCACGGGGAGCCGGGACAGCGTGATATAAGCCGCAAGTGGACGGGTAGGCCTGTCAAACTCGAAATTACCCAATGATTAATAGATAACAAATAATGGATTTCTAGGCGAATTCCAGATCGTCGTCGATGGGGGGCTCATTGTATCTACTGCTGTCTCACCCTCTTACAAGCGCTAATGCTGCGGAACTGTACGCAGAACTAACCCTAACATCTAGCCTGACACCCCCCTTACCCCCTACTCCGGAAAAAGGCCATGCTATTGGGCGAACAAGGCGAACCGACTCCAATGAACGAACCGATAAATCCTTGGGCCTGCAACCTTTATCGACCCCAGAGTGGATTTCGCGGGGAAAAAGAAAAAAGAAAAGCATGGTAATGCATGTGCGGGGGGACATCTCGTAGCATCGTATATACATTGTATATACCTTAACCTTGCATTATACACGTCAAACACTATAGTACACACACAGAACCGAGCACATAATGAGGCAGCTATGCAGGAAAAGGAGCCGAAAGGACGCTATCATGTGGGCGTGGGTTTATATCAACGAAATGTTATACCCTCGACGACCCAGACAACCCAAACGACCCGCAGACTGGACCGGTCGACGGAAGAAAAGGGTCCAGCCTAACCTCCCAGCCTGCTAGCCCACCTTAGTATCAAAAACGTGACCACAAAGTCGTTACGAGATACGGTCAACCTTGTGCAATAAGTTAATAATACCTAAAAGAAAAAGCGGACGTTGGTTAGCGCACCGTCTTAACTCCACCTTATCCAGTCCTCCTGGATTGCCCGAATAGGTAACCCGACTTTTACTACTCGCTCCTGTGATCTCTATCCGATGATTCATGGATGAGAGCTTTTTGTTGAGCAGAGAACACGAGTCTAAGGTTAATGGGTAAATAATACCTGAGGGGAAGAGCTATTTTCTTTGTAGTAGCCTTGCGTTTTCACCGAAACACGAATTTAACCCAGAACTGACATGTTTGTCTGTCTTCAAGCCAAATTTTCGGATTGGGGATTTGTAACCCTTCACCGGTCCCCTCACCCCAAGCTACCCAGGTAAGGCCAGCTATCTTATGTCCCCTTGTTGGTGGAGAAGAACCATACAATACCTAGCTCTAGAATCGTGGGAATTCTCCCCAAAACCAAGCTCTTGGCCCCTCTCTTCCCAAGGGGGAGCGGAGCCCCTCCATATCAGTCCCTATTCTCATTTGCCTCATGATTAGTCTAGGAGCTGGGTCCGCGGCTGATTCTTAAGAAACAAAGGAAAGGAGGGGCCGGTTCACGGGGGAGAGCTATGAGGCACTTGGCGGAAATGACACTTTTGGGCACACGATAACTCCTCCGAGCAAGGACGTGGAGCTTCGCCATATACGACAACCCGACAGGAGCAAACGCTCAGCCGACTGGACCCCTAATTCGTCATTCCTACTCAATTTGTGTGACATCGTGGGTCAACAACCGGATGTCTATGCCCTTGCCGGGCTCCCGTATCTCCCAGGTTTCACAGACTGTTATCATAGGCAGGGCATATATTAGTTCGGACGGTTCCCATCAGGGGTCCGCGGTTCCTAACTTGACGGCATCCTTCCCGCACACCCTTCAGGCCATCTTGAAAGTATATAAATACCGCGAGCCCTCCACGTTTAAGCCATTCGACCAGCAGCTAGATAAGGTTCACGATGTCGACACTGGCACCGAAGATGTCTAGGGTTGCCCCTTCAGTGGGTAGACTTGCCCGTGCTACACCGCGAGCAACACCGGCTTGCAGCCTCGCTCCCAGAGTAGCGAGAGCAGCACTATACGGCCGGCCTACCCGCGAAGAGCCGACACAGCGATCCTTCCATAACACTACCGCACGCAGTGTCAAGCGCGACCCTATTCAGCACAGCCCCGCGGGACTACTACCCGAGTTCAGCTTGAAAGATAAGGTCATCGTCGTTTCGGGTGGAGCACAGGGGCTGGGCCTCGTCCAGGCCGAAGCACTTCTGGAAGCAGGAGCCAAGGGTAAAGCGTCACGAGCCCCCCTTTCCCCTTCCTTAACGGAGTGCTGACACCGTAGGACGGCAGTGCACGTGTACGACAGACAACCGGAGCCGGGCCCCGGCAGCACCTTTGCGAAGGTGGTGCGCCGGGCCGAGGAGCTCGGCACGTCGATCACCTACCACCAGGTGGACGTGCTCGAGGGCGCCGACAAGCTGCACGGGATCACCGAGGAGATCGTCGCCAGGGACGGGCACGTCGACGGGCTGATCGCGGCGGCCGGCATCCAGCAGGAGACGCCGGCGCTGGACTACACGGCCGAGGACTCGAACCGGATGCTGGGGATCAACGTCACGGGCTGCCTCATGACGGCGCAGGCCGTGGCGAGGCACATGTACCAGAACGACACGCCCGGAAGCATCGTCCTGATCGCCAGCATGAGTGGCTCGATCGCGAACCGCGGCCTGATCTGCCCGTAAGTCGTCCACCTTACCCCCTAGCTTCCTACCGTTTGTGTGTGTGTGCAAAACCGGTAGAAATCAAGAAGATGATTTTTTTACTAACCCCGAACTCGCAGCGTATACAACGCGTCTAAGGCGGCAGTGATCCAGCTGGGTCGAAACCTAGCGGCGGAGTGGGGGATCAAGAACATCCGGGTGAACACGATCTCGCCGGGGTACATCGTGACGGAGATGGTGCAGCGGCTGTTCGAGCGGTTCCCCGACCGCGCCGTCGAGTGGCCCAAGCAAAACATGCTCAACAAGCTGAGCAAGCCCGAGGACTACCGCGGCGCCGCCGTCTTCCTGCTCTCCGACGCCAGCCGCTTCATGACCGGCGCCGACCTGCGCATCGACGGCGGGCACGCTGCTTGGTAGTAAGTAGTAGTAAAGTCGACCAAAATCAAGCAAGGAAGGAAGCGATTGATGCAAACCTTTTGGCATTCTTGACCTTGGCGGAGAGTATACGAGCAAAGGTATATACATACGTGAGATAGAAACGGGAGATCGGCGGAGTATAGGAGGCAGGCAGCGAACAAGATTTCCGCTGGGGGCGACCTTTTCCCGTAACGAATGGTTCTATACGGCTTGCGACTTGAACGGCGGTAATTATGGATGAGATCTAGTATCGAATTTGCATGGCGTTTTTTTTTATAGAACGGCGCTCTTACATACCTTCAATGCATTATATAGTACAGTCCCACTTTGTCTGTTTCCTCTATTCCCGAGTGAAGGCCAAAACCTTGGCAGTTCTTCCTGTTATCCCTGTCTGTGTTTGCGAGATTTTTTTTTATAAAACTTTTCTTCTTTTTCTTCAACACTTCATTATCCCTACCCGCCCGCCACGGGCAACGTAACGCCCCTCGGCCCCAACCTCTCCACGACGCCGCTCTTGAGCCGCAGCCTCTTCTCGATATCCGGGGCCGGGACGCCGCGCGCCTGCATCATCAGCGCCTGCTTGAGGGTGCCGACGTCGAGGAACTCCCTGCCGCGGCCGGGCCGCTCGAACTCGAGGTCCGCGCGCTCCTGCAGCCGCTGCCGCGCCTCGAGCGCGCCCAGCGTCGGGTTCTGGGCCGGCGAGGGGTAGTTGGCGCCGCGCGAGGAGCCCCCCTGGTCCGGAAATACGGGGTAGGACGACGCGGTCGAAGAGTTGGACAGCGTCGGGTTGGGCGTCGCGACGCCCATCTGCCGCAGCCGCTGCGAGAAGGCCGCGTTCGTCGTCGGGTTCGGGTCCGGATCTACGCCGTCCGCTTTGATTGCTGCGCGCGAGACGGACGTCATGTCAGCTTATGGCTTAGGCAGAAGACAGAAGCGGAAGGGCAGCGCTGCAAATGCCAACTCACTGTCGTCTTTCCTAAACGAAGCCCGCGGCTGTTGCTCCGAGCTTCTTTGCGCCGAGGGCCGCGGTCGAGCGTGTGGAGGAGCGGCGCTGCCCGGTGCCCTTGTGGGAAATTTGCGTGCCGCCGTCTGCGTGGGTTTCGACGCTTTTGCTCCCATCGTAATTATCGTCCGCCCGTATTTCGTGTCTCGGGGCCAGGAAATATCGCGGTACACTAAAGTTAAAGGACGAAATTTCGAGATGACGTTATCATGTTGGAGCACAGATCTAGAGTAGGTTGGGAGCTTGGGCCAATTGACTTTATAGTGGATCGAGCTGCGGTGGACAGTGGAACGATCCTTGTACGATTTAAGGGATATAGTCTTGGGTAATGTAATATCAGGCCTCGACCCAGCTCCTACTCCCTCTCTCTTCCTGTCAGCCAGCAAGTATAAATATCACAGGCAATCACTACTTTCTCACTTCTCTTATTGAAATGGCTTATAAACTAAATTTCACTCACTGTTGCGCTGCGAAATGATTCTCATCGATATTTATCAGTTGCGTCTACCTAATCTAGGGTTCCTTTCCTTCCCCCTTTCTCCCGTCTACGATATTGTCTAGTTCCTCCAGGTAATAGTCTTCGTTCTAACCCATTCCTCCACCCCAGTCAGAGAGTTGAATCGCCCATAGCCGCTCGCTTTGGCTCCTCCATGAGGCAAAGTCATTTCATCGTGGATCGTCATGTTGTTGATGTGCACCGCTCCGGTTTCAATACCCCTTGCGAAGCGCAGGCCAACTCTCAGGTCCTCCGTGAAAACAGCAGACG
Organism: Hypoxylon rubiginosum; assembly: GCA_902806565.1. NCBI lineage: Eukaryota > Fungi > Ascomycota > Sordariomycetes > Xylariales > Hypoxylaceae > Hypoxylon > Hypoxylon rubiginosum. The sequence continues at coordinate 1,233,403 of CADCXA010000021.1, read as the reverse complement.
TAAGGCCGTATTCGGTATCGTTTGCTATCCGCAGTGCCTCTTCTTCACTTTCAACCTCAATCAGGCTCACTGACGGGCCAAATGATTCTGTCTTGTACAGGTCCATGTCGGGTGTGACCTTGCTGACAACTATCGGCCTCAATCTCGTCTTTGAGCTTTCCACGGCGTCCACGTCTCCATTGAGGACAGATGCGCCCTTGTTGACTGCATCCTTTACGAGTTTCTTATTCTTGTCCACGCTGTGAGAATTGATTAGGATTGGCGCATCGTCGGAAGAGGGGAAAGATTCCTTGATCTTGGCAAGCAGCTTCTCTTGGAATGCCCCGCTGATCTTCTTATGTACGATGATTCTCTCTGTGCTCATGCATATCTGTCCAGAGAAGAAGAATGATCCATTAACGCTTTGCTCTGCGGCAAGATCCAGGTCCGCGTCTTCCCACACAATAGCCGGTGCCTTGCCTCCGAGCTCCAAGACGACAGGTTTAAGATTCTGGCCTGCCATTTTCGCGATAATCCTTCCCACGGGTGTGCTACCTGTGAAGTTAATCTTCTTGATGCTTGGGTTTGCGATCAGAGATTCAGTGACCGATGGAGCATGGGCTGGGTCAGTCACTATGAAGTTCAGTACTCCTTTAGGAAGGCCAGCTTCAGTGAGGACAGACACGATGGCACCATGAGTTCGAGGAGCCGTTTCGGAACCCTTGAAAACAACTGTACATCCAGCTGCGATAGGGCAGAGCACCGAACGAGTGCCTAGGATATACGGTGCGTTCCTTTGGAGCTGTGAGCTTGGATTCTTGCCGGTTGAAAGTCAGGGGGATCTTACCAGGGAGCCATTGCCAGCACAACACCATAAGGCTCTTTCACAATCATTGATGTGAGACCCTCAGCACACGCAGGAACGGTACCCTCCACGGCATTTACTCGCCCTGCTATATCCTTGCACATGTCGGTGGCTAGGTCGAGGTTGAAGTCGGCCCAAGGCTTCGGTGCACCAACTTCGTCTATCATGTATTGCGCCAGCTCGTCTCGCCTTCTGTTCATGATTTCAGATGCCTTGAGGAGAATGTCCCGGCGCTTGGCAGAAGGGAAATTTCGCCATTGCTGGCCAGCAGCTGCAGCAGCTTCAACTGCAGCAAGAACATCCGTCTCCGTTGCTATGCCGCATCGGTGAAGAACCTTCCCGGTATCAGGCGATATCACGTCGAATGTGTTCTCGACATGGCGTTCCTCGCCGTTCACGACGAACGGTACGGTGTATGTTGGCATGGTTGCGGAGACTTGATGAGCATTCAACTAAGATGTGTGCGGCGCTGGGTCCGATTTAACTCTAAGTGTCCCTTTCGGCTATACACTAACGATGGAGTAGAGTGTCTTAGTATCAACACCGAATAGTAGCAAGCCTCGAAACTAGCGAGTCTGCGGAGCACAAGAACAACCGGCACTTTTTGTACACAGCGCAAGCGTATCATCTGGACCTACATTGCGTTGGTTATTACATACATATGCACCTCTTGTCTCACATACTAGGTAGACACTCCACTAGCTCGCGGCGAGTTCATGCCCCTCATTATTCCTATATACCCCAGTAAGTGACCTTGCAGATCGCTTCCGATTGGCCAATCTAGGTCTAGTTGCGTACTATGACACCGCCGACGCCGTGTCCCCGGTATTCCCACACGGGATATATAATCGAATCGACGCTTTTGCTAGGGACAATCTTGATTGATCATTCATTACAGCGAGTTGGTAAACGTTTCATGCATTCTCACAGCCAACGCTCCCACGCTACGGACATTATACGATCACTGCTTCACGGCGAGCATTTCTAAAGCTTACGCAACATTAGCATAAGCGAAGCGTCGTTGCTTGGAACCAGATAAGTGTACTGTATGGGACCAGGGGGAAATGTACAGCCTACCGACTGGGAGCTACGTAACTTCCCCGCGAAGAATAACACTCGTGAGAGATTGAAGGGTATAGCGCGAGCCTGATTGGTAGGTTATGTGACCAGGAAGACGCATTTCCAACGACACCCCATTGTGCTTCGATGCACTAGACGCCTTAAGCGGTTCTTCACACGACTTGGCCTGTGGAGAACGTGTCGGTATAGATGCTTTATCATCTATCTTCACTACCTAGTTAGAAGCAGCCTTATATCCGTATCACATAGCCGTGTTTTGGTCACCGGCCCTCACTAGATATGTTGATTCTACATGTTAAGGATACTGTGCTCACTTTCTGACTCTAAGATGAACGATGTCACAAAACCGATGAGCAAGTCATACCAACCTTGGCGGAGCTTGGTTATTTCATGGAGTATACTCATTTTATCCCCGGACAAGACTATATGCAGTTGGCAGTCTGATATACCACATGAAATCACATGGCTCGAAAACTTTGACAAATGTTGAACTACCTAGCTGCTATACCAAGAAAGGGCTCGGCTACGGGTATCTCTAGGCGAGGGAGTATTTGTGGGAGGTGCTTTAAAGAGTAGAGCGCTTCCGTTGTCTCGGATGTTGGTTGCTATGCAGGACAGCCTGATGCAGGAGAGCTGTCACTTCACACTTGAGAAACGAAGTCGTAAACGTATCCACCAACGTACAGGTATGAGGCGTCGGCTTTAATATCATTATCCTATTTAGGAGCTGCTAAAGGCCGCACTTCGTAGCTTTATACCTCATTGGTTCAATAAACCAATACATTGTCTATCGGCTTCCACGTCTAAGCTGTGGCGTCATCCGGCTGTTCATAGATAGGGCCTTGCCTATCCGTGCCATAGAATCGATTTGCTTAGTCATGCCGTAGACACTGATCACACCGCCATAGTAGTGCTCGGTATTAACCAGTCCTCAGACTAAAGCATTAGGCTGTCTTCGTGGCTTCGTGAGGCGTTATAGTTGTCTAGCATATCTTGGCTGATTGGCCCCTGCCGGGTCATTCTGACGCCCAGCTGAATCCCATAAGGACCGGGTAACGCGTTCCGCAATGGCCATACAAACACATCGGATATGTTCCCACGATGCTATGCTCTTAGCAATGCACTCCGTTTCACCGGGCGGTGTTGCCGTAGAGATCTCGCCTCTCGAATATGGACCGGCTCTTAACCTGGCTGGCGAACTCCTCGACTTCCATCTTGACGATGTGCGGGCCGGGGATCACGACGAGACCCAGATAGCGCGAGGGCATGTCCGCGGCCACAGTGCCCTTGCCCGACTCGGCGCTCGCGGCAACGGCCTCGGCGAGCTCGGCGAGTTTCTGCTGCGACGGCTGCCGGTACTCGTACGTGAGCGACAGTACGATGTTGCTGTGCTGCGGAGAGGATGTACGTTAGCAAAAATACGATAGTAGAGGACGGATGGGAAATGGTAGGGAGACGAACAGTATCGGTGCACTTGAACGTCCCTACGAAGAGCCGTCCATCGGTGGTGTAGACGCGCAGGTTCCTGTTGAGGAGCGACTTGAGAAACCCTTCGGCCTCGGCTTTGGCGGCAATCTTATCCATGATTGCGCGCTGCCGTAAATCCCAACCCCAACTTCGACCAGTATCTCTTTACCAGGTGTCCTGAAGACCTGGAGTCCAAGTAAAATCGTAGAATGGAATAAAGGTTTAGATAAACATGATTTCTATCGCAGGTAACGTAATGGATTAATTTATTACGTAGGTACGGTTTAGAAGCTTAAGCAATGCTTCGTGGGGTTTATCGATAAGATCTCTAGCTTAAACTACCCCTGCAGCTCCAGACGCGATTGTCGCGCTGCGGCGTCGAGTCATCGTTATCGCCATCGTCATCTTTAATTGTTAATTATTAGTAGGCAACACACCTTATCTTTTCAACATCCCAACCCAACTTGAGGTCTCTAGCGTGTAGATCCAAACCGATCATCATGCGTTTACACTCACACGACACTTGAGCGTACTCGTCTCTTCATAAATTAGACTATAACCCGAATTCATAACCCTCTTCCTAGTCCTCGGCGATCATGGGTGTGAACGGCCTCTGGACCGTAGTCCAGCCGTGCGCGCGCCCCACGAACCTCGCGACCCTAAATCGCAAACGCCTCGCCGTCGACGCCTCCATCTGGATCTACCAGTTCCTCAAAGCCGTGCGCGACAAGGAGGGCAACGCCCTGCGCAACTCCCACGTCGTCGGCTTCTTCCGCCGTATATGCAAGCTCCTGTGGTTCGGCATCCGTCCCGTCTTCGTCTTCGACGGCGGCGCCCCCGCCCTCAAGCGCCAGACCATCACGAACCGCAAGCGCAGACGCGAGGGCAGGAGGGAGGATGCCGTCCGCACCGCCGGCAAGCTGCTCGCCGTGCAGATGCAGCGCATCGCCGAGGAGGAGGGCGAGAAGCACCGCCGCAACGTGGAGCGCGAACAGCAGGGGAGGCCGGTCAGGGAAGATCCCGTCGAGGAGATTCCCGACGCGGATCAATTGGTATACGTGGACGAGCTGGGCATGAACCAGGCCGAGCGGCAGAAGAACAGGAAATTCTACAAGCAGGACGCCTACCACTTACCAGAATTAGACGGCGGTATCGAGGGCATGGGCCGACCCGAAGATCCTCGCATCATGAGCATCGAGGAGCTTGAGGAGTACGCGAGGCAGTTTAACAGCGGCGAAGATATCAATATCTACGACTTTAGCAAGATCGACTTCGAGGGCGAGTTCTTCAAGAGCTTACCTCCCGTCGACAGATATAACATCCTGAATGCAGCAAGATTACGTAGCCGTTTGAGAATGGGGTTGAGTAAAGAGCAGTTAGATGGCATGTTCCCCGACAGGATGGCATTCTCTCGGTTCCAGATCGAAAGAGTACGAGAGAGAAATCACCTAACACAAAGACTTATGCAGGAGGCTGGTATGACTGGCACTGATCTCACCTTAGCCAAGAACGCCCGCATAGCCGGCGAGAAGGACCGAGAATACATCCTTGTGAAGAACGAGGGAGCAGAGGGTGGATGGGCCCTCGGTGTTGTCAGTAAAGAAAAGGATCGTGGCGAGATACACAATCCCATCGATATTGAAGCTCTAGAATTTCAATACCAGACCAAAGAAGAAGACGACGAGTGGGAAGATGACGAAGATTTCGAAGACGTCCCTGTCGAAGGTCTGAACAGGCTACCAAAGACCCGAGTAGTGTCTCAAGCTAATGGGGACATAATCATTCCTAATGAGGACGACGAGTCGTTGTTTGTTCGAGGTAATACAGTAGATGGCATCGATGATCTCTTTGAAACTCGGAATATGGATGAGACCCTAGTTGATGACGAAGAAGAGGATCTTAACCGAGCTATCGCCATGTCTCTCAAAACCCAACACGGAGTAACCTCACCGGGACAAGCGCAGGAGGAAGAGGAGGAGGAATTCGAGGATGTCCCTGCTCCAGAGTGGACTCAAAAGGCTATCGAACAGCCGAAGCCAATCGCATCTACAAGCGGCAGTATGATAGCCCATATAGTGAACAACAGAGCCAACGCGGCTATACCAAAATCTACACCGAATCCCAGGCCGAGACGAGATAGCAATTCGAGTAGCGATAGCGAAGTAGATCTGCGGGCGGCGCTGTCTAGAAAGAGGAAGAAGAAAGCCCCGGCCTTCAAGCCTGCACCTACGGTTCCTAATGTGAAAAATCCATTTGATGGGCCTTTACCATTTGAGAAATTAGACTGGAAGTCCAGTATTTTTGCGAAGAAGAAGGAATCGGCGCCTACGAAGCCTCCTGAGAAGGAGATGGATGATGAGCAAGATCCTGATGAACTAGCTGGCGGGTTTGTTCGGGATGAGGAAGAGAATGAGTTACCCGTTGAGGAGTCGCGCAAGTCGCGCGAAGAAACCCGTCCATTACCACCATGGATGATGCAGAATGGGACAGATATTCGCGAATCATTAAAGGCACAGCGAGCGATTGAGCATGAAATTAACGAGGAAGACCGAGAAGTGGCACTTGAAGAAGAAATACGATGGCGAGATGCTATTATTGAGATCGAATCTTCTGGCGATGAAAGCGATGTACAAATCATCGATGCTCCTCTACCTCTTCGTCAGGAAAATCCTGCAAATCTTGAGGAGACTCGAGATACACAAAGATTATCTCCTGCTACTTTGACTAGAGTCAACCCTCCTATTGCCGACGAGGATGACCAGCCAGAGGATACTCGACATGCAGATACTGTACAAGAAGCAACTACTTCTCAAGTCCAGGCGATGGATGAAACTATACCCACTCCAAAATCCGCATCCAACCCGTCTTCACCAGAACCAGACTTTGAAGACGTCGTACAGTCTCCTAAAGAACCTACAGTTGTTGATACCGTTAATCAGGCCGAGTCACCTGAGCCGACATTCGAAGACGTCGATGTAGCTGCACCAGAAGCTAATGAGCCAACGGATATACCAGAAGCTGGGACCGAAGATATCAATGGTATGATGTTTGGGGATGCTGAGTTCGATGATGACGAATTCAGTGACCCAGAGGAAGAAGAACTGCTAGCTCAAATGGCGGAAGAAGCTGAAGAGCATGCACGCTTTGCTAGTCAACTGAATCACAAGTCGGAACGAGAAAATCAAGAAGCTTATGAGCGAGAACTCAAAGCATTACGGACGCAACAGAAGAAAGATCGACGAGATGCGGACGAAGTCACGCAGATCATGATCACCGAATGCCAGGCTCTCTTGCGTTTCTTCGGCATCCCGTACGTTACCGCACCAATGGAAGCCGAAGCTCAGTGTGCTGAGCTGGTAAGGCTCGGTCTGGTGGACGGTATAGTGACGGACGACTCCGATACTTTCCTATTCGGCGGCACGCGAGTGTACAAGAACATGTTCAACAGCAACAAATTCGTCGAATGCTACCTCGGCTCCGATCTCGAAAAAGAGCTCTCGCTCTCCCGCGAGCAGCTGATATCCCTAGCCCAGCTCCTCGGCTCCGACTACACGGAGGGTCTCCCGGGCGTCGGCCCCGTGACCGCCGTCGAGATCCTCTCGGAGTTCCCCGGCCGGGACGGGCTCTCCCAGTTCCACGAGTGGTGGCAGGACGTGCAGATGCACGGCCGGCCCAAGGAGGCGGACCAGGACTCGACGTTCCGGCGCAAGTTCCGCAAGTCGCAGGGGAAGAAGCTGTTCCTGCCGATGGGTTTCCCGAGCCCGGCCGTGTTCGAGGCGTACCTGCACCCGGAGGTCGACAGCAGCGCGGAGCACTTCCAGTGGGGGGTCCCGGACGTGGCGGGCCTGCGGCAGTTCCTCATGGCGACGATCGGCTGGAGCGAGGACCGGACCGACGAGGTGCTCGTCCCCGTCGTGCGCGACATGAACCGCCGCGACGCCGAGGGCACCCAGAGCAACATCACGCGCTTCTTCGAGGGGTCCGTCGGCGCCGGCGCGCGCGAGGCCTTCGCGCCCAGGCACAGGGTCCAGGCCAGCAAGCGCATGGCGCAGGCCGTCGACAGGCTCCGCGCCAACGTCACGACCGTCGACAGCACGGCTGGTACTGCGAGTGAGGAAGCTAACACTGAGCCCGTCGGGGACGAGAGCCTGGCGCCGTCGCGGACGGCCGGGAGGCGCAAGAGGAAGGCTCGGAACGCGATTACGATTGATGATGACGACGACGACGTTGATGAAGATGGGGATTATGCGGACGCCACATCGAATGGGGATGGGCAGCGAGCTAAAGGGAACGGCGTTCGGAAAACCACCGGCGCGCAGAGGGGTAGGGGTGGGAAAAGGGGGAAGAGGAGTAAGGCTTCCGCGTAGGATTATTGTATTGTACATAAAGACATTTAGAGTTGCGCCACTGTAAGAGACACTGTGAGAGAAAGGCTCTGGCCTTGTATAGTATGGATAATCTTAAGCTTTGCGACTTGAGTGTTGGAAGCTGGGAGATATGCTTGTGATGTTAGTTACCTACAAGGTAGGTAAGTTTATAGCTAAGCTCCTATAAATATAGTAGCCAGATGCACCACGGACGGCGTTCTATTGTCTTTAGACAAGTTGGCCACAGTTCCATGCCTACCTCTTGTTACACGGGTTGATATCATGGTAGCGGCGAAAAAGGGGGGGGGGGGGGGGGGGGGGGGCAAAGATGTAGGCACCTAAGCTACACCCTAGGTTGGAAAAGAAAAAACCATAGAAATATCAGCGATACAAAACTTGGGTTTAAATGCATCCTTTTTAAGGAAAACAACGACTTAAAATTATCAAGGTAAAAAAAAGAGAAAAAGATGATCGACGCAGGGATCGAACCTGCGACCTTCTGTGTCCTCACAATACACCATAGGTATGCAGTTGTAAGACAGACGTGATAAACCACTACACCAGTCGACCATGTCCAGTCTTCGGATTCGAATGGATGACTAGTTTTCCATTAATAGAATATATCAATTATGATTCATATTGATCCTTTCTCTCAAAGACTATGGCATATTTACCATGCAATGATTACATTCAGCCCTTATATAAGGCCATTATACCTACCTAGGTTCGTATTCCAGCCCCGAGAAAAACCAAGCAGTGCTACGAAGTAGAGGGGCATTAAATTCACTGTCGTGTGAAATGTATGTATGTAACTGATGTAACTGAAGATTGACTTATCGATAAGCAGCAGAAAAGCAAATCCACGCAAGACAACCAACACGCCATTGACTTGAGTTCATGAGCTGCCAAGTTCTAGTCAACACCTAACCATGCGAAGTGCAGCTAGTAGAGCACTCTTACAGCAGAGCCTTGCTCGTCCAGAGCTTAGAAGAGTGTCAGCGTCCCCTCAATTGGCCCAACACCTAAACCCGTATGTACTCACAAGTAAACAGTCACTATGCAGTTCCACGGGGCCTCATAACAGTACACACGAGCAGCTCCAGCTCCTCCTCCGCACTCTCCTCTTTCCGCTCCCGACCCGACGGCGGCCCGAGCATAATAGCGCGACCTTTCCACACGACGACGGCGTGCGCGGCCAAGGGCAAGAGCAAGACCCGAGAGCCCGGGGGGAGGGGCAAAGCTCCGAAGGACAAGATCCGGGAGGACCGCCAGAAGCCGAAGGAGGACCACGGCGGCGGTGACCTAGCAGCAGCAGAACCCGACAGCGGACCCAAGCACCCGCAGCCGGACCCGGAGGCGCCGCTGGACTTCGCCGACGTGGCGTCGCGGCTGGCGCGGCACGACGAGCACTTCCGAGAGGCCCTCAAGAAGCTCAAGAGCGGCGGACGCTTCAACCCGGACGCGATCGGCTCCCTGCGCGTCCTCGACCCGGACCGCAGCAAGAACAGCAGCAGCGGCGGCGGCGGTTCGGAGGCGGCCGCGTACTACCCGCTCCGCGAGGTCGCGCAGGTAGTCCCCCGCGGCGGGCGGACGATCTCGATCCTGGCCCACGAGGCCGCGTGGGTGAAGCCGATCCTGAGCGCGGTGCAGGCGAGCGCCGACTTCAACCAGCAGCCGCAGCGGGACGCCGACAACGAGCTGGAGCTGCTCCTCAGGATCGAGCCGGAGACGCGGGACGACCTGACCAGGAGGGCCAAGGCGGCGTGCCGCGAGTGGCGCGACCGCGTCCGCGCCGTGCGCCAGCGGCGCGACAAGCTGCACGCCACGTGGAAGCAGGACAAGCTGCTCGGCCCGGACCTCCGGCGGACCGCGGATAAGGAGCTCGAGAAGATCGTCAAGGCTAAGATGGCCGAGATCGACGAGGCTGAGAGGGAGGCGCTTAAGGTGGCCGAGGCTGCTGGTGCCAGGTGAGCAGGGGGGTTACTTTATAGCAGCATTTATTCGTAAATAGTAAGCTAGTGTACCGTATGGACGTAAATACTACAAAAGGTTCAATGGGTCAATAGGTCAATGGATCAATCAGATAAGTCAATAGAGTTGTGCATGTCGTATGTGATATATGTACACCAGACTACAAGTTACAAGCCCATCCATCCCGTAACCGTAACGGGGCCAAGTTGTTCTGTGTGTCTATCTCAAGCCTTCGCCCCGGTCCTCGCATCAGCAGCCCCAGCACCCACCCCCCTCGCCGGCGGCAGCAAGCTCCTAACCTTCGCCTCGATATCCCTCCTCGCCTGTGCGTTCCACGTCCCGTCCCTCCGAACATAGCTCCGAATCGTCCCCACGGTATCCCCCGCCTCCGCGTACCCAGGCCCCGCCTCCCCGTACCGCCCCAGCAGCGCGTCCTCCAGCACCGCCGTCTTAACCTCGGCCGGCGCCCCGAGCGCCGCCCCCTCGCCGCTCTTCTCCAGCATGTGCTCGAGCACGACATCAGTCCACCGCCTCGCCTCGTCCGACGGCGGCACGAACACGCCCGTGCCGTCGCGCCACGCGGCCCGCACCGCGTCCGGGTGCTTGGTGTACTGCGGGTGGAAGCCGCCGCCGCCGCCCAGGACCCGGGCCTGCCGCAGCGCCGTCTCGCCCTGGCCGAACGGCGTGCCGGCCGTGGCGACGGCCGGGCCGTAGCCCGCGAGCGACCGCAGCAGGTCGGCGGGCGCGGGCGGGTTGAAAGCCAGCGTCCGGCCGTTCTCCTGCTGCTCGAGGTGCGCCTTCACCTTGGGGTGGCTGTCGAGGCGGTTCTCCTTCGCGCCGCTCCCCTTTGCTTCGCCGTCGCCGCCCTCGTCTCGCCGCCGCCGTCCGCCCCGTCTTCCTCCTCCGCCTCGGCCCCCTCGGCCGCCCCTCGCGCCCCCCGCTCCTCCTCCGCCGCCGCGTGCTCGTCGCGGCCGGTCGTCCCTGTTAGAGCTTCCCCCTTGCGAAGGAGGGCCGCGGGACGAAGGGCCGAAGTTGCCGCCCTGCCCGCGCCCGCGCCCGCGGAATCCGCCTCGGATGACGTTCGGCGAAGAAGGGCTGCTGGATATTTCATTGCTCCAGCCGGTCGAGGATATGATACCGCCTCCTCCTCCTAGCCTATTCGGTCCGCCGTCGCGCGGTAGGCTCTTCACGGTGATAGTATTGGGGCCTTGGGCTCGAGCCGCGGGAGGATTCGACAAGGGGATGTTGTGCACGGGTCTCGATACGGAACTCGCAGCACGTGTCTGTCTCGGAGACGAACCGCTTAGCACGGAGATGATCTCGTCGACGGCCGCGGCGCTGCGCTGGCGTCCGGTAGATTTTGGTCGGCTTCCGTCGTCGTTGTGGTCAGCAGTAGCGCTCCGCCGCGCAGAGATCGAGAATTGCCGTAGCGAGGCGGCGATGCCGTCTGCAACCCGGTTTAAGTCTGGCCTCGAGCGGCCGGCCGCCGATTGTAGCGGATGCCGAATCATTGGGACCCAATTGCTATGTGGTGTGAGGTTATTAAGGAGCTGTTGAAATTTTCGATTCCCATATAAGAGACGTTTTTTTGCTATTCGCCAAAGCTTTGGCGGTGTTACAAATTCTTGGCAAACGCATTGAAATGGGTCTAGTATATCAATATCGAGGACATGCAGCATATGGATAGGTACATGTACATATGTATCTACAGAATATCATGTACCTATATTATGGGGAGGGGGGGGTGTTTTATCACGATTATTATAACCGTGACCTGGGGTGGTTATAGTGACTATTTAATTATTATAAGAAATAAAAGTTATATTTAATTAGTTATTAAATTTAATATAATTATTTTATAAAATAATATTATTTATATAATTAAATATTAAAATTATTATATTATTTTATAAAATATTTATATTAAATTTAATAATAATTATATATTTAAAAACTTTATTTTTTTTAATATAATTATATTATTATATTATAATTATATTATTATATTATAATTATAATAATTATATTAAAATTTATTATTATATTAAAAAAAAAAAAAAAAAAAAAAAAATTTTTAATAAGTTTAAAAATTATATTTAAATTTATAATAAATTTATAAATTTATAATTTTATAAGTTTAAATTTAAAATTTATAATTATAAAATTATAAATTTTATTATTATATTATAAAAATTATAATATATATTATATAATAATAATTATATTTTTTATTTTAATATATATAAATATTTAAAAGTTTTTTTATAATAAATTTATTTATATTTAATTAATTATTTAAATATATAATATATTTATTAATATAATAATATATAATAATAATATATAAAATATTTAAAATATTTTTAAAAAAATAAAATTAAAGTTTTATTTAATATATAAAAATTTATTATTATTTTTATTTATTTATATTTTCTTTTTTTTATTTATTTTATATAAATATAAAAGTTTTTTTTAATTAAAATATTAATTTTAATTAACCGATTTATTTTATTTTAAAAAAACTTTTTTTTTAAGTTTATTTATTTTAATATTTTAAAAACTATTTTTTTAATATTTAATAAATTTTAAAATAAAATAAAAAAACCTAAAAATTAAATAATTAAATAAATTATAATAAAATTTAAATTTATTTATATTTTTATATATTATAATATATAAATTATATATAATTAAATATTTTAATTATTATATTATATAAAAAACTTTTTTTTATATATATATATATAATAATTATTTTAAATATAATATTATAATGGAGCAAAGCTCCAATATCTCGTAATCAAAAGGAGGCATCGTAGGTAATAACAAATATAAAGGATATATCAAAGATGCGTCGATCGGCACGAATATCTAATCAATATCAAAGCACCGTATATAATAAAAGTGGTATTCAAGGAAAAGGCTGTCCTCCTGTAATATCTAAGTGAGCTACGCAGCAAGCTCGAGCTATATACGGCCCGAGGCATCACGTGACATCCTGACACCCTGGCATCCTAATCCCTAATCCCATTACAGCCCTCCCCTATAGCGACGATGAGTCTTCATCGAATCGGAGCTATATAAAACAAACAAACAAACAAACAAACAAATAAACAAGCAACCAAATCTACGATCGCCGAGCCTAGGTGAGCCTTGAAAAAAAAATTTCAGGACGCGCGTGCCGGCAATCTCCTCGTAGCTCTCCTCCCCATACCTGATACCTATACCTCGTAGCTCTCCTCCCCATACCTGATACCTATACCCTCTTGTACGTAACCGGCGCCTCGATCGACTTGATACCATCTTGGATCCTTCTCTTGAAACCTTGATACCTGGGACTTGACTTGAACTTGGACTTGGACTTGGACTTGGACTTGGACTTGGACTTGGACTTGGACTTGGACTTGGACTTGGACTTGGACTTGGACTTGGACTTGGACTCGTGGACTTGGACTCGTGGACTTGGACTTGAAGGGGTAACTATGCGGGGCTCCCTGGGCTCCGAAGCCGTCATCTTGTACTTGATTCTTGCTTGGTATCTCGAGTATCTAGTATCTCTGTGGCTAGTATCTCGACAACTGGGGTCTCGTAGGTCTTGGTCGACTGGTATCTTGCTTGGTATCTCGATCGGTATCTTGCTTGGTATCTTGCTTGGTATCTCGCTTGGTATCTCGTAACTGGTATCTCGTGTAACTAGGGCTGGGATCTCGTGGGTCTTGGTCGACTGGTATCTTGTAACTGGTATCTTGTACGGCTAGTAGGCATCGTACGTGACCAGCGACGACGTGTACGAGTTGATCGGCATCGTATCGGCTTGACTGGTAGGCATCGTAGGTAATTTTGCTCGTGGGTACCAAAGGATTTCTTGACGTGTGGGTCTTGGCGTGGTAGAAAGGAAAACAACAAAGAGGAATAGAAGGCTCTGGGACTCCCACGTCTAAAAGCTTGCAATATCCATCCTGATCGGTATCGCATCAATCAAGGCAAATAGAAACGGTCCTCCTAAGACTGTGGTTGCGTAGGTTCGAGTCCGGGTTGGGCGCCAACTGTAATGGAGCAAAGCTCCAATATCTCGTAATCAAAAGGAGGCATCGTAGGTAATAACAAATATAAGGGATATATCAAAGATGCGTCGATCGGCACGAATATCTAATCAATATCAAAGCACCGTATATAATAAAAGTGGTATTCAAGGAAAAGGCTGTCCTCCTGTAATATCTAAGTGAGCTACGCAGCAAGCTCGAGCTATATACGGCCCGAGGCATCACGTGACATCCTGACACCCTGGCATCCTAATCCCTAATCCCATTACAATATATAATTTCTTTAAATATTTTATATATATATATAATTTTAATATAATATTTTTTTTATTATAATATAAATAATAATTACTTTTAAAAATAAAATTATTAATAATAATTATTATATTAAATTTATAAACGTTATAATAATTATAATAATTTAAATATATTATTAAAAAAATATAAATATTTTTAAAAATAATAACGTTAATTTAATAATAATAATAATAACTATATTAAATATTAAAAAGGATAATAAAGCCTGGTCACTAAATTAATATCCTAATAAGGTTGTGGTAACCATGTTAAATACCCCCCCCCTCCCGCTAATGTAGGTACCTTTACAGTTTAAATCCTCCCCCTTTTCCCTCTTCACAACTACATATGTACCTAGGTAGGTATTAATTGTAATATCAATGGTTCTCATTTTACGTGGCATTATTATAAAAGCTTGGATTGGCGAACCCGCTTGTTATCCCTTTTTAAACCTCATAAACGCCGTGCCAAAACTTGTCCATTAGGTACAGCACCACCTTCAGCTACTCTTAGTTTTGTAACGGCTTGTTCATGCCTCCCCACGTTATTGTCTTGATATTCAAGTACTCATCAATGCCGTATTTAGAACCCTCCCTGCCGAATCCAGATTGCTTGACACCACCAAATGGTGCGGCAGTATCGGAGATCAGGCCGGTGTTAACACCCACCATGCCCACTTCCAGAGCCTCGGCCACTCGAGTGATCCGCTCCAGGTCTCGCGAGAAGAAATACCCCGCGAGGCCTACCTCGGCAGAGTTTGCTAGATCGACGACTTCCTGTTCTGTGGCGAAGGGGAACAGACCAGCGACAGGTCCGAATGTCTCTTCGCCCGCGATAGCCATATCCTTCGTCATGCCCGTGATAACAGTAGGCTGGTAGAAGTTGGAACCTAGGTCCGGCATCTTTTGCCCGCCAACGACAACCTTGGCACCCTTCTCCTCGGCATCTTTGATGTGGGCTTCTACTTTCGAGATGGCACGTTCGTGGATCAGAGGTCCGTGGGTGATCCCTTCGTCAAACCCGTTGCCGACCTTGAATCCCTTGACCTTTTCTGCGAATTTCTTTGAAAATTCGTCGTAAATACCCTTCTGAACGTATATCCTGTTCGCGCATACGCAAGTCTGGCCTGAGGAGCGGAATTTAGAAGAAATGGCACCTGCAACTGCTGCATCGACATCGGCGTCGTCGAAGACTATGAATGGTGCATTGCCCCCTAGCTCCATGGACAGGATTTTCAGAGTTGGTGATGCCTGCTTCATAAGGAGCCTGCCCACGTTTGTTGACCCCGTAAACGAAACTTTTCGAACAGCAGGATGGGTTGTCAGCGTCTCGCCAACCTCCGGTGTGTTTTCTAAGGTCGTCACGAAGTTAACAACGCCTTTCGGGATCCCAGCTCGGTGCGCTAGTTCAGCCAGGGCTAAAGACGTAAATGGTGTCTCTCCTGGTGTCTTAACGACGACCGTGCAGCCAGCAGCTAGAGCAGGACCTAGCTTGCGCGTGACCATTGCGGCAGGGAAGTTCCACGGCGTGATCAAACCGCAGACACCGACGGGCTGCTTGATTGTAATCACCCTGTTTCCCGGTACTGTAGCTGGTATGGAATCGCCGTATATCCTCGGCGCCTCCTCGCTGAACCACTCGAAGAAACTGGCGGCATAGTTCACCTCGCCCTTCGCATCGGTAAGCGGCTTTCCATTTTCCCATGTAATCAACTTGGCGAGGTCATCCGCGTTCTCCATCATTAGATCGTACCACTTTCGGAGCAGCTTCGACTTCTCGCGGCCGGTTTTCGTGCGGAAGCTTGGGAACGCGGCCGCGGCCGCAGCGATGGCATTTTCGGTGTCCTTGCCGGTGAACTCAGGGGTTGTCCCTATGAACTCGCCGGTGGCCGGGTCGTATACCTTAAAGGTCTTACCCGAAGCAGCCTTTACCCATTCGCCATTGACATAGCAGACGTCGGTCTTGAAGAGGGAGGGATCGTTGAGCTATAATTATTTCGAAGTAAGCATGATATCGTAGCTAGGGAGATTTTATGACAATTCATACTTTGGGTGCTCTACTGGATGCCATTCTTGACACTATGAGTGGGAGACTGGTTCTCTGGAATTGTGACCTGACTACAAGCCGCGGTTGAGAGAGCACGGTCTTTTGTAAGCTTCTTAAAAGGCTCATCGTAGAAGACAAGAAATCAACAATGGCCAAGATACTAGAATTTGACTAAAAGATCGTCGGCAGCAATCAATCGGAACTGTCGTGATACGTACGAGTGTTGGAAGATATGGCTCCAGATACATACAATATACAATACGCCAATGTGACGTCTGCTCGATTAAAAAAACTGACGACATCGGCATGCAAGAGGGGCACCAACTCCGAGGGGTTGTCAACTGTGGGGTACCTGTGTCCCAGCTTGTCCCAGCTTGTCCCAGCTTGTCCCAGCTAGCTGGAGACCCCTATGATAGCTGACCGAAATAGACCCGATCACTCGACAAATCTTTTGCCATTTAGAACTGTAATCGAAATTATCTCATCTTATTCGAGTTTCATACATCAGAGGTTTGTTTTATAAGCTTTGTTGTATAGAGTTCGAAGATAGTTCAACTTCTATTATCGCTGTGTTCCACTAGGTCTCGGACTCTCGATAGCTTCGTTCAAAATGAAAGAAAGCTTATACAGCTTGTAGACATATAACATAGACCTTCTCTGCTCTCCGCAGAAAGCATCCAGGTTTCCTTAACTAGGAGAGGCATAATCTCTTATACGAAAAGTATAATAGTGAGTGAAAGAAGCTGATGCCATCCTCCTCATCGGGAACTTACTCCAAACTTCAGTCCACGAATAGCATCTCACCTTTCATACCTCGGAATGCAACCTAGTCGTTCCCCGCATCCCATTGCATGATGCACTCCAAAGAGAAATGAACTCCAAATCAAGCTCCCACGTCTAAATAAGGCAGCTTATTAAATTGAGCTATGTCGATCCGCCAGGAGGCCGGGCAAAGATGCTCCAGACGGGTAGCAAGTCGAGAAACAGCCATTGGTCATTGGTTGTTGAAGATGAACTCGTCTTTATATTCTACCGACGATACAATGTCGCCTCTGAGATTTAAGAGAGGAGAACTTCCTTTTAATCTCACGTTATTGCTATATTGTCAATAAGAAGGCTCCCTGGTCTCTGTCTGACGCCATCTCTATCCACCTTATATAAAGCTTCACTTATGGTCGCGTCAAACATGGTTGCACATATTTTAACTTCCACGGGATTCTAATTTTGAGAACTCGTTGACAGGCTGGTGGGAATCCAACGCCAGACATACTGTCATGTATAATCTCATTATGTTGCTAGCACAGACGAGTCTAGCCATGGCAAATCCCATATCATTCTCTGTTAGCAGCACTGCGAGTGCCGCGAACGCCATACAGCCCTTAGATGGCTTCATAAGCTACTCTATTGAGTTCTCGTCGTTCCCCGACTTCGCCGGTAAGACAGTGAGCTTATATGACCACAAACTCATAATTTAACTCGTAAAAATAGGCAACACATCGAATCCGAATAACTTCTCGAATACCTTACTAGATAATCTCGGCTCCCTAGCCGGGATCAAGCCGTATATTCGGGTTGGAGGAAACACCCAAGACTATGCCATCTACAACCCCGAGCTTACCATTGCCATCAACGGCACTTACAACGACTCGAGGTCTCCCGACTATCCGACCACCATCGAGATCGGGCCTGCGTATTTCGAATCGTACGGCACGTGGCCGGACGTTAAGTTCTCCCACGGCTTTAATCTAGGCGGGAACCACGACGACAGGCAGTGGGATACGCTCCTCGAGACCGCCGCCCTAGCCTGCAAGGCCCTCGACAGGGACAAGCTGTACTGGTGGGAGTACGGCAACGAGCCCGACCTCTTCGCCACGAGCTCCCAGGGGCCGGTCAGGGCATCCAACTACAACGAATCGGACTACGTGGCGGAGTGGCTGAACGGGACGAGGGCCATCAGGGGCGTGCTCGAGGAAAACTGCCCGGATCTTCTTAGCAGCGATACGTACGGGTACCTGGCCCCTTCGTTCGGCGGCACCAACAACCATCTCAAGGCGCCTCGCACGTGGGCCGACGGTCTCGACGCGGACGGGGATATCAAGCTCTTCTCTTCTCACAAGTACGTCCTTCCACACCATCACTTCCCTTCCCTAAAAGCTATACCTAAATGTGTATCATAAAACTCACCCACCCGACCAACAAACAGCTACATATCCGGCGCCGAGTCGCTCGGCGTGACGCTGCAGGGCACGCTGATGAACCACACGCGCACGGCCCTCAGCGTCGACGCCCACGCGGCCGAGAACGCGACGGTCCGCCCGGGGGTCCCGTACATCCTGGGCGAGACCAACTCGCTGTACAACCAGGGGCGGCCCGGCCTGTCCAACGCGTTCGGCGCCGCGCTGTGGGGCGTCGACTTCGCCGTGTACAGCGCGTCAGTCGGTATCGGCCGCGTGCACTTCCACATGGGCACCGACTACCGCTACGCGTCGTGGCAGCCCGTCGCCACCGGCAAGACCGCCCTCGGCACCAAGCCCCCGTACTACGGCAACGTGGCCGCCGCCTTCTTCCTCGGGTCCGACGGCCCGAGCGTCGCCGCCTTGCCGCTGAGTAGTGGCGATGACGACGACGCGGACCCCGAGACCGACGTCGCGTACGCGGCGTACGTAGGCGGCGCGCTGCGGCGCGTCCTCGTGCTCAACCTGCGCGCGTACAACTACACGCTCAACGGCACGGGCGGCGCGGAGCTGAACCCGGCGCCGCGGCCCGTACAAAAATACCGGTTCGCGGATCTAGGGGCGGCAGCGCAGGTGCAGGTCAGGCGGCTGTACACGAACGGCAGCGACGCGGTCACGGGGATCGCGTGGGACGGCTGGAGCTACAACTACGAGCTCGACGGGGGCCGGCCCGTGCGCCTTACCAACGTGACGGCGGGCGAGACGGTGCAGGTTGTGGACGGCGCCGTCGAGGTCGAGGTCCCGGACTCGCAGGCCGTGGTGCTGGATTTTGGGACGGGGGGGGAGGTGCACCGGAGGTAAGGTTGAGTAAGACGTGAGAAGAGTGATACTTGTATGTAACGTACCTAGGCACCTACCTATACAGATTACATGTTCACGTAAAAACAATTCGGATGATTCTATAATGGTGGTATCCCGGAGTATATATAAATCCGTAGACGGATGGGTATAACGAATAGAAGTTGCTTGTGATAATAATCAACCCCATGTTTCGGTAAAGAGGCAATGCAAGCCCCTATCTCAGTGGCATCCTCGAATGGTATTACAGCTGCAGTTGCAAACCGGGATCCGGGATTCAGCATGCCTAATACACATGCTGCATTTTTGACGTGGAAGTCCCTCAGGGGGCCGCTTCATCCGGACCTGACGCATGCACGTTCCCCATGTAATTCGGCACTTCACCTCCCACCGGGCATGCAACGTCAGGAGGCACGCAATGACGCATTGCCGCTGTCACATCATGAGTGATATATTGCGGCTGGAAAGGGGTAGAGGACGCGAATAATAGATGACGATCGTAGATTTTTTTTTTCTAGTTAGAAAAGCGCTAGATGTCGACGAGAGAAAAAAAGAGTTAAGAGAGAAGACCTCAGAGGGTCCTATATTGTACACACAATGAAAAAAGGGGGTTCTCTCCTTCCCCTTTTTTCGCTCGACGTGGTATCAATCCGCTACCTTGGATAGCCCCTAGCACCACATCCCCAGCTCGTATGCGCCTATCCAACCATGCACCGGCCCATTATGACCTTACATGATAAACCCCGTAGAATATCTCCAATTCCGAAGAGTGAATGCCTCCTTGTGGGAGACATCCTATTATAACAGTATCTGCTTCCAGAGCGAGATAAGAAGCCACCATTCATTCTGAGCGCGGTGGGGCCTATCCCGCGTCCTTCAAAGCATCTCTATCCGGAGAAACACTTGACAACTAATCCCTCAGGAGTATTGGTTTCGCAGAGGAAGCTTTCTCTCGAGCGTGTTGAAGGCCATTGTCCGTGGCGTGAACGGCACGGTGCCCGTCCTCGGAGTCGGAGGGATGCTGTGCATCTGCCAGCTGCCGCCCTTCTTCAAGGCCGTCGGCGAAGAGTACTCGTCATCGTCGTCGTCGACCTTGTCGTTGGCCGGGTTCGGTAGTAGAGCCCAAACAGTAAGACCAATATTAACCAAATAGACGCCGCTATTACGATAATTAGTATATAGCTACTAAGAGCCAGAGAGACCACCGGTGCGTGCTTACAGCATGATGCATGTCGCGGCAAAAGCGCCTTTCGCCATGCGGCAGTTACCTTGTACGCTCAGGTTTGCTGCTACTGTGCAAGGTTTGGCGATATACCACGCTACCGGGCTCGGGTAGTTTGGGTCTATATAGTCCGGTCCTGCTTGGCCGTATATGCTCGTCACGTAAAGTACTAAGAGTGAGATGTTGATAGCCATCGCGACAATCGGGAACCAGACGTGCATAATAAAGGCGATAAGCTTCGAGAGGAGGAGGAATAGGCTAAGAACGGATATGGCGACATTGAAGTCGGTAATTCTACATGCATTGTCAGTCTCCTAGTTGGGCGGGGAAGACAGAGCCTCGTCGGCACGTACGTTTGTGACCAAATGAATGGTAGCTTCGGCAGCGGCTCGTAGTTGGCGTACGCATATAAGATAACATTAGGGCTCGAGTTGAAGCCGAGCTCGTGCCCTGCTCGCCATAGCTTGGTCCGGTATAGGTCCGGTTGGGAAATGCCGAACAAGACCAACACCGCCACGGTTCCCAACAACTCTGCTATCATCGTGAAATACATGGCTCTCGTCGACCTCCATTGTCGACGTAAAAGTATATAGGCCATGGTGAAACAATCCGCGCCACAAAGGATCTTGCAGCTGAGAACCCGGGAGCGTCTAACTTCCTAGACCCGATGTAGTCGCCTAGTTCACACAAGTCGAACAAATGAGCGGATTTCTCCCTGGGCTGGCTTATAACACGTCGCTGGAAGCCAGCTAATCGGCCAGCACTTCACATTGGAATGCCTACAATGGCGAATATTGTCGTAGAGGAAAAGAAAACCAAGTTGGAGGTTAGGAATGATGAAAGCTTACGCCGAAACTCACGAATGAATTCGAGATTGAGGGGAGTTGGCGGTCGGTCATTTTTAAGGAAGTGGGTGCTAACAACTAGATGGTGACGGGAGGGTGGCTGCAGGTCAATCACAAGGGTGCGTGGTGATATTTCTGTACGCCTAATGGGGGCCAATGAGAGACCGGGACAGCAGTGTCGAGCAGTGTAAGCGCCGGGTTGTGGTACGTGACTGGGCGCTTCGCCCCGGTTCACCTCTAGGCCAACATCGTATGCCGCAGCGGGATTGGCGGGCCACTACACCAACCACCACCTAGACGAACCAATGACTACTCGAGACGCTGGTCGGGACATGCAACAAGAAACCGGGGCTCTCATTGGCCCGTACCCCTAGAAATCTCCCTCTCGGATCTTAGTGACCGATCCCGTTCCCGTTGTGATGTCCAACATAAGGGAGCAGAGAGTGTTGATCTTCTGGTCATCTTGACGCCGCCCCCAATTGACAAATACCTATCTTTATCAAACGTGCTAGTAAGGAGTCATTTATGACACGGTGTGATTGACGGTCATGTAAATTCTTCAAGATATTTCGATATAAGTGAAGACTTACTGCGTCGCAGATGCTAGACTATGCCGGTAGCAAGTTGTGCACTTGCTTCCAGCTAAAGATAGAACGGCAAAGAAGGCTCTTGGTGAAGTAATAGTAAGATTAGGAAGAAAAAAAATATACCTGCCACTAAGCAGATTGAATGAATAGATGAGTTTAGAAACTTAGGAGATAGTATATACTCATACCTACCTAAGTCCTAACTCTCACCTAGAGAATGAAGTTTGTGAACTGATAGCCCTACTACCAAGCAGATCTAGAGAAGTTTGACTCAGATAATACCTTATGTTGTACGAGGATGAATGTTCAAGGTCAATAAGTAGAAGCAAGGAGAAGAATAGCACGTGCGTGCGAGCGCTTGACAGTGAGATGTGAGTGGCTGTAGAAAAGCGCGAGGGCGAGGGGTGATTATGTAGAGAGAGAGAAGGGGAAAAAAGTAATAATAAATGAAAATTTCAAACGAAGAGTGTTCCAGGACAAGAGCCCCCAACCGGCATCGTGTCTTTTTTGTCCCCGAAAAGACCCCGCCGCGGTGGCTGGTTGATGGCTTTGATAGTGAAGGGTTGATCCCGAATTGGGATGCTTACATATATCAGTTTTCTAATATTCGGTCCAGCAAGCCCCCCGACAATAAGCCGACATAATTGACGATCGACGATCGATGTCGGTCAGCAAGTAGGCTGTCAGCTTGGAGGTGAAGAAACGGCTTTCTTGGCTCGTGACAGGCGTAACAGGCGGACAAGCCTCTCTCTATTGGAGTCGCCGGACTCGCGCCTTTTTGTGAATCAGACCGGTCTGGACTGCAGGATCGACGCGACCCGCCAATGCTCCAATGCTCCAGTGGCTCATTGCTCGCACACAAATGGCGGGCTTCAGCCAGAGTTGGGTTGGGCTGGATAGCCTTTCCAGCAACCAAGGGAAATATTCCGTGATGAGCAAGATCCTTCTGCCTTTCCCATCCTGTCATCGTGCCACCGTGGAGATATCTCAACGGGATTGACGATCTAGACGGATAAGGGCACGTTTATACCAGCATGTTTACCAGCATGTTGATGCAAGACAAATCTCAGAAAGCGAAGGATCAGCGCTTGGGGCTGTCTTGGGCACGTGCGTGTGGTCTGAGAGAAAGCCCTGTTTGCTTTAATAAAAATCCGCGTATGCGAAGGGGATGGATCCGAGAGAACCTTGGGACGAGAGGCTTTTCATCACGTTGCGAATAAGGCGAATAAGGCTGCTAATGTAAGCGAACCCATGGGGTTTCGAGGCTCTAGAGCCCAAGGCAGAGGAATCCGGGCCACGACAGTTACCTAACTACCTGGTAAGTGCATGAGAAGAAAATGAGATATGAGATATGGATAGTTATATATGTACATACATGGAGATGACAGGCGGGTAGGTACGGGTAGTTACATGATCGGTACCAGCCACGTAGTACGTGTCCTACCCCTCCACACCTGTTAATAGTCCTAGAACTAGTGCCCAGATACATGTAGGCGGGGGAGTGCTAGGATAGGTGTGCGAACATGGTGAACTGAAGCTAAAAGCAGCAGAAAGCTTATAGTATAGGCCTAAACTAGAAAGTAGAACGACGAATACGGCGAAGGGAATTAATCACCACTTTGCTTAAGAGCTGGAATACCGCAACAATAGAAATACCTTAGGTACTTAATTCACCAGCAGTTCCGGATCCAACATAGTTACAGTACCGACTAGAGTACCGACTAGAGTAGATCACCGACAAGGAAATATAGATGAGCTACATGATTAGTATAGCTGCCGAGGCCATTTATCTAGAACAACAAGAAGAATAAGCCCGGTCAAAGATTCGGGACGATCTGGTAGCTCCTTACCTACTACGATGATTGATGTTCTCGCTTACTGCGTTGATTCAAGTGTTCTCCTCCTCTCTTCGTCGCTAGTCATGTCGGCTACGTATGCAGTATACTATGCGTATATGAACGACCTCATGTACGTGGGGAAATGTGTTGTCATTCACAAAGCTGCTGACATTACATACCTACATAAGGTACATATAGTAGTGTGGTATGTAAGTTTAGATACAGCATGCAGGATCGGACAATAATGTCGTAATTGCTCCATCGCTCGACCTGTTTCCATTGTTTCGAGGATGCGACCTACGTGGGCTGAATAGATCTGGTTACCCAAGCTTTTGTGTCTCCGAGTGATATTGCGTGTAACGGCATCTTTGTAAGAGTTGTACTGGTTGTAATGCCTAGAAGTTCTCGCCTCAGTTGGGCTCTGCTGTACGACGTCGAACTCTGGTAAATGTCGATAGGATCCAAGTTTTTTTATTTTTAAGGGGTAATTTTTTCGGTAGGTGTTCCGATATTTAAAAAGAGACATCCATTCCTTAATGAAAGCTGGCTTGACTTGACTTGACTTGACACGAGTCCAACCTTCAATATTGATTTTGATCTTTTATTTTCTTATCCAAGAATCTACCTTAGTTTATCAATCTCTTCCTCTCACCCATCTTTAGACCTCGGATGACGGTATACAAATAAGGTGAGTTGGGCATTAGGTAATCCTCTCGAGCATTGCAATCGTATCGCATTTATGCATTATACAATATTAGGACAGATAATTCCCTACTGCAACCTGGGATGAGCCGCTGCACGGAATCCCTCAGTAGTGAGCCTAGTTGGGTTTAAGTGATCAACGGTCTCCACCCCCCTCGTCTGCTAATGGGATCATCAGCGATACTTTCCCCAAATCGTTACCCGAACTCCTGGAGTTGCGAAGTCTTCTGAAGGGTCTGGAACGTGCAAAACGTGAGAAATCAATTAGACCCTTGTAATCCCAATCTCTCTCGGAACTGATTTCTACGGTACTTCTCTCACGCGAATGTTTTACCTCGAACCCAAGACCTGGAGACCCTGGAGACTCTGGAGACTCTGGAGACTGGAGTTACCCTACCACTTTTTATTATTATTATTTTTATTTTTCATTTTGCAACCAAGACCTCGACATTTGATTTTTCTCTCTCTCTCTCTAATGCCACAGCGCTAGAACACGACAGCACAAGCAACCACAAGCAGCACAAGCAAGCACTTCTTTCTCATCCACCATTTACCAAGTCCACATAATTCTAATAGTCTATCAGTCCTAAATTACCACTACTACTTCGTACATACGTATCCTTACTACCCTGTCTGCCCGTCTGCCTGTTACTACCCTCATCACGCTACATCCCATTGCCCATTACTTCTATGGTACTTCGTACATATTAACAGTACATACGAATCCGTACTTGCTTCTATAAATTCGTTAGCTCCGATTCACACGATTAATTCCCTCTTACCTAAGGGTATCATCCCCCTCAGGCCACTCGACCGCGAAACCCTGTCGATAGATCGGTCCCTATCAGTATCAGTGCATGTAGGCATGAGCATAGGCTCCTGACTCCCCATAGGCCGTCGATTACCTCCTAAACCACGCAACCAGGCCTACCGCGTCCTCGCCTCCTGCTCCTGCATTGAAGTGACTGCTCCTTGCAGTGAGTGAGCAGGGCTCATACGCTTATACCGGCTTATACTTGCTGAAACCGCCCTATCTACCTTTCCCGTCTTCCTACTCTCTTACCTATTTCTACCTCTCCTCCCCCTCCTCCCCCTTCTCCAACATTGTGACTGCAGCTAGCCTTGCCCGGAGGAGACGTCTTAGCACTCGTAAGGTAGAAGGGAATAGGAGCTCGGGATAGGAAGCATATTCTTTCGTATTGACCGACCATAAAGCCTCCTTGACTTTGTGGCCCGGGTCGTCTAGTCTTGGGAAAAGCTTCGGAGGATTTCTCATGCTTATAAGAACCGCCGGTTCGATTATTCGTATCCACCGCTTCTTATATACTCGTCCTCGCCACCCACATCCACCTTCATATTCGGGCCTACGCCATCCATGGCAACAGCCCGATCCTTCTCCACTCCCCGATTGCTGCTAGTAGGTAATTCGAGACGATTCTCGACTGAGGAGTTTGATTCTGGTGCCGGCATCTTATCACGAAAAGGAAATATCCCTTCATGACTTTACCAAATAAGTCAGATAAGCCTAACCTCCCAGCCATCCCGGGCACTCATCCGACCCTCGCCCTTCAAGACAGCAACTACTCCGAAGAAACTTCGTCTGCCGCCTCTCGTGCTTCCCATTCCTTCACACGAGCGGTGCGGCAACGCCACTATACAGTCGCTCATGACTCCGCTGGCCCTGTAAATCGTATTATACAAGAGTATTCGACCGGGGTTGGACATTATGGTTTGTCGCCTGCCGCGCGCCTCAATCAGCAGTCGATAGTCAGGGACCCAGCGGTACGGTCGCCGGACGAGCCAAGTACGAGGCCGAGGGGAAACAAGCCGAACAGGACAACCCATACCGTAGTACACCAATCCCACTACGCTACGTCGATACAAGGGAAGAGGCTGTCGGACAACGAGTCCGACGGCCGAGAATCTGGCCGGCGTGCGCTTAAGAAGCCACGCACTCGACTTACGCCGCCCCGCAAAATCGACCTCAGTCACTTCACCAGGCCTACGTTCCCTCCGCGGCTTGCCGACGGCCTTACCTCCCCGTTGTTCTTCTCCCACAAGCACCGGCCGCTTATCGCCAGGCCTCCCAGCTTTTCTGGATCCGAAGGAGCGACGATGTTAAGGAGTGTGCGGGATGGTACGGAGGTGACGACTCTGAAGCTCGCCCGGGGCACGGTGAGCTCTACGAGTCCTGCGAGGTCTACCGGTACGCCTAATAGTTGGACCTCGACAGAAGGAAACCCTGCGCTAAGTCCCGAGTCTATAGCCTCCACGCCAGGATTGCAAGCACTACAAGGCATAGGCGTTCTCGAGCTGATAGAACGCGACGACAGACCGACGTTCGTCGTGGATAGCTTGAGCGCGATTGCTAGCAGCCCTGGACCGTTGTCTATTCTGTATGTAAACCCGGCGCTCCAAGTTTCCGATGCGATTCGTCACATGCTCTCCGGAGAGTTCGGGGACGGCACGGAAGTGCGGGATGAGTTTATCAACTTCAAGACGTGGGTAAAAACGGGCGGCGGCAATGCTGATGGGCTAGATGTCTTCTTACCTTCCTACCACTACGGCGGGGTCGACTGGACCTGCTCGACGCTTAGGAATCGGTACCGGTTCGTTAGCGCCAACATGAGCGCTGCCTCGATTCCGCGAACTTCTCCGGAACCTTTATTGGAACGGGAAGCTAGTGTCGACTCGCGGGCCCGTGAAATAACGCCGAGTGCTCCGCCTAAGACGCCTAGTGATAGTGATATCGTGTTGCCTGATCGTGATTACTTTGGTAGTGCCGAACCGCCTGAGGTGGATGAGCACATTCAGCAGGACATAAGTAGCGACGGCATTGCAGATAGCGTGCTATCACACCGTGATGGTATGTCGCCTGAAATAGTCATCCCGCCGGCTGTGTCGCAGCCATCTTTCGATTGGACTCGGCTACCGGTTACTGAAGATCTCCCGGAGCATATCCAGTTTGCTCGTTCGAGAGATTGGGCTTCGACACCACTCGGGCCTATCGAACATTGGTCTCCAGAACTACGCGTTATGGCAAATTTAGTTATGGGTAGTCCTAATCCCGCGGCCATGTATTGGGGTTCGGATCTCACTACGATATACAACGAGGCGTATGTCGCCCTGGCTGGCAAGAAGCACCCGCGGCTCATGGGTCGGAGCTACAGGGAAGCTTGGGGTGAGATTTGGCCCGAGTTGGAACCTATTTTGGAGAGTGCAAGGCAATCCGGCCAAGCGACGCTGAAGAACGACGACCGCCTTATTCTATGTCGAAACGGCTTCGATGAGGAAACGTTCTTTTCCTGGTCTATCGTACCGCTCGTTGGCAGTGATGGCTCCGTCGTCGGCCTATTCAACCCTGCGTTTGACAATACCAGGCGAAAGATTGCCGAGCGGAGAATGCTCACGTTACGCGAAGTGGGAGAAAAGACTGCATTAGCTCGGGATGTCAAGAGTTTCTGGAGCCAGGTCAACAAGGGCCTGGACTACAACGAAGAGGACGTGCCATTTAATTTAGTCTATTCGGTTACGGAAGAGTCTGAGAGCGACGTCTCGTCCATGCATTCAGGTAGTTGGGTGAACCCGCCTCTGCTGCAGCTTGAGGCTTCGCTTGGTGTGCCTCAAGATCACCATCTGCTTGTCGAGTCCCTAGACCTAAGAACAAGTAACGACGGCTTTGCTCCGTATATGCGGGAATCCATGTCGAACGCAGGACAGCCGGTTATACTATCAGCAGAGGACGGATCACTCCCCGAAGGTCTCATGGATGGGTTGGCTTGGAGAGGCCCAGGTGACCCATGCAGATCTATCGTGATCTTCCCAGTCCATCCAACTACGGGCAGCGAGAGCGTTGTCGGCTTTATCGTAATGGGCGTTAACCCGAGACGACCATACGACCCAGACTATCAGTTATTCATCAACCTACTATCTCGACAACTTGCGACCTCGCTGGCGTCAGTCGTCTTGTTCGAGGAGGAGATACGTCGCGGTCAAAGGGCGGCTCAGATGGCAGCAGCGGATCGCCAGGAATTAACCAAGCAATTGCACTTGCGAACGCAAGAGGTTCAAGAAAGCGAGCTGAAGTTTACCAGAATGGCCGAGTTCGCACCCGTAGGCATGTTCATCGCTAACCACTTAGGTCACATTACCTACTGCAACGATATGTGGTGGGATATATCAAGACACAATAGATCGCAAAGCATAAACGCTTGGATGGAGAGCGTCAAGGACGAGGACCGGCCCGCCCTAGAAACGGTATGGCATTATTTGCTTTCGGACAAAGTTGCGATCACCCACGAGTTCAGGTTCAAATGTTCCCGTCATGAAGGGGAAAACGTGATAGATACATGGGTGTTGATGAGCGCGTACCCGGAGAAGGACGCAAATGGTGGGATCAAGGGAATATTCGGATGTGTTACGAACATATCTCAACAAAAGCTAGCCGAGCAGATTCAGATGCATCGACGAGAGGAAGCAGTCGAGCTTAAGCGGCAGCAAGAGAATTTCATCGATATCACGAGTCACGAAATGCGCAATCCGCTCAGTGCGATTCTCCAATGCGCAGACGAGATTGCTGGGACTCTGTTGACCTTGAGACCGGCAGGCGAGGGCGAGGAGAAAGCTGAACAGCTCAGGCTCGCGGTGGAGGGCTGCATGGAAGCAGCAAATACCATTACGCTTTGCGCGAGTCACCAAAAGCGAATAGTCGACGACATCCTTACGCTTTCCAAGTTGGATTCGCAGCTCCTACTCGTGACTCCGGTCGACGTGCAACCGCTGGCCGTCGTGCAGCGCGTCCTCAAGATGTTCGAGAGCGAGTTGAACACGAACAGCATCGAGATGAAATTCCAAGTCAAGAATCGGTATATCGACATGGGCATCGACTGGGTCAAGCTTGATCCTTCACGGCTCTTGCAAGTCCTGATCAACCTGATGACTAACGCCATCAAGTTCACGCAATCGCGTCCTGCGCGATCAATCGTAGTGACCCTAGATGCTTCGAGTAAAGTGGCGGAGAAGACGGCATCTGGCATTGAATATTTCCCCAGTGATCGTGCTGACAAGGAAGACCTCACTGATCAAGCAGATTGGGGTAATGGGGAGAAGATCAACCTTCACTTCTCTGTCCAGGATACTGGCAGGGGCTTAGACGAACATGAGAAGAAGCTGTTGTTCCAACGCTTCTCGCAAGCTACCCCTAGAACTCATGTCCAATATGGTGGCTCAGGATTGGGATTGTTCATCTCTAGAATCCTAACCGAGCTGCAAGGTGGACAGATCGGGGTAACCTCTCAGAAGGGCATTGGCAGCACATTCTCTTTCTACATCCAGTGCAGAAAGACGAACGGTCCGTCGCCCGACGCGCATCCTCTACCGCCTGCTCCGCCTCTCACGCGTGCGCCAGGATCGTCGACGACTGTTGAGACTCGCCAACCGAAGAACGCTTCTCAAGAGATGGGCAAGGGCTCTGCCAGGTCGGTTGTCTCGAAACCGCGGTTTTCGGAAGACGGCCGCCGTCTGTTCGACGTGCTCATTGTCGAGGACAATCTCGTAAATCAGAAGGTGCTACAGAGGTCGCTGCGCAACGTGGGGAATAGCACCAAGGTGGCCAACCACGGAGGCGAAGCTCTGGAGGTATTGCAGCAGTCGCGATATTGGAACGGAAAGGAAGACTCTGGTGACGATATCTCGGTCATCCTAATGGACCTGGAAATGCCGGTGATGGACGGTATGACTTGCGCTCGCAAGATTCGGGAGCTCGAAAGGAATGGGACGATCGTCAGCCACATCCCCATCATCGCCGTCACGGCGTACGCACGGCCTGAGCAAATCGAAAACGCCAAGGCCGCGGGAGTTGTAAGTGTTTTTCCCCCACGAGACCCCGTATCCCGAATATGTAGTGAACCAATGCTAACCGGTCACGTAGGACGACGTCATCTCCAAACCGTTCCGTATGCCCGAACTCATTCCCCGCATAGAGCAGTTGGTTGCAATTCACACGCCGGCGTACCCCGAAGTTACGGCAGCATGATCGACAGTCAGCCTTATATGAACAGCATCTTGATATATGACATACTCGAGAACACGATTACAGTTATTCGCCCGATCTCTAGACCATGATTGGCTCGCAATCTACTTCCGATTTTTTCTTTCTTCATTTTACTACGCAAGGCGTCTGGCTTCCCATTAGGCTGGGTCGGAAGGCCTCTTTGAACTAGGCTAGATATCATATGATCCAAAAGTTCGGGGACTACCTTTTTTTTCTTCCGTCAACATCACCACCATCTACCTATCTGCAGGACGTAGGAAGCAAAGTTTGGAAGCTAGGACCAATTTTTTTTTACATCTATACATCATAGAATCTACGGGATAAGGGGGAAGTGGTCCACCGGCGACATCGGGAGCACAAGTTTTAACAGCGCGACACACATACACGAGGGTGTCGTAGAAAGGGGGAAATGGCGCGGAACTCGTGCCTACACACACACTCACACGCTCACAAACAGCAAACAGCAAACGAAGTTGACATTGGTTTACACCATTTAATGCGGCTGCTTACTTACCTCTTGCTTGCTTGCTTGCTCGCCATACGCCTAACCTACCTTACCTAAGTTTTTTTTCGGCCCACAGAGAGCAACAACAGAAAGATCATGCATACATGCTACTATTTTTATAACCTCGGCAGCTTTTAACGGCGATGACGGGATATGATTTACGTTCGAAATATATCCTAGACCTTCGCCTTGCTCACGCACGCATTCATATAGTAATCTAAATCAAAGTTGACCATAAACCTGCATTTGTTTGACAACTGTTATTTTGACTGAAAAATGACTCAGTGCTTCAATAGGTACCTACTTAGGGACGAATAATGGAATGGGACTAAGAATATTATGTCTTCGTATATACCTCGTGATTAAAATGTCGAGGACCTTACATAAAGTTGTCAAGACTATGATAGCAGAATGAATAGCTTGATTTCGCCAGATGGACTGCCTATGAATTTATAAAGGAATAAGACGATTTTGAGTTGCTTCTAGAAAAGTGCATTTCATGTGTATTTCACCACTCAAATGCCCTCCTGTGCAACATCTCACACCCCCTTTCGCTATATCAGGACTCCATTTCCCCTCCCTCCTCAGTATAGGTAGTTCATATATCCAGCTCCCAGATCTCAACACCAACACCGACGACTATAACCTTCTTGCTCTTCCTCTTCCTCCTCCCATCCCCACTTCCCTCTTCATCTTCACCATCGCCTCCGTCTGCGTCCGCGGCTACATCCCCGAAGACCTCCAACCCCCCAGCATCGGCAACAGAGCTGTACCTCTCGTCGAGCAGCCGCGCCCTAGGCTGCCGTCGGTGCCAGCCGCCCAGCCGCCAGATCCTGACGCGCTGGTCGTTGCTGCACGTAACGACGAGCGCGCCGCCGTTTTCCTCACTTTCCTCGTCCAGGTGCGCGAGCGCCACGCCCGTGATGGCTGCCGCGTGCGCGGAGCGGACGATAGACTTGCTCCTGATGGCCACGGTGGTAGGAACGTTGGGACTGGCGGCGGGGGAAGAAGAAGAGAGCGAGACGTGCGTGAATCCCAACGCGTTGTCGTCGCCGCCCGTGACGACGATGTACTCGGACGATCCGCTGAAGGAGGCGACTTGCCGCACGTCGAGGGATTTTATGGTGTTCTGGTGCAGTTTCGTAACGAGGGGCATAGAATCTGCAGGCACGGCAACAGAGCTGCCACCATCTGCGTCTGCACCCTGCCCCGCGATGGTGTATATAGCTAGATACCCGTCCGTCGCCGCGGTCAAGACGTGAGTTTCGTCCAGATGTCGGATCTGCGTGAGGCATGCGCCGGTATACGCAGATCGACCTATAAGGCGGAAACCGGCTTGGCGGGTGTATGTGTACGTCTGCAGGGTCGAGTTCGACAGCGCCATGGAGATGCGGAACTTCCCCGAACCTCCTTCACGTGCTGCAGCAGCATCGTCCACGACGTCGAAATCCGTGATACGCGCATCGCCCACCTCGGTGCGGTCGGGAAACACGGCCTCGCACACGACGGCGAGCCCGGTGAAGTCGTCGCTGTCGAGCGTGTTGATCTTCCACACGAAGAACTCCTCGTTGCCGGCGCTGCTGAAGAGGTACTCGTCCTCGTGCCACTTCAGGGCCTGGATGCCCGCGGCGTGCTTCTCCAGCGCCGCGACGCAGCGAAGCTTCTTGTCGCCACCTCCCCCGCCGTACTCCCATATCCGTATCACGGTGTCCTCGGCGGCCGTAGCGACGTAGCGCCCAGAGGCGGAGACGCTCGCCGTCTTGATCTCGCGGCCGTGGCCTCCCGGCTTGAGGGTCCTGCGAGGGTCCTGGGCCTGGGAGAACACGTGCATCTGGCCCGCCTTGGTGTACACGAATCGGAAGCCGTCCGCGAGGCCGGCACGTGGCGTCCAGGCGTAACTCCGGGAGGCGCCCCCACACTCGACCGTCGCGACCTCGTGACGGTGGGTTTCATTCCAGACGACGAGGTTGTGGCTGCGGAAGCCGCACAGCATTAGGTCGCCCCTGGCCCCATCGCCGCCGCTATCGGAGAACCAGGCTCCTTCGATGGAGGACACGAACGGCGGCTGTGCCTCGTGTAGCAACACAGCGTCAGTCTGGCCGCTCCCCGCTACGATCTCGTGGATCCTGTACTTGCCATCGCGGCACGTGCTCAGTATGTAATTGTGTGATTGGTCGCCTCGACTGCAAAGGGGGAGTATTGATGTGATTGCTTCGTTTATTTGTACCACGAAAGTGAACAGGAGGGAATATTTGTCGTCGCCAAGTTCGAAGACAGCAACAATGCCTTTTCTCGACCCAATGACAAGATAACTCTGACTAAAAGCAGCCGCGGTAACCATGAACCCTGTATCTAAGGTGACTTCGAAGTGTTTGGTTGTCAGATCATTAGGATCGACCTGGATGATGGCGGCTTGGGTGCTTCGTAAGGTGGTAACGAGAAATTCCAAGCGGTTCCTACTATATGCTGCAGGGCCGTCATTCTGGGCCAGCACCTCTCTCCCCT